>OX451736.1:634275000-635475000 GCA_948472305.1 Vicia faba | reverse complement strand
TGTAACTCTCAAAAACACATGATCACTAGCTTGGAATTATAAATCCTTCCTTCGCTTGTCATGATAACTCTTCTGTCTACTCTGTGAAGCTTTCATCTTTTCTCGAATAAACTTCACCTTCTCGGTAGTCTTACGAACAAGTTCAGGTCCAAGTACTACACTCTCACCAGATTCATGCCAACATAACGGAGTTCTACATCTTCGACCATACAACGCTTCAAAAGGTGCCATCCCAATACTAGAATGGTAATTGTTGTTATATGTGAACTCTATCAACGTAAGATAAGTATCCCACGAACCTCCCTGATCAAGAACACATGCCCTCAATAAGTCTTATAACGATTGAATCATCTGTTCAGTCTGACCATCTGTCTGAGGATGATACGCTGAAATCAACCTCAACTTAGAACCCAACGCTTCTTGCAAACTCTTCCAAAAATCAGAAGTAAATCTTAGATCTCTATCTGACACAATGCACAAAGGAACACCATGCAGCTTCACGATCACACTAATATAAATCTCAGCCAACTTTGACACTGGAAAACTGATATTAATAGGAATAAAATGAGCTGACTTTGTAAGCCTATCAACAATCAACCAAATCGAATCATGTCCTCTCGAAGTATTAGGCAACCCCGTCACAAAGTCCATTGAAATGCTATCCCATTTCCATTCTGGAACTTCCAACGGTTGCATCAATCCTGCAGGCTTCTGATGTTCAACTTTCGACTTCTGACAAGTCAAACATGCATACACAAACCGAGCCACATCACTCTTCATCCTAGGCCACCAAAATAAACCTTTCAAATCTTGATACATATTTGTAGCTCCTGGATGAATACTCAACTTACTTCTATGACTCTCTTCGAGTATCACTTTCTTCATCTCAACATCATCAGGAATACAAATCCGGTCATGAAATCTCAACACACCTTGCTCGTCTAACTTGAAATCACTATTCTCATATTGATCAATCCCAACCATCAAATCTACCAGTTTCACATCCAACTTCTGAGCTTCTCTGATACTGTCTAGAAATTCATTATTAATCTTTAACATACCCAACATAACACTATGCGGAGTAACCTTGCAAACTAAGCTCATATCTCTGAACTGCTCAATCAATTCCAACTCTTTAATCATCATTGCTGACATATGTAAAGTCTTTCGACTCAACGCATCAGCTACCACATTCGCCTTTCCTGGATGATAATTCAAACTGAAATCATAATTCTTTAGCAATTCTAACCATCTTCGTTGCCTCATATTAAACTCCTTCTGATCAAATAAATACTTTAAGCTCTTATGGTTACTAAACACTTCAAATCTAGAACCATAAAGATAATGCCTCCAAATCTTCAACACAAAAACAACTGCAACAAGCTCTAAATCATGCGTAGGATAGTCCTTCTCATGAGTCCTTAACTGTCTCGACGCATAAGCAACTACCTTACCATTATGCATAAGCACACCTCCTAAACCCATCTTAGAAGCATCACAATACGCCACAAAAGACTCTCCTAGATTAGGCAACGTCAAAATCGGAGCCGACGTCAACCTCTTCTTCAATTCTGTAAAACTTTCTTCGCACTGAACATCCCATACAAACGCTCTACCTTTACAGGTCAACTTAGTCAACGGAAGTGACAACTTATAAAACCCTTCAATAAACCTTCTATAATAACCAGCTAATCCCAAGAAGCTCCTAATCTCAGTAGCTGAATTTGGAGTTTCCCATTGCAACACAGCATCAACCTTCGATGGATCTATAACAATGCCACTACATGAAATCACATGACCAAGAAAACTAACCTCTTTCAGCCAGAATTCACACTTGGACAACTTTGCGTACAACTTCTTCTCTTTCAAAATCTGCAATACTACTCTTAAATGTTCATCATGCTCTTCTTCTGACTTAGAGTAAATCAAAATATCATCAATGAACACCACTACAAACCAATCCAAATAAGTATGAAAGATACGATTCATATATTTCATGAATACTCCCGGCGCATTAGTAACACCGAAAGGCATCACCGAATACTCGTAATGTCCATAACGTGTTCTGAAAGTCATCTTCTGAATGTCTTCATCCTTCACTTTAATCTGATGGCAACCCGACCTCAAATCAATCTTGCTAAACACACGGGCATCCACCAATTGGTCCATCAAGTCATCTATTCTTGGAAGCGGATACTTGCTCTTAATCGTCACCTTGTTCAACTATCTATAATCAACACAAAGCCTCATACTTCCATCTTTCTTCTTCACTAACAACACTGGAGCTCCCCACGGCGATACACTTGGTCTTACAACATAAACAACGGTTAGAACATCAAAATAACAATACTCGATTGTTAAAAAACTACGACTCGACGCCATGGTCGGACCAACCTTTTGCTCTGATACCAACTTTGTAACACCCCAATTCTACCCCAAGCAATTATGCAATTAAATCAGAGTTCCAAAATTTCAATCATACAAATGAATCGGGACGTCACAAATTCTTCTAATAAATTCATTGCATTCATCATGGATATATAACACTTTTTCAAAACATCGGATGAACCATTAACATAACATCTTTCATTAAATGATTCAACAACTACGCAGTGTAATTCTTCAATAACATCTTTAAATAAAACAGCAACTTCGAAACATCTCATATTTAGTAAATAAACAATTTAAAGTTCAACAACTAAGAATCAGCAATAAAAAATCAGCAAGTGTTCATCCCCCCGAGGGTTACATATCAGAGCAATGACACCGACTCGATCTATTGAAGGTATACAACCTTCACTCTTGATTACCTGCACGTTACCAACATAAGGGAAACATTCAAACAGAAGGGGTGAGATATCTAACAATATAATAAAGCGCATGATAATTAATATATTAAATTAGATCAATAATATCACCACTTCTCATCTCATAATCAACAACAATTACAGCATATATACTCATTTATAAACATCAAATACACTTCATTACTCAATCATATAATGCGACTCAAAACTATGCAAATGCATGTGGTACCATTGGAGCAGAACTCCCATCTCAAAAAATCTAATCTGCCAATTAATAGAGGCATCAACAAGGCATAACCTTCATCTCAAAATTTTCCAATCCAGGCCATCTCAACGAGCATAAGCTCCATCTCAATAAATGCAATGTATGCCATGAATGTAATAACACACTCAGTTAACAACATCTCAAAACACATCTCAAAACAACAACATCTCAATCATCTCAAAACAACAACATCTCAATCATCTCGGAACAACAACATCTCAATCATCTCAAACAACAACATCTCAATCATCTCGAAAACATCTCAATTACAGCATCTCACAAACATCTCAAAGTAATTTATTAAACATCACTTATTTATCAAACGTCATTTGTTCATCATAACTATCAAACACAACTTTAATAACCACATCTTACTAATAACTCAGCTATATATCAATAATACAGTAATCCATACTATTATTCTGCTACTGTACATCATTATTGTCACTAATCCCACTGTCATATTTCTAACAACATCCTCTACACATCTCAAAATTCATCATTCTGTCCAAAATCCAACATAACGGTCATCTACGGGAATTAATCCTAAATACTAAATTATTTACTAGGATTACACTTCTTTTTCATCATTTAAATCATCTAGAATAATATTCATCTCGTTAGCTAATCAACGCTTCGAACGACATCTCAAACAGCATCTTAAAACTCAAGTTACAGCAATTTAAAAACTGACTCTGTCAAAATCAGACAGTATGCATCGACACAAAACACTATGCATCGACTCATCCTGCTTCATCTGTATACTATGAGTCGACACATCCTTCTTATGGATCGACTCATCCTGGCTTTCAATACAGCATGTATCGACACATGCACTTCACCGGTCGACTCATCCTGAGTCTCACACACTAATGTATCGACACATCCTCTCTTTGTGTCGACTCATCCTGAGTCGAACACACTCATGCATCGACACATCCTCTCTTCGTGTCGACTCATCCTGAGTCGAATATCCTTCATGTATCGATGCAAGCCCTGCATGCATCGACTCATCATGATTCGAACATCCTTCACGTATCGACACATCCAGCTTGGGGTCAACACATCCTTCGACAGTCTGCATAATTGTCTGCATTTTCTACTGTATTTTGCTACGGGAATCATACTACAGCCCTAAAAACCTTATTATGATCATGACAATTCATCACCTAATATTACACTCTATTACTCCATTGATCAAACAACATAACAACATTCTTATTCATAAAAAATTCATCAAATCTTCATCATACATCATTCATAATGCATTCAATTCAAGAACAAACAACAATTACATCTAACCCCATATATCAAACATCATGAACCCAATTATAAAGCCAGAACCCCACCCTTACCTTGGATCGAAGGTCGCTCTACAATTTCCTGGTTGAATCTTTGTTCTTGCCGTTTTCCACTTTTTCCAGCAACTTCACGTTCTCTTTCTCAATCCTTATTTCCTCTACTGCTTCCTCCTTCTATTCTTCTATTCTAACAACAAATAATAAAATAACCTAATATTATTATATTATTCTTATTGGGCTCAAAACCTACACCCCCTTATTACTTCCACTCACACTATATAGGCCCACATGAAATAATATTAGCTTCTAATATTATTTTACCAAATAATAATATAATACCTCAAATATATTATGATTTCTCCATTTAATAAAATAAATCCAATTATAATAACACTTTTTCACAAATATTCCAAAAATAATTTAATTAAATAATTAATTAAATTACGGGCGTTACACAACGCATGGGAAAGCTTTTGGAATGTTGATAAATGATAATTGAAGAGATTTCCAAAAATAGAGATCCTTGTCCCCTTTCAGTCGTTACTTTTGAATAACATTAAGTGAATTGTAACGCTTCAGAACATGCTTGCTTCAGAAGATGAAGTTTACCGTTGCTTCTTTCCAGAACATTATAGATCAGAAACAGAGTTCCTGTTTGCAGCGTTAGAACTTCTTTAAGAGATGTATAGAGCCAGAGTTGAAACTGCTATCTAACCATCTTTTGTGCTTCTTCCATCAAAACTTATCTGCAAAACAAAATACTTATTTAGGTAGCATAAATGTTCTTTGAGTGTTTGTTATCATCAAAACTCTTACAAGGGTTGTAGAATCAAACTATGTTCTACCAATCTCCCCATTTTTTATTATGACAAAAACTTGGATATTTCTATAGAAACATAAATAACATAAAGCATTTAAGGTCTCCCCCTAAGTTGAATACTCGGATAGAGAAGAAATACTTCCCTGAAGATTATTCTGATCAGAGTTTTTGATGCGTCCACTTCTGTCCTTAATAGAGTTTGTTCCTATTTTGCTTTCAGAAAAAAACAATAGAAGTTATGATATTCAAAATGTTTGAGACTACGTCTCAATACAGTTATATTAGAAATATCTTACGTTCTCCCCCTTTTTTGTCAAGAATCAAAAAGAAATAAAAACACTTAAGCAATAAAAGATGATTTGTATTCAAAAAGATTGCACTAAACACATTCAGAAGGAAACGAATAAAGTGAACACAGTAAAGAAATCAAATTTCAAAACTAAGATTGAAGTGGAGGAAGTCGTGTGAATAGCGCTTCCAATAAACTTTTAATCTGGTTGTTTGACTCTTCTTATATACCAAGCATTCCTTTGATTTCCTTGCACGTATCATCATGCTTTTCTGGTCTTTCCTTAAACACTGCATTCTCTTTCTTTAACTCCTTCAGAGTTTGCAGCACAAGAGATGAAGAGGGTATATCAGCAGAAGGTTCCATATTTTCACAGCAAGCTGTAGCTGATTCTGACTTAGGAGCTTCTTTAACTTCCTTGCCTTTGTCTAGAACCCTAACCAGAGGCAGAGGACCAGAGGATGGTTCATCATATTCTGAAGGCTGGTGATCTTCCCAAGGAGCATTTTCCAGCAGAAGAAGTGGTTTCTTTTCCCAGTGACGCAAAACTTGATCCTTAAAGACATTCAGATGATCACAGGAGTTTTGTTGAGCAATTTCATAACTTAACTCCTTAAGTTTCTCAGATTCAGAATTAAACCATTTTCTGAATTGGTTCCAATGTGAATCAGAAGCAGCAGGATTAAGATTCTCTAAGCAAGCTAGCTTCAGAGAGTTAACCCATTCATGTATTTCTGTTTCAAAAATCAGCAAAGATTTACCAACGTCTGCTTTGGAGATTTTTGGTTTAGGTTTTGGAATGGCAATGTTTTGAGAGCATGAGACAAGATAGTCCAAAGCTTCTAAGTTTATAACTGTGCAAAGGGGATCTTCTGGATGGTTGTTTGGAGAGGGAGAATTAGAGATGATAATGGGTGAATATGGTGATTTTGGTGGAGTGGAATGATAGGGAGATGGAATATCTAGGATGGAGTGGATTGCGAGTGGTTGAGAGACTATGAGAGGGCAAAATTCCAGGAATGGATGTTGTGGTATCAGAGCCAAAGTTTGGATTTTCTGAGTGGGGAGCTTCAAAATTTGTATTTTGAGTGGGGAGCTTTAAACAGCTTATCAAATTGATCAATATCAGAAAGAACTTGAGCAAGTTCAGGCTGATTTTTGGTTAAGATGGGTAGTAGGTTGATTGTACAAAAGGTTATCTAGGGATAATGAAGGGTCAAATTCAATGTCAAAGTCATCAAAGGTTTGTGGTGATGGATCTTCTGTGGGTTTTGGAGAGGAAGGGTTTTCAGATGTTGATAACATAACTGATTCAATAACAAAAATAAAAGATGGATTACCTTTCTTTTTAACAGCCTTGGAAATCTTCTAAGAAGATCCTTCTCCAGCAGCTTTCCTTTTCCTTGATTTTCTTGGAGCAACTTCCAGATGTTGTTGTCTCAAATCGTGGATGTTCACTTCTGGATTTGTCTTGTCCCTTTTACAAGCATCCAAATATCTGATAATAATATTTGGAGAAGCATTTGTTTGAGAGAAGAGAGGAAAATCCTTCAGAGGTACTCTTCTAGTTGTAATGACTTCCTTGGTTATTATTGTTGGATCCTTCTTGATGGTTTCAATGATCTTCATCTTCTTTAGATTCTTAGCATTCAGAGGTTTACTAGCACAAGCTTCCAGAGTGTTGACTTGTTGCGCCTTAGTCAGATGTTCTACCAGTTTGTTTTCTATCAGAATATCTGAGATGAGCTTGCCCAGAGGTATCCAGTCTCTCTTGGTTCTTTCTTCTTCTCATGTCTCTTTGATGTTGGTCTTCAGATGATTAAATAGAAGATGAGGAAGATTGACCTTTGCCTTGGTTGCTATAAATTACAGAAGATACTGCTGATCAATGTTGATATAGACTGGAGAACTTGTGTGTTTTTTGTGGTTGATGCAGCCCAAAATGATTTTTGACCAAATTCTGAGGTAGTCTTTCAGATCTTTGATTTTGTTTGAAGGTTGGCCAGAATTAAAAAATATCTTTTGAAATCTTTTTTAGATCATAGCTTTTGTCTTCCATATCGCTGCAACGAATACCTCTTCCGTCATGACCTATCAATTGCCCAATGAGATCTTCAGAAACTACTATTTTCTTTCCCATCATAAAAGAAGTGACCTGATGATTTGAAGCAGTAGCTTGGATCCAGAATTCTTTAACCAATCTTGGAAAAATTGGACCCAGTAGACGATCAAAATACTTTGTCCATCCTTGAAATTCAACGTCAGGTGTTAAATCGTAATCGGTTTCCTTCATACTGACGAAGTCCACAATGAGTTCACACAGAACTTCCAGCAAATCAATGTGAGTTAGGAGTGTTCTTGAGGGTTCTTCATACCTGTATGCTATTTAAGAAGAAGATCCAGGAACAGTTTGAGAGCATTGAGTAGTTTGGGAAGAAGCCATTGTTCTAACAAACTTTTGAGGGTTTTTGAAAAAATAGAACACAAGTAATAGAGAAGAGAATTGAGAGTGAAAAAGTGAAAGTGAAAGTGAGCAACGTATTTATATAAAAATATGAAACTTAATTAACAAGAAAAAGGTTAAAATAAATGATTACTAAGCATTAATGATTTCTGAAAATAGGGGGATGGCGTAGAGATATGAAATAGTTACCGATACGACACGAGTCTTAATGCATCCAATCGACACTTTAGTCTCTTCAGAATTTGAACACGTGTTCAGCCTTAGAAGAAACCCTTGTGAAGAGATGACAAATACTGATATTGTGAACTTGCATGCTTCTATCTTTTAAATGAACCGTTTGGAAACTGTTCTGATCTTCTAAGATAGATCCTGATACAACTTTCCTTCTAACTTCTGAAGAATTATTAATTAGATGTTCACACAAAAATAAAAAGTTCTGAGGGTTAACATACATAAATAAAACTATCATTATAGACATAATTTCATGCTAAGATGTTTCAGAATGAAGTTAAACCTAACTTCAGAAATGGGTTTAGTGAAAACATCAGCTCGTTGATGGTCAGTGTCAATAAATTTTAATGAAAGAATTCCTTTCTGAATATAGTCCCTAATGAAATGATGTTTTATTTCTATATGCTTAGCCCTAGAATGTAAAATAGGATTTTTTTTTATAAACAAATAGCAGAAGTGTTGTCAGAGTATATGAATGTTACTCTCAAATATGTTGAAGTCTTCAAGTTGACATTTCATCCAAAGCATATGTGTGCTGCATCCAGCTGCTGCTATATATTCAGCTTCAGCAGGTGACAATGCAATGGTGGATTGCCTCTTGCTGGACTATGAGATAAGATTTTCTCCCAGAAATTGGCAGCTTCCAGAAGTACTTTTTCTTTCTATTCTGTCTCCAGCGAAGTCAGCATCACAATACCCTACTAATTTGAATTCTTTGATTTTTCTATAACAAAGACCAAGATTAGTAGTAGCTTTCAGATACTTGAAAATTAGCTTAACAACTGTTAAGTGAGATTTCCTAGGATCTGATTGGAATCTAGCACACAGACATACACTATACAGAATATCAGGTCTTGAAGCTGTTAAATATAAGAGAGAACCAATCATACCTTTATAAATCTTATGTTCTATCCTCTTACTTACCTCTTCCTTTTCCAGAATGCATGTGGGATGCATGGGAGTTTTAGCTGGCTTACATTCTGATAGGTCAAATTTCTTTAGAAGTTCTTTAACATACTTGATTTGATGTATGTATGTTCCTTTTGGAGTTTGATTGATCTGGATGCCCAGAAAGAACTTGAGTTCTCCCATCAATCTCATTTCAAACTATGCATGCATAGACTTAGAAAATTCTCTTCCTATAGAGGTTTTAATAGATCCAAAAATAATATCATTTCGTAAATCTGACAAACTAGAATGTCATTTTTAAATAGTTTATAGAATAAAGTAGTGTCCACCTTTCCTCTGGTAAAATTATTTTCTAATAGAAAACTAATTAGTCTTTCATACCAAACTTTGGGAGCTTGTTTCAGACCATATAGTGATTTTTATAGTTTATAGACATATTATGGATGTTTTGAATTTTTAAGACCAGGGGGTTGATGCACATAAACTTCTTCATCAATGTAACCATTTAAAAATGCACTTTTAACATCCACCTGATAAAGAGTGATGTTATTATTTACAGCAAAAGAAATTAAGAGTCTGATAGATTCTAACCTGGCAACTGGAGCAAAGGTTTCTGTATAGTCTATCCCCTCTTACTGACTATAACCTTGTGCCACCAATCGTGTTTTATTTCTGACGAATTCTCCTTGTTCATTCAATTTGTTTTTGAATAACCATTTGGTTCCAATGATGTTGAACCCTTTTGGTTTAGGAACCAGATCCCACACATCGTTTATGGTGAATTGGTTTAATTCTTCCTTCATTTCAAGTATCCAATCATTTTCCAGAAGGGCTTCCTCAATGGAAGTTGGCTCAATCAGAGACACTAATCCCATGAGAGATTCTTCAGAGTTTCTGAACGTAGATCTTGTTCTGATTGGGTCTTCTTTCTTTCCCATAATTTTCTTTTTCGGATGAGATAAGCTGCTTTTGGATTGTCTTTTCTAGAGAGGCTATTCAGATGTTGTTGTAATGTTTGACATCTTTTTCTGGAGATTACTGTGATTCTTTGTGAGAAACTTCTGATGCAATGTCTTCAGTACCTGTGAATTGGACTTCTATATCTGCAAAAAATTTATCCTGCTTTGACTTTTGAGAGCAAAGCTTATCATAAAATCTGACACTGATGGACTCTTCTATAATCCGTGTTTCTGTGTTATATACTTTATAGCCTCTTGAGCATTCAGAGTATCCTAACATGAGACACTTTTGTGCTTTAGAGCCAAACTTGTCCAGATGTTCTTTAGTATTCAGAATAAAACAAGTACATCCAAATGGATGTAAATATGAAATGTTGGACTTTCTGTTCTTCCACAATTCATATGGAGTCTTATTCAGAATAGGTCTTATTGAGATTCTATTTTGAATGTAACACACTGTGTCAATTGCTTCTGCCCAAAAGTTCTTAGCAATATTAGTCTCGTTGATCATGGTTCTGGTCATTTCTTGTAAGGTTCTGTTCTTTCATTCTACAACTTCGTTTTGTTGAGGAGTTCTAGGAAAAGAGAAATCATGAGAGATGCCATTCTCATTAAAAAATAGTTCAATTTTTTTTTCTTTCAAATTCTACACCTTGATCACTTCTGACTTTAACAATTCTACGATCTTTTTCGTTTTGGACTTGGTTACATAATGTAAAGAACACAAAATATGACTCGTCCTTGTGTCTTAAGAACTTTACCCATGTCCATCTGCTATAATCATCCACGATCACGAATCCATACTTCTTTCCACTAATGGATGTAGTTTTCACTGGTCCTAATAGATCCATATGCAGAAGTTCTAATGTTCTATAGGTAGAAACAACATTTTTTGTTTTAAAAGAAGGTTTTGTAAACTTGACTTTTTGACATGCTCCACACATAGAATCTGAGTTGAACTTCAGGTTAGGAAGTCTTCTAACCAGATTGAGTTTGTTAATCTGAGATATTCTTCTCATACTAACATGCCCCGATCTTCTGTGCCAGACCCATTGCTCATCATTAACAGACAATAGGCATTTCACATTCTGACTTTTTAGTTCAGAAAGTTTTATTTTGTAAATGTTGTTCTTTCTCTTTCCATTAAAGAGGACAAATCCATCTTTCTGACTAATTGATTTACATGACTTTTGATTGAAGATTATGTCATAACTGTTATCACTTAATTAACTTATGGATAACAAGTTATGCATTAATCCATCTACTAACAGAACATTACTTATAGAGGGAAGCATAATGTTACCAATAGTTCCAGAGCCTATAATCTTCCCTTTCTGATTGCCTCTGAAACCTACGTAGCCTCCTGATTTAAGCTCTGAGCTTTGGAACATATGCTTTCTTCCTGTCATGTTTCGAGAGCATCCAGAGTCCAGGTACCAAGATTGGTGTTTCAATCTTGCTATTAAAGATATCTGCAACATAGACAATTTTATCCTTAGGTACCCATATCTTTTTGGGTCTTTGTTTGTTAGAGTTACCAAAATTCTGTTTGAATTTTGGTTTAGCAGAAAAAGTATTACTAGTATACTTTATGTCATGTGTGTGCCCATAGGTGAAGTGATAATGCAGAGGTGTACGTTTAATGACCATATCCTTAACTTTCTTAGGTTGAGATACTTTTCCCTTGTATCCTATTCCTTTTTCTGCCATTTCTGCTAACTCCATAGATCATTGAAGCCATCTTGCTTCTATCTATGTTTTTAACAAGAACATTTTGAAAGCTATGATCATATTCCTTTATGATCTTATCAGAGTTACTAGGAACTTCTGAGACAGTTTCTTTCTGAGCATTTTGTAAATTATTTTTTAGTTTAGAAATTGTTTCTGTCAACTCAGAGTTTTCTGGTCTCAGTTTCTTAGTTTCTTCAGAGTCAGAAACTAGATCCTTTTTCAGGTTCTTGTTTATGACCTGATGTTTATGATATCTTTTAAGAATTTCTGACAGACTCTCTTCTAATTAAGACCTATAGAAGTTAGGGAATACCTCTTCTGCCTCCGAGTCTGATTTTAATCTAGATGATCCAGTGTCTTCTGATATGTTGGCCATTAGGGTAATGTTGGCTCTTTCATCTTCTGATTCTGTTTCAACTTCAGAAGAGTCTGAGTTGTCCCATGTTGTCATGAGGCGTTTCTTATTTTACTTAAAGAACTTCTTTCTAGGTTTCTCTTTTTGAATATTTGGACATACGCTTTTTTTAATGCCCTTGTTCATTGCATTCGTAGCAGATAATGTCTTTGTTACTTTACTTTTTGTATCCAGAAGATGGTTCAGAATGATTTCTTGTTCTTCTGGAATTTCTGAACTTCCTTTGCGTGTGCTTCCACAGCTGATTGACTCTTCTGGAGAGAAGAGATAGTTCTTCTTTTTCTGATGAGGATCCACCAGAGTTTTCTTCTTTTTCCTGCAAAACTTTCGATTCATATTTTTTGTTAGACTTAAGAGCTAAAGACTTACCTTGCTTCTGGGGCTCATCTTCTTCTAACTCTATCTCATGACTTCTCAGGGAACTGACAAGTTCTTCGAGAGATATTTTATTCAGATCTTTGGTCAGTTTAAGAGCTGTGACCATGAGTCTCCATTTCTTGGGTAAACTTCTGATGATGTTCTTTACATGGTCAGCAACTGAGTACCCTTTATCCAGAACTTTTAACCCAACCACCCGAATTTGAAACCTTGAGAACATTGTTTCAATGGTTTCATCTTCTTCCATTTTGAAGGTGTTTTACCCCAAAATTTTCCCTCCCATATTTCTCAAAACATTTCAAGAAAGATCCTCAAGTTGCTCAAGGAAGTCCAAGGGTTGACCAGACAAACCCTCTCCTAAGGCAGTCTACCTCAAATTAGGGTTTCATGTTGCATCAAGATACTTGAGTCCAAGGGATCTCAAATTCTCACCATTTTCCTAATATGTTCTCAAAGATCATCCATGTCAAGTTTCAAGCCTTGCAGAGGAAGTTTGCTCAGTCAATTGCTCAAAGGCCTGAAAATCGACTGTGTTAGGGCAAAAGTCAATTGTGGTCCACATAAAGTCAAACATCAAGATTTTTGGGCAAAATCCTCATTTTGAAGTATATTTCATCATTTGATCAAGGGTTGATCATGATTCATCAAGGATTTCTCATAATTCGTCAAGAACCAAAAGTTGCTAAATTAGGGTTTTGTAGGAAAAGTCAACTCAACTTTGACCAAGCATAACTTTCTCATACTTTATGAGAAATGACCCATCCAAAGCTCATTTTGAAGAGAATGCAATTCTCTACAATACATCTTCAGATCCCAAGTTCAAAATATGCACTCACAAAAGGTTATGAATTTGGACATTATAGGTCATTTTGAAAAGTCAACAAAAACACCTTTTTTGTCAAAGCTTCATACATGAACACGGAATACCAAATTGAGATAAGAACAAAAGGGTTGATTAAAGGACATCTCAAGCCTTCTAAAAAGTCCAATAACACCTTCAAAGAGTCAAAATTGACGAAGTTATGCATTGGTGAAGTTGACCCTTTTTGTAAAATTGTCAAAAGTCAACTATGCCTCAAATTGCAATTTTTGCCAAATGGGCCCAATATTTTGCATTTGTTCTGAGTTGGTAGCATGGTCCACGAGGCCTATCTCTTTCCACCTGTATTTATCTTATTTTTATTATTTATTTTGATTTTTATTATAATTAAATCAATTTAAATCAAAACAAATCATGAAAAAATCCAAATCATTGAAACCTCAAGATATTGTGCATGTTTCAGGTCCTATATCCAGCTGGCAAGTGATTGAATTCGTGCAAAGCCTTTGTGTGCATAAAAAGATTGGTTTTAGCCTATTTTTGGAAGGATTTTTAAGTGAATCAAATCAAGATCAAAATCAATAATTGGCAAAGATTGAGATCATGTTTGCAACCCTAATCCAATCCTCAGTATATAGGGAACATTTGCAGACAAAAATCACAAGGTTTGAGAGGCACAAAAGAGAGAACAAAACTTGGAAAAAACAAAGAAAAGTGGTAAACTGATTTTGCACTTCCAGACATTTACAAGGTCCCCTAACCATCTCATTCGGTTCCTGGGATTGCAAGGAGGCTGTACCAATCAAGAACAAGGAGTTTCCAGCGCCAAAACCCACTGTAAGTCAGCCACGACTTTGGTTTGTTTTTGAAATCGAATTGCATGATCCTGGCACTTATAGCATGAAATAATCATATATTCTTGTTCCTTAACACATTTGCAAGCTATCTATATCCTTTAATTGCGTTTTTGTGGATTGTATCAAGATTTGCCATTGTTAGGGTTCTTGGTCTCGATTTGGGATCTTTTCACACAGGTAAAATTAGGACACAAAAGGGGCACCATCATGTTCAGTAGGCCAAGGCGAGTTGATCCATGGCATTAGATTTTGTTTACCATGCCTGTGTTTGATTTTGGAACGAGCCAAGGTTGTAGCTCAGGACATATGTCAGTAGGTAAAAGCCTTTGACTTTTTACCAACGGAGAGAGAACATGGATGACCTGCGTGGCTTCGTCTCATTCGTCCATTCACAATTCTGGCGTGTTTTTTTATTATCTCCAGCTAACTCCCTTTTATTGCATATTATCTATTGTTATTATTCTATGTACAACAAGCTGTGTAGCTCAGCTGGCATTGGTGCAGGTGGAAAATGCTTTGGGGCCTGGGTTCGAATCCCAGGTCCCCCCAATTATTTCATATTATTTTCCTTTCTATAATCAGGCGCGTGCATAGGTGGGATGACCACCATAGTCCATCATCATCCAACCAGCCATATGTCCAGAAGGCCACATCTAAAGGCTATCATGTGGTGACCATCATACAGCCCAGTCAATGCAACGCATGGGATCCAGCAAGTCAACATGGATCAATTGCTTCTTGGGCCAGATTTGCTTTCAGCACCCTCCCAAGTTGCTATTTCAGGCCCAATTCTTTTTCTTTCCTTTTACATTTTTCTTTATTAATTTATTTAATTATTTTTACTAACACAAATTAATAATTCTTTTTATCAAAAAATCATAAAAATAATGTTTTTCACCCAATTAGATTTATGATATTTATTTTTTATAAATTAATTAATTTAATTAGGATATTTCATTTTAGGGAAACTTAAATTCTTTTGTAAATAAATTAAAAAACAATTAGAAAATTAGGGTTTTAGTTTAATTTAATTCCATTTTCTTTTTCCTAAAAAAATAACAAAAAATATAAAAATAGGCCATGTAAATTATTGTCTTTAAATTAATTTAATTATTAATTAGATTTGTATTAAATTTAAAAAACCTACTTTTTCTTAAAAATAATTAAAAACAACAAAAATAATTTCTTTTTCGATTAGGTTAGACGGGGTCAAAACCCTAATTTCTTATCGTTCTTAATTTCATCGCGCGCGCTTTATCATCTTATTTTTACCATATTGATGTAATTGCTCACAAGTTGTAATATATTAATTAGGTCTTTTACTTTCGTTTATCGTTTTTTTTACGGGTTATTTTTGGCTATGTAAATACCCGAAGCCTTGTAATAGCATAGCTTTACTTTCTGCCCTTTAATTTTCGCAAAATATTAAACTGTTAGATGTATGATATTAGGGTTGCATGACAAGAATGTATGATTAACTTTAAAACAGTTAGCAAACCTTAAATGTGCAAAGATAATAATCTGAAATTGAATCACTCGCACATGCGCACTCTTAGGGTATACTCTCACTTTGGTTGCCTTCGATAAACAGTCATTAAGTATAGGATGCTTTAGTGATCGCTCTCTTGTCTAAACAAAGATCAAAGTCCCGTTCAGAAAAGTTGCCTTGGAATTGTTGCCTCGAATATTGATCTCAAGACATTAGAGTTACTACTAAGACGTCCTAACATTGCTTTAGTGATCGTACGTCCCTTTCGAATTGACCCTCAAAACTCTAACGACGGTGCTACCTACTCACTAATAGTAGGATAGTGCTGTCTAGAGGAAACAAACATGGAACAATTCTCTTTTTTGAGTAGGTTGAATCTTAAGTACTTGCTCAATCCAAACAAAATTTTCCATACTTACACTCTGTTGTACCCCAAAATTTGCCCTCCCATATTTCTCAAGACATGTCAAGAATCATCTCCAAGTTGTTCAAGATGGCTCAAGAGTTGGACAGTCAAATCATCTCCTAAGGCAGTCAATTCAAAATTAGGGTTTTGTGTTGCATCAAGATCCTTACATCCAAATGACCTCAAGTGCTCCTTAATGTCCTAACGTATGCTCAAATTCAGAAGGTATCCGAATGTGTGAGTTTTCTTGAAGAAATATGGTGAAAAAGTGTGCTGAAAGTGCAGTTTTTACGCGCTAAAAAATTCATAACTTGAAGATCTTGACTCGTTTTGAACCCGTTCCGGTGGCCGAAATTCCGTCTTGACATTATATACGTTTTCATCTCTCACAGCTGGAAGCCAATTTCGATCAGAAGGTCTTCAAAAATGTGGATTTATCAAGTATTTTCGTACAAAAAATTTGTAACAGAAGTTTATTTGCGTCATGTTCAGAAAATCATAACTTGGTCGATTTTCATCGTATCGAGCTGGTTCTGGCGCCAAAATTTCACAAATTGAGTTGGCTACATTTTCACAGAAGGTATTGAGTTCAAACGGTATTCAAAAGGCCTTCGTTTTTTTGCTCAGAGTGCGTGACACGCCGAAAATCCTGAATGCTGAATATTATTTCATCTGGGCCGAAACTTCGAAAATTCATAACTCGGTCAATTTTTATCGGATTGGGCTCATATTTTTACACAAGGTCACTGACTCATAGATATACAACTTTGCTTCAAAAGTTGAGACTGGATTATGATCCGATCAATACCAGTGTTTTATTGAAGAACATGTCAGAGTCGACACTGGAGCCCAAAATAAGTTTGTCTGAGCTGAAACTTCAAAAATTCATAATTAATTCACCGTTTATCCGATTGAGTCGATTTTCAGACAGGAGTTTGTTCTCGATACCGGATACATTTTGTTTTCACATTTCAACTTCAAAAATTGCACTTAAGTCCCTGCGATTTATCCTGGAAAGTGACGAACTCAAGTGAATATTGGAGGCCCAATTGCACATTCAAAGCCCATTTTCTTTACCCTAATTTTCATTATATAATCACATTCTTTTCACACAAACCAGAGGGAGAAAAAAAACCTTGCCACAACACTGTCAGAATATAAATTCTTTCAAGAACCCTAAAACCTTGAAATCCTTATTACAAATCCCTCTCTCACTACAAACAAGCCATCTCAGTTACAAACCAATATCTCACAACTTCTTCAGTAAGGGTAAGGCTGGCTTGATCTCCATGATCAAAAGGGCATAAAAACATTCATGTCACTACTTTTTCAGTAAGGGTAAGGTTGATTTGATCTCCATGATCAAAAGGGTATAATCATTCATACATGCCATATTGACCTAAACATTAAATTTCTTCATATATTGACTTTATTTGTATTTTATGATATATAGTAATTTATTTAATGTGTTCATGAGATTCAACACTGCAGATTTAGACAGGATCTCATGCAGGTTCATTAAGGAACGTTGAGGCCAAAACACAAATGGTCAAAAGCCAAAAGCTAAATGGCCAAAACAGAACAGCTTACACATGACACCAATACATGGCGAGACAGACATCCTGAGAAGGTTAAGGAACGTTGAGGCCAGAACACAAATGGCCAAAAGCCAGAACACAAATGGCCAAAAGCCAAAGCACAAATGGCCAAAACAAAACAGTTTACACATGACGCCAATAGCTATTTCACCCCTCCAATCAGGCCCGTATACTCCTAAACTCTCTCTATTTTTATTATTTTCCTTTAATTAATTAATCGTTATTCTTTTTATTAATCACTAACCAATTAACATTTTTTCCTAATAAAATCAAAAACACAAAAAATATTTTATTTATTAAAATTAACTTCATCACTTTTATTTTTGTAAATAAATTAATTTAATCAATTTAGCTTTAATTAGATTTAACTTTTAATATTTTTTGCAATATTTAAAATCAATTTAGAATATTAGGTTTTTATTAGCATTAATTCAATTTATTTTATTTCTTTAAAAACTCAAAAATCCAAAAATATTTTCATTGTTTAATTTAATTTAATTGTTCATTTAATTTAATTCCATTTAATTCAAAAATAAACAAAAATCATTTCTTTAATAAAAAAAGGGTCAAAACCCAAAAAACTCGTATCCGATTTAATTTCCCGCACGCGATCCATTTTATCATATTATGTAATTGCTCCGAGGATGTAATAGCTTAATTAGGACTTTTTATCGCTTTCCTTTAATTTCCCGCAATTTACTTTTCAAGGGTTGTTTTTGGCGATGTAAATACCCGACGCCTTGTAATAGCGTAGATTTACTTTCCGCAAACTATTAACTGTTAGATGTATGTTAATTAGGCTATGCATGACAAGACTTATCTCTGAAAATTAAAATCAACCCGTAGCTCACCATGACATGTACAAAGATAAACTTAACTGAAACTTGACACACTCGCACACGCCACTCCTAGGGTACGCCTCACTTGGTTGCCTCGACGTGGTCATTGAGTATAGGGTGTTTTAGAGGTCGCCCTCCTGTCTAAAGATCCAAGTCGCCTCGAAACGGTTGCCTCGGATAAAAAGGATCTAGGACATTAGGGTTACCGCTAAGGCGTCATACTATTTCTTTGGTGACCACATGTCCCTATAATCGAATTGACCCGAAACTCCAACGACGGTGCTACCTACTTCTCAATAGTGGGATAGTACTGTCTAAAGGACATTTACACAGCTTAATTTCTTTTGAGTAGGTAGAGGTTCTCAGGTACTTGCTCTTTCAAAAAAACAAAAATACTTTTCGCACTTACACTTTTCTGACCAAAGTTTTCAAACAAACACTTCATACACTCTTGAGGACAGATACAAGAGTTAAAATGAAGTTTTCAAACAAACTTCTTTTCAAAACCCACAAACACAAGAAAAGCAAAACATTTTTGAAAACATAGTGAGCAAGTACCTAAGAGCCCGTGGATAACCACAGATAGAAAGGGTGCTAACACCTTCCCTTTCTATAATCTACCTCCCGAATCGAGAAACATCTCGAAAAGGAATTTTGCTGTGCTTTTGTCCTTTCCTTGTTGGAGAAAATAAAAGATGGTGGCGACTCTTGCTTACCGCAACATTTCGCGAACCAGCATTTCAAAACAGTCAGTTCTATTTCCACCGATCACAGAACTGGAGACTCTGTTGTGGACGCTTATAAGTGAGGTGTACCTTAGGATTAGATCACCATGTTTTCAATTGTATGCCTTGAATGCTTTAATATTGTGGGCTTGTATCGGAGTTTTATAGATCCTAACCCGGATCTGGGGATACCCTTTAGAAGTAGCAAAAAACTGTGAGGGAACTGTACGGGGTATACCGACATGGTTGAAGCAGTTGCTACGTTGATGTGGCACTTTGGTGAGTACCGGTAACCCTTAAGTCAAGTCAAGGAGAGTACGGGGCCGCCGCGTGGTGTCGTGAAGCATCAACTGACCTTAGGAACCTTACTTGACCATCTTGGCCTCTTTAGGGGTAGTGAGATGACCGACTTTGGTGCAGTCCGAAGTTGGTAGATACTCGATACTACACTCATTGAGGGTTGTTTTCTTGGAATATTTTGATCGCCAGTTCAGTGGCTAAATCAAAACAATGAACATAGAAAACAATCCAATGATATTGAGCTCCTTAGAACCCGGTTACTACGAATAGGACAGGTTTTGAGCCAACCAACTTCAAGAGGGTAGTACCTAAACTTCATGCTGGCCTGAAATCTAAGGGCTCTTCTGCGTGACTTGTGTGCCTTCAAATCTGAAATACTTGCACATACTTGTTATCTAACAACACGAGTTCCTTGCAGGTTTTGGTTACAGTCCTTAATCTGGGCTTATAACAGGGTCTACTTACATCACTCCATGCATAGCATACACATCATACCATCATACCATTACATACTTCATAAGACTAATCCATTTCAAGGATCTCAAGGGTTTGTGATGCAGGTCATGACGAACCAACTGTCTAGCAAGGGGCAAAGGGGATTTATTTTCCTCTAGCCAAGGTTGATAACTTGAGTCAGGGGCTATGACCCACTCGATATGGTGAGCCTTGACTCTTGAAGAAGGACTCTCAACAACATGAAGTTCCTTCGATCAAGTTACCAGATTCAAACTCTAACAAGTTTCTTTGTTTACCCCGCGAGATCCTTGAAAACATTGCATACATATATCATACATATCATTGCATTACAGGTACCCTTTTACAGGTCACTTATCTTCTTCGCTGTTTATTTCAGCAATCATCATGACTTCTGAACCTTCCACTGAACAAGCTATCAAGGCCCTCCAGGCCCAGAATGCCCAGTTCCAAGAGTTGGTTATGAGCCTAGCCCAGGGTCAACAAGATTTAAAGACTCTGATTCTGAAAGAAAGGAAGAAGAAGAAGAAGAGGACCGTCTTGTTCAACACTGGACGTAGATTTGGGAATGGACTGCAGAATGAGGTTGAGCTGACTACCTCATCTGTAGGCAAGGACAGTCCCCAAGAGAGAAGGGTTCCTAGTCCCGTGGTCTCCGACAACGAGACAAATTACAATGATGAACAGTACCCTCCTGCTGAGGACAGGTACAAGCAGCTGGAGGACCGTATAAGTGCTATGGAGATCCAACATGTTCCTGGGTTGGACTTTGGAGACCTAGGCTTATCTTCTAGGGTGGTGATTCCCCACAAGTTCAAATCCCCTGCTTTTGCGAAGTACAACGGAGCTTCCTGTCCCAAACTGCATCTCAGATCATATGTGAGGAAGATCCAACCGTATACCTCTGACAAGAATTTGTGGATCCATTTCTTCCAGGATAGTCTTTCAGGGACTCAACTCGAATGGTTCTATCAGCTAGATGAAGCCAGCATTCGTAACTGGGAGGACTTGGCTACTGCGTTCTACAAGCAGTATCAGTATAATTCCGACCTCGCTCCTACGCGTACCCAACTCCAGGGTATGTCGCTAGGGACGGGTGAAAGATTTAAGGAGTATGCGCAAAAGTGGAGAGACCTTGCTGGAAGGGTGCAACCACCTCTAACTGACCGTGAGCTCGTTGATATGTTTCTGGGGACCCTGTCTGGTCCGTTCTTCAACCACCTGATTGGGAATTCTTCTGCCGGGTTTACAGACCTCATTCTGACTGGGGAAAGAATTGAAGTTGGTATCAAGTCGGGGAAGATTCAAGAAGCTACACCTGCTGATACTCAAAAATCCCCACAATGGGAAGAAGGAATCCAATGTTGTATATGGTCAAAAGAATCGTCATGATCAACATGTAGGGGCAACCCAGATCTCTGATCCTACGCCTGCTCAAAAAAAACAGGGGCATCAACGTAAGGAGGTCGCGCCTAAAAGACAGTTCACTAAGATCAACATGTCACTGGCTCAAGCGCTACAACAAATGTTGAAGGCAGGGCTGATTACATTGAGGGCTCCTCTCCGGAACCCAAACACATCTGCTCCTACCTATTATCCCAATGAAAGGTGTGCCTACCATTCCGATAGTCCGGGACATGACACAAACAAATGTTGGGCTCTGAAGAACAAGGTCCAAGACATGATCGACGCCAAAGAGATCCAGTTTAACCTTCCAGAGACTCCAAACATAATCACTGCTCCAATGCCAAATCATTGAGGGCTTTTATTTTATTTTGAAGGCTTTTGTTTTATTTGAATTTTCAAGTTGTATTTTTCTCTGCTTATTCAAACAAACAATTATCATGTTAAACTCGTTTATTTCATGAATGCATTACACGTGTCTGCCTTGAATTAATTGTTTACTATGCTTAAAATTGCTTTCATTTTTGTGATGTTCAACTCTCGATTAAACAATTCTAAACCTTTTGAGGGAGGATGACGAAAACGATACCACGATCTTTACAGTATGCTTTTGAATAGACCCCGCTGATGAAGTACATGCATTGTTTCAAATCCTAAACAGTGGAGTTACAAGGAAGATAATCCCTAGTCAACCCCTTTGAGCCAAAGAAGTTGGAGTTTTTCTTTTCGCAAAAATTAAAACCCTTAATTATAACCAGGGGCAGGGTAGTTTTCTCAGTTGATCCAGGTGCACAACGAACGGTATCAAAGAAGTCCTTCCGAGACAAAAAGACAGTGATTGTTCCCTACAATCGTAAGGACAGGCAGTCATTATCTCCCAAAATAAAAGCCCAATAAGTCAAAACCTATGAAGGAGACTTACAAAACTGGGGCATCCCACTGACTGTAATCATAAAAGAAACAATTCAGGCAAAAAGACAGGGATAATAAAATCAAAAAGAAAGAGGTCCTACAAACCCTCAACAAAAAAGAAATGACTGCCTATTCAAAATAAACTATCAGTTCCGAATCATCACTGGAATATCAGAGCAAAGACTCAAACAAGATCTAATGCACGATTAGCTGAGTTTAGGATCAAAGAACATCACGAAGAACGGGTGGGTACAAATAAAATTTGAGCCTTTATCCGTTGTTTCTTAAACCGTGAACCAGGCCACGTTATAACCCTCAAAAGTCCTAGCTAAAGCATGGGTTAGTTTGAAAGCATACTATTACAAAAGGTATCCTGACTCCTATAGGGCTCGCTGCTAAAATCCTGAGTTGACATCACATTTTACAAAATTTCACTTGTTTTACTGAAAAATGCATTTTCAAAAACTTCAAGACAGACATAAGCTTTGCATTCTTAAAATAACATTATTTGCATATGACTATTTGTTTGAACAACAGAGGACTTTGCACGACGAACATCTCGTGAACAAAAATCTTCTCAACAAAAAGAGTCACCTCTAGTGGAAAAACACTTCCAACCAAGGGGCAGACATGAGCATTGTCCATCATCTGGGGCAGTTAAGTCAAGATTCAGGGAATCTCTCAAAATGCCAAATAGTCAGGGGCAAATCTCCGCCTGAGTCACTTGGGGCATTGGACATGAATTCCAGCAACGAATCTTGCATAATCAGACGTCTTCTGGTGGTATGGCAACACAATACTACCAACAGGGACACCTCCTTACATCCTGAGAGTGTGGACATAGTCGAAAAAATACTGCGCATAATCAAAGACCCGCTAGGTCGACTGGCCTAGACAAAAATAAGGGCTTCCCGGCGAACCAAAAGGGTTCGGGAAAAAATAAGGGATGAAATAAAAAATCTGTACACCCGGCAAGTCGAAAACCTGAAAAGGCGGCTTGGGCAAAAATGGGTATCCCGGTGGACTGAAAACCCGAAAGGGCGGTCCAGGAAAAAATTAGGGATCAAAGCGTACGACTATGTCCCGTCATCTCGTCACTTGCCTACCAGAAGGAGATTTGTCAATCGGCAGTTATCAAGCACCTCCACAGGTACCTTCTCCCGCAGAAACTGGGGCAATAAGAATTGTCTGAACTGTACAAGCCGCTCTGTCCCCAAGGCACCAAGGTAGATTCAGTTGAAGAGTACGACCAAGATACCTTCACTCCCCCAAGAATAAGGCAGTAATGGTAGCTCCCCTAGCTGAGATTTGCAGCTATGAGCAAATCAGCGATACTCTCCCCAAGCAGAGTTGGTCTACCATCAGCCCTCAAAAGGTTGGGTATCCCCAGTAGATCTTGATATTCCCCAGCGGAGTATACAGATATTCCTCAGCAAGCATCCCCGGCACTCTTAATATTCGTCAACGAAATATAAGAATATTCCCCGGCGGAATACAAGATACCCCCAGTGGAGCTATTTTCCCAGCACAATCTGAAAGGCTTCCCCGCCAGAGTTGAATCATCTTCCCCAGTAGATTCTGGAAGCTTGTCCCCTGCAGAGAACAAGTGCATCTCCTCAGCCAAATTCAGAGGTTATCCCCACAAGAGTCTAACTGGGTTATCCTCAGCAAGTTACAACGGAAAGATCATCCCCAACGAAGTTCTTTCTATCCTCTAGCGGAGTTCTTTCAATTCCCAACAGAGCTTATCAACGGAATCCCCAGCGGAGTTATCGTTAAAATCTCAGTGAAGTACCTCTTCCCCACAAAGTAATATCTTCACCAGGTTTATTCCCCAACGGAGTCATCTTCTCCTACAGGTTTATTCCTGCAATCATCTTCGTGCATCATCCCCAGCGGAAACGAAGAATTCAACATCATTCTCCAGCAGCTATCCGGGATTTATTTTCCCAGCTAAAACATCACCTTTTCATACATCATGATACAGGCATACGCATCATACGACACAATCAGTTATTTTTGAGAACATCATGACATCATGCATTCCATACATCATGACATTGCATACAACTAACTTTTTACCTTTTCAGGAAAGATCAATCAACAGACAAAGATCATCATTCCTTCTAGAGATAGTTCAGATGTGACCCAGGCATGGCGACATTCTGATACTTATTTCAGACTCCTTCTAGAAATAGTTCAGATATGACCCAGGCATGGCGACATTCTGATACTTATTCCAGACTCCTTCTAGAGATGGTTCAGATGCGACCCAGACATGGCGACATTCTGATACTTATTCCAGATTTCCTTCTAGAGATAGTTCATATGTGACCCAGATTTGGCGACATTCCGATACTTATTCCAGATTTCCTTCTAGAGATAGTTCAGATGCGACCCATGCATGGCAACATTCTGATACTTATTCCAGATTTCCTTCTAGAGATTGTTCAGATGTGACCCAGATTTGGCGACATTCCGATACTTATTCCAGATTTCCTTCTAGAGATAGTTCAGAGGTGACCCAGATTTGGCGACATTCCGATACTTATTCAGATTTCCTTTCAGAGACAGCTTAGAGATGCTCCAGACCCGGATGCTATTCTATTGCTTATTCAGATTTTCTTTCAGAGACAGCTTAGAGATGCTCCAGACCCGGGTGCTATTCTATTGCTTATTCAGATTTCCTTTCAGACACAGCTTAGAGATGCTCCAGACCCGGGTGCTATTCTATTGCTTATTCAGATTTCCTTTCAGAGACAGCTTAGAGATGCTCCAGACCCGGATGCTATTCTATTGCTTATTCAGATTTCCTTTCAGAGACAGCTTAGAGATGCTCCAGACACGGATGCTATTCTATTGCTTATTCCAGATTCCTTCTAGAGACAGTTCAAATGTGACCCAGATATGGCGACATTCTGATACTTATTCCAGATTCAATCAAAAGATGATTACCATCAACCCTTCTTAAGTTCCGGATTAATACCTGTAGCAGGCCAGTAAATATATGTGGACGACTGATTGTAGATCTATACCTGAAACCAGACAGGAAAGTGATCTACATTGAAGAGATTGAAGATTAATACCTGAAACCAGACAGGGAAACCATCTTTCTTTCTCAGGTCAGAGATTAATACCTGAAACCAGACAGGAAAGCTATCTCCCCGACCAACCTTCTTAAGTTCCAGATCAACACCTATAACTAGCCAGGAAATATCTGTGGACGACTGATTGTAGATCTATACCTGAAACCAGACAGGAAAGTTATCTACATTGAAGAGATTGAAGATTAATACCTGTAGCAAGCCAGGAAAACTATCTTTCTTTCTCAGGTCAGAGATTAATACCTGTAACCAGACAGAAAAACTATCTCATCGGCCAGCCTTCTTAAGTTCCAGATCAACGCCTGTAACTAGCCAGGAAATATCTGTGGACGACTGATTGTAGATCTATACCTGAAACCAGCCAGGAAAGTTATCTACATGAAGAGACTGAAGATCAATACCTATAACAAGCCAGAAAGACTATCTTTCTTTCTCAGGTCAGAGATTAATACCTGAAACCAGACAGGAAAACTATCTCCTCGACCAACCTTTCTTAAGTTCCAGATCAACACCTGTAACTAGCCAGGAAATATCTGTGGACGACTGATTATAGATCTATACCTGAAACCAGCCAGGAAAGTTATCTACATGAAGAGACTGAAGATCAATACCTGTAACAAGCCAGGAAGACTATCTTTCTTTCTCAGGTCAGAGATTAATACCTGAAACCAGACAGGAAAGCTATCTCCTCGACCAACCTTTCTTAAGTTCCAGATCAACACGTGTAACTAGCCAGGAAATATCTGTGGACGATTGATTGTAGATCTATACCTATAACTAGCCAGGAAAGTTATCTACATGAAGAGATTGAAGATTAATACCTGTAGCGAGCCAGGAAGACTATCTTTATTTCTCAAGTCAGAGATTAATACCTGTAACCAGCCAGGACAACTATCTCATCTGCCAACCTTTTTCAAGTTCCAGATCAATACCTGTAACTAGCCAGGAAATATCTGTGGACGACGGATTGTAGATTAATAACTGAAACCAGACAGGACAACTATCTACTTGACCATCATGAAGCAACCCTACGCCGGCTCCTTCTCTCTTTCAGATGCAATTTTATACGAACTCATCATCAGGAAACCCTACATAGGTTCCTTCTTTCAACTTACAAAGTTACAGTTCTGCAAACTACAGGTATGCAAGTTCTCGCTAAGGAATCTCTTACGCGATCGACACCCCTGGATGGCATCTTTAAGACCATCTCCACAAATATCCATTACATTTCCATATGGCATCTATAAGCCCATCCTCATACCAACAATCTCCATATGGCATCTATAAGCCCATCCTCCTATCCATCATATCTCCAAATGGCATCTGTAAGCCCATTCCCGACATCACAATGCTGATACTACACCATGCGAGTGCAAATTTCTGGGCACTCTAGTGTTCAATTATATTCCACCTTCGGATCACGAAAGGCTCGGAAGCCAATCTATATCCTCAGGTTTAAGAGAATTGAACAGGGGCAACTGTTGTACCCCAAAATTTGCCCTCTCATATTTCCCAAGACATGTCAAGAATCATCTCCAAGTTGTTCAAGATGGCTCAAGAGTTGGACAGTCAAATCATCTCCTAAGGCAGTCAATTCAAAATTAGGGTTTTGTGTTGCATCAAGATCCTTACATCCAAATGACCTCAAGTGCTCCTTAATATCCTAACGTATGCTCAAATTCAGAAGATATCCGAATGTGTGAGTTTTCTTGAAGAAATATGGTGAAAAAGTGTGCTAAAAGTGCAGTTTTTATGCGCTAAAAAATTCATAACTTGAAGATCGTGATTCGTTTTGAATCTGTTCCGGTGGCCAAAATTCCGTCTTGACATTATATACGTTTTCATCTCTCACAGCTGGAAGCCAATTTCGATCAGAAGGTCTTCAAAAATGTGGATTTATCAAGTATTTTCGTACAGAAAATTTGTGACAGAAGTTTATTTGCGTCATGTTCAGAAAATCATAACTTGGTCGATTTTCATCGTATCGAGCTGGTTATGGCGCCAAAATTTCACAAATTGAGTTGGCTACATTTTCACAGAAGGTATTTAGTTCAAACGGTATTCAAAAGGCCTTCGTTTTTTTGCTCAGAGTGCGTGACACGCCAAAAATCCTGAATGCTGAATATTATTTCATCTGGGCCGAAACTTCGAAAATTCATAACTCGGTCAATTTTTATCGGATTGGGTTCATATTTTTACACAAGGTCACTGACTCATAGATCTACAACTTTGCTTCAAAAGTCGAGACTGGATTATGCTCCGATCAATACCAGTTTTTTATTGAAGAACGTGTCAGAGTCGACACTGGAGCCCAAAATAAGTTTGTCTGAGCTGAAACTTCAAAAATTCATAATTAATTCACCGTTTATCCGATTGAGCCGATTTTCGGACAGGAGTTAGTTCTCGATATTGGCTACATTTTGTTTTCACATTTTAACTTCAAAAATTGCACTTAAGTCCCTGCGATTTAGCCTGGAAAATGACGAACTCAAGTGAACATTGGAGGCCCAATTGCACATTCAAAGCCCATTTTTTTTACCCTAATTTCCATTATATAATCACATTCTTTTCACACAAACCAGAGGGAGAAAAAAAACCTTGCCACAACACTGTCAGAATATAAATTCTTTCAAGAACCCTAAAACCTTGAAATCCTTATTACAAATCCCTCTCTCACTACAAACAAGCCATCTCAGTTACAAACCAATATCTCACAACTTCTTCAGTAAGGGTAAGGCTGGCTTGATCTCCATGATCAAAAGGGCATAAAAGCATTCATGTCACTACTTTTTCAGTAAGGGTAAGGTTGATTTGATCTCCATGATCAAAAGGGTATAATCATTCATACATGCCATATTGACCTAAACATTAAATTTCTTCATATATTGGCTTTATTTGTATTTTATGATATATAGTAATTTATTTAATGTTTTCATGAGATTCAACACTGCAGATTTAGACAGGATCTCATGCA
Source organism: Vicia faba (assembly GCA_948472305.1). NCBI lineage: Eukaryota > Viridiplantae > Streptophyta > Magnoliopsida > Fabales > Fabaceae > Vicia > Vicia faba. Next base: position 635,446,529 of record OX451736.1, on the reverse strand, counting down.
GGTTCATTAAGGAACGTTGAGGCCAAAACACAAATGGCCAAAAGCCAAAAGCCAAATGGCCAAAACAGAACAGCTTACACATGACACCAATACATGGCGAGACAGACATCCTGAGAAGGTTAAGGAACATTAAGGCCAGAACACAAATGGCCAAAAGCCAGAACACAAATGGCCAAAAGCCAAAGCACAAATGACCAAAACAAAACAGTTTACACATGACGCCAACAGCTGTTTCACCCCTCCAATCAGGCCCGTATACTCCTAAACTCTCTCTATTTTTATTATTTTCCTTTAATTAATTAATCGTTATTCTTTTTATTAATCACTAACCAATTAACATTTTTTCCTAATAAAATCAAAAACACAAAAAATATTTTATTTATTAAAATTAACTTCATCACTTTTATTTTTGTAAATAAATTAATTTAATCAATTTAGCTTTAATTAGATTTAATTTTTAATATTTTTTGCAATATTTAAAATCAATTTAGAATATCAGGTTTTTATTAGCATTAATTCAATTTATTTTATTTCTTTAAAAACTCAAAAATCCAAAAATATGTTCATTGTTTAATTTAATTTAATTGTTCATTTAATTTAATTCCATTTAATTCAAAAATAAACAAAAATCATTTCTTTAATAAAAAAAGGGTCAAAACCCAAAAAACTCGCATCTGATTTAATTTCCCGCACGCGATCCATTTTATCATATTATGTAATTGCTCCGAGGATGTAATAGCTTAATTAGGACTTTTTATCGCTTTCCTTTAATTTCCCGCAATTTACTTTTCAAGGGTTGTTTTTGGCGATGTAAATACCCGACGCCTTGTAATAGCGTAGATTTACTTTCCGCAAACTATTAACTGTTAGATGTATGTTAATTAGGCTATGCATGACAAGACTTATCTCTGGAAATTAAAATCAACCCGTAGCTCACCATGACATGTACAAAGATAAACTTAACTGAAACTTGACACACTCGCACACGCCACTCCTAGGGTACGCCTCACTTGGTTGCCTCGACGTGGTCATTGAGTATAGGGTGTTTTAGAGGTCGCCCTCCTGTCTAAAGATCCAAGTTGCCTCGAAACGGTTGCCTCGGATAAAAAGGATCTAGGACATTAGGGTTACCGCTAAGGCGTCCTACTATTGCTTTGTTGACCACATGTCCCTATATTCGAATTGACCCGAAACTCCAACGACGGTGCTACCTACTTCTCAATAGTGGGATAGTACTGTCTAAAGGACATTTACACAGCTTAATTTCTTTTGAGTAGGTAGAGGTTCTCAGGTACTTGCTCTTTCAAAAAAACAAAAATACTTTTCGCACTTACACTTTTCTGACCAAAGTTTTCAAACAAACACTTCATACACTCTTGAGGACAAATACAAGAGTTAAAATGGAGTTTTCAAACAAACTTTTTTTCAAAACCCACAAACACAAGAAAAGCAAAACATTTTTGAAAACATAGTGAGCGAATACCTAAGAGCCCATGGATAACCACAGATGGAAAGGGTGCTAACACCTTCCATTTCTATAATCTACCTCCCGAACCGAGAAACATCTCGAAAAGGAATTTTGCTGTGCTTTTGTCCTTTCCTTGTTGGAGAAAATAAAAGACGGTGGCGACTCTTGCTTACCGCGACATTTCGCGAACCAGCATTTCAAAACAGTCAGTTCTATTTCCACCGATCACACACTCTTTTCAAACAAAGCTTTCAAAAACACTTCGTAACACTCTTGAAGACAGAAGCAAGGGTTAAATCGAAGTCAAAAAACTTTTTCAAATCAAACACACACAAGCAAATTTGAAAATGATGAGCATGTAACTAAGAGCCAGTGGAAAACCACAGATAGAAAGGGTGCTAATACCTTCCCCTTTTATAATCTACCCCCCCCCCCCCCCCCCCCCCCGTACTCAAAATCTCGAAAAAAGGAATTGTTCTGTGCTTTTGTCCTTTCCTTGTTGGATAAAATAAAAGTCGGTGGCGACTCTTGCTTACCGCGACATTTTGCAAACACAAACGCAAAACGCAAACCAGCATTTCAAAACAGTCCGATTCTGGCCACCGTATCACAGAACTGGCGACTCTGCTGGGGAGTAATAAGTGGAGTATACCTTAGGATTAGTTCATCATATTGCTTCTATTGTTTGATTTGATTGCTTTATCTTTGTGGGCTTTGTATTGGAGTTACTATAGATCCTAAGCCAGATCTGGGGAACACCTGTTAGGTAAGTAGCAATAAACTGTGAGGGAACTGTACGGCGTAGACCGATACGATTGAAGCAGTAGCTACATTGATGTGGCATATTAGTTGGTATCGGTATCCCTTGTGGAGGAACAAGGAGAGTATGGGGTTGCTATATGGGTCGTTAAGCATCAACTAACCTTAGAACCTATAATTGACCAACTTGGCCATAGGAAGTAGTGAGATAGCCGGCCTCGACATAGAGCTGGGAACTGGTTGATACTCGATACTACACTCATTGAGACCATACTCTCGAGATAGTTTCGGCCGCAAGAAAAGATTGCGTGAGCTGAAACCATGATCGATGGAGGATGGTCAATGATATTGAGAACCTCTAGAACCCGGTTACTATTATTAGGACAGGTTGAACCAACTGAACTTCAAGAGGGTAGTACCTAGACTCCATGCAAGCCTGAGACTTCAGGGCTCTTGTGTGACTTGTGTGCCTTTACCATGTTTGTTACCTGCTAAACCTGTTGTGTGTTTTATCATGACATCATGCATCATGACATAGCATGCATAATTCATTGTACTAACCATTTCAAAGACCGAGGGGATTTATCTTTGTTCTGTTTTGCAGATTATGGCTTCCATACGCAGAAATACCATTCGAGTCAACTTCGTGCAAATCCCTGCTCAGCTCAGAGAGTTAGTCTCAAAAGTTCCTGATACTTCTTCATTTGTTAGAAGACATGGTCATCTCCTTAGTTTGGTCACTTCAAAGTTGGATGAGAAGATGATGAGCGTCCTTTTCCAGTTCTTTGATTCGTTGCATCATTGTTTCACCTTCTCGGATTATCAGCTAGTCCCCACTTTGGAGGACTTTTCTGATTTATTAGGCATATCTATCCTCGAGCAGACACCCTTCATAGGTTTGGAGGAGGTTCCTAGACCTGAGGACATTGCTTCAGCCTTACATCTAAAAAGGGCTGATGTAGTATCCAACTGGGAGACACAGAGTGGGGTTAAAGGTTTCTTGGCTAAGTTTCTAATGGATCAAGCTCAACAATTTTGGGATGACTTGGACTTTCAAGCTTTTGAAGACACCTTAGCTCTTCTCATCTACGACTTGGTTATTTTCCCGAATCCAGATTCCTTCATAGACGTGAATGCGGTCAAGATCTTCTTGTCTCGTAATCCAATGCCTACTCTTCTGGGTGATATTTTACATGCCCTCTATACTCGTACTATGCGAAGAAGGGGGACCCTCATGTGTTGCACGTCGCTGCTGGCGAGGTGGTTTATTTCGCACCTCCCCAAGTATGTATTGAAAAATGAGGAAGGTGTAGGTTGGTGTTGTACCCCAAAATTTGCCCTCTCATTTCATCAACATTTCTCATCACAAGAATCATGGAAGTCAAGGTCAAGCTAGGGTTTGCTCTGCTCAAGACACCTCCTTGCACTGTTGAACTAAAATTAGGGTTTGAGTTTTCACAGTGATGTTTTGACCTACAATGCCCAAAGTGACTTTCATACTTCATGTTGGACTCATGAGTTTATCCATACCATGTTTCAAGCCTTAATTCAAATTTTTGCCCAGTCAATTGGACAGTTGACCTAGAAATCAGCTGTATTGGGGAAAAAGTGAACTGTGGCCAATTGACAGTCAAACCTCATGAAATTTGATTCACATCAACATTATGAACTCATATGAACCATTTGATCAATTTTGGATCATAATTCCACAAGAAATTTGATCAGATCACCAAAAGGGCAAAATGGTCATTTTTAGGGTTTTGACTGTACAAAGGCAATTTTTGACTGTTTGACCTAGCCAAAGGCAAATAAAGCTCAACCATGGTGTTGTACCCCAAAATTTTCCCTCTCTTTTCTTCAATATTTTCTCACCACAAGACCCTTGGAGCTCAAGATCAAGTTAGGGTTTGCTCTGCTCAGGACTCCTCCTTGCACTGTTGACCCAAATTAGGGTTTGAGTTTGCACAAAGATGTTTTGACCTAAAGTGCCCAAAATGACTTTCATGCTTCATGTTGGACTCTCAAGTTTACCCATACCAAGTTTCAAGCCTTGATTCCAATCTTTGCCCAGTCAATTGGACAGTTGACCTAGAAATCAACTGTATTGGGGAAAAAGTCAACTGTGGCCAATTCACAGTCAAACTTCATGATTTTTGACCCACATCAACATTATGAACTCATATGAACCATTTGGTCAAGTTTGGATCACAATTCCACAAGAAATTTGATCAGATCACCAAAAGGGCAAAATGGTCATTTTTAGGGTTTTGACTGCACAGAGGCAATTTTTGACTGTTTGACCTAACCAATGGCAAACCAAGCTAACATATGGACTCAAGAACCCAATAACATGGTCTTGACATGTTCAACAAGTTCAAAAGATCCCAAATGCACAAGATTGACAGATGAATTTTTCAGTCAATTGATCAATTTTTGACTGTATACTGAAAAATCAAACTTTGACTTTTTGGTCAATATCAAGTGCCAAGATTCATTTTTCATCAAAACATGTCAAATTGTGAAACTTGTTCATCAAGAAATCAAAAATCACAAATTAGGGTTTGAAATGAAGAATTTTCATAACTTAGAAATTTTCTAAGTTTTGAAAATCCCTAATTTTTTCCTAACTTTGTCCCATATTTTCATCAAGATGCATTTGGATTCAAACAAAACTCAAAACATGAAAGTTGTAGTCCATTGCAAAATCTAAAACTTTGATTCACAAAGTTTCCTCAAAAGAAGCTTGTAGCTCAAGTTACAATTTTTGGAACAAGGGTGCAAAACATTCTTAACTTAGAAAATTTTTGACCTATTTTAGGAAGGGTTTTTGCCTAACTTCATGGCCACTTTTCACATGCTTCCACTTGGAATTTCAATTTGCATTACAAAGATGGATTGTATTACACATTCCAAGCTTTCCAAAAGGTCCAAGAACTTCTCAAACACCCTTGTGGTTAGGGAGAATCGAATTTGGCAATATGGGCAAAAGTCACTTTGTTCATGAGCCATTTCCATGTTCATAACTTATGCATTTTCAAACTCAGCATGTGCAAGCTACATTACAGGCCTCTAATCTCATTTACACTCAAAAATTAAATGCTAAACCATTGTGCCAAGATGTTATTCTATGCATTAGGTCATTACATGGAAGTTTAATCCTTATTTGGAAAAAGTAACTTATCCATTTTTGAAAAGTTGAACTTTATGTCAAGTTTGCAAATCAAGAGGTACAATGCATATCTTCTAGGCACAAGTTCAGGAACATATCACACTGATCAAGAGGGATTGTTGCAGCATGTTGAGGGGGCCTGCATAAGCCTAGAAACCAACTTGTCATTTTTTGCTTAAGATAGAAGAAAGCTTGCATTTTGTAAACCAACTGACTTTCCTGCAAGAACCAACTCAAGCAAACTTTCTCCACACATTCCATACTCCTCAAGTGACCTGAAACACGACCAAGCCATCCCTAAAACTCCCTCATCCATCAAAACACATTTTTTCTGCAAAACAGAGTCATGGTTGCAGATTGACTTGGCCAGCAACATTCCATCGTGCGTTTTCATCCAAACCACCTCAAACACACTCCATACCACCTATACAAACTATCCCAAGCATTGGACACGACCTGTAACACCTCTAACCAACTTCACCATTTTCACTTTTTCTGTTTTGCAGGTTGACTTCCATAGCTTGATTCATTTGGTTTCAAAGCAAGCTAAAGGTGGGAGAAGCATCCCTGAACTTCAAGCAAGTTGTACAAGTCCTCACATTGCCTTGAAAGTGCCTCCATTGTTAGACACGATCCAAGCTGAACAGGTAAGTTCATGGACTTCTATCTCTCAACCTAGGAAGAGTTAGCTTTAGGTTTATGAATGAAAAATGCTCTACTCATGGCCCTGAAGCTACACATATATTTACTTTCCATTTATATTGCATGTGCTGAGAGAATTTGGAACCTGAACATTAGAGAAAACTTAGGTTAAGAATTAGGGATGGAGAAATTCTCTCTCATTTCCGAGAGTTAGATCAAGTTCTTGGTATGTGTGATCGGTGGATCTGGAACTGACTGTTTAACACTGGTTCGCGAAATGTCGCGGAAGCAAGAGTCGCCACCGTCTTTTATTTTCTCCAAATGGAAAGGACAAAAGCACAGAAAAATTCCTTAAAGAGATAGTTTCTCGGTTCGGGAGGTAGGTTATAGAAAGGGAAGGTGTTAGCACCCTTTCTATCCATGGTTATCCATGGGCTCTTAGATACTTGCTCATTTGTGTTTTCAAAATTGTTTGTTTGCTTTTCAAGTGTGGGTTTTAAAAAAGTTTCTTTGAAAATTTCAGTTCGACTCTTGTATCGGTCCTCAAGAGTGTTTGAAAAAATGCTTTCGAAAGCTTTTTGAAAATGTGTTGGTGTGAAAAGTATTTTTGATTTGTTTTGTTTTGAATTAGAGCAAGTATCCACGAGTCGTCTACCTACCCTAAGGAATTCGTCTGTGTAAATATCCTTTAAAGTAGTGCCATCCCACCATTGAGAGGTAGGTAGCGCCACCGTTGGAGGTGTTCGGGTCAATTCGAGGGTTCGGGACATGGTGATCACCAGAGCAATGGGAAGACACCTTAGAATCTACCCTCATGCCAGGTTCCCGGATCATGAGGACTTACTAAGACGTCCTCTACTCGACGATCACCTTTCGAGGCAAGGCAACAGTGAGGCGTACCCTAGGGGTGGTGTGTGATTTGTGTGTCGTTTTCATTTGCATTTATCTTGTCATGTTATCGGTGTTCTACGCTTGTTTTTATTTAAGGCCATTCATTCTTGCATGCTTTGTTTAACAGTTAAAATATTTGCGGGAAAGTAAATTCTAAACTATTACAAATGGCGCGGGTCCACATCGCCAAAATTAACCAGGACCTGATTTGACAGAAAAATAAATAAACAAAGTAAATAAAGAATTGAAAAGTGCGAGAAGTAATTACAAGGCTTCGGGAGAGGTACATAATTATTTAAATGACATAAAATAAATATGCAAAGAAATAAGAATTTACGAACGAGGATGTTGGATCCTTTTTGCAAAAATTAAATTAATGATGAAGTTAATTAATTAAAAAAAAGATGTTTTTGGTATTTTTAATATTTTAAGATTTAATAGAAAAAGAATTAATCAAAATACGACGCAAACCCTAATTCTAGTTATTTTAATTTATTAAGAAAAACATTAGAATTTAACCTAAATTAACCCTAAGTTATTTTCATGCAAATTTAATTATAAAAATAAATAAAATAAATAAATATTATTATAAGAAAGAAAAATTAAAAAGGAATAAAAACATTAATTAAACCTAATTCTACTTCTTTTTAGATTTTTTTATTAAAAGTATTGAAATTAAACCCTAATTTATACTAAATTCAATTATATACAATTTGTTTATGAAAATAATTAAAATAAAATACTTATTATATTTTGCCTTTTTTCTGATTTTTTTTTAGGATGTTTTTGTATTTTGTAAAAAAATATTTAATTAATTAAACAAGTGATAATTAAAATAAAAATAGAATTAAAAATAAAGAAAGCAAAAACTATGCAAACCTAGGGGGTGGTAGTCCCCAAAGTGGAGGTATAGATTCAGTAATCTGGCCCATTTGTTTTGGCCTATTTGGACTTTTTTCTGGACACGTGCAGAGGCGTTGACTCAAGCCTATGATGTTCGTTCAATCAGTGCCCTTGGATCCCTCCCAACGTACGCGTGGCTGGCTTGATTAAGAGGAGTATGGTGCGTCTGCAGCCTTGAAGTGCATGTGAACGTTAAAGGAAAAATAACATAGAAATTATTGAAGACCTGGGGCTCGAACCCAGGTCATGTGCTTTGCCACCACTGTCACTTGCCAACTGAACCAAATTCGCGCTGTTAACATATAATAATAATCAAATAATATAAAAGAAAGTTGGTTAATGGCTTTGTAACGCGCGCGAAGATTTCAAATCAACCAATCAGGTCTTGCCACAGACTCATCTTCTTCATCATCCCTGTAATATAAAACATTAGGCAACGGTTTCTTATGCGTTTTCTTAGGCCAGCTATTGAAAAATAGCGATTAGCCCTCAGGCACTCATAAATTGAGCGCGAGGGTTGGTTTGAGATCGTCCAGATGCGCTCAATCTAATGGTGGTGGTCTTGAGGGCTAATTTTCCCCATTACAAAAGCCCTAATTCCAAGCTTCTTGAACCCTAAATATCAACAATGGTGAAATTGCCTACAGCTTGCAAAAACTCAATTAAGTTATATGATTAGCATTAGAACAAGTCAATTAGAATAAATGCATAACAAAAACGCAATGAAAATGCCTTAAACATGAAACACGATTATGCAATTTTTTTGAAACAGTTTGAATCCTGTATACCGATTCTTGGAGTTTGAGTGAATGCTTTTGATTGGAATATGTTCAGTAATCTCCAAGGAAGCTAATGGAACAAGAATTGAGACCTGAATCGCCCTGGAAGTGAACTTTCAGTTTTGAGTTTCTTGCAAATTTTTCCAAGTTTGATAATGGCCTTTGGAGCAGCTGTGCGTGTGTATCAACATTAGGGTTGTGTTTAGGCTTTTGTATTGAGTGCATTAGGTCAAAAAAACTCAATCAAATCCATTGCATTCATTGATTTTGAAAATTGATTTTCTAGGATCTTTTTCAAATATTCTTCCATGTGCTTTTGTGCAAATCATGATCTAATCAGTCCAATTCTTTCCATATTGGTACAAGCACGAAATCTTGAGAGTAAAACATGTATAAAAAGATTGGTTAGGTTAAGTTAAGTATTTTTCATATATTTAAATGATTTAAATGAATTAATATAAATAAAAATTCAAATAAATAAATAAAAAATGAAGAAATACTTCCCTTTGGGCCAAGTGGTCGTGCACATGTCATGGATGATGATTTGTGGAAGAAAAATGGGCCCATTAGCAATTTTAGGTCATTTGAAGTAATGTTGACTTTTCAAAATATCCAAAAATTTCCCAACTTCCACAAGGCATAACTTGCTCAATTTTTAAGCTTTTCTCATGTTCTTGGACATTTTGGAAAGGTATTTGAGTCCTCTAACCATTGTCTTTTGTCCCATGTCATTTTGATTTACCAATCTCAAGTTATGGCCTTTGACTTAAAGTCCCTTTTTGTTGACTTTTGAAAATGACCTATAATGTTGAAATTGATAACTTTTTGTGAGAGCATTTCTTGGACTTGAAGTATGAAGATGAGTTGTAGGAAATTTCTTTCTCTTCAAAATGAGCTTTGGATGGAATTTTTCTGATAATCCATGTGAAAGTTATGCCCTGGTCAATTTCAGTTGACTTTTTCAGCTGTCCAAATAAGGAAACTTTTGCATTTTGATGATTTCTGAGCCAAATTTTGAGAATCATGATCAAGCATTGATCAAATGATGTTTGTGGCTTCAAAATGAAATGTTGACCAAAAATTTGAACTTTTGACTGCCAAATGACCATTTTGCCCCTACAGTTGACTGTAGTGCAATTAGGGTTTTGACTGTGCAATTTTGTGCTGAATGTCTTGAAACTTGATATGAGGATGTTTGACCATGTTTATAGGCATGTGAGACTTGGTTGGGCCCTTGAAAACTTCATTTTCTTGATCAGAATACAAACCCTAGTTTTGACTGTATGGGAGACCTTTGCACTGTGCAACCCTTGGGGAATTTTGCAGCTTGGCTTGGCAATTTCTTGAAGAATATGGGAGGGCAAATTTTGGGGTACAACAGTTGCCCCTGTTCAATCTTCTTAGACCTGAGGATGCAGATTGGCTGACGTGCCTTTCGTAATCCGAGGGTAGAAGATGATTGGACACTAGAGTGCCCAGAAATTTGCGCTCACATAGTGGCAGTGTGGTGGGAATGGGCTTATAGATGCCATTTAGAGGTTGATGAAATAGGATGATGGGCTTATAGATGCCATCTGGATGTTGATCGCGTAAGAGATTCCTTAGCGAAAACCTGCATACCTGCAAAAGAAAAATGAGTACCTGACACAGTGCAAGAACTGGTTTCAGATGCTTTGCATAGATATGTCCTGGCTGGTTACGGGAGTTGGGTCTGGAGCTTCAAAAGATAACGAATGAACCAGGGATGGTTGCTACCTTAGCGTGAATGGTAAGAGAACCTTGGATGACTTTAACTTCAACAACGCTCGTTGAGAAAATCTTGGTGGGAAATACCATCTTCGCAGGATCGGGAAGAGAACCATAGGCAATTATAATCTGAAAGGGAATTGTCACCTCACTCACCGTCGGAGAGGGAACCATAAGAAAAGGAATTATCACCTCACTCACCGTCGGAGAGGGAACCATAGGAGATTATCACCTCACTCACCGTCGGAGAGGGAACCATCTGAAAAGGAATTATCACCTCACTCACCGTCGGAGAGGGAAACATCTGAAAAGGACTTACCACCTCACTCACCGTCGGAGAGGGGACCATAGGAGATTATCACCTTACTCACCGTCGGAGAGGGAAACATCTGAAAAGGACTTACCACCTCACTCACCATCGGAGAGGGAACCATGGGAGATTATCACCTCACTCAACGTCGGAGAGGGAAACATCTGAAAAGGACTTACCACCTCACTCACCGTCGGAGAGGGAACCATAGGAGATTATCACCTCACTCACCGTCGGAGAGGGAAACATCTGAAAAGGACTTACCACCTCACTCACCGTCGGAGAGGGAACCATAGGAGATTATCACCTCACTCACCGTCGGAGAGGGAAACATCTGAAAAGGACTTACCACCTCACTCACCGTCGGAGAGGGAACCATAGGAGATTATCACCTCACTCACCGTCGGAGAGGGAAACATCTGAAAAGGAATTACCACCTCACTCACCGTCGGAGAGGGCACCATAGGAGATTATCACCTCACTCACCGTCGGAGAGGGAAACATCTGAAAAGGAATTACCACCTCACTCACCGTCGGAGAGGGTACCATAGAAGATTATCACCTCACTCACCGTCGGAGAGGGAAACATCTGAAAAGGAATTACCACCTCACTCACCGTCGGAGAGGGGACCATAGGATATTATCACCTCACTCACCGTCGGAGAGGGAATCATCTGAACATGAATTACCACCTCACTCACCGTCGGAGAGGGGACCATAGGAGATTATCACCTCACTCACCGTCGGAGAGGGAATCATCTGAATAGGAATTACCACCTCACTCACCGTCGGAGAGGGGACCATAGGAAATTATCACCTCACTCACCGTCGGAGAGGGAAACATAGGAGACTATCACCTCACTCACCGTCGGAGAGGGAAACATCTGAAAAGGAATTACCACCTCACTCACCGTCGGAGAGGGCACCATAGGAGATTATCACCTCACTCACCGTCGGAGAGGGAAACATCTGAAAAGGACTTACCACCTCACTCACCGTCGGAGAGGGAACCATAGGAGATTATCACCTCACTCACCGTCGGAGAGGGAAACATCTGAAAAGGACTTACCACCTCACTCACCGTCGGAGAGGGAACCATAGGAGATTATCACCTCACTCACCGTCGGAGAGGGAAACATCTGAAAAGGAATTACCACCTCACTCACCATCGGAGAGGGCACCATAGGAGATTATCACCTCACTCACCGTCGGAGAGGGAAACATCTGAAAAGGAATTACCACCTCACTCACCGTCGGAGAGGGTACCATAGAAGATTATCACCTCACTCACCGTCGGAGAGGGAAACATAGAAAAAAGGAATGATCGCCTCACTCACCGTCGGAGAGGGAACCATCTGGGATAACTTCTACTGAGTCTTCATCCGAAAAATCTGTTGGGAGTCGATTTAGCTGGACTAGAGAAGGCCTTGGACTGGATAGGAAATCTTTGGAGTCGATTAACTGAACCGGTCTAGGTCTTGAAATATGATTGAGAATTTCAACTGCATCTTTCCTGACAAGTAAAGGTCAGTCATATGCAATGCATGATATGGATCAAGCAATGATGTTCTCAACATAAATGAGATTTGTATGATATAATGCGTCTATGCATGCTATAATGATGTATGTGATGTTTTATGAATGTATGTTTTCGTCTAGGAAAGTAAATCCTTGACGGGTGCCGGGAAGCCACTCCTGGGCTGATGTTGAAGAATGGATTTCGCTTCCACTGGGGATGATAACTGCAAGAATACCGGTAGGAGAAGATGACTCCGTTGAGGAATAAACTTGGCAAATGGAAGATTCTGCGGGGAGAAAAGATGCTCTAGCGACCATGCTGGGAAGCAATACTCTGTGGGGATAGAGATACTTTGCGGAGTTGATAATAGCTTGCTGCGGATACCCTTGTTGTATTGGAAGTGTTGATAGACTTCGCTGGGGATAAGAAGACTGTGTCGACGACGACCTTTCCGTGGCTTTTGGCTGAGGATAACCCAGTTATATCCTGTTAAGGAAATAACTCTTTAAATAAAGCCGGACGACGCGTTCGTGTTCTGCGAGGGGATAAGCTTCCAGAATCTACTGGGGATAAGCTTATTGCTTGGGGAGATGGATTCCGCTTTCCTGGGGAACTGGATTGGACTCCTCTGGGAAGTTTTGAACTGCGGGGGAAGTGATTCCTTTGAATGTTGATATGCCGCCGGGGAATAATCTTCAGACCAAGTCTGCCGGGGATGCTTGTTATGAATATATGTATTGCTGCTGGGGGATGTTGGGATCTGCGGGAGCATACCCAATTTCCTTGAGATTTATCAACTCTGCTTGGAGAAGAATGCACTTACTCTCTGGGGAATTAAGATGTACTGGTTATGTTCTTTAGCTGAACCTACCTTGGTATCTCGGAGGACAGAACAATTAGATTGCTTAGACCACTCTTTTATTGCCCCTGTTTCGGAGGTTGGAGGAGAAGACCTGTGAGGTGCTGATAGTTGTTGATGGACAGTCCTTCTTCTGGTAGACAGGTGACGAGATGACAGGACATAGTCGTACGCTTTGATCCCTAACTTTTTGCCTGGACCGTCCTTTCGGGTTTTCAGTCCACCGGGATACCCATTTTTGCCCAAGCCGCCTTTTCAGGTTTTCGACTTGCCGGGTGTACAGATTTTTTCATTTCATCCCTCATTTTGCCCGAACCCTTTTGGTTCGCCGGGAAGCCCTTATTTTTGCCTAGGTGTGTCAACCTAGCGGGTCTTTGATTATGCGCAGTATTTTTTCGACTATGTCCGTTCTCAGAATATAGGGAATTGCCCCTGTTAGAAGTATTTTGCCATGCCACCAGAAGGTATTTGATCAGGCAAGATTTGTTGCTGGGAATTCATTTCCAATGCCCCAAGTGGCTCAGGCGGAGGTTTGCCCCTGGCTGTTTGGCATCTTGAGAGATTCTCCGAATCTTGACTGAACTGCCCCAGATGATGGACCATGATCATGTCATGCCCCTTGATTGGAAGTACTTCTGTTCATTAGGCATTTGTCGTGCGAACTTCTGCTGTTCAAACAAAAAGTCATATGCAAACAAAGTTATGTTAAAAATGCAAAGCCTATGTCTGTCTTGAAGATTTTGAAAATGCATTCTTTTCATAAAACAAGTGAATGTTTGTAAAACGTGATGTCAACTCCGTATTTATCGTAAGCCTTAAGGAGTCAGGATACCTTTCGTAACAGTATGCTTTCGAACTAACCCATGCTTCAGCTAGGACTTTTGAGCGTTATAATGTGGCCTGGTTCATGGTTAAAGAAACGAAGGATAAAGGCTCAAATTATTTGTACCCACCCACTCTTCGTGATGTTCTCCAAACCTAAACTCAGTTGATCATACGTTAGACCTTGTTTGAGTCTTTGCTTTGATGTTCAGGTGATGATTCGGATGTTGATAACTTATTTTGAATAGGCAGTCATTCCTTTTTGTTGAGGGTTTGTAGAACCTCTTTTTTCCTTGATTTTATTATCCCTATTTTTTGCCTGAACTGTTCTTTTATGATTACAGTCAGCGGGATGCCCCAGTTTTATAATTCTCCTTCATGGGTTTTGACTTAATGGTTTTTTTATTTTTTGAGATAATGACTGCCTTTCTTTATTGATTATTCGGAACCATCACTGTCTTTCTTTGTTTTGTAAGGATCTTTTGGTGCCATTCGTTATGCACTTGGATCAACTGAGAGAACTACCCTGCCCCAGGTTATGATGAAGGGTTTTGAATTTCGAAAAGAAAAAAAAAAAACTCCTACTTCTTTGGCTCAGATGGGTTGACGAGGGATTATCTTCCTTATAACTCCAGTGTTTAGGATTGAAACAATGCCTGTACCTCATCAGCGGGGTTTGTTCAAAAGCATACTGTAGATTGTGGTATCGTTTTCGTCATCCTCCCTCAAGAGGCTTAGAATTTTAGATCAAGAGTTGACATCAGAAAAAATATGAAAATAATTTGCATTTAGTGAATACGAATATATTGTTTCAAAATAGACATAAGTGATGCATTAATGTGATAACAATGTTTAACATGAATAAATGTCTGAACAAAAGAAAATTGCAACTTGAACATTCGAATGAACAAAAAAATTTCTAGTCTCCGGGCTTGTCACTTCAAATGGTGCCTCCTGTAGGGATGGTAGAAGCACTCAGCCTGGCCATCTTGGGTGAATTCCACAGCTCCTTCCTCAATCAGATCCTGGATTTTATTCTTCAAATTCCAACAATCCTCTGTAGCATGCCCCGGGCTGTCAGAATGATAAGCACAGTGAGCGTTGGGGTTATACCTTGAAGGTGTCCTGTTGGGATTCTTAGGAGGATCCTTTCGAGTTACCAAGTTCAACCTCAGCAGTTGTTGTAAGGCTTGAGGCAGCGACACGTTGAGCTCGGTGAATTGCCTTTGGGGCTTGTCTGGTTGAAGCTGGTGAGGTTGATACTGAATTGGGGATACTGAAGCCATATGAGGAGCTTTCTCCTTACCTCTTTGTCTCAAAGATGGTCGAACGATGATTGGCTTTTCACCCTTAGACGTTTGCCCCAGTTGGTTACCCTGAAGCAGTTGGTTGACGAGAAACCGGAGCTCATCTTGTCTTTGAGCTAAGCCTTGGATGGCATTCCTCTGCCCCAGCATCTGGGCTTTCATTGCATCCATCTCAGCTTGCAGGTGTTTCAGCCTCTCATCCTCAGCACTGTTCCTGACGAAGGTCCCCATGAGAAGTGTCCTTAACTCCTCCTGCCCCTTGGATAGATTCAGGAGAATTTCCCCAAGCCGAGTCTCTTGAGCGAGAAGGTCCTGGTTATCTGGTTGGAAGGCCATTGCTGAAATAAACAGCGAGAAAGGTAAGTGACCTGTACCAAAGATACCTGTTATGTAATGATGTGTATGACATGCATGCAATGTTTTCAAGGACCTCGCGGGGTAAAAAAGAAAATTTGTTAGCATTTGGATCCGGTAGCTTGATTGAAGGAACTTTGGATTGTTGAGAGTCCTTCTTCCAGGGTCAAAGGCTCACCATATCCAGTGGGTCATAGCCTCAGACTTTAGTCATTATGTCTGGTTTTGATTTCCAAACAACCTTGGTTAGGGGAACCTTCTTCAAGAGCCAGAGCTCACCATATCAAGTGGGTCATAGCCTCTGACAACCTTGGCTAGAGGAAAATAAATCCTCTTTGCCCCTTGCTGGATGTTTGAATCATTATGACCTGCATCACAAGCCCTTGAGATCCTTGAAATGGGTTAGGATGTATGCAATGGTATGATGTCATGGTATGCATGGGGTAATGTGAGTAACCCTGTTATGAGTCCCTTATTAAGGACTATAAACAGAAACCTGCAAGAAACTTAGGATATCCTGTTATAAGTCCCAACTAAGGACTACAAACCAAAACCTGTAAGAAACTTAGGATACCCTGTTATGAGTCCCAGTTAAGGACTGCAAACAAAACCTGCAAGAAACTCAAGTGTCAGATAACAAGCATGCAAGTAGTCAAGTTGGAAGGCACACAAGTCACACAAGAGAAATCCTTAGAGTTCATGCCAGCATGGGGTCTGGGTAGTACCCTCTTGAAGTTGGTGGGTTCAACCTGTCCTATTAGAAGTAACCGGGTTCTAAGGATCCCAATATCACTGGATTGCTTTCATTGTTCATCGTTTCGATTTAGCCACTGAGCTGGCGACCGGAATATTCCAGGAAAGCAACCCTCAATTGAGTGTAGTATCGAGTATCAACCAACCTCGGACTGCACCAAAGTCAGTTATCTCACTACCCTAAAGAGGCCAAGATAGTTCAATTAAGGTTCCTAAGGTCTGTTGATGCTTCACGACACCACGCGGAGGCCCCGTACTCTCCTTGACTGAACTCAAGGGTTACCGGTACACACCAAAGTGCCACATCAACGTAGCAGACTGTTTCAACCATGTCGGTATACCCCGCACAGTTCCCTCACAGCCTTGTTGCTACTTTCTAAGAAGGTATCCCCCAGATCCGGGTTAGGATCTATAGAACTCCCAAGCAACCCACAATTTAAAGCACACAAGGAAAACAATTGAAAACATAGTTATGAACTAGCCCTAAGGTACACCTCACTTTAAAGGCATCCCTCTCCCCAGCAGAGTCGCCAGTTCTGTGATCGGTGGATCTAGAACTGACTGTTTAACGCTGGTTCGCGAAATGTCGCGGAAGCAAGAGTCGCCACCGTCTTTTATTTTCTCCAAATGGAAAGGACAAAAGCACAGAAAAATTCCTTAAAGAGATAGTTTCTCGGTTCGGGAGGTAGGCTATAGAAAGGGAAGGTGTTAGCACCCTTTCTATCCATGGTTATCCATGGGCTCTTAGATACTTGCTCATTTGTGTTTTCAAAATTGTTTGTTTGCTTTTCAAGTGTGGGTTTTAAAAAAGTTTCTTTGAAAATTTCAGTTCGACTCTTGTATCGGTCCTCAAGAGTGTTTGAAAAAATGCTTTCGAAAGCTTTTTGAAAATGTGTTGGTGTGAAAAGTATTTTTGATTTGTTTTGTTTTGAATTAGAGCAAGTATCCACGAGTCGTCTACCTACCATAAGGAATTCGTCTGTGTAAATATCCTTTAAAGTAGTGCCATCCCACCATTGAGAGGTAGGTAGCGCCACCGTTGGAGGTGTTCGGGTCAATTCGAGGGTTCGGGACATGGTGATCACCAGAGCAATGGGAAGACACCTTAGAAGCTACCCTCATGCCAGGTTCCCGGATCATGAGGACTTACTAAGACGTCCTCTACTCGACGATCACCTTTCGAGGCAAGGCAACAGTGAGGCGTACCCTAGGGGTGGTGTGTGATTTGTGTGTCGTTTTCATTTGCATTTATCTTGTCATGTTATCGGTGTTCTACGCTTGTTTTTATTTAAGGCCATTCATTCTTGCATGCTTTGTTTAACAGTTAAAATATTTGCGGGAAAGTAAATTCTAAACTATTACAAATGGCGCGGGTCCACATCGCCAAAATTAACCAGGACCCGATTTGACAGAAAAACAAATAACAAAGTAAATAAAGAATTGAAAAGTGCGAGAAGTAATTACAAGGCTTCGAGAGAGGTACATAATTATTTAAATGACATAAAATAAATATGCAAAGAAATAAGAATTTACGAACGAGGGCGTTGGACCCTTTTTGCAAAAATTAAATTAATGATGAAGTTAATTAATTAAAAAAAAGATGTTTTTGGTATTTTTAATATTTTAAGATTTAATAGAAAAAGAATTAATCAAAATACGACGCAAACCCTAATTCTAGTTATTTTAATTTATTAAGAAAAACATTAGAATTTAACCTAAATTAACCCTAAGTTATTTTCATGCAAATTTAATTATAAAAATAAATATAATAAATAAATATTATTATAAGAAAGAAAAATTAAAAAGGAATAAAAACATTAATTAAACCTAATTCTACTTCTTTTTAGATTTTTTTATTAAAAGTATTGAAATTAAACCCTAATTTATACTAAATTCAATTATATACAATTTGTTTATGAAAATAATTAAAATAAAATACTTATTATATTTTGCCTTTTTTCTGATTTTTTTTTAGGATGTTTTTGTATTTTGTAAAAAAATATTTAATTAATTAAACAAGTGATAATTAAAATAAAAATAGAATTAAAAATAAAGAAAGGAAAAACTATGCAAACCTAGGGGGGTGGTAGTCCCCAAAGTGGAGGTATAGATTCAGTAATCTGGCCCATTTGTTTTGGCCTATTTGGACTTTTTTCTGGACACGTGCAGAGGCGTTGACTCAAGCCTATGATGTTCGTTCAATCAGTGCCCTTGGATCCCTCCCAACGTACGCGTGGCTGGCTTGATTAAGAGGAGTATGGTGCGTCTGCAGCCTTGAAGTGCATGTGAACGTTAAAGGAAAAATAACATAGAAATTATTGAAGACCTGGGGCTCGAACCCAGGTCATGTGCTTTGCCACCACTGTCACTTGCCAACTGAACCAAATTCGCGCTGTTAACATATAATAATAATCAAATAATATAAAAGAAAGTTGGTTAATGGCTTTGTAACGCGCGCGAAGATTTCAAATCAACCAATCAGGTCTTGCCACGGACTCATCTTCTTCATCATCCCTGTAATATAAAACATTAGGCAACGGTTTCTTATGCGTTTTCTTAGGCCAGCTATTGAAAAATAGCGATTAGCCCTCAGGCACTCATAAATTGAGCGCGAGGGTTGGTTTGAGATCGTCCAGATGCGCTCAATCTAATGGTGGTGGTCTTGAGGGCTAATTTTTCCCCATTACAAAAGCCCTAATTCCAAGCTTCTTGAACCCTAAATATCAACAATGGTGAAATTGCCTACAGCTTGCAAAAACTCAATTAAGTTATATGATTAGCATTAGAACAAGTCAATTAGTATAAATGCATAACAAAAACGCAATGAAAATGCCTTAAACATGAAACACGATTATGCAATTTTTTTGAAACAGTTTGAATCCTGTATACTGATTCTTGGAGTTTGAGTGAATGCTTTTGATTGGAATATGTTCAGTAATCTCCAAGGAAGCTAATGGAACAAGAATTGAGACCTGAATCGCCCTGGAAGTGAACTTTCAGTTTTGAGTTTCTTGCAAATTTTTCCAAGTTTGATAATGGCCTTTGGAGCAGCTGTGCGTGTGTATCAACATTAGGGTTGTGTTTAGGCTTTTGTATTGAGTGCATTAGGTCAAAAAAACTCAATCAAATCCATTGCATTCATTGATTTTGAAAATTGATTTTCTAGGATCTTTTTCAAATATTCTTCCATGTGCTTTTGTGCAAATCATGATCTAATCAGTCCAATTCTTTCCATATTGGTACAAGCACGAAATCTTGAGAGTAAAACATGTATAAAAAGATTGGTTAGGTTAAGTTAAGTATTTTTCATATATTTAAATGAATTAATATAAATAAAAATTCAAATAAATAAATAAAAAATGAAGAAATACTTCCCTTTGGGCCAAGTGGTCGTGCACATGTCATGGATGATGATTTGTGGAAGAAAAATGGGCCCATTAGCAATTTTAGGTCATTTGAAGTAATGTTGACTTTTCAAAATATCCAAAAATTTCCCAACTTCCACAAGGCATAACATGCTCAATTTTTAAGCTTTTATCATGTTCTTGGACATTTTGGAAAGGTATTTGAGTCCTCTAACCATTGTCTTTGGTCCCATGTCATTTTGATTTACCAATCTCAAGTTATGGCCTTTGACTTAAAGTCCCTTTTTGTTGACTTTTGAAAATGACCTATAATGTTGAAATTGATAACTTTTTGTGAGAGCATTTCTTGGACTTGAAGTATGAAGATGAGTTGTAGGAAATGTCTTTCTCTTCAAAATGAGCTTTGGATGGAATTTTTCTGATAATCCATGTGAAAGTTATGCCCTGGTCAATTTCAGTTGACTATTTCAACTGTCCAAATAAGGAAACTTTTGCATTTTGATGATTTCTGAGCCAAATTTTGAGAATCATGATCAAGCATTGATCAAATGATGTTTGTGGCTTCAAAATGAAATGTTGACCAAAAATTTGAACTTTTGACTGCCAAATGACCATTTTGCCCCTACAGTTGACTGTAGTGCAATTAGGGTTTTGACTGTGCAATTTTGTGCTGAATGTCTTGAAACTTGATATGAGGATGTTTGACCATGTTTATAGGAATGTGAGACTTGGTTGGGCCCTTGAAAACTTCATTTTCTTGATCAGAATACAAACCCTAGTTTTGACTGTATGGGAGACCTTTGCACTGTGCAACCCTTGGGGAATTTTGCAGCTTGGCTTGGCAATTTCTTGAAGAATATGGGAGGGCAAATTTTGGGGTACAACAGTTGCCCCTGTTCAATCTTCTTAGACCTGAGGATGCAGATTGGCTGACGTGCCTTTCGTAATCCGAGGGTAGAAGATGATTGGACACTAGAGTGCCCAGAAATTTGCGCTCACATAGTGGCAGTGTGGTGGGAATGGGCTTATAGATGCCATTTAGAGGTTGATGAAATAGGATGATGGGCTTATAGATGCCATCTGGATGTTGATCGCGTAAGAGATTCCTTAGCGAAAACCTGCATACCTGCAAAAGAAAAATGAGTACCTGACACGTTGCAAGAACTGGTTTCAGATGCTTGGCATAGATATGTCCTGACTGGTTACGGGAGTTGGGTCTGGAGCTTCAAAAGATAACGAATGAACCAGGGATGGTTGCTACCTTAGCGTGAATGGTAAGAGAACCTTGGATGACTTTAACTTCAACAACGCTCGTTGAGAAAATCTTGGTGGGAAATACCATCTTCGCAGGATCGGGAAGAGAACCATAGGCAATTATAATCTGAAAGGGAATTGTCACCTCACTCACCGTCGGAGAGGGAACCATAAGAAAAGGAATTATCACCTCACTCACCGTCGGAGAGGGAACCATAGGAGATTATCACCTCACTCACCGTCGGAGAGGGAACCATCTGAAAAGGAATTATCACCTCACTCACCGTCGGAGAGGGAAACATCTGAAAAGGACTTACCACCTCACTCACCGTCGGAGAGGGGACCATAGGAGATTATCACCTTACTCACCGTCGGAGAGGGAAACATCTGAAAAGGACTTACCACCTCACTCACCGTCGGAGAGGGAACCATGGGAGATTATCACCTCACTCACCGTCGGAGAGGGAAACATCTGAAAAGGACTTACCACCTCACTCACCGTCGGAGAGGGAACCATAGGAGATTATCACCTCACTCACCGTCGGAGAGGGAAACATCTGAAAAGGACTTACCACCTCACTCACCGTCGGAGAGGGAACCATAGGAGATTATCACCTCACTCACCGTCGGAGAGGGAAACATCTGAAAAGGACTTACCACCTCACTCACCGTCGGAGAGGGAACCATAGGAGATTATCACCTCACTCACCGTCGGAGAGGGAAACATCTGAAAAGGAATTACCACCTCACTCACCGTCGGAGAGGGCACCATAGGAGATTATCACCTCACTCACCGTCGGAGAGGGAAACATCTGAAAAGGAATTACCACCTCACTCACCGTCGGAGAGGGTACCATAGAAGATTATCACCTCACTCACCGTCGGAGAGGGAAACATCTGAAAAGGAATTACCACCTCACTCACCGTCGGAGAGGGGACCATAGGAGATTATCACCTCACTCACCGTCGGAGAGGGAATCATCTGAACATGAATTACCACCTCACTCACCGTCGGAGAGGGGACCATAGGAGATTATCACCTCACTCACCGTCGGAGAGGGAATCATCTGAATAGGAATTACCACCTCACTCACCGTCGGAGAGGGGACCATAGGAAATTATCACCTCACTCACCGTCGGAGAGGGAAACATAGGAGACTATCACCTCACTCACCGTCGGAGAGGGAAACATCTGAAAAGGAATTACCACCTCACTCACCGTCGGAGAGGGCACCATAGGAGATTATCACCTCACTCACCGTCGGAGAGGGAAACATCTGAAAAGGACTTACCACCTCACTCACCGTCGGAGAGGGAACCATAGGAGATTATCACCTCACTCACCGTCGGAGAGGGAACCATAGGAGATTATCACCTCACTCACCGTCGGAGAGGGAAACATCTGAAAAGGACTTACCACCTCACTCACCGTCGGAGAGGGAACCATAGGAGATTATCACCTCACTCACCGTCGGAGAGGGAAACATCTGAAAAGGAATTACCACCTCACTCACCGTCGGAGAGGGCACCATAGGAGATTATCACCTCACTCACCGTCGGAGAGGGAAACATCTGAAAAGGAATTACCACCTCACTCACCGTCGGAGAGGGTACCATAGAAGATTATCACCTCACTCACCGTCGGAGAGGGAAACATAGAAAAAAGGAATGATCGCCTCACTCACCGTCGGAGAGGGAACCATCTGGGATAACTTCTACTGAGTCTTCATCCGAAAAATCTGTTGGGAGTCGATTTAGCTGGACTAGAGAAGGCCTTGGACTGGATAGGAAATCTTTGGAGTCGATTAACTGAACCGGTCTAGGTCTTGAAATATGATTGAGAATTTCAACTGCATCTTTCCTGACAAGTAAAGGTCAGTCATATGCAATGCATGATATGGATCAAGCAATGATGTTCTCAACATAAATGAGATTTGTATGATATAATGCGTCTATGCATGCTATAATGATGTATGTGATGTTTTATGAATGTATGTTTTCGTCTAGGAAAGTAAATCCTTGACGGGTGCCGGGAAGCCACTCCTGGGCTGATGTTGAAGAATGGATTTCGCTTCCACTGGGATGATAACTGCAAGAATACCAGTAGGAGAAGATGACTCCGTTGAGGAATAAACTTGGCAAATGGAAGATTCTGCGGGGAGAAAAGATGCTCTAGCGACCATGCTGGGAAGCAATACTCTGTGGGGATAGAGATACTTTGCTGAGTTGATAATAGCTTGCTGCGGATACCCTTGTTGTATTGGAAGTGTTGATAGACTTCGCTGGGGATAAGAAGACTGTGTCGACGACGACCTTTCCGTGGCTTTTGGCTGAGGATAACCCAGTTATATCCTGTTAAGGAAATAACTCTTTAAATAAAGCCGGACGACGCGTTCGTGTTCTGCGAGGGGATAAGCTTCCAGAATCTACTGGGGATAAGCTTATTGCTTGGGGAGATAGATTCCGCTTTCCTGGGGAACTGGATTGGACTCCTCTGGGAAGTTTTGAACTGCGGGGGAAGTGATTCCTTTGAATGTTGATATGCCGCCGGGGAATAATCTTCAGACCAAGTCTGCGGGGGATGCTTGTTATGAATATATGTATTGCTGCTGGGGGATGTTGGGATCTGCGGGAGCATACCCAATTTCCTTGAGATTTATCAACTCTGCTTGGAGAAGAATGCACTTACTCTCTAGGGAATTAAGATGTACTGGTTATGTTCTTTAGCTGAACCTACCTTGGTATCTCGGAGGACAGAACAATTAGATTGCTTAGACCACTCTTTTATTGCCCCTGTTTCGGAGGTTGGAGGAGAAGACCTGTGAGGTGCTGATAGTTGTTGATGGACAGTCCTTCTTCTCGTAGACAGGTGACGAGATGACAGGACATAGTCGTACGCTTTGATCCCTAACTTTTTGCCTGGACCGTCCTTTCGGGTTTTCAGTCCACCGGGATACCCATTTTTGCCCAAGCCACCTTTTCAGGTTTTCGACTTGCCGGGTGTACAGATTTTTTCATTTCATCCCTCATTTTGCCCGAACCCTTTTGGTTCGCCGGGAAGCCCTTATTTTTGCCTAGGTGTGTCAACCTAGCGGGTCTTTGATTATGCGCAGTATTTTTTCGACTATGTCCGTTCTCAGAATATAGGGAATTGCCCCTGTTAGAAGTATTTTGCCATGCCACCAGAAGGTATTTGATCAGGCAAGATTTGTTGCTGGGAATTCATGTCCAATGCCCCAAGTGGCTCAGGCGGAGGTTTGCCCCTGGCTGTTTGGCATCTTGAGAGATTCTCCGAATCTTGACTGAACTGCCCCAGATGATGGACCATGATCATGTCATGCCCCTTGATTGGAAGTACTTCTGTTCATTAGGCATTTGTCGTGCGAACTTCTGCTGTTCAAACAAAAAGTCATATGCAAACAAAGTTATGTTAAAAATGCAAAGCCTATGTCTGTCTTGAAGATTTTGAAAATGCATTCTTTTCATAAAACAAGTGAATGTTTGTAAAACGTGATGTCAACTCCGTATTTATCGTAAGCCTTAAGGAGTCAGGATACCTTTCGTAACAGTATGCTTTCGAACTAACCCATGCTTCAGCTAGGACTTTTGAGCGTTATAATGTGGCCTGGTTCATGGTTAAAGAAACGAAGGATAAAGGCTCAAATTATTTGTACCCACCCACTCTTCGTGATGTTCTCCAAACCTAAACTCAGTTGATCATACGTTAGACCTTGTTTGAGTCTTTGCTTTGATGTTCAGGTGATGATTCGGATGTTGATAACTTATTTTGAATAGGCAGTCATTCCTTTTTGTTGAGGGTTTGTAGAACCTCTTTTTTCCTTGATTTTATTATCCCTATTTTTTGCCTGAACTGTTCTTTTATGATTACAGTCAGCGGGATGCCCCAGTTTTATAAGTCTCCTTCATGGGTTTTGACTTAATGGTTTTTTTATTTTTTGAGATAATGACTGCCTTTCTTTATTGATTATTCGGAACCATCACTGTCTTTCTTTGTTTTGTAAGGATCTTTTGGTGCCATTCGTTATGCACTTGGATCAACTGAGAGAACTACCCTGCCCCAGGTTATGATGAAGGGTTTTGAATTTCGAAAAGAAAAAAAAAAAACTCCTACTTCTTTGGCTCAGATGGGTTGACGAGGGATTATCTTCCTTATAACTCCAGTGTTTAGGATTGAAACAATGCCTGTACCTCATCAGCGGGGTTTGTTCAAAAGCATACTGTAGATTGTGGTATCGTTTTCGTCATCCTCCCTCAAGAGGCTTAGAATTTTAGATCAAGAGTTGACATCAGAAAAAATATGAAAATAATTTGCATTTAGTGAATACGAATATATTGTTTCAAAATAGACATAAGCGATGCATTAATGTGATAACAATGTTTAACATGAATAAATGTCTGAACAAAAGAAAATTGCAACTTGAACATTCGAATGAACAAAAAAATTTCTAGTCTCCGGGCTTGTCACTTCAAATGGTGCCTCCTGTAGGGATGGTAGAAGCACTCAGCCTGGCCATCTTGGGTGAATTCCACAGCTCCTTCCTCAATCAGATCCTGGATTTTATTCTTCAAATTCCAACAATCCTCTGTAGCATGCCCCGGGCTGTCAGAATGATAAGCGCAGTGAGCGTTGGGGTTATACCTTGAAGGTGTCCTGTTGGGATTCTTAGGAGGATCCTTTCGAGTTACCAAGTTCAACCTCAGCAGTTGTTGTAAGGCTTGAGGCAGCGACACGTTGAGCTCGGTGAATTGCCTTTGGGGCTTGTCTGGTTGAAGCTGGTGAGGTTGATACTGAATTGGGGATACTGAAGCCATATGAGGAGCTTTCTCCTTACCTCTTTGTCTCAAAGATGGTCGAACGATGATTGGCTTTTCACCCTTAGACGTTTGCCCCAGTTGGTTACCCTGAAGCAGTTGGTTGACGAGAAACCGGAGCTCATCTTGTCTTTGAGCTAAGCCTTGGATGGCATTCCTCTGCCCCAGCATCTGGGCTTTCATTGCATCCATCTCAGCTTGCAGGTGTTTCAGCCTCTCATCCTCAGCACTGTTCCTGACGAAGGTCCCCATGAGAAGTGTCCTTAACTCCTCCTGCCCCTTGGATAGATTCAGGAGAATTTCCCCAAGCCGAGTCTCTTGAGCGAGAAGGTCCTGGTTATCTGGTTGGAAGGCCATTGCTGAAATAAACAGCGAGAAAGGTAAGTGACCTGTACCAAAGATACCTGTTATGTAATGATGTGTATGACATGCATGCAATGTTTTCAAGGACCTCGCGGGGTAAACAAGAAAATTTGTTAGCATTTGGATCCGGTAGCTTGATTGAAGGAACTTTGGATTATTGAGAGTCCTTCTTCCAGGGTCAAAGGCTCACCATATCCAGTGGGTCATAGCCTCATACTTTAGTCATTATGTCTGGTTTTGATTTCCAAACAACCTTGGTTAGGGGAACCTTCTTCAAGAGCCAGAGCTCACCATATCAAGTGGGTCATAGCCTCTGACAACCTTGGCTAGAGGAAAATAAATCCTCTTTGCCCCTTGCTGGATGTTTGAATCATTATGACCTGCATCACAAGCCCTTGAGATCCTTGAAATGGGTTAGGATGTATGCAATGGTATGATGTCATGGTATGCATGGGGTAATGTGAGTAACCCTGTTATGAGTCCCTTATTAAGGACTATAAACAGAAACCTGCAAGAAACTTAGGATATCCTGTTATAAGTCCCAACTAAGGACTACAAACCAAAACCTGTAAGAAACTTAGTGTTATACCCCAAAATTTGCCCTCCCATATTCTTCAAGAAATTGCCAAGCCAAGTCACAAAATTCCCCAAGGGTTGCACAGTCCAACTGTCTCCTATACAGTCAAAACTAGGGTTTGTGTTCTGACCAAGAAAAGGAAATGTTAAAAGACTCAATCAAGTCTCATATGCCTACAAACATGGTCAAGCATCCTCATATCAAGTTTCAAGGCATTCAGCTCAAGATTGCACAGTCAAAACCCTAAATTGCACTACAGTCAACTGTAGGGGCAAAATGGTCATTTGACAGTCAAAAGTTCAAATTTTTGGTCAACATATCATTTTGAAGCCACAAACATCATTTGATCAATGCTTGATCATGATTCTCAAAATTTGGCTCAGAAATCATCAAAGATGCAAAAGTTGCTATATTTGGACAGCTGAAAAAGTCAACTGAAATTGACCAGAGCATAACTTTCACATGGATTATCAGAAAAATCCCATCCAAAGCTCATTTTGAAGAGAAAGACATTTCCTACAACTCATATTCATACTTAAAGTCCAAGAAATGCTCTCACAAAAAGTTATCAATTTCAACATTATAGGTCATTTTCAAAAGTCAACAAAAAGGGACTTTAAGTCAAAGGCCATAACTTGAGATTGGAAAATCAAAATGACATGGGACCAAAGGCATTGGTTAAAGGACTCAAAGACCTTTCCAAAATGTCCAAGAACATGAGAAAAGCTTAAAAATTGAGCAAGTTATGCCTTGTAGAAGTTGGGAAATTTTTGTGAAAAGGCAAAAGTCAACTATCCTTGAAATTTCAATTTTTGACAAAAGGGCCCACTTTCTTCCACTTGACTCAGCCTTGTCATGCCACACACGTGTCACATGATTAATTTCAAGATCAAACATTGATTTTTCTATTTTATTTAATTTTTGATAATTTAATTCATTTTAAATCTTTAAAAATTCAAATAAAATTCTAAAACCAATGGAATAGTGTCATTTGAATTTGGATAGCTTCCATATATCATGGGCCAGCTCACAAACTCATGCTAGGGTTAAATTGCACACCAAGTCTTGGTTTGCTTAAAAAAAGGGAAAATTGGTTAATAGTGAAAACCCTAGGACTAGTTCTCTCATGGGCATGAATCAAGGCCAGCTAATGACCTAATTCTCTTCCCTCATAAGTGCTGAGTCAAAACCTAATGCCCACACACACTCTATGCTGCACAGGAGACACCATTGCCAACTTGAAAAATTGTCCAAAAAACTCAAAACTGAAATCAGTGTTCTAGGGCGATTGAAGGCACAAAATCTATTCCAAAAGCTTCCTTGACAATTCCTGAACGTATTCCAATCCCTAACATCAACTCAAACCCCAGGAATTGGTATATAGAACCTTCCATGGACAGCAAAAAAGTGATGATCGTGTTTTCAGTTTTAGACATCCTTATTGCATTTTAATTATATATTCTTGTTCCTTGTGATGTTTTAAAGCTAACCATTATGTTTAATTTGATTATCATGCTGTATATGAGGTTTTGCCAGGCGCGATTTCTAGGTTTTCTCAGAGCTTAAATTTAGGGCTTTGGTAACGAGGCAAAATTGGAACTCCAGACCAATGCCATTCAACTCAGCACATGGAGACGAAGAGGAATCTACCCTCGCGCTCAATTTATGAGCGTTGAGGAGCTATTCGCTATTTTCCAATAGCCTACTTTAAGCCACGCCCAGAAAACCGTTGCTATTGCGTTTTGTTTTACAGGGTAATGGAGAAGATGATGTGTTGTCCACACATGATACGTTGCTTTTAAATTTCGCGCGCGTTGGGGCCACTAACTCTCTTTTCTTTTTATAATATTTATTAACCATTATATATTAAAATTGATTCAAGCGCTTCAGTGGTAGACGTTCACCCTTGTAATGTCCAAGACCTGGGTTCGAGTCCCAGGTCTGTATAATTTCCAATATTCTTTTTCAATGTGAATTCCCATGCAGCGCTTATGATAAGGCATACCATGCATCTCCATCATCCAACGTCCACGCGTCCCTGATGACCAAACCAAAGGCACAGATCTAAGGAGCATGCTGTACCCTAGTCCACGCTTCAGCATATGATTCAAAAAGTCAAACGGACTCAAGATATTTTGGGCCAGATTTGCTTGGACTATACCTCACAATTGGGGTCTGAACCCCCCCTGGTTTGCCTTCTCCATATTTTTCTTATTTTATTTTTAATTGCTATTATATTTTCTTTTTTTGCTTTAATTGATTGTTTTTTTTACCAAATACAAAAAATACCTTAAAAAACTCAGAAAAGGATAAAAAATATAATGATTATTTATTTTGATATTTTCTTGTAAATAAATTAACATGTAATAAATATTAGTTTAATTAGGTTTATCTTAATTCTTTTCATAATAAAACATAAAAAAATATAGAATTTAGGCTTAATTTTTATCCTTTTTAATTTTTCCTTTTATCATAATATTATTTATTTATTTATTTTTATAATTAAATTGTACATAAAAATTAGGGTTTCATTTAGTTAAAAATTTCAACATTTTCTTAATAACTAAAATCCAAAAATATAGCATTAGGTTTAATAACTTTTATTCCTTTTAATTTTCCTTTTTTTTTGCCACAATATTAGTGATTTATTTATTTTCATAATTAAACTTGTAAACTAATTAGGGTTGCATTTAGGTTAACTTTTAATACTTTCATAATAAACTTAAAAATAATTAGAACTAGGTTTAACATTTCATTTTGGTTTTTTAATTAATTCTTTTTTATTAAATCTCAAAAAACACAAAAATACTAAAAAACATTTTCTTTTAATTCTTAATTTTAATTCCTTATTAATAATATTTTGCAAAAGGGTCCAACGCCCTCGTTCGTAATTTATTTTATTCGCACATTTGTTTTATTTCGCTTAATTCATTATGTATCTCTCCCGAAGCGCTGTAACTTAAACTTCTCGCACTTTTATTTCTTTTGCTTTATTTACTTTCCGTCAAATCGGGTCCGGTTTAATTTTGGCGATGTGGACCCGCGCCATTTGTAATAGTCTTAGATTTACTTTTCCCGCAACTTTTAACTGTTAACAAAAGCATGAAAGAATGTATGGACTTAAAATAAAATCAAGCGTAGAACATCACTTTAACATGACAAGACAAATACAAATGAAACTGACACACAAATTCGCACACACCACCCCTAGGGTACGCCTCACTGTTGCCTTTCCTCGAAAGGTGATCGTCGAGTAGAGGATGTCTTAGTAAGTCCTCATGATCCGGGAACCTGGCATGAGGGTAGCTTCTAAGGTGTCTTCCCATTGCTCTGGTGATCACCATGTCCCTACAAACTCGAATTGACCCGAACACCTCCAACGGTGGTGCTACCTACCTCTCAATGGTAGGATGGTACTACTTTAAAGGACATTTACACAGACGAATTCCTTAGGGTAGGTAGACGACTCATGGATACTTGCTCTCTTCAAAACAAACTGAAATCTTTTCACACCAACACTTTTCAAAAGCTTTCAAAGCAAATCTTTCAAACACTCTGACGTACGAGTCGAACTGAAATTTTTCAAAGAAACTTTGTTAACCCACAATTGAAAAGCAAGCAAACATTTTGAAAACACATTGAGCAAGTATCTAAGAGCCCATGGATAACCATGGATAGAAAGGGTGCTAACACCTTCCCTTTCTATAATCTACCTCCCGAACCGAGAGCAATCTCTTTAAGGAATTTTTCTGTGCTTTTGTCCTTTCCATTTGGAGAAAATAAAAGACGGTGGCGACTCTTGCTTCCGCGACATTTTCGCGAACCAGCGTTAAACAGTCAGTTCCAGATCCACCGATCACAGAACTGGCGACTCTGCTGGGGATTATTTTTAAAGTGAGGTGTACCTTAGGGTAGTTCATAACTGTGTTTTCAATTGTATTGACTTGCTTGCTTTATTATTGTGGGACTGTCTTGGGAGTTCTATAGATCCTAACCCGGATCTGGGAATACCTTCTTAGAAAGTAGCAACAAGGCTGTGAGGGAACTGTGCGGGGTATACCGACATGGTTGAAACAGTCTGCTACGTTGATGTGGCACTTTGGTGTGTACCGGTAACCCTTGAGTTCAGTCAAGGAGAGTACGGGGCCTCCATGCGGTGTCGTGAAGCATCAACTGACCTTAGGAACCTTAATTGAACTATCTTGGCCTCTTTAGGGTAGTGAGATAACTGACTTTGGTGCAGTCTGAGGTTGGTTGATACTCGATACTACACTCAATTGAGGGTTGCTTTCCTGGAATATTTCGGTCGCCAGTTCAGTGGCTAAATCGAAACGATGAACAATGAAAGCAATCCCGTGATATTGGGAACCTTAGAACCCGGTTACTCTAATAGGACAGGTTGAGCCCACCAACTTCAAGAGGGTAATACCCAGACCCCTTGCTGGCCTAAACTCTAAGGGTTTCTCTTGTGTGACTTGCGTGCCTTCGTACTTGACTACTTGCATGCCTGTTATCTGACACCTGAACTACTTGCAGGTTTTGTTTATAGTCCTTAACTAGGACTCATGACAAGGTTTACCAAATTACTTGCAGGTTTTGTTTATAGTCCTTAACTAGGACTCATGACAAGGTTTACCAAATTTCTTGCAGGTTTTGTTTATAGTCCTTAACTAGGACTCATGACAAGGTTTACCAAAGTTCTTGCAGGTTTTGTTTATAGTCCTTAACTGGGACTCATAACAGGGTTTACTAGATCTCTTGCAGGTTTTGTTTATAGCCCTTAATTGGGACTCATAACAAAGTATACTGAATTTCTTGCAGGGTCTGTTTATAGTCCTTAATTGGGACTCATAATAGGGTTACTCACATCACCCCATGCATAGCATGACACCATACCATTGCATACCATTGCATACATCCTAACCCATCTCAAGGATCTCAAGGGCTTATGATGCAGGTCATGATAAACCAATTACCCAGCAAGGGGCAAAGGGGATTTATTTTCCTCTAGCCAAGGGTGTCAGGGGCTATGACCCACTGGATATGGTGAGCCTTTGACCCTTGACGAAGGACTCTCAACAAAATGAAGTTCTTACAATCAAGCTACCGGTTCCAAATGCTAACAAAGTTTCTCTGTTTACCCCGCGAGGTCCTTGAAAACATTACATGCATGTCATACATCTCATTGCTTTGCAGGTATCCCTTTGACAGGTTGCTTACCCTTCTCCGCTGTTTATTTCAGCCGATCGTCATGAATCCTGAATTATCAGCCGAGCAGACTATCAAGGACCTCCAGGCTCAGAACGCCCAGTTCCAAGAGCTGATCATGAATTTGACCCAGGGGCAACAAGACCTGAAGGCCTTGCTTTTGAAGAAAGAAAAGAAGAAGAAGAGGACTGTTTTGTTCAGCCCTAGACGCAGATCTGGGAACACACTGCCGACTGAAACTGAGAGGACTACTCCGTCTGTGAGGGAAAGCAGTCACCATGAGAGAGAGGTGCCTAGTCCAGTGGTCTCCGACAACGAGACAGATTTCAACGACGAACAGTACCCTCCGGCTGAAGACAAGTACAAACAGTTGGAGGATAGGCTGAATGCTATGGAGATCCAACAAGTACCTGGGCTGGATTTTGGAGATCTGGGTTTGTCAACTGGTGTGATTATTCCTCGGAAGTTCAAAGCACCATTCTTTACCAAGTATGACGGGGCGTCTTGTCCCAAGTTACATCTCAGGTCCTATGTTCGGAAGATTCAACCATATACGGTGGACAAGAATTTGTGGATCCACTTCTTCCAGGAGAGTCTTTCAGGGACTCATCTCGAATGGTTCTATCAGCTAGATGGGACCAAGGTTCGTAACTGGGAGGAGTTGGCTACTGCTTTCTACAAGCAGTATCAATATAATGCCGACCTTGCTCCTACGCGTACCCAACTCCAGGGTATGTCGTTAGGATCAAGTGAAGGTTTTAAAGAATATGCGCAGAAATGGAGGGATCTTGCTGGAAGGGTACAACCACCTCTGGCTGATCGGGAACTTGTCGATATGTTCTTGGGGACCCTGTCTGGTCCGTTCTACAACCACCTAATTGGGAATTCGTCTGCTGGGTTCACGGATCTTATCTTGACTGGAGAGCGAATAGAAGCTGGTATCCGGTCTGGGAAGATTCAAGAGGCTGCACCTTCTGATGAAAAGCCTCATCAGGGAAAGAAAGAATCCAATGATGTGCACGGTAAAAAGAGCCGTCATGAGGTAGGGGCAATCCAGATCTCCAATCCTGGACCTGCTCAACAAGGACAGGGGCAGCAGCGCAAGGAGAAACGACAGTATACCAAACTCAACATGTCGCTGGATCAAGCACTACAACAAATGTTGAAGGCAGGGCTGATCACCTTAAGGGCTCCTCTTCAGAATCCGAACACTTCGGCTCCTAACTATCATCCCAACGATAGGTGCGCATATCATTCTGATAGCCCGGGGCATACTACGGACAACTGCTGGCCTCTCAAGAACAAGATCCAAGACATGATCGACGCCGGGGAGATTCAGTTTGAAGTGCCTGAGACTCCGAACATAATCACTGCTCCGTTACCCAATCGTTGAAGACCTTTTGTTTATTTGAATTTCTGAGTTGTGTTTTTCTTTGCTTATATAAACAATTAATGTCATAGCAAACTCTTTTATTCTATTAATGCATCGCATACGTCTGTTTTGGGAATTAATACAATTGTTTTCATTATATTCAAAATTCTCTTCATATTTTTTCTGATGTCAACTCTTAATTAATAATTCTAAGTCTCTTGAGGGAGGATGACGAAAACGATACCACGATCTTTACAGTATGCTTTTGAACAGACCCCGCTGATGAGGTACAGGCATTGTTTCAATTCCTAAACACTGGAGTTATAAGGATGATAATCCCTCGTCAACCCATCTGAGCCAAAGAAGTAGGAGTTTTTCTTCTCGAAATTTAAAAACCTTAATCATAACCTGGGGCAGGGTAGTCTCTCAGTTGATCCAAGTGCATAACGAATGGCACCGAAGAAGTCCTTACGAAACAAAAGACAGTGATGGTTCAGAACAATCAAAAGGACAGGCAGTCATTACCAAAATCAAAAAGCCCAAAAAAAGTCAAAACCTATAAAAAAGGAGACTTATGAAACTGGGGCATCCCGCTGACTGTAATTCCAAAAAAGGAAACAGTTCAGGCAAAAAAGAAAGGGATAACAAAAATCAAGAAAGAGGTCTTACCAACCCTCAACAAGAAAGGAATGACTGCCTATTCAAAAGAAGTTATCAACATCTGAACCATTATTGGAACATCAAAGCAAAGACTCAAACAAGGTCTAACGCACGATCAACTGAGTTTAGGTTTGGAGAACATCACGAAGAGCGGGTGGGTACAAATAAAATTTGAGCCTTTATCCTTTGTTTCTTAAACCGTGAACCAGGCCACGTTATAACCCTCAAAAGTCCTAGCTGAAGCATGGGTTAGCTCGAAAGCATACTGTCACGAAAGGTATCCTGACTCCTGAAGGCCTACGGTAAATACGGAGTTGACATCACGTTTTACAAACATTCACTTGTTTTATGAAAAGAACGCATTTTCAAAATATTCAAGACAGACATAGGCTTTGCATTTTTAACATAACTTTGATTGCATATGACTTTTTGTTTGAACAGCAGAGAAATTCGCATGACGAAAGTCTAAAGAACAAGAGTATCTCCAATCAAGGGGCATGGCATGATTATTGTCCATCATCTGGGGCAATCAAGTCAAGATTCGGAGAATCTCTCAAAAGGCCAAATAGCCTGGGGCAAATCCCTGCCTGAGTTACTTGGGGCACTCCAGCAACGAATCTTGCACGATCAGACAGCTTCTGGTAACATGGCAACACAAACAGCCAGGGGCAACTCCCTACATTCTAAAAGCGTGGACATAGTCGGAAAATACTACGCAAAATCAAAGACCCGCTAGGTTGACGTACCTAGGCAAAAATTAGGGCTTCCCGGCGAACCAAAAGGGTTCGGGCAAGAATAAGGGATGAAATGCAAAATCCGTACACCCGGCAAGTCGAAAACCTGAAAAGGCGGCTTGGGCAAAAATGGGTATCCCGGTGGACTGAAAACCCGAAAGGGCGGTCCAGGCAAAAGTTAGGGATTAAAGCGTACGACTATGTCCTGTTATCTTGTCACCTGCCTACCAGAAGGAGGTTGGATCCTCAACAATTATCAGCATCCCACATGCGTCCCCCCATAGAAACAGGGGCAATGAAGAGTGGTCTAAGCAGTCTGATTGTTCTATCCTCCAAGACATCAGGGTAGGTTCCGTTGAAGAACATAACCAATACGGTTCAATACTTCCCCAGAAGAGTCCAATCCAGCTTCCCCAAGAAAGCTGGAATCATCTCCCCAAGCAGTAAGCTTATCCCCAGTAAAATCTGGAAGCTTATCCTTCGCAGAGCACGAACGCGTCTCTCGGCTTTATTCAAAGAGTTATTTCCTTAACAAGATATAACTGGGTTATCCTCAGCCAAAAGCCACGGAAAGATCGTCGTCGACAGAATCTTCTTATCCCCAGCGAAGTCTATCAGCACTTCCAATACAGCAGAGATATCCTCAGCAAGTCATTCTCAACACTCAGCAAGGCATCCCTCTTCCCACAGAGTATTGCTTCTCAGCATGGTCACTAGAGTATCTTTTCTCCCCGCAGAATCCGTCATTTGCCAAGTGCATTCCCCGACGGAGTTATCTTCTCCTACCGGTATACTTGCAACTATCATCCCCAGCGGAAGCAAAAAGCTATTCTTCAACATCAGCCCAGGAGCGACTTCCCGGCACCCGTCAAGGATTTACTTTCCTAGACAAAAATACAGTCATAAACATCACATCTTCATACATTATAGCATGCATATGCATCATACTACACGAATCTCATTAATTTTGAAGACATATAGTTCATGCATCATGATTTTGCATACAATTATGTTTTGCCTTTTCAGGAAAGAGATCAATACAAAAATGACTACTATCAACTATCGCAATTCATTCTAGATATAGTTTCAAATATGACCCAGATATGGTGACGTTCTGATACTGCTTCCAGATTTCCTTCTAGATATAGTTTCAGATATGATCCAGATGATGGTGACGTTCTGATACTGCTTCCAGATATCCTTCTAGATATAGTTTCAGATATGACCCAGATGATGGTGACGTTCTGATACTGCTTCCAGATATCCTTCTAGATATAGTTTCAGATATGACCCAGATATGGTGACGTTCTGATGCTGCTTCCAGAGTTCCTTCTAGATATAGTTTCAGATATGACCCAGAGATGGCGACGTTCTGATGCTGCTTCCAGATATCCTTCTAGATATAGTTTCAGATATGACCCAGATGATGGTGACGTTCTGATACTGCTTCCAGATATCCTTCTAGATATAGTTTCAGATATGACCCAGAGATGGCGACGTTCTGATGCTGCTTCCAGATATCCTTCTAGATATAGTTTCAGATATGACCCAGATGATGGTGACGTTCTGATACTGCTTCCAGATATCCTTCTAGATATAGTTTCAGATATGACCCAGATATGGTGACGTTCTGATGCTGCTTCCAGAGTTCCTTCTAGATATAGTTTCAGATATGACCCAGAGATGGCGACGTTCTGATGCTGCTTCCAGATATCCTTCTAGATATAGTTTCAGATATGACCCAGATATGGTGACGTTCTGATGCTGCTTCCAGAGTTCCTTCTAGATATAGTTTCAGATATGACCCAGAGATGGCGACGTTCTGATGCTGCTTCCAGATATCCTTCTAGATATAGTTTCAGATGTAAACCAGATATGGTGACGTTCTGATACTGCTTCCAGATTTCCTTCCAGATATAGTCCAGATATAGTCCAGATGTAAACCAGATATGGCGACGTTCTGACACTTATTCCAGTTGAAGATATTTCAAGACCTAGACAGGTTCAGTTAAATCGACCCTAAGATTTTCCTGATGCTTATCCAGTCAAAGGCCTTCTCTGGTTCAGTCAGATCGACCCTAAGATCTCCCTGATGCTTATCCAGTTGAAGATATTTCAAGACCTTGTCCGGTTCAGTTAAGTCGACCCAAAGATTTTCCTGATACTTATCCAGTCAAAGGCCTTCTCTTGGTTCAGTCAGATCGACCCTAAGATCTCCCTGATGCTTATCCAGTTGAAGATATTTCAAGACCTAGACAGGTTCAGTTAAATCGACCCCAAGATTTTCCTGATGCTTATCCAGTCAAAGGCCTTCTCTGGTTCAGTCAGATCGACCCTAAGATCTCCCTGATTCTTATCCAGTTGAAGATTTCAAGACCTTGTCCGGTTCAGTTAAATCGACCCTAAGATTTTCCTGATGCTTATCCAGTCAAAGGCCTTCTCTGGTTCAGTCAGATCGACCCTAAGATCTCCCTGATTCTTATCTAGTTGAAGATTTCAAGACCTTGTCCGGTTCAGTTAAATCGACCCTAAGATTTTCCTGATGCTTATCCAGTCAAAGGCCTTCTCTGGTTCAGTCAGATCGACCCTAAGATCTCCCTGATGCTTATCCAGTTGAAGATATTTCAAGACCTTGTCCGGTTCAGTTAAATCGACCCTAAGATTTTCCTGATGCTTATCCAGTCAAAGGCCTTCTCTGGTTCAGTCAGATCGACCCTAAGATCTCCCTGATGCTTATCCAGTTGAAGATATTTCAAGACCTTGTCCGGTTCAGTTAAATCGAACCTAAGATTTTCCTGATGCTTATCCAGTCAAAGGCCTTCTCTGGTTCAGTCAGATCGACCCTAAGATCTCCCTGATGCTTATCCAGTTGAAGATATTTCAAGACCTTGTCCGGTTCAGTTAAATCGACCCTAAGATTTTCCTGATGCTTATCCAGTCAAAGGCCTTCTCTGGTTCAGTCAGATCGACCCTAAGATCTCCCTGATGCTTATCCAGTTGAAGATATTCCAAGACCTTGTCCGGTTCAGTTAAATCGACCCAAAGATTTTCCTGATGCTTATCCAGTCAAAGGCCTTCTCTTGGTTCAGTCAGATCGACCCTAAGATCTCCCTGATGCTTATCCAGTTGAAGATATTTCAAGACCTTGTCCGGTTCAGTTAAGTCGACCCAAAGATTTTCCTGATACTTATCCAGTCAAAGGCCTTCTCTTGGTTCAGTCAGATCGACCCTAAGATCTCCCTGATGCTTATCCAGTTGAAGATATTTCAAGACCTTGTCCGGTTCAGTTAAATCGACCCTAAGATTTTCCTGATTCTTACTCAGTCAAAGGCCTCTCTGGTTCAGTCAGATCGACCCTAAGATCTCCCTGATTCTTACTCCAGTAGAAGACACCCAAGATTTTTCTCAACGAGCGTTGTTGAAGTTAAAGTCGCCCAAGGTTCTCTTACCATTCATGCTAAGGTAGTAACCATCCCTGGTTCTTTCATCGCTGTTTGAAGCTCCAGACTCAGCTCCTGTAACCAGTCAGGACACATCTATACCAGGCATCTAAAAATCAGCTCCTGCAACGTGTCAGGTACTTATTTTCTGTTTTGCAGGTATGCAGGTTCTCGCCAAGGAATCTCTTACGCAATCAAACATCCAGATGACATCTATAAGCTCATCATCCTATCCAGCGACCTCCAAATGGAATCTATAAGCCCATTCCCCCATCATTGCTAACATGTGAGCGCAAATTTCTGGGCACTCTAGTGTCCAATCATCTTCTACCCTCGGATTCCGAAAGGCACGTCAGCCAATCTGCATCCTCAGGTCTAAGAAGATTGAACAGGGGCACCTGTTATACCCCAAAATTTGCCCTCCCATATTCTTCAAGAAATTGCCAAGCCAAGTCACAAAATTCCCCAAGGGTTGCACAGTCCAACTGTCTCCTATACAGTCAAAACTAGGGTTTGTGTTCTGACCAAGAAAAGGAAGTGTTCAAAGACTCAATCAAGTCTCATATGCCTACAAACATGGTCAAGCATCCTCATATCAAGTTTCAAGGCATTCAACTCAAGATTGCACAGTCAAAACCCTAAATTGCACTACAGTCAACTGTAGGGGCAAAATGGTCATTTGACAGTCAAAAGTTCAAATTTTTGGTCAACATATCATTTTGAAGCCACAAACATCATTTGATCAATGCTTGATCATGATTCTCAAAATTTGGCTCAGAAATCATCAAAGATGCAAAAGTTGCTATATTTGGACAGCTGAAAAAGTCAACTGAAATTGACCAGAGCATAACTTTCACATGGATTATCAGAAAAATCCCATCCAAAGCTCATTTTGAAGAGAAAGACATTTCCTACAACTCATCTTCATACTTCAAGTCCAAGAAATGCTCTCACAAAAAGTTATCAATTTCAACATTATAGGTCATTTTCAAAAGTCAACAAAAAGGGACTTTAAGTCAAAGGCCATAACTTGAGATTGGAAAATCAAAATGACATGGGACCAAAGGCATTGGTTAAAGGACTCAAAGACCTTTCCAAAATGTCCAAGAACATGAGAAAAGCTTAAAAATTGAGCAAGTTATGCCTTGTAGAAGTTGGGAAATTTTTGTGAAAAGGCAAAAGTCAACTATCCTTGAAATTTCAATTTTTGACAAAAGGGCCCACTTTCTTCCACTTGACTCAGCCTTGTCATGCCACACACGTGTCCCATGATTAATTTCAAGATCAAACATTGATTTTTCTATTTTATTTAATTTTTGATAATTTAATTCATTTTAAATCTTTAAAAATTCAAATAAAATTCTAAAACCAATGGAATAGTGTCATTTGAATTTGGATAGCTTCCATATATCATGGGCCAGCTCACAAACTCATGCTAGGGTTAAATTGCACACCAAGTCTTGGTTTGCTTAAAAAAAGGGAAAATTGGTTAATAGTGAAAACCCTAGGACTAGTTCTCTCATGGGCATGAATCAAGGCCAGCTAATGACCTAATTCTCTTCCCTCATAAGTGCTGAGTCAAAACCTAATGCCCACACACACTCTATGCTGCGCAGGAGACACCATTGCCAACTTGAAAAATTGTCCAAAAAACTCAAAACTGAAATCAGTGTTCTAGGGCGATTGAAGGCACAAAATCTATTCCAAAAGCTTCCTTGACAATTCCTGAACGTATTCCAATCCCTAACATCAACTCAAACCCCAGGAATTGGTATATAGAACCTTCCATGGACAGCAAAAAAGTGATGATCGTGTTTTCAGTTTTAGACATCCTTATTGCATTTTAATTATATATTCTTGTTCCTTGTGATGTTTTAAAGCTAACCATTATGTTTAATTTGATTATCATGCTGTATATGAGGTTTTGCCAGGCGCGATTTCTAGGTTTTCTCAGAGCTTAAATTTAGGGCTTTGGTAACGAGGCAAAATTGGAACTCCAGACCAATGCCATTCAACTCAGCACATGGAGACGAAGAGGAATCTACCCTCGCGCTCAATTTATGAGCGTTGAGGAGCTATTCGCTATTTTCCAATAGCCTACTTTAAGCCACGCCCAGAAAACCGTTGCTATTGCGTTTTGTTTTACAGGGTAATGGAGAAGATGATGTGCTGTCCACACATGATACGTTGCTTTTAAATTTCGCGCGCGTTGGGGCCACTAACTCTCTTTTCTTTTTATAATATTTATTAACCATTATATATTAAAATTGATTCAAGCGCTTCAGTGGTAGACGTTCACCCTTGCAATGTCCAAGACCTGGGTTCGAGTCCCAGGTCTGTATAATTTCCAATATTCTTTTTCAATGTGAATTCCCATGCAGCGCTTATGATAAGGCATACCATGCATCTCCATCATCCAACGTCCACGCGTCCCTGATGACCAAACCAAAGGCACAGATCTAAGGAGCATGCTGTACCCTAGTCCACGCTTCAGCATATGATTCAAAAAGTCAAACGGACTCAAGATATTTTGGGCCAGATTTGCTTGGACTATACCTCACAATTGGGGTCTGAACCCCCCCTGGTTTGCCTTCTCCATATTTTTCTTATTTTATTTTTAATTGCTATTATATTTTCTTTTTTTGCTTTAATTGATTGTTTTTTTTACCAAATACAAAAAATACCTTAAAAAACTCAGAAAAGGATAAAAAATATAATGATTATTTATTTTGATATTTTCTTGTAAATAAATTAACATGTAATAAATATTAGTTTAATTAGGTTTATCTTAATTCTTTTCATAATAAAACATAAAAAAATATAGAATTTAGGCTTAATTTTTATCCTTTTTAATTTTTCCTTTTATCATAATATTATTTATTTATTTATTTTTATAATTAAATTGTACATAAAAATTAGGGTTTCATTTAGTTAAAAATTTCAACATTTTCTTAATAACTAAAATCCAAAAATATAGCATTAGGTTTAATAACTTTTATTCCTTTTAATTTTCCTTTTTTTTTGCCACAATATTAGTGATTTATTTATTTTCATAATTAAACTTGTAAACTAATTAGGGATGCATTTAGGTTAACTTTTAATACTTTCATAATAAACTTAAAAATAATTAGAACTAGGTTTAACATTTCATTTTGGTTTTTTAATTAATTCTTTTTTATTAAATCTCAAAAAACACAAAAATACTAAAAAACATTTTCTTTTAATTCTTAATTTTAATTCCTTATTAATAATATTTTGCAAAAGGGTCCAACGCCCTCGTTCGTAATTTATTTTATTCGCACATTTGTTTTATTTCGCTTAATTCATTATGTATCTCTCCCGAAGCGCTGTAACTTAAACTTCTCGCACTTTTATTTCTTTTGCTTTATTTACTTTCCGTCAAATCGGGTCCGGTTTAATTTTGGCGATGTGGACCCGCGCCATTTGTAATAGTCTTAGATTTACTTTTCCCGCAACTTTTAACTGTTAACAAAAGCATGAAAGAATGTATGGACTTAAAATAAAATCAAGCGTAGAACATCACTTTAACATGACAAGACAAATACAAATGAAACTGACACACAAATTCGCACACACCACCCCTAGGGTACGCCTCACTGTTTCCTTGCCTCGAAAGGTGATCGTCGAGTAGAGGATGTCTTAGTAAGTCCTCATGATCCGGGAACCTGGCATGAGGGTAGCTTCTAAGGTGTCTTCCCATTGCTCTGGTGATCACCATGTCCCTACAAACTCGAATTGACCCGAACACCTCCAACGGTGGTGCTACCTACCTCTCAATGGTAGGATGGTACTACTTTAAAGGACATTTACACAGACGAATTCCTTAGGGTAGGTAGACGACTCATGGATACTTGCTCTCTTCAAAACAAACTGAAATCTTTTCACACCAACACTTTTCAAAAGCTTTCAAAGCAAATCTTTCAAACACTCTGACGTACGAGTCGAACTGAAATTTTTCAAAGAAACTTTGTTAACCCACAATTGAAAAGCAAGCAAACATTTTGAAAACACATTGAGCAAGTATCTAAGAGCCCATGGATAACCATGGATAGAAAGGGTGCTAACACCTTCCCTTTCTATAATCTACCTCCCGAACCGAGAGCAATCTCTTTAAGGAATTTTTCTGTGCTTTTGTCCTTTCCATTTGGAGAAAATAAAAGACGGTGGCGACTCTTGCTTCCGCGACATTTTCGCGAACCAGCATTAAACAGTCAGTTCCAGATCCACCGATCACACTTAGGATACCCTGTTATGAGTCCCAGTTAAGGACTGCAAACAAAACCTGCAAGAAACTCAAGTGTCTGATAACAAGCATGCAAGTAGTCAAGTTGGAAGGCACACAAGTCACACAAGAGAAATCCTTAGAGTTCAGGCCAGCATGGGGTCTGGGTAGTACCCTCTTGAAGTTGGTGGGTTCAACCTGTCCTATTAGAAGTAACCGGGTTCTAAGGATCCCAATATCACTGGATTGCTTTCATTGTTCATCGTTTCGATTTAGCCACTGAGCTGGCGACCGGAATATTCCAGGAAAGCAACCCTCAATTGAGTGTAGTATCGAGTATCAACCAACCTCGGACTGCACCAAAGTCAGTTATCTCACTACCCTAAAGAGGCCAAGATAGTTCAATTAAGGTTCCTAAGGTCTGTTGATGCTTCACGACACCACGCGGAGGCCCCGTACTCTCCTTGACTGAACTCAAGGGTTACCGGTACACACCAAAGTGCCACATCAACGTAGCAGACTGTTTCAACCATGTCGGTATACCCCGCACAGTTCCCTCACAGCCTTGTTGCTACTTTCTAAGAAGGTATCCCCCAGATCCGGGTTAGGATCTATAGAACTCCCAAGCAACCCACAATTTAAAGCACACAAGGAAAACAATTGAAAACATAGTTATGAACTAGCCCTAAGGTACACCTCACTTTAAAGGCATCCCTCTCCCCAGCAGAGTCGCCAGTTCTGTGATCGGTGGATCTAGAACTGACTGTTTAACGCTGGTTCGCGAAATGTCGCGGAAGCAAGAGTCGCCACCGTCTTTTATTTTCTCCAAATGGAAAGGACAAAAGCACAGAAAAATTCCTTAAAGAGATAGTTTCTCGGTTCGGGAGGTAGGCTATAGAAAGGGAAGGTGTTAGCACCCTTTCTATCCATGGTTATCCATGGGCTCTTAGATACTTGCTCATTTGTGTTTTCAAAATTGTTTGTTTGCTTTTCAAGTGTGGGTTTTAAAAAAGTTTCTTTGAAAATTTCAGTTCGACTCTTGTATCGGTCCTCAAGAGTGTTTGAAAAAATGCTTTCGAAAGCTTTTTGAAAATGTGTTGGTGTGAAAAGTATTTTTGATTTGTTTTGTTTTGAATTAGAGCAAGTATCCACGAGTCGTCTACCTACCATAAGGAATTCGTCTGTGTAAATATCCTTTAAAGTAGTGCCATCCCACCATTGAGAGGTAGGTAGCGCCACCGTTGGAGGTGTTCGGGTCAATTCGAGGGTTCGGGACATGGTGATCACCAGAGCAATGGGAAGACACCTTAGAAGCTACCCTCATGCCAGGTTCCCGGATCATGAGGACTTACTAAGACGTCCTCTACTCGACGATCACCTTTCGAGGCAAGGCAACAGTGAGGCGTACCCTAGGGGTGGTGTGTGATTTGTGTGTCGTTTTCATTTGCATTTATCTTGTCATGTTATCGGTGTTCTACGCTTGTTTTTATTTAAGGCCATTCATTCTTGCATGCTTTGTTTAACAGTTAAAATATTTGCGGGAAAGTAAATTCTAAACTATTACAAATGGCGCGGGTCCACATCGCCAAAATTAACCAGGACCCGATTTGACAGAAAAACAAATAACAAAGTAAATAAAGAATTGAAAAGTGCGAGAAGTAATTACAAGGCTTCGGGAGAGGTACATAATTATTTAAATGACATAAAATAAATATGCAAAGAAATAAGAATTTACGAACGAGGGCGTTGGACCCTTTTTGCAAAAATTAAATTAATGATGAAGTTAATTAATTAAAAAAAAGATGTTTTTGGTATTTTTAATATTTTAAGATTTAATAGAAAAAGAATTAATCAAAATACGACGCAAACCCTAATTCTAGTTATTTTAATTTATTAAGAAAAACATTAGAATTTAACCTAAATTAACCCTAAGTTATTTTCATGCAAATTTAAATATAAAAATAAATATAATAAATAAATATTATTATAAGAAAGAAAAATTAAAAAGGAATAAAAACATTAATTAAACCTAATTCTACTTCTTTTTAGATTTTTTTATTAAAAGTATTGAAATTAAACCCTAATTTATACTAAATTCAATTATATACAATTTGTTTATGAAAATAATTAAAATAAAATACTTATTATATTTTGCCTTTTTTCTGATTTTTTTTTAGGATGTTTTTGTATTTTGTAAAAAAATATTTAATTAATTAAACAAGTGATAATTAAAATAAAAATAGAATTAAAAATAAAGAAAGCAAAAACTATGCAAACCTAGGGGGGTGGTAGTCCCCAAAGTGGAGGTATAGATTCAGTAATCTGGCCCATTTGTTTTGGCCTATTTGGACTTTTTTCTGGACACGTGCAGAGGCGTTGACTCAAGCCTATGATGTTCGTTCAATCAGTGCCCTTGGATCCCTCCCAACGTACGCGTGGCTGGCTTGATTAAGAGGAGTATGGTGCGTCTGCAGCCTTGAAGTGCATGTGAACGTTAAAGGAAAAATAACATAGAAATTATTGAAGACCTGGGGCTCGAACCCAGGTCATGTGCTTTGCCACCAC
This sequence comes from Vicia faba, assembly GCA_948472305.1. NCBI lineage: Eukaryota > Viridiplantae > Streptophyta > Magnoliopsida > Fabales > Fabaceae > Vicia > Vicia faba. The sequence goes on along the minus strand of OX451736.1, from coordinate 635,401,634 downwards.
TGTCACTTGCCAACTGAACCAAATTCGCGCTGTTAACATATAATAATAATCAAATAATATAAAAGAAAGTTGGTTAATGGCTTTGTAACGTGCGCGAAGATTTCAAATCAACCAATCAGGTCTTGCCACGGACTCATCTTCTTCATCATCCCTGTAATATAAAACATTAGGCAACGGTTTCTTATGCGTTTTCTTAGGCCAGCTATTGAAAAATAGCGATTAGCCCTCAGGCACTCATAAATTGAGCGCGAGGGTTGGTTTGAGATCGTCCAGATGCGCTCAATCTAATGGTGGTGGTCTTGAGGGCTAATTTTTCCCCATTACAAAAGCCCTAATTCCAAGCTTCTTGAACCCTAAATATCAACAATGGTGAAATTGCCTACAGCTTGCAAAAACTCAATTAAGTTATATGATTAGCATTAGAACAAGTCAATTAGTATAAATGCATAACAAAAACGCAATGAAAATGCCTTAAACATGAAACACGATTATGCAATTTTTTTGAAACAGTTTGAATCCTGTATACCGATTCTTGGAGTTTGAGTGAATGCTTTTGATTGGAATATGTTCAGTAATCTCCAAGGAAGCTAATGGAACAAGAATTGAGACCTGAATCGCCCTGGAAGTGAACTTTCAGTTTTGAGTTTCTTGCAAATTTTTCCAAGTTTGATAATGGCCTTTGGAGCAGCTGTGCGTGTGTATCAACATTAGGGTTGTGTTTAGGCTTTTGTATTGAGTGCATTAGGTCAAAAAAACTCAATCAAATCCATTGCATTCATTGATTTTGAAAATTGATTTTCTAGGATCTTTTTCAAATATTCTTCCATGTGCTTTTGTGCAAATCATGATCTAATCAGTCCAATTCTTTCCATATTGGTATAAGCACGAAATCTTGAGAGTAAAACATGTATAAAAAGATTGGTTAGGTTAAGTTAAGTATTTTTCATATATTTAAATGATTTAAATGAATTAATATAAATAAAAATTCAAATAAATAAATAAAAAATGAAGAAATACTTCCCTTTGGGCCAAGTGGTCGTGCACATGTCATGGATGATGATTTGTGGAAGAAAAATGGGCCCATTAGCAATTTTAGGTCATTTGAAGTAATGTTGACTTTTCAAAATATCCAAAAATTTCCCAACTTCCACAAGGCATAACTTGCTCAATGTTTAAGCTTTTCTCATGTTCTTGGACATTTTGGAAAGGTCTTTGAGTCCTCTAACCATTGTCTTTGGTCCCATGTCATTTTGATTTACAAATCTCTAGTTATGGCCTTTGACTTAAAGTCCCTTTTTGTTGACTTTTGAAAATGACCTATAATGTTGAAATTGATAACTTTTTGTGAGAGCATTTCTTGGACTTGAAGTATGAAGATGAGTTGTAGGAAATGTCTTTCTCTTCAAAATGAGCTTTGGATGGAATTTTTCTGATAATCCATGTGAAAGTTATGCCCTGGTCAATTTCAGTTGACTTTTTCAGCTGTCCAAATAAGGAAACTTTTACATTTTGATGATTTCTGAGCCAAATTTTGAGAATCATGATCAAGCATTGATCAAATTATGTTTGTGGCTTCAAAATGATATGTTGACCAAAAATTTGAACTTTTGACTGCCAAATGACCATTTTGCCCCTACAGTTGACTGTAGTGCAATTAGGGTTTTGACTGTGCAATTTTGTGCTGAATGTCTTGAAACTTGATATGAGGATGTTTGACCATGTTTATAGGCATGTGAGACTTGGTTGGGCCCTTGAAAACTTCATTTTCTTGATCAGAATACAAACCCTAGTTTTGACTGTATGGGAGACCTTTGCACTGTGCAACCCTTGGGGAATTTTGCAGCTTGGCTTGGCAATTTCTTGAAGAATATGGGAGGGCAAATTTTGGGGTACAACAGTATGTATGGAATCGTGGCTTGATGTTTGACATTTTTCATGTTATAAGTTTGTGCTAAAAGTCCAGGAATCAGGATGTTTGAACAAGGTGAAAAATGCGCGTTTTTGAGACAAGTTTGCTGGAGGTTGAAGAAGATAGGATTGGGCTGGGCCTGAATTCTGTTTTCCTTTTTGCACCTTCATTTTTCACATGCACCCCCTTGGCCCATTGTGCTTATTTTTATCATTTTTTGACTTTTTCTTTTTTATTCTGACTTGATATTTTTTTGACAAAACATAAAAAATATTAAAAATATTTTTTCAACCATTTTTGCATTTTATTTGGATTTTTGCTTGTTTTATTTGAATTTTGTACATAAATAAACATAATATCCTTTTATTTAAAAATACAAAAAATAATACAAACACTTTTATTTTCTGATTTTTATTTTATTTCATCTTTTGAAAACATTTTATAAAAAATATATTTTTTTTTTTGTAAATATTAAATATTTTATTTTTGTACATGTTTAATACATTTAATAAACAATATAAACACTAATATATTTATTAATATATTTAGGTTAAAAACATAAAAAAATAATACATTTTTATTTTTATTAATATTTGGCTTGAAAAATCACTTTTTACAATATACTTTCTTTTTTTATTTATTTTTTGTACATAATTAATAATTATTGTATATAATAAGTAATTAATACTTTTTTATTTGCAAAGTTAGGATTTTGCCCTAAAACATGAAAAATATCCAAAATAAACCTTTTTTTTTATTTTTGTTTATTTGACACATAAAAATACTTTTCACATACATAAAAAATCATCTTTTGCATCTTGCATATTTATTGCATTTTTATTTAATTATTGTATATTAAATAATTTGTATAATTCAATTTGGATGTAATAGTTTAGATTTAATTTTTCTTGCTAAATATCCCCATTTGAACATTTGTACCCCCCATCCCATAATTATGTTGTAATAATTTAGGACTTTAATTTTCGCACTTTAAAGCTTTCCAATTATGCCATGATAGAATTAGGGTTTTGTATGCAAATCAAAAACAACAAATAGTTTGACCTAAATTCAAGACAAACAAGCATGAAAATGGACAACACCAATCACACTTGCACCCCTAGGGTTACTCCACTTGTTGCCTTCAATAATGGGCCATATTGCATGTTAGGTGTCTTTGGCAAAACAAAACAAATTCAAATGATCATAGTCTCTCGATGACGCTTTCGAAGGTTGCCAAAAAATGATCAAGTCCCTTAAAGGAAAAATTGACCAAAGACACTTGGCACCATTGCAATCATGGTCTAAACGATGACCCGCGCCCGTCCCGTTCACATCCTAACACAAGATTGTCCACCAAATACAATGGTGGAACAAAATTGTTAAAAGGGTTAAAACATAGCAATGATCTTTGAGAAATTTAGGGTAGATAGCTCTTGGTTACTTGCCAACTTGCAAAACAAAAACACTTGCCTATTTTTTCAAAACACACTTCACAACACACTTTCAAAACAACTTTCAAAAACATTGAAAACTTTTAAAAGACATACATCTTTGTATACATCCCAACATGGATCATTACAAAGGTTGCCACCACATTGGCCTCTTTTCAAAACATTTTCAAAATCCACACACAAAGCACCATTTCAAACAATTGAAAATCAAGGCAAGTTGATCTAAGCAAGTAACTAAGAGCCCATGGATAATCATGGATAGAAAGGGTGCTAATACCTTCCCTTTCTATAATCTACTCCCCGAACCCAAGAAAACATCTCAAAGGTTTTTGCTGTGCTTTTTAACCTTTCCTTAGGATAAAATAAAAAGTCGGTGGCGACTCTTGCTCAACCGAAACATTTGCAAAAACAAACGCAAAACCCAAGTTAGTTCTCCCACCGTATCACAGAACTGGGGACAATTTTAAAGTGGATTAACCTTAGGGCTTAGATCACCCTCTTGCATGACTAATTGTTTGCTTTGATTGCTTTATATCTTGGCTCTCTTGTTTGGGTTTGAAATCCTACACTCGGATTTTGGGAAACATTCATAGATAGCAATACATTGTGGAAACTGTGCGGGGGTATACCGACACGGTTGAAGCAATAGCTATATTAGTGCGACATATTTGTGAGTACTGGTAACCCTTGAGTTCAATCAAGGAGAGTACGGGGCCGCTGAGTGATGTCACTAAGCACTAATGACCTAGAACCTTACTTGACCATCTTGGCCTTTCATTAGGGGTAGTGAGATGACCGGCTTGGGTGCAGTCCGAAGTTGGTAGATACTCGATACTACACTCATTGAGGGTTGTTTTCTTGGAATATTTTGGTCGCTAGTTAAGTGGCTAAACCAAAACAATGAACAATGAAAATAATCCAGTGATATTGAGCTCCTTAGAACCCGGTTACTATTTATAGGACAGGTTTTTAAGCCAACTACACTCAAGAGGGTACTTACCTATGAAACCCCATGCAAGCCTGAAACTAGGGTTTTGTGTGAATTACTTATACATATGTTTGTGCATACATCATGAACATCATAAAACATCATATGCATACACTAACCATTTCAAGGGTTTAGATCTTCATCTTTGTTCTTGTTTTGTAGGTCATGGAGATTCTTCGCAGGAAAACTATCCAAGTCAACCTTGTGAGAATCCCTCCTCAACTCAAGGAGCTCACATCAAGAATTCCAGAGAATTCTCTCTTCAGTGAAATACATGGTAGGCTTCTCAACTTGGTCAACTCCAACATTGAAGAAGACATGGTGAAAGTTCTCTTCCAGTTCTTTGACCCCCCTACACCACTGTTTCACATTTCCTGATTACCAACTAGTACCCACTTTGGAAGAATTTTCTCAACTCCTGAGAATTCCTATTCTTCATCAACTACCCTACAACGGTACGGAAAAAGAACCAAAGCCTGAAGATGTTGCTCAAGCATTACACTTGCAACCATCTGACATCAAGGGACATTGGGAAACCAGAAGTGGTGTCAAGGGTTTCTTGACAAAGTTTCTGTTTGAGAAGGCACAAGACTGCTGGAATTCTCTTGATCTACAAGCCTTTGAAGATATTGTGGCACTCCTTATCTATGGGTTGGTCTTGTTCCCAAACCCTGACCAACTTATAGATGTGAATGCTGTCAAGATATTCATATCCAGGAATCCTATACCGACATTGCTTGGGGACATCCTACACTCATTTTACACACGAACAATGATGAAAAGAGGTGTTCTCATGTGTTGTACTCCTATCCTAGCAAGGTGGTTTATTTCTAGTTTTGAAGAATGAGCAGGGTTTAAGGTGGTCACAACGATTGATGACCCTCACACATTCTGATGTACATTGGTGTTCTCGGTCCAGAGAAAATGTCATCATCATTGATCATTGTGGGGAATTCCCTAATGTCCCGCTACTTGGCATTAGGGGAGGCATTACCTACAACCCTTGTCTAGCTTTAAGACAATTTGGATATTCTCTGAGGGATGGCCCTCATGGCATGCTGATTCCTGACCTAGTTTTTGACTTCGACAACGATGCGCAAGGACTTCAACAAAGGTTCATCAGAGCTTGGAGGATGCCCAACAAGGTGGATAGTAAGACACTGGGGCACAAGAATTCCATCCCCCTTGAGCCTTACCTCAAGTGGGTACGAACCCGCTCCCAGAATCTTATGATGCCATACCCTCACATTCTCCCCTTGATCAAAGAGCCTGTTACGAAAGGAGAGGTTCCATACACCATCCTACATCCTGACATGCCAACTTCATGGGAAGAAATGCAAAAGAGTTGGATCCAACTCAAGGAAGAACGAAATACTTTTGAAGCCAACTTCTATGCCAGTGAGAAGAAGGTTTTGGAGCTAACCCACCGACTTCATGAGGAGGAAACTCTCAACACTTACATCTCACCAAAGAGGATGCGCAATGTCTTTTTACATTAAGAATTTTGTAATATGTTGCCCATGGGGCACTTATGTACTAACAATTTCTTCTTAATATGACGTGCGTTCTTTTTGTTTGCAACAAATTTGAATTTCTGAATCCTTGAATGCATTACATGAATAACATACCATTCATCATATGCATAAACATGTCTTCACACCAGGTTTCCTTATCTTTCTGCTGTTTATTTCAGCAAGATGGATTTGGAGCAGACGGTAAAGGATCTGCAGGCACAAAATTCACAATTCTAGCAACTCCTCATGACCTTGGCAAAGGGTCAAGAGGACCTCAAAGCTCTGTTGGAGAAGAATAAAGAGAAAAAGAAAAAGAGATCTGGAGTAGCCACTTTTGGGAGAAGGTTTGAGATCAATGCTAGGAAGGTTCTTGAGTTCCCCTCCACGTCTGACGAAGGGGCCGATAAAGGGAAAGGGACTGCTGTACCTTCTGAATCTGAGGTTGAAGAGGAGGAAGAGGAAGAAGACGAAGACTACTCCGAACAATAGTATCCACCAGCAGATGATAAATATAAGAATCTTGAGGATAGACTGACAGCCATGGAGTTGCAGAGGGTACCCGGTTTGGATTTTGAAGAACTAGGGTTGGTAGCTGGGATTGTTATCCCTCCTAAGTTCAAGGTGCCAACATTTGCTAAGTACGACGGTCTATCTTGCCAAAGATGCACATGAGGTCGTATGTTAGAAAGATCCAACCCCATTCGTCAGATAAGGACCTCTGGGTACATTTCTTCCAAGACAGTTTGTCTGGCACGCAACTAGATTGGTTCTATCAACTCAAGAGATCAGAGGTTCACAATTGGGAAGACTTAGCTGCCGCTTTTTATCGTCAATATCAATATAATGCTGATTTGGCGCCCACTCGTACTCAGTTACAAAGTATGGGGATGGCTTCCAATGAAGGGTTTAAAGAGTACGCCCAGAAGTGGCGCGATCTGGATGGAAGGGTGCAGCCACCGTTGTCAGATAGGTAGTTAGTTGACATGTTTCTGGGGACCCTGTCTGGCCCATTCTTCAATCATCTAATCGGGAGTTCTTCCGCGGGATTTACTGAACTAATTTTGACCGGCGAAAGGGTTGAGGCCGGTATTAAGAGTGGAAAGATTCAGAAGGATGCTTCCGCATCCACAGCTGTTAAGAAACCCTTCCCAGCTAAGAAGGAAGCCTCTGCTGTGTATTCTCAAAAGGGTCATGGAAGAACCGAGCGCCGACCGACTGTAGGGGTTGTGATGATTCAAAACTCGTCAAATGATCAACCTCGTAACAATCAGTCAAGACCAAATCAACAACGGGTAGAAAGGCCACAATGGCAGTTCACCCGAATCAACATGACGCCCGCTTAGGTACTCCCTCATTTGTTGAAGCTGAATCTTACCAGTTTAAAGGAAGCGCCAAAGAACCCTAACACCTCCTCTCCATACTACCACTCCAATGCCAAATGTGCTTACCATTCTGACAGTGTTGGGCACGATACCAATAATTGTTGGGCGCTTAAAAACAAAATCCAGGATCTGATTGATGCCAAAGAAGTAGAATTTGATGCTTTTGAGAAGCCCAATGTTATATCTGCTCCGATGCCCAAGCACGGCCACAATGTTCATGCCGTTTTAGAAGACCTCCATGTCACTGATGTTGCCAATCTTTTGACTCTGTTGTTAGTGATTAAAGAGAATTTGTTGAGAGCCAGGATCTTTCCTGGTTGTGGTAAAGACTGCTATTTTTGTTTGAACATACGAGGTGATTTCCCAATGTTGAAGTCAGGTATCCAACGCCTGATGGATACCCAAGAGATACTTTTCTAGAAAACCCTTGTTGATACCTTCAATCCTGTTACTCCTGCTACTTTTGGTACTTTAACCAACGATATTGCAATCATAACCATTTTCGACAATCCTCCCAAGGCTTGCAAAAGGCCTGTCGGGATTACACCCAACTCTAAGTGTGTACCTTTAAAGATCACCATGCCGGGACCTGTCCCGTACCAATCCAGCAAAATGATGCCATGGAACTATGGGGGAGAAATCTTCTACCATGGTATCAAACAAATCGAAATAGTCCAAGAGATTTCTGAAGAAGAAAGCCCTGATATAGGGAACATTGCGGGTACAAGCAAGATAACCCGCAGCGGCCGAGTCTTTTCTCCAGAGATTGCTCCCTCTCGAGCAATTTTCGGACCCTTGAAAGCTTCTGTACTTGTTGGACCATCTGTGCAAGGCCCAGTGATTGAAGAATTGGATACTCCTGAAGTAAGACCATCTGCTGATACTACCAATAAGGTTAAGGGGATACTGGAAGTTCCTGTCAGGACGAAGGCTCATGTTGTGGTTATCCCCGAAACCACTCAGAAAGAAATGGATGAAATCTTGAAAATGATCAGAAAAAGTGACTACGACGTTGTGGAACAGCTAGGGCAGACCCCTTCTAAAATTTCAATATTGGCTCTTCTGCTCTGTTCTGAGGCCCATGCAAAGGCCCTGATCAAATTCTTGAAGGCGGCGCATGTACCCCAAGAGACTTCGGCTGACCAGTTTCAGGAATGTGTGGCCAGTCTTACTGCTGATAATGGCCTGGGCTTTTCCGATGCTGACTTGACTCCCAAAGGAAGGAAACACAACGACGCGCTACATGTTTCAGTTGAATGCAGGGGAACCACCCTCGCCCATGTCTTAGTTGATACTGGTTCTTCCTTGAATGTGCTGCCGAAGAAAGCCTTAGACCGTTTGGACTGCGAAGGATTGATCCTCAAACCTAGTAACATCGTTGTTATGGCCTTTGATGGGTCCAAAAGAATGGTTCATGGAGAGGTTGATATTCCTATCAATGTAGGCACAGAAGTTTTCAACTCCACCTTCTACGTGATGGACATCCGTCTGTCATATTCGTGTTTGTTAGGAAGACCGTGGATCCATTATGCTGGGGCAGTTACCTCCTCTTTGCACCAAATGCTGAAATATCCTGTTAAGGGTAAGATTATAACAGTGCACGACAAGGAACAGTACATGATAAGTCATCTCGATTCCTTCCGCTATGTGGAGTTGGATGGCGAGTTCATCGAAACGCCTTTCCAACATTTTGAGGAAGTTTCTCCTGAGGTAGCGGTTGCGAAGACAGTGGTTGAGGTGCCTATCGTTCCCAAGCATGTATCTAGGATGGCATCTCTCAAGGATGCAGAGGCTGTGATTAAAGAAGGGAAGAGTACAGTATGGGGGAAATTTCCTGACTTTCCCCATAAGACGAACAAGTTTGGATTAGGGTTTACTGCTGCAGGACAAAAAGCTATGCGTCACTCCAAGGCTGGAGGACCACCCGTCAAAATCTCTCACCATGGAATCAATGTTGTAGAAGATGAAGATGAAGAGAGCCACTTTGAAGATCGGATTTTTCCGACTGTCGAAGGGGGTTTAAGCAACTGGGAAGTAAAGGATTTTGTTCCCATCACCTTTATCAACCAGTAATTTTATCTTCGAATAATTTCCCATTTATGGTCTGTAATAACTAAACAATTTGCACACTATTTTCACCTCATGCTTTGCCCGGGGCATGTAGGTCCATCTGTAAGGGCTTGATTTTCTTCATAATCATATGCCATGTTTTAATGAATCATTGGACATTTTCCATCTATAAACTATTGTGTTCATTTTTCTTTCCTTTTGCATTTTTGTTTGTTTAAGGATGGTTATCCCTTACACACACCCACACTCACAAATGCAGGTACCCATCCACTCCGGATTCCATGGGTGACTATTCTGCTTTAGCCTTTGATAACTCTGAAGATTTGGTCAATCATGCTGAATACGAAGTTGACGAAGACTGTGAAGTGCCGGGAGAGTTAGCTAGACTTTTGCAACAAGAAGAGAGGGCTATTCTGCCTCATGAAGAGTTGCTAGAAACCATCACCTTGGGGACAGAGGAAGACAGGAAAGAAGTAAAAGTGGGTGCCAACCTGGAACCAAGTGTCAAAGAGCGCTTAGTGCAGTTGTTGAACGAATATGTTGAAATCTTCGCCTGGTCTTATGAAGACATGCCAGGGTTAGACACAGATATCGTGGTTCACCGTCTCCCTACAAGAGAAGACATTCCACCGATCAAGCAAAAGGTCCGCCGAATAAGGCCTGACATGTCTGAGAAGATTAAGGCTGAGGTAATGAAGCAATTCAACGCTGGCTTTCTGGCTGTTACTTCCTATCCACAATGGGTTGCTAACATTGTGCCCGTGCCTAAAAAGGACGGCAAAGTCAGAATGTGTGTAGACTATCAGGATTTGAATAGGGCTAGCCCCAAAGATGATTTTCCACTGCCACATATCGACATCTTGGTTGACAACACAGCTCAACACAAGGTTTTTTCCTTCATGGATGGATTCTCGGGATACAACCAGATCAATATGGCCCCCGAGGACATGGAGAAAACTACTTTTGTCACGCAATGGGGTACCTTCTGCTACAAAGTGATGCCATTCGGACTGAAGAATGCAGGGGCAACCTATCAACGCACCATGGTAGCTTTGTTTCATGATATGATACATCATGAGATCGAAGTTTACGTAGACGACATGATAGCTCGATCACAGACAAAAGAAGAACACCTTGATCATTTGCAAAAGCTGTTTGCCAGGTTGAAGGAGTATAAGCTCAGACTAAACCCGAGCAAGTGCACTTTTGGGGTTAGGTCTGGTAAACTTTTGGGATTTATTGTCAGCAACAAAGGCATTGAGGTCGATCCAGCTAAAGTAAAGGCCATACAAGAAATGCCTGCCCCCCGTACTGAAAAGGAGGTTAGGGGATTCTTGGGACGCTTGACATCTACCTGTGAGCCAATTTTCAAACTGTTGAAGAAAGATCAGGTAGTTGAATGGAACAATGATTGTCAAGTTGCTTTTGACAAGATCAAGGAGTATTTTCTAGAACCTCCTATTCTGATGCCACCCGTCGAAGGAAGGCCGTTAATCATGTATATGACTGTTTTGGATAACTCAATGGGGTGCGTGTTGGGTCAACATGACGAGTCTGGCCGAAAAGAGCATGCCATTTATTACCTTAGCAAAAAGTTTACCGACTGTGTGACTCGCTACTCACTGCTCGAGAAAACTTGTTGCGCTTTGGTATGGGCTGCTCGCCGGCTAAGGAAGTATATGTTGACTCACACCACTTTGCTGATTTCCAAATTGGATCCGATCAAGTATATCTTCGAGAAGCCTGCTTTATCTGGAAGAATCGCTAGATGGCAAATGATCCTGACTGAGTATGATATCCAGTATACTACCTAAAAAGCCATAAAGGGGAGTGTACTAGCCGACCATCTAGCTCATCAAGCCGTCGAAGATTACCAATCTATGAGATTCAGATTCCCTGACGAGGACATCATGACATTGGACAACATTGAAGGTAACAGACCGTATGAAGGACCTGAACAAGGATCCTGATGGACCCTGTACTTTGATGGTGCTTCAAATGCACTTGGAAACGATATCGGTGTGGTACTCATTTCTCCAGAAGGTTGCCATACACCCTTCACTGCCCGACTTTGCTTCAGCTGTACCAACAACATGGCTGAATATGAAGCTTGCATCTTTGGTCTCAAGGCTGCTATAGACTTGGGAATCAAATCTTTGATCGTATTTGGGGACTCGGCTTTGGTTATTAGTCAAGTCAAAGGAGAGTGGGACACTAAACATCCTAATCTTATCCCATACAAGGAACATGTCTTGACGTTGTTGCCTCATTTCGAGCAGATTACTTTCGAGCACTTCTCGCGAGAAGAAAATCAGCTAGCAGATGCTCTGGCCACAATGTCTTCCATGTTTAAACTCAACTGGGATAATGAGGCTCCCCAAATTACCATCGAGCGAATGGACGAACATGCACACTGTCATGATATTAATACCGAAGAAGTAGTGGAACAACCCTGGTTTCATGAAATCAAAAGGTATCTCCAGACCAGAGAATACCCCGAAGGAGCTTCCGTCAATGACAAAAAGTTCTTAAGGAGATTTGCTGCCAAGTTCTTCCTAAGCAATGGCATCCTCTATAAGTGTAGCCATGATTGTGTTTTACTTCGTTGTGTGGACAAAGTTGAAGCAGAGTTGATCATGAATGAGATACACAGTGGCACATTTGGCACTCACTTAAGCGGACATACGATGGCTAAGAAGATTCTAAGGGCAGGCTACTACTGGTCTACCATGGAAGTTGATTGTCATCAACATTCCCGTACCTGCCACAAATTCCAATTTTATGCCGACAAGGTACATATTCCTCCTGTTCCTCTCAATGTTCTAACAGCTCCTTGGCCATTTGCAATGTGGGGCATTGACATGATTGGAGAGATCAAGCCCACGTCATCCAATGGACATCGCTTCATCTTGGTCGCTATTGATTATTTTACCAAGTGGGTCGAAGCATCTTCCTTTGCCTCTGTTACAAAGAATGTGGTTACCCGCTTCATCAAGCAGAACCTCATATGCCGGTATGGTGTCCCCGACAGGATCATCACAGACAACGGTACAAATTTTAACAACACTATGATCACCGCTCTATGCGAACAGTTCAAGATTTATCATCACAATTCATCTCCCTATCGACCGAAGATGAACGGTGTTGTTGAAGCCGCGAACAAAAATATCAAGAAGATCATTCAAAAGATGACAGTCACCTACAAAGACTGGCATGAGATGTTGTCGTTTGCTCTGCATGGATATCATACCACGACACGTACTTCAACAGGGGCAACCCTATTTTCTTTGGTGTATGGCATGGAAGCGGTTCTACCCATGGAAGTTCAGATCCCTTCCTTAAGGATTATGAAGGACGCTGGTTTGAGTGAAGACGATTGGATTCAGACTCGGCTTGATCAACTTAATTTAATCAACGAGAAGCGACTTACTGCTGTTTTTCATGGTCAGACGTATCAAAAATGGATGATCAATGTGATCAGTGGGTCTGGAACTGACTGTTTAACGCTGGTTCGCGAAATGTCGCGGTAAGCAAGAGTCGCCACCGTCTTTTATTTTCTCCAAAGGGAAAGGACAAAAGCACAGAAAAATTCCTTATAGAGATTGCTCTCGGTTCGGGAGGTAGATTATAGAAAGGGAAGGTGTTAGCACCCTTTCTATCCATGGTTATCCATGGGCTCTTAGATACTTGCTCATTTGTTTTTTCAAAAATGGTTTGTTTGCTTTTCAACTGTGGGTTTTAAAAAAGTTCTTTGAAAATTTCAGTTCGACTCTTGTATCAGTCCTCAAGAGTGTTTGAAAATTTGCTTTCGAAAGCTTTTTGAAAAGGTGTAGGTGTGAAAAGTATTTTTTGATTTGTTTTGAAATTAGAGCAAGTATCTAGAGTCGTTTACCTACCCTAAGGAATTCGTCTGTGTAAATGTCCTTAAAGTAGTGCCGTCCCACCATTGAGAGGTAGGTAGCACCACCGTTGGAGGTGTTCGGGTCAATTCGAAGGTTCGGGACATGGTGATCACCGGAGTAATAGGAAGACACCTTAGAAGCTACCCTCATGCCATGTTCATGGACATGAGGACTTACTAAAACGTCCTCTACTCGACGATCACCTTTCGAGGGGCAAGGCAACAGTGAGGCGTACCCTAGGGGTGGTGTGTGATTTGTGTGTCATGTTCATTTATTTTTGTCTTGTTCATGCATTGGTGATCTACGCGTTGCTTTTATTTTGAGCATTCATTCTTTCATGCAATAGTTAACAGTTAAAAAGATGCGAGAATTAAAAGTCCTACGCTATTACAAAGGCGCGGGTCCACATCGCCAAATTAATCCAGGACCCGATTTGAAATAAAAAAACAATGCGGAAATATAAATGTCTAATTAAGCTATTACATGGCTTTGGGAGAATTACATTAATATTCACAAAAAGAAATAAAAACGCGGAGAGAATTAAAATCGGGGATGCGAGGGCGTTGGACCCTTTTAAGGAAATTAAATTATAATTATGAAATTAATTAAATTAAATGAGAAAGGAAATTATTTTTGAGTTTTTTGTATTTATGGATTTTAATGAGAATTAATGGAATTAAAACCTAATTCTAGCTATTTTTAATTTATTAAGAAAATGTGAAAATTAAACCTAAAGTTAACCTAATTAATTAATACAATTTTATTTACAAAAAATAATGTTTAATAATTAATTATGGTGAAAGAAAAGAAAAAGAATTAAAAAAAAAATACTTAAAACCCTAATTCTACGTTTTTTAGTTTATTAAGAAAAATATTAGAATTAAACCTAGATTTAAAAAGCTAAATTAATTAATAAGATTTATTTACAAAAAATGTTTAAATAAAATATATTTTTTATTTTTGTCTTTCTGATTTTTTTGTTATTTATATTTAAAAGATCAATTTTATGGAATTAAATAAAATAGAGAAAAGAATTAAAATAACTAATAGAAAAGAATAAAAGAAATAGAGAAAAGAATGCAAACATGGGGGTTTGTAGGCCCATTTGGAGGTATGATTCAGCAGGAATTTGGCCCATTGAAACCTTGGCCTTTTTGACTTTTCCTGGAAGTGTGTGGCATGTTTGACTGATGCATACCATAGACCTTGAATCCTGGCCACTGGATGGATGTTGTGGGACAAGTGGCTTGCTGGAGCGTAGGGCGCATGGTAGTCCTTTTGTAAGAAGCTGCATGGGATCAGATTAAAAGAAAATATATTGAGAAAGGAGGGGACCTGGGAATCGAACCCAGGTCCCAGAGTTTACCACATGCTTCGTCCACCAACTATGCCATTCACGCGCTTTGTATATAATATAACAAATAATCAATATAATGTAAAACAATGGTTAGTGGGATATTTTCGCGCGAAATTCAAACGCACCACTCGTTGGCCTACACATCACCTTCTTCTCAAATTGTTCTTCCTTTTTGCCTGAAAAAACAAACTAAATAGCGGGGGTTTTAAACCCCCACAATCTGAAATATGAAAAATAGCGAATAGGAATTAAGCAAATATAAAAAAGGCGCGATGGATGTTTTGGATTCCTTGGAAGGTCACGATTTTAATGGTACAAGTCTCATGGTCTGATTTTTCCATATGCCAAAATCCACAATTCAAGGTTTCTGAAACCCTAGGCATCGTTCATGGTAACTCTCCATATATGCCAGCATTCTTCAATTAAATCATACTACTAGCTTCAGAATCAACACATTAGTATAAAACAACAATAAAAATGCATGGATATGGCGTGTAGATTCGAATACGATTAAGGAAAAATCCCTGTACAGGGTAACTGTGTTCTACCGTTTCTGGAGGTGCAGAGGACTGATTTCGATTGGGGAAGGTTCCTGGATGTATCAGGAGTGCAATGGAATTGTTGTTTTGCTTTGAAACCTGCTGAAACTAGGAAAACAGTTTTGAAATTTTCTTCAAAAAATACAAATTTTTTTTATGGCTTGAGCGCAGCTTCCAGGTTCTTGGCCTTAGGGTTAGGTTTGTGCTTGTATAAGGAATGATTTTAGTCAATAATCCAAGCCCAAAGCTTTGTGTTTAATGGTTTTCAAGATTTGATTTTTATGAATCTTTTTCAATATTTTCTTCATGAAGAATCATGCCAATTTGCACCAAATCTTTCCTCTTTTGATATGCACGGGATCCTTAGGCTTTGATGAGAGTTTATTCTGCACAAAAAGATTTGAAAACCTTATTTTAGTATTTTTGTCATATTTTATTTTATTAAATGAATTAATAGTAATTAAAAATTCAAATAAATAAATAAAAATGATGAAATAAATCCCCTTTGGGCCAAATGGTCGTGCATAGTCTTTGGATGATGAATCTTGGAAGAAAATGTGGCCCATTAGCAATTTTGAGGCATTTGAAGTAAAGTTGACTTTTCAAAATTCCCAAAAATTTCCCAACTTCCACAAGGCATATCTTGCTCAATTATTAAGCTTTGATCATGTTCTTTGACATTTTGGAAAGGTATTGAAGTCCTAGAACCAATGCCTTTGGTCCCATGTCATTTTGATTTACCAATCTCAAGTTATGGTCTTTGACTTAAAGTCCCTTTTTGTTGACTTTTGAAAATGACCTATAATGTTGAAATTGATAACTTTTTGTGAGAGCATTTCTTGGACTTGAAGTGTGAAGAGGAGTTGTAGGAAATGTCTTTCTCTTCAAAATGAGCTTTGGATGGAATTTTTCTGATAAACCATGTGGAAGTTATGCCTTGGTCAAGTTACAGTTGACTTTTTCAACTGTCCAAATATGGAAACTTTTGCATCTTGAGACTTTTTGAGCCATGCTTTGAGAATCATGATCAAGAATTGATCAAATGATGTTTGTGGATTCAAAATAAGATGCTGACCAAAAATTTGAACTTTTGACTGTCAAATGACCATTTTGCCCCTACAGTTGACTGTAGTGCAATTAGGGTTTTTGACTGTGCAATTTTGTGCTGTAAGTCTTGAAACTTGGTATGAGGATGCTTGACCATGTTTGTAGGCATGTGGGACTTGATTGGACCCTTGGAAACTTCATTTTCTTTGCCAGAACCAAAACCCTAGTTTTGACTGTTTAGGAGGCCCTTGAACTGTGCAACTCTTGGGGAGATTTTGAAGCATGCTTTTTGCAAATCTTGAAGAATATGGGAGGGAAAATTTTGGGGTACAACAGTTGCCCCTGTTCAATCTTCTTAGACCTGAGGATGCAGATTGGCTGACGTGCCTTTCGTAATCCGAAGGTGGAAGATGATTGGACACTAGAGTGCCCAGAAATTTGCGCTCACATAGTAGTGTGATGGTGGGAATGGGCTTATAGATGCCATTTGGAGATTGATGGATAGGAGGATGGGCTTATAGATGCCATGCTGAGAGGTGATGGATAGGTGGATGGGCTTATAGATGCCACCTGGGTGTCGATCGCGTAAGAGATTCCTTAGTGAGAACTTGCATACCTAAAAAAGAAAATGATTACCTGACCTGTTACAGGAGCTGGTCTTCAAACTCTTATGTAGATGTGCCCTGACTGGTTACAGGAATTGAATCTGGAGCTTCAAACGGCGATGAATGAACCAGGGATGGTTACTACCTCAACGGGACGGTGAGAGAACCTTAGACGATTACTACCTCAACAGGGACGCTGAAAGAATCTTAGACGATTACTACCTCAACAGGGACGCTGAGAGAATCTTGGGGCGATTACTACCTCCACAGTAACGCTGAGAGAATCTTGGGCGACTTCAACCTCAACAGTAACGCTGAGAGAATCTTGGACGATTACTACCTCAACAGGGACGCTGAGAGAATCTTGGGTGTCTTCTACTGAGTCTTCATCAGGAAAATCTTTCAGGGATCGATTTAACTGGACTAGAGAAGGCCTTTGACTGGATAAGAAACAGGAAAATCTTAGGGTTGATTTAACTGAATCGGTCAAGGTCTTGAAATCTTCAACTGGATAAGAAGCAGGGAGATCTTAGGGTCGATCTGACTGAACCAGAGAAGGCCTTTGACTGGATAAGAAACAGGAAAATCTTAGGGTCGATTTAACTGAACCGGTCAAGGTCTTGAAATCTTCAACTGGATAAGAAACAGGGAGATCTCAGGGTCGATCTGACTGAACCAGAGAAGGCCTTTGACTGGATAAGAAACAGGAAAATCTTAGGGTCGATTTAACTGAACCGGTCTAGGTCTTGAAATGTCTTCAACTGGATAAGAATCAGGGAGATCTTAGGGTCGATCTGACTGAACCAGAGAAGGCCTTTGACTGGATAAGAAACAGGAAAATCTTAGGGTCGATTTAACTGAACCGGTCAAGGTCTTGAAATCTTCAACTGGATAAGAAACAGGGAGATCTTAGGGTCGATCTGACTGAACCAGAGAAGGCCTTTGACTGGATAAGAAACAGGAAAATCTTAGGGTCGATTTAATTGAACCGGTCTAGGTCTTGAAATGTCTTCAACTGGATAAGAATCAGGGAGATCTTAGGGTCGATCTGACTGAACCAGAGAGGGCCTTTGACTGGATAAGAAACAGGAAAATCTTAGGGTCGATTTAACTGAACCGGTCAAGGTCTTGAATATAGCTGAGAACTTAACTGGATCTTTCCTGAAAGGTAAAGGTCAGTCATATGCAATGCATGATATGGATCAAGCAATGATGTTCTCAACATAAATGAGATTTGTAAGATATGATGCGTATATGCATGAAAATGTGATGTTTATGAATGTATCTTCGTCTAGGAAAATAGATCCTTGACGGATGCCGGGAAGTCAAATCCTGGGCTGATGTTGAAGAGTGAGCTTTGCTTCCGCTGGGGATGATAGTTGCAAGCGTACCGGTAGGAGAAGATAACTCCGTTGGGGAATAAACTTGGCGAATGGATTACGCTGCGGGGAGAAAAGTACTCTAACAATTTTGCTGGGAAACAATACTCTGTGGGGAGAGAGGTGCTTTGCTGAAATGTTGATGGTAAATTGTTGGGGATACCATTGTTATGTTGGAAGTGTTAATAGACTTCGCTGGGGATAAGAAGACTTTGCCGAGGACGATCTTCTCATGGTTTTTGGCTGAGGATAACCCAGTTATATCCTGGTAGGGAAATAACTCTTTGAATAAAGCCGGGAGACGCGTTCGTGCTCTACGGGGATAAGCTTCCAGAATCTACTGGGGATAAGCTTACTGCTTGGGGAGATGGATTCCAACTTTCCTGGGGAAACTGGATTGGACTCTCCTGGGGAAATTTGAGATGTATCGGGGAAGTGACTCCATCGAATGTCTGATATACCGCCGGGGAACAATCTTTAGGTCAAGACTGCCGGGGATGCTTGTTAGGAATGTCCGTATACTGTGTTGGGGAATGTTGAGATCTGCTGGAGGATACCCAACTTCCTTAAGGTTTGATAATATGGCTTGGGGAGAGTGCACTGACTCGCTGGCTCACTCTCTGGGGAATTAAGATATCTGGTTATGTTCTTCAGCCGAACTCACCTTGGTACCTTGGTGGACGGATCAATTAGATCGCTTAGACAACTCATTATTGCCCCTGTTTCTAATGTTACCTGTAATTAATCCTTTGTTTCGTATGCAAATATTCATGAGTTAGCAAATTATTGTCAATGCATATATCACAAATTGAACCTTGGACGTTCTTCGCAAAACAAAACAGGAAAGGAAAAAACACTTGGCAATTGTATTGATTTTTGAATTTGCCTGTAAAATAGGCGTTTATGTACAAGAGGCTGACGTCCTAGTAAGAGAACGCCGCTGAACAAAAGAGTTTATACAAGTTTGTACAAAGGAAAATAAAACAGTTGTGTGAAATGAATGATCCCACTGGGTTCCAACTCTGCTATTGCCTTTATATCTCCGAGCGTCTCATCACTTGATGACCTTAGTTGAAAATGAAGCTGACTGATCGATGCCGTCTGAACTTGATGTAGATACCGGATTCTGGATGCAAAGTGATCCAATGAGACATAGTATTACGCCTTATCCCTAACTTTTGCCTGGACCGCCCTTTCGGGTTTTCAGTCCACCGGGATACCCATTTTTGCCCAAGCCGCCTTTTCAGGTTTTCGACTTGCCGGGTGTACAGATTTTTTTCATTTCATCCCTTCATTTTGCCCGAACCCTTTTGGTTCGCCGGGAAGCCCTAATTTTTGCCTAGGTATGTCAACCTAGCGGGTCTTTTTTTCATGCGTAGTATCTTTTTACTATGTCTGCATTGGCGGGGTGAGGAAGGTCGTCACCATCCATGGTAGTTAGAATCATGGCTCCTCCTGAGAACACATGTTTAACCATAAATGGCCCTTCATACGTAGGGGTCCATTTGCCCCTTGGATCACTCTGAGGAAGGATGATTCGCTTGATTACCAGATCCCCAACTTGATATTCTTGTGGTCTGACCTTTTTGTTAAATGCCCTGATCATCCGTTTTTGGTACGTCTGACCATGACAAATAACAGCAAACCTCTTTTCATCAATAAGGTTTAGTTGATCAAGTCGTGTCTGGATCCAATCATCTTCGCGTAGATTTGCATCCTTCATTATCCGGAGAGAGGGTATCTGCACTTCGATCGGTAAGACCGCCTCCATACCGTAGACCAAGGAGAAAGGAGTTGCCCCGGTTGACGTCCTGGCTGAGGTACGGTACCCATGTAGAGCGAACGGTAGCATCTCGTGCCAATCTTTATAAGTCACTGTCATCTTCTGCACAATTTTCTTGATATTTTTATTTGCTGCTTCTACAGCCCCATTCATCTTCGGTCTGTAAGGAGAAGAGTTGTGGTGCTGTATCTTAAACTGCTCGCAGAGCTCAGTGATCATCTTGTTATTAAGATTAGTACCATTGTCTGTAATGATTCTTTCCGGGACGCCGTATCGACAGATCAGATTATGCCGAATGAACCGTGCCACAACAGTCTTGGTTACCATAGCGTAGGATGCTGCTTCAACCCACTTCGTGAAGTAATCAATCGCTACCAGGATGAAGCGATGCCCGTTAGATGCCGTAGGTTTAATCTCACCGATCATATCTATGCCCCACATTGCAAACGACCAAGGCGCAGTCAGAACATTTAGAGGAACTGGAGGAACATGCACCTTGTCTGCATATATCTGGCATTTATGGCATGTCCGGGAATGTTGGTAGCAATCAGCTTCCATGGTGGACCAGAAATACCCTGCCCGAAGGATCTTCTTTGCCATAGTGTGTCCACTGGAATGTGTTCCGAAGGTCCCTTCATGTAGCTCTTCCATGATCCTTTCTTCTTCTGTCTTATCCACACAACGCAGTAAGGTCGAATCATGGTTTCGCTTATACAAGATGCCGTTGCTAAGGAAGAACTCTGTTGCGAACCTTCTCAGAAACTTCTTATCGTTGACAGACGCACCTTCAGGGTATTCCTGAACTTCCAAATATCTCTTCACCTCATGGTACCAAGGCTTCTCAGTCACCAACTAAGTCTCAAGATCACAGTAGTATGCCGGTTCGTCCAGTTTCCAGATAATGATCCAGGGAGCCTCATTATCCCATTTTACCTTGAACATAGAAGACATCGTAGCTAACGCGTCCTCCAGCTGATTCTCCTCTCTCGGAAAGTGTTCAAAGGTTATCTCTGTGAAGTGGGGGATCAATGTCAATATACATTCTTTGTAAGGAATAAGATTCGGATGTTTCGTATCCCACTCCCCTTTAATCTGATTGATCACGAGAGCGGAATCTCCGAAGACACTCAGAAACTTGATCCTTAGATCGATCGCAGCTTGGAGACCCATGATGCACGCCTCATACTCCACCATGTTGTTGGTGCAGTTGAAACATAGCCGGGCAGTAAGTGGAGTATGAGTGCCTTGAGGGGATATGATCACAGCGCCGATACCGTTACCCAAAGCATTGGAGGCTCCGTCAAAGTGCATAGACCATCAGGATCCTTCCTCAGATCCTTCATCCGGTCTAGGTACTTCACAATCAGTTACTATCATGATACTCTCGTCTGGAAACTCGAAGTTCATTGACTGATAGTCGTCGACTGCCTGATGTGCCAAGTGGTCTGCCAATACACTTCCCTTGATGGCTTTTTGAGTTGTGTACTGGATATCGTATTCTGTCAAGATCATTTGCCATCTCGCTATTCTCCCAGACAGAGCAGGCTTTTCAAATATGTACTTTATAGGATCCATCTTTGAGATCAACAAGGTAGTGTGAGTCAGCATATACTGTCTCAGCCGGCGAGCAGCCCATACCAAAGCGCAGCAAGTTTTCTCGAGCAGTGAGCATCGGGTCTCACAGTCGGTAAACTTTTTGCTAAGGTAATAAATGGCATGCTCTTTTCGGCCAGACTCGTCATGCTGCCCCAGCACACACCCCATTGAGTTGTCAAGCACTGTTAGGTATAGTATCAGAGGTCTCCCTTCAACCGGTGGCATAAGGATGGGTGGTTCTTGGAGATACTCTTTGATTCTGTCAAAAGCAGCCTGACATTCATCATTCCAACGTACTACCTGATCTTTCTTCAGCAGCTTGAAGATTGGCTCACGGGTAGCAGTCAGGTGTGAGATGAACCGAGCAATGTAATTCAGGCGTCCTAAAAAGCCTCTGACCTCCTTCTCTGTCTTTGGAACTGGCATCTCTTGAATAGCTTTGACCTTGGCAGGGTCCACTTGAATACCCTTGTCACTTACAACGAAGCCTAGCAACTTTCAAGACCTTACCCCGAAGGTGCACTTGTTCGGGTTCAACCTCAGCTTGTACAGTTTCAGACGGTCAAACAATTTCTGCAGATGATCTAAATGCTCTTCCTCAGTTTGGGACCTTGCAATCATGTCGTCGACATACACTTCTATCTCATGATGGATCATGTCATGAAATAAAGCAACCATGGCACGTTGGTAGGTTGCCCCAGCATTTTTCAGTCCAAAAGGCATGACCTTGTAGCAGAAGGTGCCCCACTGAGTAACAAAGGTAGTTTTTTCCATGTCTTCAGGTGCCATCTTGATCTGATTGTAACCTGAGAAGCCATCCATGAAGGAGAACACCTTATGCTGAGCTGTATTGTCAACAAGGACATCAATGTGAGGTATGGGAAGTCATCTTTGGGGCTGGCCCTGTTCAGATCCCTGTAGTCGACACACATTCTGACCTTTCCGTCCTTCTTTGGTATCGGCACCACATTAGCAACCCACTGAGGGTAAGAAGTCACTACAAGGAACCCGGCGTCAAACTGCTTCATAACCTCGGCTTTGATCTTCTCAGACATCTCTGGACGCATACGACGGACCTTTTGCTTAACCGGAGGGTAGTCTTCCTTGGTAGGCAAATGATGGACCACAATGTCAGTATCCAAACCGGGCATATCTTCGTAGGACCAGGCAAAGATCTCCACATAATCATGTAGCATCTGAGTCAACCGTTGCTTCACGCTGAGCTCTAGATTGGAACCAATCTTAACTTCCTTTCTGTATGTATCAGTACCCAGGTTTATTGTTTCCACCGGCTCTTCATGTGGTTGAATTGCCCTCTCTTCCTGAAGTAACAGTCTTGCAAGTTCTCCAGGCACTTCGCAATCATCTTCACCTTCGTCTTCGGCTAAGTTGATCGGATTTTCGAAGTCATAACTGGCAGTAGCAGAGTCGTTACCAGTGAGATCCAGAGTGGATTGAAACCTGTATGAGTGAGTGTGTGTAAATACAGCTGTTTTTGTAATATATAAGGAAAGGAAAGAAAGAAAAGGAGCATAAGATTTGAAATGCGAGAAAACGTCCAAGATCTTTATTCATGATATATGAAATGACAATTTATATGCCCTCACAAATGAAGCCAACGGTGCCTCGGGTAAGACACCGGGCCATAGAGTTTTAATTCATTGTTTATTACAAATAACAAAACCAAAGAAGTTTATTACTCAGTAACAAGAGAAACAAGTAGGTTGTCTTTTGCAATCCAATTGCTAGGTTCACTGTCGGTTGCCGGGTAAATCCAGCTGTCGAACTCAGCTTCATCCACTTCATCATCCTCCCTGATAGCATTTACTCCATGGTTAGGCATGGGAGCAGTTACCACATTGGGCTTCTCAGGTGCCTTAAACTGTACCTCCTTGGCGTCAATAAGATCCTGCACTTTATTCCTTAGGGCCCAACAGTCATCAGTGGAATGCCCCGGGCTATCGGAGTGATAAGCACAGCGAGCATTTGGGTTGTACTTGGGAGAAGCCGTATTCACAACCTTCGGGGCCTCTCTAACAGTCACCAAATTGGTGGATAGCAACTGCGGCAAGATTTGCGATAAGGTCATACTTAGACGGGTAAACTCTCTCCTGGGTCTTTCACCCCTTTGAGGATTAGTTTGCCGAGGAGCGGCAGCAGGCTTAGCAATCATCACCGCGTTGAAAGACTGGCGGCGCTCAGGTTTCTCTTGTCTTCTAGACCCATATACAGCACTGGCCTCCTTTTTAAAGGGCTTCTTCTCAGAACTTGCAGATGCACCCTTCTGAATTTTGCCAGACTTCATTCCAGCCTCTATTCTCTCTCCAGTCAGAATAAGATCAGTAAACCCTGCAGATGAGTTATCGATAAGATGATTGAAAAATGGCCCAGATAGGGTCCCCAAGAACATGTCTACCAACTCCCAGTCAGTTAACGGAGGCTGCACCCTGCCAGCCAGATCCCTCCACTTCTGTGCGTACTCTTTGAAACCTTCGCTTGACCCTAGCGACATACCCTGGAGTTGGGTACGGGTAGGGGCAAGGTCGGCATTATATTGATACTGCTTATAGAAAGCAGTAGCCAACTCCTCCCAGTTACGAACCTTGGTCCCATCCAGCTGATAGAACCATTCGAGATGAGTCCCTGAAAGACTCTCCTGGAAGAAGTGGATCCACAAATTCTTGTCCACTGAGTATGGCTGAATCTTCCGCACATAAGACCTGAGGTGTAGCTTGGGACAAGACGCCCCGTCATACTTGGTAAAGGATGGTGCTTTGAACTTGTGAGGAATAATCACACCAGTAGATAAGCCCAAGTCTCCAAAATCCAGCCCAGGCACTTGTTGGATCTCCATAGCATTCAGTCTGTCCTCCAACTGCTTATACCGGTCTTCAGCCGGAGGATACTGTTCCTCATCAAAGTCAGTCTCGTTGTCAGAGACTACCGGACTAGGACCTTTTCCCCCTTGGGGACTGCTCTTGCCTATAGAAGAACCATCCTCTTCATTCTGCAGAGTGTTTCCAAACCTTCGGCCCGAGTTGAAAAGAACAGTTCTCTTCTTCTTCTTCTTCTCCTTCTTCAGGAGCAAAGCCTTCAGCTCTTCTTGGCCCTGAGCCAAACCCATGATTAGTTCCTGAAATTGCGTGTTCTGCGCCTGAAGAGCCTTGATAGACATCTCGGTTGATGATGAGTCAGGATTCATGATGCTGAAATAAACAGCGAAGAACAGTAAGCAACCTGAAAAGAAGAAAAACTGCTATGCACATGATGAATGATATGTGTTTATGCAATGCATTCAAGGGTTCGAAAGTTCAAATTTGTTGTAGACAAAAAGGAACACTCGTTATTATTAAGGAAATACTTTTTCAATACATCAAAGCCTCATGGGCACATATTACAAAGCAAATCAAACCCAAAAGACACTACGCATCCTCTTTGGAGCTATGTAGGTGTTGAGATTCCTTTCCTCGTGCAATAGGCGGGTGAGCTCCAAGACTTTCTTTTCACTAGCATGTAGACTGGTCTCAAGAGAATTCCGTTCTTCCTTAAGCTGGATCCAGCTCTTCTGCATCTCTTCCCAGGACGTGGGCATGTCAGGATGCTGAATGGTGTAGGACACCTCTCCTTCCAAGACTGGCTCTTTGATCACAGGGAGCACATGAGGATAAGGCATTACTAACTTCTGGGAGCGGGCGCGTACCCACTTGAGATAAGGTTCCAACGGGATGGAGTTCCTGTGCCCCAGTGTCTTACTGTCTATCCTACTTGGCATCCTCCAAGCTCTGATAAATCTCTGGCGAAGTCCTTGTGCATCGTTGTCGAAGTCAAAAACTATGTCAGGAATTAACATGTCATGAGGGCGATCCCTCCGAGCATAACCAAACTGTCTCCAAGCCAGGCACGGGTTGTAAGTAATACCTCCTCTGATTCCAAGTAAAGGAACATTAGGGTACTCCCCGCAACGATCAATGATAGTGACATCCTCTCTGGACTAAGGGCACCAATGTATATCTGCATGTGTAAGAGTCATCAACCGTTGTGACCATCTCAAACCCCGCTCGTTCTTCAAAACTGATTGTGGAAGGTGCGAAATAAACCACCTTCCCAGGAGAGGAGTGCAACACATAAGGACACCTCTTTTTCTCATGGTTCGAGTGTAACATGAGTGAAGGATGTCCCCCAGCAACGTAGGTATAGGATTCCTGGACATGAAGATCTGGACAGCACTGATATCTATAAGCTGATCTGGGTTAGGGAACAACACCAAACCATAGACAAGGAGGGCCACAACTTCTTCAAAAGCTTGTAAGTCAAGGGAGTTCCAACATTCATGGGCCTTTTCAAACAGAAACCTGGCTAAGAACCCTTTGATACCACTTCTAACTTCCCAATGTCCCTTGAGGTCAGATGATTGTAGGTGTAAGGCTTTAGCAATCTCTTCAAGCTTGGGTTCCTTTTCCGTATCGTTGTAGGGTAGTTGATCAAGGATAGGGATCTTCAGAAGCCGGGAGAACTCCTCTAATGTAGGTACCAGCTGATAATCCAGGAAAGTGAAACAGTGATGCAGAGGGTCAAAGAATTGGAACAGGACCTTTATCATATCCTCCTCAATGTTGGTATTGACCAAGCTGATGAGTCTTCCATGTCTTTCACTGAATGAAGAGCTCTCGAGAATCCTGGATATAAGCTCCTTAAGCTGAGGAGGGATCCTTACAAGGCTGATTTGAATTGTCTTTCTGCGAACAGTTTCCATGTCCTACAAAACAAGAACAAAGATGAAGATTCGAACCCCTGAAATGGTTAGCCAATGCATATGATGTTGTATGATCTCATGATGCTATGATTAAACACACCACAGATATTTACAAAGGCAAACATGTAAGGCACACAAGTCACACAAGACAAGCCCTTAGAGTTTAGGCCAGCATGGGGTCTGGGTATTACCCTCTTGAAGTTGGTGGGCTCAACCTGTCCTATTAGAAGTAACTGGGTTCTAAGGGTCCCAATATCACGGGATTGCTTTCATTGTTCATCGTTTCGATTTAGCCACTGAACTGGCGACCGAAATATTCCAGGAAAGCAACCCTCAATTGAGTGTAGTATCGAGTATCAACCAACTTCGGACTGCACCAAAGTCAGTTATCTCACTACCCTAAAGAGGCCAAGATAGTTCAATTAAGGTTCCTAAGGTCTGTTGATGCTTCACGACACCACGCGGAGGCCCCGTACTCTCCTTGACTGAACTCAAGGGTTACCAATACACACCAAAGTGCCACATCAACGTAGCAGACTGTTTCAACCATGTCGGTATACCCCACACAGTTCCCTCACAGCCTTGTTGCTACTTTCTACGAAGGTATCCCCTAGATCCGGGTTAGGATCTATAGAACTCCCAAGACAGTCCCACAATTTAAAGCAAACAAGTCAAAGCAATTGAAAACACAGTGATCTTAGTCCTAAGGTACACCTCACTTTAAAGTTATCCCCAACAGAGTCGCCAGTTCTGTGATCGGTGGATCTGGAACTGACTGTTTAATGCTGGTTCGCGAAATGTCGCGGTAAGCAAGAGTCGCCACCGTCTTTTATTTTCTCCAAAGGGAAAGGACAAAAGCACAGAAAAATTCCTTATAGAGATTGCTCTCGGTTCGGGAGGTAGATTATAGAAAGGGAAGGTGTTAGCACCCTTTCTATCCATGGTTATCCATGGGCTCTTAGATACTTGCTCATTTGTCTTTTCAAAAATGGTTTGTTTTCTTTTCAACTGTGGGTTTTAAAAAAGTTCTTTGAAAATTTCAGTTCGACTCTTGTATCAGTCCTCAAGAGTGTTTGAAAATTTGCTTTCGAAAGCTTTTTGAAAAGGTATAGGTGTGAAAAGTATTTTTTGATTTGTTTTGAAATTAGAGCAAGTATCTAGAGTCGTCTACCTACCCTAAGGAATTCGTCTGTGTAAATGTCCTTAAAGTAGTGCCATCCCACCATTGAGAGGTAGGTAGCACCACCGTTGGAGGTGTTCGGGTCAATTCGAAGGTTCGGGACATGGTGATCACCGGAGTAATAGGAAGACACCTTAGAAGCTACCCTCATGCCATTTTCATGGACATGAGGACTTACTAAAACGTCCTCTACTCGACGATCACCTTTCGAGGGGCAAGGCAACAGTGAGGCGTACCCTAGGGGTGGTGTGTGATTTGTGTGTCATGTTCATTTATTTTTGTCTTGTTCATGCATTGGTGATCTACGCGTTGCTTTTATTTTGAGCATTCATTCTTTCATGCAATAGTTAACAGTTAAAAAGATGCGAGAATTAAAAGTCCTACGCTATTACAAAGGCGCGGGTCCACATCGCCAAATTAATCCAGGACCCGATTTGAAATAAAAAAACAATGCGGAAATATAAATGTCTAATTAAGCTATTACATGGCTTTGGGATAATTACATTAATATTCACAAAAAGAAATAAAAACGCGGAGAGAATTAAAATCGGGGATGCGAGGGCGTTGGACCCTTTTAAGGAAATTAAATTATAATTATGAAATTAATTAAATTAAATGAGAAAGGAAATTATTTTTGAGTTTTTTGTATTTATGGATTTTAATGAGAATTAATGGAATTAAAACCTAATTCTAGCTATTTTTAATTTATTAAGAAAATGTGAAAATTAAACCTAAAGTTAACCTAATTAATTAATACAATTTTATTTACAAAAAATAATGTTTAATAATTAATTATGGTGAAAGAAAAGAAAAAGAATAAAAAAAATACTTAAAACCCTAATTCTACGTTTTTTAGTTTATTAAGAAAAATATTAGAATTAAACCTAGATTTAAAAAGCTAAATTAATTAATAAGATTTATTTACAAAAAATGTTTAAATAAAATATATTTTTTATTTTTGTCTTTCTGATTTTTTTGTTATTTATATTTAAAAGATCAATTTTATGGAATTAAATAAAATAGAGAAAAGAATTAAAATAACTAATAGAAAAGAATAAAAGAAATAGAGAAAAGAATGCAAACATGGGGGTTTGTAGGCCCATTTGGAGGTATGATTCAGCAGGAATTTGGCCCATTGAAACCTTGGCCTTTTTGACTTTTCCTGGAAGCGTGTGGCATGTTTGACTGATGCATACCATAGACCTTGAATCCTGGCCACTGGATGGATGTTGTGGGACAAGTGGCTTGCTGGAGCGTAGGGCGCATGGTAGTCCTTTTGTAAGAAGCTGCATGGGATCAGATTAAAATAAAATATATTGAGAAAGGAGGGGACCTGGGAATCGAACCCAGGTCCCAGAGTTTACCACATGCTTCGTCCACCAACTATGCCATTCACACGCTTTGTATATAATATAACAAATAATCAATATAATGTAAAACAATGGTTAGTGGGATATTTTCGCGCGAAATTCAAACGCACCACTCGTTGGCCTACACATCACCTTCTTCCCAAATTGTTCTTCCTTTTTGCCTGAAAAAACAAACTAAATAGCGGGGGTTTTAAACCCCCACAATCTGAAATATGAAAAATAGCGAATAGGAATTAAGCAAATATAAAAAAGGCGCGATGGATGTTTTGGATTCCTTGGAACGTCACGATTTTAATGGTACAAGTCTCATGGTCTGATTTTTCCATATGCCAAAATCCCCAATTCAAGGTTTCTGAAACCCTAGGCATCGTTCATGGCAACTCTCCATATATGCAAGCATTCTTCAATTAAATCATACTACTAGCTTCAGAATCAACACATTAGTATAAAACAACAATAAAAATGCATGGATATGGCGTGTAGATTCGAATACGATTAAGGAAAAATCCCTGTACAGGGTAACTGTGTTCTACCGTTTCTGGAGGTGCAGAGGACTGATTTCGATTGGGGAAGGTTCCTGGATGTATCAGGAGTGCAATAGAATTGTTGTTTTGCTTTGAAACCTGCTGAAACTAGGAAAACAGTTTTGAAATTTTCTTCAAAAAATACAAAGTTTTTTATGGCTTGAGCGCAGCTTCCAGGTTCTTGGCCTTAGGGTTAGGTTTGTGCTTGTATAAGGAATGATTTTAGTCAATAATCCAAGCCCAAAGCTTTGTCTTTAATGGTTTTCAAGATTTGATTTTGATGAATCTTTTTCAATATTTTCTTCATGAAGAATCATGCCAATTTGCACCAAATCTTTCCTCTTTTGATATGCACGGGATCCTTAGGCTTTGATGAGAGTTTATTCTGCACAAAAAGATTTGAAAACCTTATTTTAGTATTTTTGTCATATTTTATTTTATTAAATGAATTAATAGTAATTAAAAATTCAAATAAATAAATAAAAATGATGAAATAAATCCCCTTTGGGCCAAATGGTCGTGCATAGTCTTTGGATGATGAATCTTGGAAGAAAATGTGGCCCATTAGCAATTTTGAGGCATTTGAAGTAAAGTTGACTTTTCAAAATTCCCAAAAATTTCCCAACTTCCACAAGGCATATCTTGCTCAATTCTTAAGATTTGATCATGTTCTTGGACATTTTGGAAAGGTCTTGAAGTCCTCTAACCAATGCCTTTGGTCCCATGTCATTTTGATTTACCAATCTCAAGTTATGGTCTTTGACTTAAAGTCCCTTTTTGTTGACTTTTGAAAATGACCTATAATGTTGAAATTGATAACTTTTTGTGAGAGCATTTCTTGGACTTGAAGTGTGAAGAGGAGTTGTAGGAAATGTCTTTCTCTTCAAAATGAGCTTTGGATGGAATTTTTCTGATAAACCATGTGGAAGTTATTCCCTGGTCAAGTTACAGTTGACTTTTTCAACTGTCCAAATATGGAAACTTTTGCATCTTGAGACTTTTTGAGCCATGCTTTGAGAATCATGATCAAGAATTGATCAAATGATGTTTGTGGCTTCAAAATAAGATGTTGACCAAAAATTTGAACTTTTGACTGTCAAATGACCATTTTGCCCCTACAGTTGACTGTAGTGCAATTAGGGTTTTTGACTGTGCAATTTTGTGTTATAAGTCTTGAAAGTTGGTATGAGGATGCTTGACCATGTTTGTAGGCATGTGGGACTTGATTGGACCCTTGGAAACTTCATTTTCTTTGCCAGAACCAAAACCCTAGTTTTGACTGTTTAGGAGGCCCTTGAACTGTGCAACTCTTGGGGAGATTTTGAAGCATGCTTTTTGCAAATCTTGAAGAATATGGGAGGGAAAATTTTGGGGTACAACAATCAAGGCTTTCAACAAGAAAGTCAGACGTCAAGTATATCAAGTCGGAGATCTTGTAATCAAGCGGATCATCTTACCGCAAAGTGATCCCAGGGGCAAGTGGACTCCTACTTACGAAGGACCATTTGTGATCAAGAGCATCTTTTCTGGTGGGGCAATGATTCTGACCACCATGGACGGCGACGTCCTGCCGCACCCTGCGAATGCAGACATAGTCAAAAGATACTACGCGTAAAATGACCCGACAAGTTGAAAACCCGAAAGGGCGACTTGGGCAAAAATGGGCATCCCGGTGAACCGAAAACCCGAAAGGGCGGTTCAGGCAAAAATTAGGGATAAAACAAAAAAATCTGTACACCCGGCAAGTTGAAAACCCGAAAGGGCGACTTGGGCAAAAAAGGGTTTCTCGGTGGATCGAAAACCCGAAAGGGCGGTCCGGGCAAAAGTTAGGGAATTAAAGCGTATGACTATGTCTCGTCGGATCACTTTAAGAACAATCTCTTCACCAATAAGCTTAAAGTTTCTGATCAATCCAGTCATCGGCGGGCGAAGCAGCAAATGGACAAAATATTCAGAGTTGTGAAGGCTATAGTAGAATGGGAATCCCATGGAATTATTACACATAGCCATCTTTCTTTTGTATAAAATTTTTCAATTTTTACGACAACATTCTCTTACTAGGATGTTTGTCTCCTTTGTACAAAGATACTCACAAAGTTAAATACAAATATACTTCAAAGTGCAGAAATTTGCTTGTCTTTCTTTTCTTTTTACGCTTATGTTTATTTTGAAAACGTCCAATGTTTTGTTAAATAGGCATATGCATTTGAATATAATCACTGCTTACAAATAAAGCGAAATTGAAAAAGGATAATTACTGATAGGTTGAAAGTGTAGGAAGATATCTTTGTGCCATTTCAGAAGAAATCCCCTACGATACATCATTCGGATCCTTAACAAAGCTAAAATTTGGAGTATATTTCCCCAACGGAGTTAAGCTTCAAGATCCGCAGCGGAGCCAGTACAGTCTAAAACTTGATTCCACAGCTGAGTTAAGTTTAAAAATTCCCATCAGAGTTAAGCTTCAAGATCCCCAGTGGAGCTCGAAAACCCTGAAAATCCTATACCCATTGGAGCTCAAAAACCCTGAAAATCCTATCCCCAACGGAGCCAGAGTAGTGAACATTTTCCCCATAGAGTTATCTCCCAGCAAGATCGAAGAATCTCGGTCTCATTTCTCCAAGCAGAAGCCTCCTAGGTTTTAACTCCCCAGTAGAGATTTTAGAGTTTTCCCTATTTCCCAGGAAAGTCATGAAGGATTCTCATTCCTTGCAGAAATTGTCAAAGGCCTTGTTTATCCCCACAAATCGCCGAGGATTTTCAATCTCAAGCAGTGGTCCCAGGATTTCTCATTCTCAACAATCAAAGATATTTAATCCCCCAGCAGTCAGCAAGGATTTCTCATCTTCAGTATTCAAAGATTTTTGGAATCCCCAGCATTGGCCAAGGATTTACTTTCCCCGACAGCAATCAAAGATTTCATTATCTCCAATTATCAAGGATTTATTTTCCTCAGCAAGACAGCTACTCAGCTTACATGCACATCCATTACATTCATATATCATAGACATTGATGAAATACAGTTCATTGCACATATCATGCAACATAACTTTGTGTTTCAGCTAACATTTTACCCTTTTCAAGATAAGATTAAAAGGCTATCATTAACAATTATTCAGATACAATATGGATACACCCCAGACACGGCGGTCATTCTATTACTCATTCAGAATTTCAAGTCAAATACAGTACAGATACACCCCAGACACGGCGGTCATTCTACTACTCATTCAGACTTCAGCAATCCGATACAGACTAGATACGCTCCAGACACGGCGGCCATGCTATCTCTCATTCAGATTCAACTATCAACTTCAAGTTCAGATATGCTCCAGACACGGATGCCATTCTGGCCCTTACACCAGCAGCTTGATTCTTCCCAATGCAATTGCCACGGAAGTCATTTTGTCACTTATTCATATCCGGGTTACAGTCTCAGATATACTCCAGACACGAAAGTCATTCTACTACTCATACAGATCCCAAATTCAGATACAATACAGATACACTCCAGACACGACCGTCATTCTGATATTCATTCAAAGTTCAAATACAGTTACAGCTCAGATACGCTCCAAACACGGACTCCATTCCTTTGCTCATACAGACTCAGTCTCCAGATACAGTTCAAATGCATTCCAGACACGGATACCATTTTGATGCTCATTCTTCTGACCTACCACATTGCAGTTCAACAAACACTCTTGGATGGCATCTTTAAGCCCATCTCCAACAAGGTTCTACCATCTCCAAATGGCATCTTTAAGCCCATTTCCTCAACAATATTTTGACGAGTGCAAATTTACGGGCACTCTAGTGTCCAATCCTCTTTTACCTTCGAGTCACGAAAGGCAAAACTTGCCAATCTAACTCTTCAGGTTCAAGAAGATTGAACAGGGGAAACTGTTGTACCCCAAAATTTTCCCTCTCATTTCATCAACATTTCTCATCACAAGAATCATGGAAGTCAAGGTTAAGCTAGGGTTTGCTCTGCTCAAGACACCTCCTTGCACTGTTGACCTAAAATTAAGGTTTGAGTTTGCACAGTGATGTTTTGACCTACAATGCCCAAAGTGACTTTCATACTTCATGTTGGACTCATGAGTTTGTCCATACCAAGTTTCAAGCCTTGATTCAAATTTTTGCCCAGTCAATTGGACAGTTGACCTAGAAATCAGCTGTATTGGGGAAAAAGTGAACTGTGGCCAATTGACAGTCAAACCTCATGAAATTTGATTCACATTAACATTATGAACTCATATGAACCATTTTATCAAGTTTGGATCACAATTCCACAAGAAATTTGATCAGATCACCAAAAGGGCAAAATGGTCATTTTTAGGGTTTTGATTGTACAAAGGCAATTTTTGACTGTTTGACCTAGCCAAAGGCAAATCAAGCTCAACCATGGACTCAAGGACTCAATGACATTGTCTTGACACATTCAACAAGTTCAAAAGATCTCAAATGCATAGGATGAACAGATGAATTTTTCAATCAACTGATCAAAATTTGACTGTATACTGAAAAATCAAACTTTGACTTTTTGGTCAAAATCAAGTGCCAAAGGTCATTTTACATCAAGACATGTCAAATTATGAAACTTGTTCATCAAGAAACCCAAAAATGCAAATTAGGGTTTAAAATGGAAAATTTTCATAACTTAGAATTTTTCTAAGTTATAAAATTTTCTTATTTTTTCCTAACTTTGTCCCATTTTTTCACCAAGATGCAAATGGATTCAAATAAAACTTGAAACATGAAAGTTGTGGTCCATCACAAAGTCTACAACTTTGATTCACAAAGTTTTCTCAAAAGAAGCTTGTATCTCAAGTTATGAATTTTGGAACAAGGGTACCTAAAACTTTTAACTTAGAGAAATTTTGCCCTAGTTTAGGCAGGATTTTGACCCATCTTCTTGGCCATTTTTCACATAGTTCCACTTGGAGTTTCAAGTTGAATTTCAAATATTGATTTTAGTACATGTTTCAAGCTTTCCAAATTGTCCAAGAACTCCTCAAACACCTTTGTGGTTAGGGAGAATCGAATGCTTGAAGTTGGCAAAAACTCACTTTGAAACCATGGCCAATACATGTTCATACCAAGTTGCAAATCTGACCAAACTAGCTTAGTACATGATTACAGGCCTCTAAACCAATTTACACTCCAAAATTGAATGCAAATACATTGGATATTGGCATTGTTCTGATCAAGAGAGCTTTGTACATTGAACTTTTCCATTTTGAGCATAAAGGTCATACTTCCATTTTCATAAAGGCCACTTTATGTCAATTTCCATTTTCTTGAGCCTTGGACTTTTTTTCCTTGCAGCAAACAACTTCCCTAATCTCAGGCATAATACACCAAGTTGAGCATGCTTGTAACTAGCCTGTACAGGCCCTAGCTTGGACAGTTCACAACTTTGCTTTCAAAACAAGTCAAATGGCCAAAAGCTTGTATCTCACACATCTGATATAACCAACCAAGACAAAGTTTTCAAACAAGTTTTGCACACCCTAGCAAGCCAGAAACACGAGTCCTTGACCTCTCAAAACTCCTTGTGCACAAATTCCCCATTTTCTTGCAAAACAGGGCCAGTTCTACATTTTGCAAGCCATCATCAAATTCCATCGTGCGTTTTGCCCAAAAATACTTCAAACACCTTCCAACCAACACACCTGAACTATTCCAGACCTCCATTGCTAGCTGTAACACCATTAACACACATTGTCATTTTTGTTTCAAAGCTTTGCAGGTTGAGTTTTGTAGCACGATTCAAGCTGTTTCAAAACAAACTAAGCATTGGGAAAGCTTCATTGGACATCAGGTAAGATCAAAAGAACCTCAAGCACCCTTGAAAGTTGTTGCATTGTCCAACTCGAAGTCAACTGAAACAGGTATTTCATGAACTTCTATCTCTCTATTTAGGAATAGTTAGACTTAAGTTTGTGAATGGAAGATGTTGTACTCATAGCCCTGAAACCATACATGTGCTTAGTTTTCATTTATATTAATCGTGCTAGGAGAATTTTGTTCATGAACTTTCTGAAAAAACTAGGTTAAGAATTAGGGCCAGAGAAATTCTCTCTGGTCTTTGAGAGTTAGAGTTAGCTTAAGTTTTTTATATGGTTGGATTCGTTGTTTGATGCTCTACAAGTTTCATGTTATGAGTTTTGTCAAAAAAGCAAGGAATCAGGAGATAGCATTTGATGTACAGAATGCGCGTTTTTGTTTGAACCGAGGAAGAAGATGAAATTGCTTGGGCTGGGCCTGATTGCTTTTGCTTCTCACACATACATTTTCAGTTTACACCCCCCTGGCCCATTTATTTGTATATTTGTCATTTTGGTATTTTTATTTTTTATTCTGACTTTATTATTTTATGTCCAAATATAAAAAATGCCAAAAAATTATTTTTATATTTTTTCATATTTATTTGATATTTATTTTTATTTTACTAGTATAAAAATGTAAATAATTTATATTCTTTTTATTAAAACTTAAGAATAATGTAAAAAAAATGTTTATTTTCATTTATTATTTTATACACATTTGAAAACATTTTCTTGAAATATATACATTTTGTAAATTATTTTATTTTATTTTTATACACACTTAATATATTTAATGTATTTAATACATATATATATATATATATATATATATATATATATATATATATATATATATATATATATATATATATATATATATATATATATATATATATATATATATATATATATATATATATATATATATATATATATATATATATATATATATATATATATATATATATATATATATATATATATATATATATATATATATATATATATATATATATATATATATATATATATATATATATATATATATATATATATATATATATATATATATATATATATATATATATATATATATATATATATATATATATATATATATATATATATATATATATATATATATATATATATATATATATATATATATATATATATATATATATATATATATATATATATATATATATATATATATATATATATATATATTATTATTATTAAATAATTAGGACAAAAAACACAAAAATGATACATTTTTATTTTTATTAATATTTTATACTAAAAATACCATTTTTTCAATATACTTATATTTTTGTACAAATTAATACAGTATTGTATATAAATAACAAATAATACTATTTTATTTAAAATTAGGGTTTTTGCCCAAAAAGAACAAAAATAATTAAAATTGACTTTTTTTATTTACACTTCACATTTAAAAATACTCTTTACATACATAAAAATCTTTTTTTTTTTTGCATAACACATTTTATCTAACATTTATTTATTGTATTTTATTTAATTATTGTATATTAAATATTATATCTTACCCATTCAATTTGGTTGTAATAATTTAGAATTTAATTTCTTGCAAAATAATCCCCAATTCAAATTTGTACCCCCTCCCTATATCATGTTGTAATAGTGTAGAATTTAAATTCTCGCACCTTTAAATGCTTTCGATTATGCCATGATTAGACCTAGGGTTTGTATGCAAAATCAAATCAACAATAAGCTTGACCTAATCCAAGATAACCAAGCATGAAAAACAAACACAATGCACACTTGCACCCCTAGGGGTTTCAATCCACTTGTTGCCTTCAAAAATGGGCCATGGTATGCATGTCAAGTACTTTGGCAAAACAAAAACAAAACAAAAGATCATAGTCCCTCGATGACGCTATCTGGGTTGCCTAAACAAAATGATCAAGTCCCTTAAGAAAAATTGCCAAAAACACTTGACACAATTGCTATCATGGTCTATATGATGACCCGCGCCTATCCCGTTTAACATCCTAACACAAGGTTGTTCACCAAATACAATGGTGAAGCAACACTGTTAAAAGGTTTAAAAACATAAGAAAGATCTTTGAGTAAAATAGGGTAGACAAACTCTTAGTTACTTGATCAAAAAACTTGCAAAAACATCCTTGCTATCTTCAAAACACACTTCACCAACACAATTTCAAAACCCTACTTTCAAACACTGAAAACTTTTCAAAAGACAAAAACACCTTTGTATACATTCATACAAGGATCATTACAAAGGTTGCCATAACGATGGCCTCTTTTCAAAACATCTTTCAAAACCACACACAAAGCACCATTTCAAACAATTGAAGAGCACCATTTCAAATAATTGAAAAGCAAAAGCAAGTGATCTAAGCAAGTAACTAAGAGCCCATGGATAACCATGGATAGAAAGGGTGCTAATACCTTCCCTTTCTATAATCTACTCCCTGAACCCAAGAAAACATCTCAAAGGTCTTTCCTGTGCTTTTTGACCTTTCCTTAGGATAAAATAAAATTCAGTGGTGACTCTTGCTAAACCGAAACATTTGCAAACACAAACGCAAAATCCCAAGTCAGTTCTCCCACCGTATCACAGTTGGGCTTACAGAATCATGTCCCTTGCTTATACGAACATTCTTTGGAGTTCTAAGGATGTGGAAAGAGTTGCTATCATTGATCAATGTGGGGAATACCCTAATGTTCCGTTTCTTGGAATTAGAGGGGGAATAACCTATAGTCCTTGTTTGGCTTTGAGACAGTTTGGTAGCGCTCGGAGAGACGGTCCTCATGAGCTACTTCTTACAGACATTGTCTTTGACTATAAGGAGGATGTTAAAGAGCATCGCCGAAGGTTTATATGAGCCTGGGGCATGGTGAACAGGTCTGACCCTCAAGAGCTAGGATTAAAGACTACTCTCCCTATGCAACCTTATCTCCAGTGGATTCGAGCCCGTGCTCAAAAGCTAGAGATGCCTTATGAATCTGTTTTGCCGGTGATTGTGGAGCATACTAATGAAGAAAGGGTTCCCTATACAGTGCTTTATCCCTACATGCCTACTGGTCTTGGGGAATTGAAGAGATCTTGGATTCGGTTGAAGGAAGAAAGGGATACCTACAAGGAGAAGTATCATGAGAAAGAGAGGAAAATCTTGAAGCTCACGAGGCAACTTGAGAATGAAAGGATGATCAACGACTATGTCAGCACGAAGGGAAAGCGACTATGGGATTTCTGATTTCTGCTTGTTTCTAGTTTAGATTTGTTTTCAGTTTATTTCTTTTGTAACGCCTTAAAGGCATTGTTAAACATTTTTACAAGTTTGAATCTAATAAAGTTCGTTTATTTCTTGGTTTGCAAATTTAAATCTCCCAAAGTCTTTGAAATCATTTCATGCACATTCCATTATCATGCACCTCATCACATGTACCATTACAGGTTTCTTATCTTCTTCGTTGTTTATTTCAGCACAAAATGTCTTATGAAACACCTACCGATCAAGCCATCAAAGCTCTTCAAGCACAAAATGCTCAATTCCAAGAGTTGTTTTTGAGCTTGGCTAAAGGACAACAAGATTTGAAGACTCTCATCCTGAAAGAGAAGAAGAAGAAGAAGAAGAAGAAGAAGAAGAAGAAGAAGGTGGTCCTCCTGAATATGGGTCACAGATTTGGGAATAGGTTGCGACAGGAAACTGATCTATCTCATTCATCTGGAGGAGGAGAGAATCAAGAGGAAAGAAAGGGTCCTAGTCCTGTGGTCTCTGATAATGACACTGATTTTGACGAAGAACAGTATCCTCCTGTTGAGGATAGATACAAGCAACTTGAAGACCATCTGAGTGCGATGGAGATTCAAAAGATACCTGGTCTGGACTTCGGAGATCTAGGACTGGCATCTGGGGTGGTGATCCCTCACAAATTCAAAGCTCCTGTTTTTGCTAAGTACGATGGAGTATCTTGTCCAAAGCTACACCTCTTCTCGTACGTCATAAAAATCCAACCCTACACTACTGATAGAAACCTGTGGGTTCATTTCTTTCAAGATAGTCTGTCAGGGACTCAGCTTGAATGGTTCTATCAATTGGAAGGAGCCAATGTTCGCAACTGGGAGGACCTTGCTGCTGCTTTTTACAAGCAATACCAGTATAATGCCGACCTTGCTCCCACGCGTACTCAACTTCAGGGTAAGTCTATGGGTTCAGGCGAAGGCTTTAAGGACTATGCGCAGAAGTGGAGAGATCTGGCTGGAAGAGTCCAACCCCTTCTGTCTGATAAGGAGTTGGTGGATATGTTTCTTGGGACTTTGTCTGGTCCATTCTTCAATCACTTGATCAGTAGTTCATCATTTGGGTTTACTGAATTGATTTTGACTGGGGAGAGGGTAGAAGCTGGTATCAAAAATGGTAAGATACAGAAAGGTGCTTCATCAAGTACAGAAAAGAAGCCTTTCAGGAAAGAAGCTAATGCAGTTTACAGCTCGAGGAGCCAGAACCGACCTAAACGCCGCCCAACAGTTAATGCGGTAGCAATATCAAGACCCACCGTTGCCCCACAATGCAACAATCGGCAAAGAGTAGAGAGACCGCAAAGACAATATACTCGGCTCAGTATGACCTTATCTCAAATTCTGCCGCAATTGTTGAAGACCAACCTGATAACTCTGAGGGAAGCCCCGAAGAATCCCAGCACCACATCTCCGCTGTATAATCCGAACGCCCGCTGCGCCTATCACTCTGATAGCCCGGGAAATGACACAAACAACTGCTGGGCCTTGAGGAATAAGGTGCAAGATTTGATTGAAGCTAAAGAAATTGAGCTTGATGCACCGGAAAAACCCAACGTCATAACTGCTCCCATGCCCAAGCATGACCAGGGAGTGAATGCAATTGAGGATGATGAAGAAGAGTCAGATATTGACAGCTGGATTTACCCGACTACCAACGGTGGATTGAGCAACTGGACAGCAAAGGACTTTGTGCCCGTTTCTTTTATTACACAATAATAGACTTTTGTTTTGAAATTTGTAACAGACAATTTGAAACTTTACGGCCTGGTGCCTTGCCCGAGGTACCTTGGATTTGTTTATGAGGGCTTGACATTTGTCATTTTCATATATCATCAATAAAGCACTGGATGTTTTCTTGCATTACAAATTTTGCGCTCCTTGTTTTTCTTTTCTATCTTGCCCTTTATCAAAAAATTTATTGTCTTACACACACTCACATATCATAATGCAGATCCATATCCACTCTGGATCCCATTGGTAACGACTCTGCTACTACTAGTTATGACTTTGAAAATCCGATCAACCAAGCTGAGGACGAAGGTGAGGATGATTGCAAAGTGCCTGGGGAACTTGCTAGACTGTTACTACATGAAGAAAGGGCCATACAACCCCATGAAGAGCCAGTGGAATCAGTAAATCTGGGTACAGAGGAAGACAAGAAAGAGGTCAAAATCGGTGCAAATATGGAGCCTAGTGTTAAGCAACGGTTGATACAAATGCTACGTGACTATGTTGAGATTTTCGCTTTGTCCTATGAAGATATGCCTGGGTTAGATACCGATATTGTGGTTCACCGCTTGCCAACTAAAGAGGATTGTCCTCCAGTAAAACAAAAAGTTCGCCGCATGCGCCCAGAGATGTCTGAGAAAATCAAAGCTGAGGTCATGAAACAATTTGATGCTGGTTTTCTAGCAGTTACTTCTTACCCGCAATGGGTTGCCAACGTGGTTCCGGTGCCGAAGAAAGATGGTAAGGTACGGATGTGTGTGGACTATAGAGATCTGAATAGGGCAAGCCCCAAGGACGATTTCCCACTCCCTCATATCGATGTTCTGGTCGACAACACCGCGCAGCATAAAGTCTTCTCCTTTATGGATGGTTTTTCTGGTTACAATCAGATTAAGATGGCTCCCGAAGACATGGAGAAGACGACCTTCGTTATGCAGTGGGGTACCTTTTTCTACAAAGTCATGCCGTTCGGATTGAAGAATGCTGGGGCAACGTATCAGCGCGCCATGGTCGCTTTGTTCCACGACATGATTCATCATGAGATTGAGGTATACGTTGACGACATGATTGCAAGGTCCCAGACTGAAGAAGAACACCTTGACCATCTTTAGAAGCTATTTGACAGGTTGAAGATGTACAAGTTGAGGTTAAACCCGAACAAGTGCACCTTCGGGGTAAGGTCTGGTAAGCTGCTGGGTTTCGTCGTTAGTGATAAAGGTATTCAAGTGGATCTTGCAAAGGTGAAGGCTATACAGGAGATGCCAGCTCCTCGAACTGAAAAATAAGTCAGAGGCTTTTTGGGACGTCTGAACTACATTGCCCGATTCATTTCACACATGACTGCTACTTGTGAGTCAATCTTCAAGCTGTTGAAGAAAGATCAAGTGGTAAGATGGAATGATGAATGTCAGGCCGCTTTCGAGAGGATCAAGGAATATCTCCAAGAGCCCCCTATTTTGATGCCTCTAGTTGAAGGGAGACCTTTGATCTTATACTTGACAGTGCTCGACAATTCGATGGGGTGTGTGCTGGGGCAGCATGACGAGTCTGGCCGAAAAGAGCATGCTATTTACTACCTTAGCAAAAAGTTTACCGACTGTGAGACCTGATACTCACTGCTTGAGAAAACTTGTCGCGCTTTGGCATGGGATGCTTGCCGGATGAGACAGTATATGCTCACTCACACTACCCTATTGATATCAAAGATGGACCCAATCAAGTATATCTTCGAAAAGCTTGCCTTGTCCGGAAGAATAGCAAGATGGCAGATGATCTTAACCGAGTATGACATCCAATACACAACCCAAAAGGCAATCAAGGGGAGTGTGTTGGTAGATCATTTGGCGCATCAGGCCGTAGATGATTACCAGTCTATGAACTTCGAATTCCCGGATAAGAACATCATGTAGGTAACTGACTGTGAAAATCCAGGACCGGATGAAGGACCTGAGGAAGGATCCCGATGGTCTATGTATTTCGACGGAGCTTCAAATGCGTTGGGTAATGGCATTGGCACCGTGATCATATCTCCTGAAGGCTGTCATACTCTGTTCACCGCCCGATTATGTTTTAACTGCACCAACAACATGGCGGAGTATGAAGCATGCATCATGGGCCTTCGAGCAGCTATTGACCTAAGAATTAAGTTTTTAAGTGTGTTCGGAGATTCCTCCCTAGTGATCAGCCAGATCAAAGGCGAGTGGGATACGAAGCACCCAAATCTTATTCCTTATAAAGAGTATGTACTGACGTTGCTTCCGCGTTTCGAAGAGATAACCTTTGAACATTTCCCCAGGGTGTAGAATCAGTTAGCGGACACGCTAGCTACCATGTCTTCTATGTTCAAGGTCAGGTGGGACAATGAAGCTCCCCAGATTACCATTGAAAGGTTGGACGAACTTGCACATTGCTGCGACATTGAGACTGAAGAGGTAACAGATAAACCCTGGTTTCACGAGGTAAAGAGGTATCTTGAGGCTCAAGAGTACCCTGAGGGTGCATCTATTAATGATAAAAAGTTTATGAGGAGGTTCTCCGTGAAGTTCTTCATCAGTAGTGGTATCCTTTACAAGCGTAACCATGATTCAACCTTACTGCGATGTATGGATAAGAACGAGGCAGAAAGGATCATGGCAGAGTTACATGAAGGTACCTTTGGAACTCATTCCAGTGGACATACCATGGCAAAGAAAATCCTACGGGCGGGATACTATTGGTCTACTATGGAAGCCGATTGTTATCAGCATTCTCGGACTTGTCATAAGTGCCAAGTCTATGCTGATAAGGTGCATATACCTCCAGTTCCTCTGAACGTCTTGACAACTCCTTGGCCTTTTGCAATGTGGGGCATCGATATGATTGGCGAGATCAGACCTACTGCGTCCAACGGGCATCATTTCATCCTGGTAGCAATTGATTACTTTACGAAGTGGGTTGAGGCAGCCTCCTTTGCTACAGTGACCAAGAACGCTGTGGCGCGGTTTATTCGGCATAATTTGATCTGTCGATATGGTGTACCAGAGAGGATCATTACGGATAATGGTACAAATCTCAACAATACGATAATCACTGAGCTCTGCAAACAGTTCAAGATACAACATCACAACTCTTCTCCTTACCGGCCAGAGATGAATGAAGCTGTTGAAGCAGCTAATAAGAATATCAAGAAGATTGTGCAGAAGATGACAGTGACATACAAAGATTGGCATGAGATGTTACCATTTGCTCTTCATGGGTACCGAACCTCAGCACGGACTTCAACAGGGGCAACACCCTACTCTCTGGTGTATGGCATGGAAGCAGTCTTACCCATTGAAGTCCAGATACCCTCTCTTAGGATTATGAAGGATGCAGGTTTGAGCGAGGACGACTGGATCCAGACCCGACTTGATCAGTTGAACTTAATCGATGAAAAGAGACTTACTGCTATTTGTCATGGTCAGACGTATCAAAAGCGAATGATCAAGGCATTTAACAAGAAAGTTAGACGAAAAGAGTATCAAGTTGGGGATCTGGTGATCAAACGCATCATACTGCCGCAAGGTGATCCCAGGGGCAAATGGATCCCTATGTACGAAGGGCCATTTGTTGTTAAGAACATTTTCTCGGGAGGAGCTATGATTCTAACCACCATGGATGGTGACGACCTTCCTCACCCCGTCAATGCAGACATAGTAAAAAAATACCACGCATAATCAAAGACCCGCTAGGTTGACTGGCCTAGGAA
Organism: Vicia faba; assembly: GCA_948472305.1. Classification (NCBI taxonomy): domain Eukaryota; kingdom Viridiplantae; phylum Streptophyta; class Magnoliopsida; order Fabales; family Fabaceae; genus Vicia; species Vicia faba. The sequence continues at coordinate 635,357,682 of OX451736.1, read as the reverse complement.
AAAATAAGGGCTTCCCAGAGAACCAAAAGGGTTCGGGAAAAAATAAGGGATGAAAATGAAAAAAACTGTACACCCGGAAAGTTGAAAACCTGAAAAGGCGGCTTGGGAAAAAAAAGGGTATCCCGGTGGACTGAAAACCCGAAAGGACGGTCCAGGCAAAAATTAGGGATTGAAGCTAAATACTATGTCTCATTGGATCATCTTGCAACCAGACTTCGGTATCAACTATTAAGCTCGGACGACACTAATCAATCTGATCTACCTTCAACCAAGTAGCAAAGTGATGAGATGCTCGAAGATATAAAGGCAATAGCAGAGTTAGAACCCAGTGGGATTATTCACATAGCTGCTTTTCTTTCTTTTGCACAAAGTGTATAAATATTCTATCTTTCGGCGGCGTTCTCTTACTAGGACGTCAGCCTCTTGTACAAAAACGCCTATTTACAGGCCAACTTCAAAATCAATACAATTCATTTTCACAAAGAAATTTCAAATTATTTTCCTTTTTCTGTTTTGTTTTGCAAGAACGTCCAATGTTTCATTTTTGATATATGCATTTGACAATAATTGCTGCTCATAAATATTTACATACGAAACAAAAGACGATTACTCGTAATATCAGGAACAAGGGCAAACAAGAAATGTCCAAACTTTACACTTGCTCTGTCCACCAGGTATAGGGATAGACCTAGCTGGAAAACACAGGTACATTCACTCCCCGCAGAGCCAAAGGTATCTAAAAACAGTGGTTCTCCCCAAGCAGAGCTTCTCTATCACCATCACTAGAAGATTATCCCCAGTGGAGTTTATTTCTTCCACGAGCAGAAATCCAATCCCCAACAGAGTTCTATGTCGCCAGCAATGGTAATTCATCCCCAGCCGAGATTATTTCTCCAAATCAACAGATCTTCTAGCAGAATATCTCTTCCCCACATAGTCATTCTCTCACTAGTTTATTCTCCAACAGGATCATTCTCACAATCATCTTCGGTCATTATTCCCAGTGAGAACGAAGAATTCAACTTCTTGCACTCTCCAGCAGCATTCCAAGATTTATTTTCCCTAGTTAGAGAACATCACAAACATTTGCATATCCATACATCATGACATATGCATACGCATCATACAACACAATCTCATTTATTTTCAGAACATCATTGCTTGATACATATCATGCATTACATACAACTAACTTTTAACTTTCAGGAAAGATACAATCAAATTCTCACCAAGTTCAAGCTATGAAGCTCGGATTTGACCGGATAGTACCTTGATTTCTATAGCATATTGTGAAGCCCGGATTACGACCGAATAACAGTATCAAACACCGCGAAGCCTAGATCCGACCAGATAGTGGTTTATCTTTAAGCTATGAAGCCTGGATTCTATCGGATAATAGTTTAATCCCCAGCGAGCCGTGAAGCCCGGATTACGACCGGATAACAACTCAGCAAGTTACTGTGAAGCCTGGATTACGACCAGATAATAGTGCGAGACACCATGAAGCCTGGATTCGACCAGATAGTGGTATGTCATGAACACAAGCCGTGAAGCCCGGATTACGACCGGATAACAGCTCAACAAGTTATTGTGAAGCCTGGATTAGGACCAGATAGCAATACAAGACCATGAAGCCTGGATTACGACCAGATAATGGTAGAAGACATTGTGAAGCCTGGATTACGACCAGATAGCAGCCAAAGACACCACGAAGCCTGGATTACGACCAGATAGTGGTATATCTTTAATACAAGTTATGAAGCCCGGATTACGACTGGATAATATCTTGATTTCTCCGAACACCATGAAGCCTGGATTCGACCAGATAATGGTATGAGACATCGCGAAGCCTGGATTACGACCAGATAGCGGTAAAAAACATTGAAGCCTGGATTACGACCAGATAACGGTAAGGGATACTGTGAAGCTTGGATTACGACCAAATAGCAGTTTACCTGGACAAATACTAAGAAGCCCGGAGTCAACCAGATATTAGTATGCCCTAAATTCAAGTTGAAGCCCGGATGCGACCAGATAACAACTTAATTCTTTTTTAAGCCTGGATTACGACCAGATAAGAATCGAGAAATTGCGAAGCCTAGATTACGACCGGATAGCAAGTTTAATCTCATCTCCCCAGTAAGTCACTGTAAAGCCTGGATTACAACCAGATAGCAGTCGGTCTTATCACTATGAAGCCTGGATCACGACCAGATAGTAGTTCATTTTCACTTCCTCGACTAAGAGACGATTCCCCAGTAGAATAATGGACGACCGAAGCTCCTAAAATTCTATTTTCTCTCAAGACAGAGATCAACATCCCCCAGCGTAGTCTTCCTCAACAACAGGTATACTGACTCTCGCTAAGGAATCTCTTAGGAGATCGACACTCCTTCAGATGGCATCTTTAAGCCCATCTTCTGGCATCAATCTCCAAATGGCATATGTAAGCCCATTCTCGACATCACAAGACAAGTACCACATCATGTGAGTGCAAATTTCTGGGCACTCTAGTGTTCAATCCTCTTCCACCTTAGGATCATGAAAGGCCAGCAAGCCAATCTACATCCTCAGGTTTAAAAAGATTGAACAGGGGCAACTATTGTACCCAAAAATTTTCCCTCCCATATTTCTCAAAACATTTCAAGAAAGATCCTCAAGTTGCTCAAGGAAGTCCAAGGGTTGACAAGACAAACCCTCTCCTAAGGCAGTCTACCTCAAATTAGGGTTTCATGTTGCATCAAGATACTTGAGTCCAAGGGATCTAAAATGCTCACCATTGTCCTAATATGTTCTCAAAGATCATCTATGTCAAGTTTCAAGCCTTGCAGAGGAAGTTTGCCCAGTCAATTGCTCAAAGGCCTGGAAATCGACTGTGCTAGGGCAAAAGTCAATTGTGGCCCACATACAGTCAAACTTCAAGATTTTTTGTCAAAATCCTCATTTTGAAGTATATTTCATCATTTTATCAAGGTTAGATCATGATTCATCAAGGATTGCTCATAATTCATCAAGAACCAAAAGTTGCTAAATTAGGGTTTTGTAGGAAAAGTCAACTCAACTTTGACCAAGCATAACTTTCTCATAATTTATGAGAAATGACCCATCCAAAGCTCATTTTGAATAGGATGCAATGATCTACAATCCATATTCAGCTCCCAAGTTCAAAATATGCACTCACAAAAAGTTATGAATTTGGACATTATAGGTCATTTTGAAAAGTCAACAAAAACATATTTTTTGTCAAAGCTTCATACATGAACATGGAATACCAAATTGAAATGAGACTAAACGGGTTGCTTAGAGGACGTCTCAAGATTTCTAAAAAGTCAAAGAACACCTTCAAAGAGTCAAAATTGAGAAAGTTATGCATTGGTGAAATTGACCCTTTTTGCAAAATTGTCAAAAGTCAATTATGCCTCAAATTGCAATTTTTGCCAAATGGGCCCAATCTTTTGCATTTGTTCTGAGTTGGTAGCATGGTCCACGAGCCCTAGCTCTTTCCACATGTATTTATCTTATTTTTATTATTTATTTTGATTTTATTTCAATTAAATTAATTTAAATTAAAACAAATCAAGAAAAAATCCAAATCATTGAAACCTCAAGATATTGTGCATGTTTCAGGTCCTATATCCAGCTGGCAAGTGATTGAATTCGTGCAAAGCCTTTGTGTGCATAAAAATATTGGTTTTAGCCTATTTTTGGAAGGATTTTTAAGTGAATAAAATCAAGATCAAAATCAATAATTGGAAAAGATTGAGATCATGTTTGCAACCCTAATCCAATCCTCAGTATATAGGGAACATTTACAGACAAAAATCACAAGGTTTGAGAGGCGCAAAAGAGAGAACAAAACTTGGAAAAAACAAAGAAAAGTGGTAAACTGATTTTGCACTTCCAGACATTTACAAGGTCCCCTAACCATCTCATTCGATGCCTGGGATTGTGAGGAGGTTGTACCAATCAAGAACAAGGAGTTTCCAGTGCCAAAACCCACTGTAAGTCAGCCACAACTTCGGTTTGTTTTTGAAATCGAATTGCATGATCCAGGCACTTATAGCATGAAATAATCATATATTCTTGTTCCTTAACACATTTGCAAGCTATCTATATCCTTTAATTGCGTTTTTGTGGACTGTGTCAAGATTTGCCATTGTTAGGGTTCTTGGTCTCGATTTGGGATCTTTTCACACAGGTAAAATTGGGCCACAAAAGGGGCACCATCATGTTCAGCAGGCCAAGGCGAGTTGATCCATGGCATTAGATTTTGTTTACCATGTCTGTGTTTGATTTTGGAACGAGCCAAGGTTGTAGCTACGGACATATGTTCGTAGGTAAAAGTCTTTGACTTTTTACCAACGGAGAGAGGACAGGGATGACCTGTGTGGCTCCATCTCATTCGTCCATTCAAAATTCTGGCGCGTTTTTTTATTTTCTCCACTAACTCCCTTTTATTGCATATTATCTATTGTTATTATTCTATGTACAACAAGCGTGTGTAGCTCAGTTGGCATTGGTGCAGGTGGAAAATGCTTTGGGGCCTGGGTTTGAATCCCAAGTCCCCCCAATTATTTCATATTATTTTCCTTTCCATAATCAGGCGCGTGCATAGGTGGGATGACCACCATAGTCCATCATCATCCAACCAGCCATGTGTCCAGAAGGCCAGATCTAAAGGCTATCATGTGGTGACCATCATACAGCCCAGTCAATGCAACACATGGGATCCAGCAAGTCAACATGGATCAATTCCTTCTTGGGTCAGATTTGCTTTCAGCACCCTCCCAAATTGCTATTTCAGGCCCAATTCTTTTTCTTTCCTTTTACATTTTTCTTTATTAATTTATTTAATTGTTTTTACTAACACAAATTAATAATTCTTTTTATCAAGAAATCATAAAAATAATGTTTTCACCCAATTAGATTTAGGATATTTATTTTTTATAAATTAATTAATTTAATTAGGATATTTCATTTTAGGGAAACTTAAATTCTTTTGTAAATAAATTAAAAAACAATTAGAAAATTAGGGTTTTAGTTTAATTTGATTCCATTTTCTTTTTCCTAAAAAAATAACAAAAAATATAAAAATAGGCCATGTAAATTATTATCTTTAAATTAATTTAATTATTAATTAGATTTGTATTAAATTTAAAAAACCTAATTCTTTTTCTTAAAAATAATTAAAAACAACAAAAATAATTTCTTTTTCGATTAGGTTAGACGGGGTCAAAACCCTAATTTCTTATCGTTCTTAATTTCATCTCGCGCGCTTTATTATCTTATTTTTACCATATTGATGTAATTGCTCACAAGTTGTAATAGATTAATTAGGTCTTTTACTTCCGTTTATCGTTTTTTTTACGGGTTGTTTTTGGCTATGTAAATACCTGAAGCCTTGTAATAGTGTAGCTTTACTTTCCTCCCTTTAATTTTTGCAAAATATTAAACTGTTAGATGTATGATATTAGGGTTGCATGACAAGAATGTATGATTAACTTTAAAACAGTTAGCAAACCTTAAATGTGCAAAGATAATAATCTGAAATTGAATCACTCGCACATACGCACTCCTAGGGTATACTCTCACTTCGGTTGCCTTCGATAAACGGTCATTAAGTATAGGATGCTTTAGTGGTCGCTTTCTTGTCTAAACAAAGATCAAAGTCCCGTTCGAAAAAGTTGCCTCGGAATGGTTGCCTCGGAATTGTTGCCTCGAATATTGATCTCAAGACATTAGAGTTACTACTAAGACGTCCTAACATTGCTTTAGTGATCATACGTCCCTTTCGAATTGACCCTCAAAACATTAACTACGGTGCTACCTACTCACTAATAGTAGGATAGCGTTGTCTAGAGGAAACAAACATAGAACAATTCTCTTTTTCGAGTAGGTAGAATCTTAAGTACTTGCTCAATCCAATCAAACTTTTCCACACTTACACTCTTTTCAAACAAAGCTTTCAAAAACACTTCGTAACACTCTTGAAGACAGAAGCAAGGGTTAAATCGAAGTCAAAAAACTTTTTCAAATCAAACACACACAAGCAAATTTGAAAATGATGAGCAAGTACCTAAGAGCCCATGGAAAACCACGGATAGAAAGGGTGCTAATACCTTCCCCTTCTATAATCTACCCCCCGTACTCAAAATCTCAAAAAAAGGAATTTTTCTGTGCTTTTGTCCTTTCCCTGTTGGATAAAATAAAAGTCGGTGGCAACTCTTGCTTACCGCGACATTTTGCAAACACAAACGCAAAACGCAAACCGGCATTTCAAAACAGTCCAATTCTGGCCACCGTATCACAGAAGGCATCATACTTCTTAATATGCGCAAGAGCTTTGGTTTCTTTGACTTGCATGTTGCCTTCATGCGTCATTCTCAAGGAGTAAAACATGTGTTTTGATGATTCTCTCTTTGTGGTCTTCTCATAATCTGTGTATGAGATAGCACTCAAGAAAATAGTTCTAGCCTTGTGATGATTTCTGAAATCTCTCCTTTGATGATTTGTCATTCTTTTTCTTTCAATCTTCTGACCGCTTTCATCAACAGGATCTATGTACCAATCAGTCACCATATCCTAGAGATCAACGTCATGAGCTAGAAAGAAACTTTTGATTCTGTCTTTCCAGTAATTGAAGTTCTCGCCATCAAAAATAGGAAGTTTGCCGCTGATTCTATATTTCTCATCATGGTAGTCATTGCTAATGTTCTGACTTGGTCCCACCATGGTGTTTTTATTGCTTGGATCTTTTTCTGACACGTTTAAGTGCTTGTACTCAAAACCAGACGCTCTGATGCCAATTGAAGAATGGAAAAACACAAGAAAGGGGGTTTGAATTTGGTGTTTTCTTAAAACTTAAAGAAAAGAACATGTTGGTTATCCTGGTTCGTTTGAACTCAATCTACTCCAGTTCACTCGCCAAGGTGATTTCGCCTCTCTCAACGAGGTCTTAATCCACTAATCAAACTTGATTACACAGCTACTCTGACAACCGTCAAAGTCTTCTTGAGTTTAAACCACAATCCGGTTTTTCTCAAGGAAATACACTAAACAATATCTAAGAGTGTACAAAAAGTGTTTTCAAATAAAATAGTATCACACAAGTGATGTTTTACACAATTGAGATTCATTACATTTGAAGGTGATGAATATGACTCATTTGTTGTACGCAAAATCGTAAAGGATTTCTCCTTCAAGCTTTGTTTAAATAGGAAACGCATGGGAAAGCTTTTGGAATGTTAATAAATGATAATTTAAGAGCTTTCCAAAAATAGAGATCCTTGTCCCCTTTCAGTCGTTACTTTTGAATAGCATTAAGTGAATTGTAACGCTTCAGAACATGTTTGCTTCAGAAGATGAAGCTTACCGTTGCTTCTTTCCAGAATATTATAGATCAGAAACACGGAGTTCCTGTTTGTAGCTTTAGAACTTCTTTAAGAGATGTATAGAATCAGGGTTGAAACAGCTATCTAACTCATCTTCTATGCTTCTTCCATCATAACTTCTATGTAAAACAGAATACTTATTTAGGGAGCATAAATGTTCTTTGAGTGTTTGTTATCATAAAAACTCTTACAAGGGTTGTATAATCAAACTATATTCTAACAACCCTTCATCATCCAAATTCACTATCAAATTGTAAAAGATATGATCCCATTCAAGCTTCAAGAAATTCATCATTATTTATTCGATATGTCAAGTTTCATGGTTTATTCTATATTGCAAAATCAAAGGAAATGTTTCGAATTTCAAAATGAAAATTAGAGGAAGTTTTGTTCATTAATATCATCAAGTCATTACAAGTTGAAATGCTAAAAAAAAGAAGGAATTGCAAGACAAAGTTCAAATATCATCCAAGATTACATTCAAGGCCCAATTGCAAATATTACAAGAAAATACCAATACAAAAAAAACATATCGACACATGAGCTTGAAAACATGTACGCAAAGTTTGATTCAAATTGATGCCATTGCCTTGTTTTAATTTTCCATAATTCTGTCCAAACGTAAATTAGAAAATCATTTCAGACGAACAAAAGCAGGTCACTACTTTGTGCCTTGTACCCGTCAAAATTAGCAATTCATATATCTAGTTCTTTGCCTCAATTTATAACCAAGACAAGCATACATGTTTTGGAAAAATAATAGAAAAATAGAGGAAATTAATCATAAACCTCGAAATAAATTCCAATTCAATAGATCTGTCTGAAAACCTACATCCAAAAAATCAGAAGTACCCAAAACCAAAAGAAGCAGCTTTGCGTATTTGTCACATATATCAAGTTGTAGTTCATTACTGAATACAGAAGGAAAACTGAATAAAAAAAATCCCTCACGATAACTAACTCATGAAAGCTCCAATCTTCAATTTCTCAACAGTTTGTAACAAACAGGGGGAGGGAGTGATATAACAGAGTCGTTCACAGCAGGAAAAGTCAGCATAATAGAGATAAAAAATAGAAGGAAACTTCAGAGAAAAAAACTCAACAGAATTGGGCTCAATCTTACCATCTGTTTCTCTAACCGATTTTCAATTGAGGGTTGAGATTCATTCTAATCGCTAACCAACTCTTACATATTCATCAAGCTATAAGAGAAATCATAATAGAGTTGAGGGAGGGGGGATTCACTATCCACAATTCATTTACCACAATAAAATTATAGAAAATTAGCAAGACTCACCTCTAAGGTTCTTACTTCCACACTTGGATACGCTTGAATCTTCATCAATTATCCTAGGATCTTCAACCGTATCACCATTATCCTTCATCGTCATCTTCACCATCTTCTTCGCATCAACTTTTCAATCATTATCAATCTGTTAACCAAATTTTGCATACGATTACTTAATCTTCTTCCATCTTCATTATGTTTCTCGATTCTTCAAACTCGTCATAGGTTCTTGCAATCACGATAGATCATATTCATTCGTCACATCAATAATCTCCATCGCAACAACTCTGAAATATCAATAATAACTTCACAGGATTCGAGATCTTCACTGCTTCTGCGCATAATCATCGTGTCAATGCAACAACAAAACAAGGAAAAGAAGAAAAGATGAAGAAGAAGATGATTTAGAGTGCGCATACCTGAGTTATCCCTCTGGTTTTATCATCTCCTGAGTCACCGTCGAAGATGTTCCAGACAAACTCCGAGCGGTAAGCCTTTTTCGTTCAGTTCTATGTTTTCTGTGTTGTTTTTGAATACTTTAATTAGACGCGAACGATTGATGGAACAAAGGCAATAATGGAGAGTTTGAGGTGGAGAAATTTCTATCGTGTTGAGATGAGATTGAGACAGGAAATTTAAGTAGAGAACATGATGAGAATCGATGGAAGGCGGCAAGGATACGATCATGGATGATGAGTCTTTAAGTGGAGAGATTGGAGGAGAAGCGTGAAAGTCGTCGCGGCCATTTGAGGGAGAGGATAAAGGATACCGGGAGTTGAGTCTATAGATGGGGTTTCTGCTGTATGAGGGAGATGAAGAGATTGGTGGAGTTTGTGAAGCAAATAGGAGACGGAGGTGGTAGGTGGCGTGTCATTTGCATGAAAGAGAAGAAGAGTATGTTCTTGAGGAGTTCAACAGTCCTTCTCTTGACCTAACACAAGACTACACTATTTCATCACATTCTGTTCATTTTTTTTATTTCTGTTTTCATAAGAATATTATGGAATAGACAAAAAAAATTGATGGTGTTGTTGGATCACGGACTAAACCATTTTTTCTTGACCCATCTGCATATTTTTTGTATAGTTTAATGGCTGATCACAAAAAATTCATCATGGGCTTGCTGTTTGGGCTTGCACTTCATAGGCCAGCTTGTTCTTATTTTTGGAGTAATGAAAACAACAAAAAAAGGACCTCTCCTTGGACTCTCCACATGGGGCTAGCGCCATATTTGCTGGAATAGACTCCCCTAAGCACAGTTTTCATTCCTTGACTATTTTTTAATTGTGTTAACTTTTTCTTTTAGTAATTTTCTTTTAAAAATTTTCTTTAATAAATATTAGTGATAGTGAAGAAAAAAATAGGTAGCGTTTAGGATTTTCTAAAAAAAAATTTGTTGTTGTTTTTTTTGTATCTTTCCATGATAAAAATGATAAAAATCAATAAAAATTTGTTAGAATTTTTTTATTTTTGTTTTAGGAATTAATTCGTGATTATCTGATTACTTGAGGTTTGTGATTCACTTTTTATTTGTCGAGATTTGAGTCTTATGGAGGTTCATTGTTGATATGCGAATATGCTTAAGTTTTCGATTGTGATTTATTTTCATATCAATGATGCTTCGACGTTTATTCTAAGCATTTGATTTCTGACACTTTTCCCTGTTTGCTTGGTGAATTTTGTGTGAAGTATTCCGGGTTTCTTTGCTTTGGTTACGCTTTTTGCGGACATTATTGTTCGTTTGGTATTATACTGCTTTAAATTTAAGTTTCCGCATTTTATTGCTTTCTAGATATCATGAGAAGTAGGAAATAAAGTGCGTGCACTCAAAGTCGCTATTTAAAGTCCTGTAGCAGGCACCACCTTCTGTATGCTATTTGTATTTGTTTAAAACCATACCTTTAAAGTAAGTATTCCGCACGTGTGTTTACATTTGTACTCGCATCTATTCCCCCATACCTTATTGAAGTCCTCAAAAGGAGGCGGTCGGAAAGAGTTCACAATCGACCCCTGCATTTTGTTTGTGTGATCCTTAGCTCGTGACGCACCACGATACTTCAGAGTTGTGCCTACTCTTGTTATCGAGTCGTCAAGTGGAAAATGGTTTTGCAACCAATCCCCCACACTTTGTCAGGAGTTCACATTGGCCGATGCTGACACTCTGTGATTGTTCATATTGCCTTTTTTCGCCTATCTCGATCTTCTATATCTTGGTTTGGTGTTCAGTCGCTTTGGACATCATATTTTTGTTTTACATCCTATTCCCACTTGTTTGCTTCAGGTGATCCGCTCCCCTTAGCTAAAGCATTTTTCTTCTTTTATATTTCACTCTCGCTTGTTTGTCTCGGATGATCTGCTCCCCTTGACTAAAGCATTTCGCTTATTTTCTTTACCATTTCATGTGTGTGCGCTTTCGAGTTTGTTTGCTCACTCGCTTTCTATACCAAGTTCCCTTAGGATGTGCTTGTTCCTTTCGGATGCAAGTTAGACCTTAGGTTGTGAACCATACATACTAACATATGGTAGAGATTTCAATTTCCATCCTTGACATAAGGCCATCATTGTATGTTAACACTAGGTAAGAGATAGGTTAGGCTCCCTTAGATGTTTTCTTACCATTTTTCATAATTGCATTTAAAACTAAAACTTCTTTTTCTTGGAAAATATATAAAACATGTTAAGCATACAAAAATCCTTTCCATGGTAAAAAACATCAACCAATTCATTTCTTTTCACTATTTGGCTTTCTCTTCTAAGAACGTGTTAATTCCTTTCCACTACAGTGTATGAGTCTCCAATGGTAGAGCTGTGATGGAATGATTGAATTTAACATTATTTATTTAAAAATACAAACAAATACATTTTTTTGAGCCAAACTACGGTGCTTTGATTCCTTAAAAGGGATACGTAGGCATCTGGTCACGGGGCTCAGTCGAGCAAAAATTTGTAAATATTTCCTTCTTTTCCCCGTGTTTTCTTTGCATGCATTCCCTCTTTTAATTTTTTATTTTAGCTCTTAAGAATTAGATTGAACACGCCCTTTGATTATAACAACAAGAGTGGATCTCATAGAGTACTACAGACGTGAGGGGTGTTAATACCTTCCCCTCGCGTAATCGACCCTCTTACCCGATCTCTCAGTCACAAGACCCTGATTTTCCCCTTTAGGTTTTTCTTCTATTATTTTCCTTTCCCTTTATGTGGGATAAATAAATACTCGGTGGCGACTTCATTAATTTTACCGCTACAGAAAAATGGCGACTTCACTGGGGAAAGATCAACCAATTGCTGGTCCATCCCATGAGGCACTCCTAGCTCCTGTTTTTCTTTTCTTTGGGTGTTTATCTTTATGCTTTATAGCTTATTAATTTGTATATATTTGATCATATGTATGCATTGTGTGATCGGTGGATCTGGAACTGACTTTTTAACGCTGGTTCGCGAAATGTCGCGGAAGCAAGAGTCGCCACCGTCTTTTATTTTCTCCAATATGGAAAGGACAAAAGCACAGAAAAATTCCTTATTGAGATTGCTCTCGGTTCGGGAGGTAGATTTATAGAAAGGGAAGGTGTTAGCACCCTTTCTATCCATGGTTATCCATGGGCTCTTAGATACTTGCTCATTTGTGTTTTCAAAATTGTTTGTTTTCTTTTCAACTGTGGGTTTGAAAAAGTTTCGTTTAAAATTTCAGTTCGACTCTTGTATCAGTCCTCAAAAGTGTTTGAAAAGTTGTTTTTGAAAGCTTTTTGAAAGGTGTCGGTGTGAAAAGAAGTTTTTTGATTTTGTTTTGAATTAGAGCAAGTATCTACGAGTCGTCTACCTACCCTAAGGAATTAGTCTGTGTAAATGTCCTTAAAGTAGTGCCATCCCACCATTGAGAGGTAGGTAGCACCACCGTTGGAGGTGTTCGGGTCAATTAGAGGGTTCGGGACATTGTGGTCACCAGAGTAATAGGAAGACACCTTAGAAGCTACCCTCATGCCATGTTCATGGACATGAGGACTTACTAAAACATCCTCTACTCGACGACCACTTTTCGAGGGGCAAGGCAACAGTGAGACGTACCCTAGGGGTGATGTGTGATTTGTGTGTCATTTTTAATTACATTTGTCTTGTTCATGCATTGGTGATCTACGCTTTGTTTTTATTTTTGGCATTCATTCTTTCATGCAAGTTATTAACAGTTAAAAAATGCGAGAAGATAAAAGTCCTACACTATTACAAAGGCGCGGGTCTACATCGCCAAATTAATCCAAGACCCGATTTGAAATAAATAAACATGCGGAAAGTAAATACCCTAATTAATATATTACAAGGCTTTGGGGCAAGTACATGAAATTTAAAAAAGGAAATAAAAGTAAATGTGCGAAAAGAAATAAAGTCGAGAATGCGAGGGCGTTGGACCCTTTTAAAGAAATTAAATCGAAATCGTAAATTAATTAAATTAAATAAAAGCAAGGACTTATTTTTGGAGTTTTTGTATTTATGGAATTTAATAAGAAAATTAAATGGAATTAAAATCCTAATTCTAAACTATTTTTAATTTATTAAAAAAAATGTTTAAGTTTGACCTAGTTTTAACCTAATTATTTAATTACAAGTTATTTATAAAAATAATTAATTATTGATAATAATAAGAAGAAATTTTAGTTATTGAAAAAAGAATAAAAAGCTAGAAACCCTAATTTTTATGTTTTTTAATTTATTTAAGAAAAAGAAGTTAAAGTTAAAACCTAAAATTAAAACTAAGTAAATTATTAAATTTATTTACAAAATAAAACATTGATGAATTAAATAATACAATATATTTTTATTTTTTGACTTTCTGAATTTTTTGGTATTTTTATATTAAAAAAATTAATTTTATGGAATTAAATAAAACAAACAATATAATAAAAATAAATAAAAGAAAAAGAATAATAAAAAAATAAAGAAAAGAAAGGCAAACATGGGGGGTTTGTTGGCCCAGTTGGAGGTGTGATTAGAGGAACTTTGGCCCATTAGACAAAGTCATCTTTGACTTTCCTGATCATATGCTTGTGGTTGACTGAGCGTGCATGAGAGACCTCACATGGTGGCCCTCAGATTGAGGCTTCTGGGCGCGTGGCAAGCCAAGGCATTGGGTGTATGGTGTTCCTTTGGATGAAAGCTGCATAGAAGTATGTTGAACAAAATAATATTGAATAAGTGGGGGACCTGGGAATCGAACCCAGGTCCCAACGTTTGCCAAATGCACGTTCCACCATCTGAGCTGTATGCGCGTGTTTGTTAGTCAATGGAATATAAATAATATAAATGAAACAAGCGCTTATAGTATTAACCAAGCAAAAAGCGCGCCAGCTATTCAAACTGGCCAACCCATGTCCAACACCTCAGCGTCTTCTCCATCACGCCTTTGTTTTGACTGAAAATATAGAACAGATAGCGGGGGTTTTAAACCCCCACTAAGTGGTACCTACAAAAATAGCGAATAGAGTATCACGTAATATAAATTAGGCGCGATAGGATCAATCGTTTCGTCCAGATGCCCTGGTTTTGATGGTACTAGTCTTGTTGCCTAATTTTTCCATATGCAAAAGTCCCCAATTTCAAGCTTCTGCAACCCTAACGAGCTCCCATGGTGGATTCGTGTATAGGGCTTAAAAACTCAATTGAATGGCATTGTTAGCTTTAGAATGATTAAACTAGTACAAATCAAGCATTAGAAATCAAAAATACGACATGAATCATGAGACACGAATATGCAAAAAGTTTGAGAAAGTTTGACTTTATTCTACCACTTCTTGATGCGTGGGGACTGGAAAAGAATTGAGTTATGTCCAGGAAGGCCTCAGCAAGCTTTTAGAATCGTTCTTTTGCCTTGAAATACCCTCTAGCTGTGTTTTCAGTTTTGGAATTTTTGATGAAAAGTGCAAAGTTTGTTTGTGATTCTGAGCGCAGCATTCAGGTCCTTAGGCATTAGGTTTGCATTCTGGCTTTTATGAGGAGTGTTTTAGGTTTGCAAAACAAGTCCAAAACCTTTGTAATCATGAATCCAATATTTGATTTTCAATAAATCTTTTTTCAGTCTTTTTCATGCCCTTTTGATACCAATCATGGCCAAATCTTTCCATATTAGTGATGCACGAAATCTTGAGGTTATGATGAGTAGAAATGTTGCATAAAAAGATTTGAAAGGTGGCATTTAGTATTTTTGTCATATTTTATTTAATTAAATGAATTAATGGTGATAAAAATTCAAATAAATAATAAAAAATGATGAAATAACTCCCCTTTGGGTCAATGGGTCGTGCATAGCTTTTGGGTGATGATTCTTGTAAGAAATTGTGGCCCATTAGCAATTTTGAGGCATTTGAAGCAAAGTTGACTTTTCAAAATTCCCAAAAATTTCCCAACTTCCACAAGGCATATCTTGATCAATTTTTAAGATTTGATCATGTTCTTGGACATTTTGGAAAGGTCTTGAAGTCCTATAACCAATGCCTTCGGTCCCATGTAATTTTGATTTACCAATCTCAAGTTATGGTCTTTGACTTAAAGTGCCCTTTTGTTGACTTTTGAAAATGACCTATAATGTTGAGATTGATAACTTTTTGTGAGAGCATTTCTTGGACTTGAAGTGTGAAGAGGAGTTGTGGGAAATGTCTTTCTCTTCAAAATTAGCTTTGGATGGAATTTTTCTGATAAACCATATGGAAGTTATGCCTTGGTCAAGTTACAGTTGACTTTTTCAACTGTCCAAATATGGAAACTTTTGCATCTTGAGACTTTTTGAGCCATACCCTTGAAAATCATGATCAAGAATTGATCAAATGATGTTTGTGGCTTCAAAATAAGATGTTGACCAAAAATTTGAACTTTTGACTGTCAAATGACCATTTTGCCCCTGCAGTTGACTGTTGAGCAATTAGGGCATTTGACTGTGCAATTTTGTGCTGTGAGTCTTGAAACTTGACATGAGGATGCTTGACCATGTATGTAGGCATGTGGGACTTGTTTGGACCCTTGGAAACTTCAATTTCTTTGTCAGAACCAAAACCCTAATTTTTGACTGTTAGGAGGCCCTTGAACTGTGCAACCCTTGAGAGATTGTGAAGCATGCTCTTTGCAAATCTTGAAGAATATGGGAGGGTAAATTTTGGGGTACAACAGTTGCCCCTGTTCAATCTTCTTAGACCTGAGGATGCAGATTGGCTGATGTGCCTTTCGTAATCCGAAGGTGGAAGATGATTGAACACTAGAGTGCCCAGAAATTTGCGTTCACATGTTAGCAGTGTGATGGTAGGAATGGGCTTATGGATGCCATTTGGAGATTGATGGATAGGATGATGGGCTTATAGATTCCATGCTTAGAGATGATGAAAGGTGGATGGGCTTATAGATGCCATCTGGGTGTCAATCGCGTAAGAGATTCCTTAGCGAGAACTTTCATACCTGAAAAAGAAAAGATGATTACCTGGCCTGTTACAGGAGCTGGTCTTCAAACTCTTTGTATAGATGCGCCCTGACTGGTTACAGGAATTGAATTTGGAGCTTCAAAAGGTGATGAATGAACCAGGGATGGTTACTATCTCAACGGGACGGTGAGAGAACCTTGGACGATTACTACCTCAACAGGAACGTTGAGAGAATCTTGGGGCGATTACTACCTCAACAGGAACGCTGAGATAATCTTGGGCGATTACTACCTCAATAGGAACGCTGAGAGAATCTTGGATGTCTTCTACTGGGATAAGAATCAGGGAGATCTTAGGGTCGATCTGACTGAACCGGAGAAGGCCTTTGACTGGATAAGAATCAGGAAAATCTTAGGGTCGATTTAACTGAACCGGGCAAGGTCTTGGAATATCTTCAACTGGATAAGAATCAGGGAGATCTTAGGGTCGATCTGACTGAACCAGAGAAGGCCTTTGACTGAATAAGAATCAGGAAAATCTTAGGGTTGATTTAACTGAACCGGGCAAGGTCTTGGAATATCTTCAACTGGATAAGAATCAGGGAGATCTTAGGGTCGATCTGACTGAACCAGAGAAGGCCTTTGACTGGATAAGAATCAGGAAAATCTTAGGGTCGATTTAACTGAACCAGGCTAGGTCTTGGAATATAGCTGAGAATTTAACTAGATCTTTCCTGAAAGGTAAAGGTCAGTCATATGCAATGCATGATATGGATCAAGCAATGATGTTCTCAACATAAATGAGATTTGTAAGATATGATGCATATATGCATGCTATAATGTATGGAAATGTGATGTTTCTGAATGTATGGTTTCGTCTTAGGAAAATAAATCCTTGACGGATGCCGGGAATTTAAATCCTGGGCTGATGTAGAGCTTCTGTTTCCACTGGGGAGTGATGGTTGCAAGAATACCGGTAGGAGAAGATAACTCCGTTGGGGAATAAACTTGGCAAATGGACTACTCTGCGGGGAGAAAAGTACTCTAGCGATTTTGCTGGGGAACAGTACTCTGTGGGGAAAGAGGTACTTTGCTGGGATGTTGATTGTAACTTCGTTGGGGATACCATTGTTGCGTTGGAAGTATTAATGGACTCCGCTGGGGATAGGAAGACTTCGTTGGGGACGATCTTTCCGTGGCTTTTGGCTGAGGATAACCCAGTTATATCCTGGTAGGGAAATAACCTTTGAATAAAGCCAGGAGGCGCGTTCGTGCTCTGCGGGGGAGAAGCTTCCAGAATCTACTGGGGATAAGCTTCCTGCTGGGGAGATGACTCCATCTTTCCTGGGGAAACTGGATTGGACTCTCCTGGGGAAATTTTGAACTATATTGGGGAAGTGACTCCGTTGAATGTTTGATATGCCACCGGGGAACAATCTTTAGGTCAAGACTGTCGAGGATGCTTGTTAAGAATGTTTGTATATTGCTGGGGAATGTGGAGATCTGCGGGGATACCCAACTTCCTTAAGGATGATTGTATCACTTTGCTTGGGGAGAGTGCATTGATTTGCTGACTCTCTCTCTGGGGGATTAAGATATCTGGTTATGTTCTTCAGCTGAACCTACCTTGGTACCTTGGTGGACAGAACCATTAGATCGCTCAGACAACTCTTTATTGCCCCTGTTTCTAATGTTACCTGTAACTAATCCTTTGTTTCGTACGCAAATATTTATGAGTTAGAAATTAGTGTCAATGCATACATCACAAATTGAACCTTGGACGTTCTTTGCAAAACAAAACAGAAAAGGAAAAACAATTGGCAATTTTAACTGAAAAGTGATTTTGTATTGATTTTTTGAATTTGCCTGTAAATAGGCGTTTTATGTACAAGAGGCTGACGTCCTAGTAAGAGAACGCCGCCGAACAAAAGAGTTTATACAAATTTGTACAAAGGAAAATAAAACAGATGTTTGAATAGAATGATCCCACTGGGTTCCAACTCTGCTATCGCCTTTATATCTTCGAGCGTCTCATCACTTGATGACCTAGTTGACGATGAAGCTGATTGATCGATGTCGTCTAAACTTGATGCTGATACCGGATTCTGGATGCAAGGTGATCCAATGAGACATAGTATTACGCTTTATCCCTAACTTTTGCCTGGACCTCTGTGATCGGTGGATCTGGAACTGACTGTTTAACGCTGGTTCGCGAAATGTCGCGGAAGCAAGAGTCGCCACCGTCTTTTATTTTCTCCAAATGGAAAGGACAAAAGCACAGAAAAATTCCTTAAAGAGATTGCTCTCGGTTCGGGAGGTAGGTTATAGAAAGGGAAGGTGTTAGCACCCTTTCTATCCATGGTTATCCATGGGCTCTTAGATACTTGCTCATCGTGTTTTCAAAAAATGGTTTGTTTGCTTTTCAATGTGGGTTTTAAAAAAGTTTCTTTGAAAATTCCAGTTCGACTCTTGTATCGGTCTTCAAGAGTGTTTGAAAAATTGCTTTCGAAAGCTTTTTGAAAATGTGTTGGTGTGAAAAGTATTTTTTTATTTGTTTTGAAATTAGAGCAAGTATCTACGAGAACCTACCTACCCTAAGGAATTCGTCTGTGTAAATGTCCTTTAAAGTAGTGTCATCCCACCATTGAGAGGTAGGTAGCACCACCGTTGGAGGTGTTCGGGTCAATTCGAGGTTTGGGACATGGTGATCACCAGAGCAATGGGAAGACACCTCAGAAGCTACCCTCATGTCAGGTTCCCGGATCATGAGGACTTACTAAGACATCCTCTACTCGACGATCACCTTTCGAGGAAAGGCAACAGTGAGGCGTACCCTAGGGGTGGTATGTGCGATTCGTGTGTCGTTTTCATTTGCATTTATCTTGTCATGTTATTGGTGTTCTACGCTTGTTTTTATTTTGTCCATACATTCTTTCATGCTATTTGTTAACAGTAAAAAAAAAGTGCGGGAAAAGTAAATTCTAAGCTATTACAAAAGGCGCGGGTCCACATCGCCAAAAGTTTCTCGAACCCGATTTTGACAGAAAATAAATAAATAAAGGTAAATAATTAAAGAGTGCGAGCAATTATTTACAAGGCTTCGGGAGAGATACATAAATATTTAAACAAAATAAAATAAATATGCGAATAAACAATTAAGTCGAAATGAGGGCGTTGGACCCTTTTTGCAAAGTTAAAGTAATGAGGAATTAATTAAAATTAAAAGAAAGAAAGAACTTGTTTTTTGGTGTTTTTTAGTATTTTAGGATTTAATAGAAAAGGAATTAATTGAAATTAAATACTAACCCTAATTCTATTTTATTTTAATTTATTCAAGAAAATATTGAATTTTAACCTAAATTAACCCTAATTTTTATATACAATTTTAATTATGAAAATAAATAAAATAAATAATATTATTTATGAAAGAAAAATAAAAAAGGGTGAAAAATTATTAATTAAACCTATTTCTACATTTTTTAGATTTTGTTAAAAGTATTAAAATTAAAACCCTAATTTAAAACTAATTATTTTACATGCATTTATTTATGAAAATACTAGAAACAAAAATATTTATTATTTTTTCTCTTTTTTCTGATTTTTTAGGTATTTTGTGGTTTTATGAAAATAAATAAATCAAAGAAATAAATGAAATTAATTAAAATAAAGAAAAGAAAAATATAAGAAAAGAAAAATATAAGAAAAGAATAGAGAAAGCAAACCCTAGGGGATTCAGTCCCACATTGGGAGGTATGGCCTTTAGCAATCTGGCCCATTTAGCAAGGCCTGGTGGACTTTTTGAGTAACATGTGGCGCGTGGACTGGGACTCACCATGTGCCTTGGATCTGGACCCTTGATTTGATGCAACTGGCATGTGGATGGATAGATGATGAAGGAATATGATGGTCCTTAATATTATGCCTGCATGTGATTGTGAATTGAAAAATAACATGGGAAATAATGAAGACCTGGGGCTCGAACCCAGGTCATTAACTTTGCCAATCCTTATGCTTGCCAGTGGAGCCAATTCACGCATGTTAACATTAAACAACTAACAAATATTATAATAAGAAAACAATGGTTAGTGGACTCTGCGCGCGAATTTTTAAACTGGCCAATCCATTGACGCCACGAATTCATCTTCTTCGTTGTATTATTTTCCTGAAAAAAACAAATATGTTAGGCAACGGTTTTGTTAGCGTTCTCCTAGGCCGGTTTTGGAAAAATAGCGATTAGCCATTAGGCGCTCATAAATTGAGCGCGAGTATGGGTTCTTCTTCGTCCAGACATGCTGATTACAACCATGGTACTCTTGAAGGCCAATTTTTCTTTAATTAGAAACCCCCAATTTGAGGTCCTGCAAACCCTAAAATACAACCATGGCATATTTGTACACAATGCATAAAAACGCAATTAATTCACATGGTAAGCATCAGAATGCATCGTTTAGTAAGAATACCTAAACTAAATGTCATGAAAATGCCTCAAAATTAAGATACGAGTATGCAATTTTATGAGAAAAATTTTGATTCTGTACAATGATTCTTGAGGTTTGGATGACTGTTTTTGATTGGGAATCGTTCAATGATGCTTGAGGAAGCTAATGAGATAGGTTTGGAGGCTTGAATCGCCTTGCAAGTGTATTTTCAGAATTGAGATTTTTTGCTAATTTTTCCAAGTTTGATCAATGGTTTCTGCGCAGCTTTAATGGTCCTCGAGATTAGGTTTATGTCTATGCTTATGTAATGAATCAATTAGGTCAAGAAAAACCAAAACAAATCAATTGCATTCATGGTTTTGAGATTTGATTTTCAATCATTTTTTTTTTAATCTTTCCATGTGCTTTTGATACAAATCAACTCCAATCTCTCCAAATCTTTCCCTATTTAGCTAGGCACGAAATATTGAGGATAAAACATGCACAAAAAGATTGAAAAAACTTAGGTTAGCATTTTTCATGTATTTATTTTAACTTAAATGAATTAATTCAAATAAATAAATAAAAAATGAAGAAATACTTCCCTTTGGGACAAGTGGTCGTGCACATGCCATGGATAGTGAATTGTGGAAGAAAAATGGGCCCATTAGCAATTTTAGGTCATTTGAATCAATGTTGACTTTTCAAAATATCCAAAAATTTCCCAACTTCCACAAGGCATAACTTGCTCAATTTTTAAGCTTTGCTCATGTTCTTGGACATTTTGGAAAGGTCTTGGAGTCCTCTAACCAATGTCTTTGGTCCCAGGTCATTTTGATTTACCAATCTCAAGTTATGGCCTTTGACTTAAAGTCCTTTTTTGTTGACTTTTGAAAATGACCTATAATGTTGAAATTGATAACTTTTTGTGAGAGCATTTCTTGGACTTGAAGTATGAAGATGAGTTGTAGGAAATGTCTTTCTCTTCAAAATGAGATTTGGATGGAATTTTTCTGATAATCCATGTGAAAGTTATGCCCTGGTCAATTTACAGTTGACTTTTTCAGTTGTCCAAATAAGGAAACTTTTGTATTTTGATGATTTTGGAGCCAAGCTTTGAGAATCATGATCAAGCATTGATCAAATGATGTTTGTGGCTTCAAAATGATATGTTGACCAAAAATTTGAACTTTTGACTGTCAAATGACCATTTTGCCCCTACAATTGACTGTAGTGCAATTAGGGTTTCTGACTGTGCAATTTTGAGCTGAATGTCTTGAAACTTGGTATGAGGATGCTTGACCATATTTGTAGGCATGTGAGACTTGATTGGACCTTTGGAAACTTCATTTTCTTGATCAGAACACAAACCCTAGTTTTGACTGCTTAGGAGCCCCCTGACTGTGCAACCCTTGGGGAGATTTTGAAGCTTTGACTTGGCAAATCTTTGAAGAATATGGGAGGGCAAATTTTGGGGTACAACAGTTGCCCCTGTTCAATCTTCTTAGACCTGAGGATGCAGATTGGCTGACGTGCCTTTCGTAATCCGAGGGTAGAAGATGATTGAACACTAGAGTGCCCAGAAATTTGCGCTCACATGGTAGCAGTGATGATGGGAATGGGCTTACAGATGCCATTTGGAGATTGATGAATAGGATGATGGGCTTATAGATGCCATCTGGGTGTTGATTGCGTAAGAGATTCCTTAGCGGGAACCTGCATACCTGCAAAAGAAAAAAAATGAGTACCTGACATGTTGCAGGAGCTGGTTTTCAGATGCTTTTGTGTAGATATGTCCTAACTGGTTACAGGAATCGGATCTTCGAATTCTTCAGACGTGCCCTGGCGAGATACAGGAATCAAGTCTGGTAATGCTAGTCTTCAACGGATACACCCTGGCAAGATTCAGGCATCGGATCCTCGAACTCTTCAGACACACCCTGGCAAGATACAGGAATCGGATCTGGTAATGTTAGTCTTCAACGGATACACCCTGGCAAGATTCAGGTATCGGATCCTCGAACTCTTCAGACACACCCTGGAAAGATACAGGAATCGGATTTGGTATTGTTAGTCTTCAACGGATACACCCTGGCAAGATTCAGGTATCGGATCCTCGAACTCTTCAGACACACCCTGGCAAGATACAGGAATCGGATCTGGTAATGTTAGTCTTCAACGGATACACCCTGGCAAGATTCAGGTATCGGATCCTCGAACTCTTCAGACACACCCTGGCAAGATACAGGAATCGGATCTGGTAATGTTAGTCTTCAACGGATACACCCTGGCAAGATTCAGGTATCGGATCCTCGAACTCTTCAGACACACCCTGGCAAGATACAGGAATCGGATCTGGTATTGTTAGTCTTCAACGGATACACCCTGGCAAGATTCAGGTATCGGATCCTCGAACTCTTCAGACACACCCTGGCAAGATACAGGAATCGGATCTGGTAATGTTAGTCTTCAACGGATACACCCTGGCAAGATTCAGGTATCGGATCCTCGAACTCTTCAGACACACCCTGGCAAGATACAGGAATCGAGTCTGGTAATGTTAGGTTGGTGAGTTGTCTCTACTGACAGGTTATCCTCATGGACGAGTGGTCTTTAACGACGAGTGTCTATAACGACGAGTGTCTATAACGACGAGTGTCTATAACGACGAGTGTCTATAACGACGAGTGTCTATAACGACGAGTGTCTATAACGACGAGTGTCTATAACGACGAGTGTCTATAACGACGAGTGTCTATAACGAAGAGTGTCTATAACGACGAGTGTCTATAACGACGAGTGTCTATAACGACGAGTGTCTATAACGACGAGTGTCTATAACGACGAGTGTCTATAACGACGAGTGTCTATAACGACGAGTGTCTATAACGACGAGTGTCTATAACGACGAGTGTCTATAACGACGAGTGTCTATAACGACGAGTGTCTATAACGACGAGTGTCTATAACGATGAGTGTCTATAACGACGGGTGTCTATAACGACGAGTTGTATCAGAGAAATCTTTAGGCATTGATTTAACTGGATTTGTATTCTTTGACTGGGTTGGTCTCTTTTGACTGTATTCGTCTACATAGCTGATTTTTTTAACTATATCCTTCCTGAAAGGTAAAGGTCAGTCATATGCAATGCATGATATGGATCAAGCAATAATATTTTTCAACACATGAGATTGTATGATATGATGCGTATATGCATGTATCATGATGTATAACAATGTGATGTTTATGAGTGTATCTTCGTCTGGGAAAATAGATCCTTGACGGATGCCGGGAAGTCAAATCCTGGGCTGATGTTAAAGAGTGAGATTCTTCGTTTCCGTTGGGGATGATGATTGCAAGAATACCGGTAGGAGAAGATGACTTCGTTAGGGAATAAACTTGGCGAATAGATTACTCTGCGGGGAGGTAACTCTGTGGGGAAAGAGAGGTACTTTGCTGAGGTTGATGAGGATGACTCCGCTGGGGATACCGTTGTTGTGCTCTGTTGGAAGTTTTGATGAAATCCACTGGGGAATAAGAAGAACTTTGTCGAGGACGATCTTTCTGTGGCTTTTAGCTGAGGATAACCCAGTTATAAGCTCTGGTGGAGAAATAACTTTTGAATAAAACCGGGGAGACGCGTTCGCTCTGCAGGGAGTGAAGGTATCTTGGTCGCATTCTTCAGCTGAACTTACCTTGGCACCTCGGTGGACAGGGCAACCAGATCATTTAGACAACTCATTATTGCCCCAGTTTCTGTTGGAGAAGAAGGTACCTGTGAAGGTGTTTGATGACTGCCGATTGACAAATCTTCTTCTGGTAGGTAAATGACGAGATGACAGGACATAGTCGTACACTTTGATCCCTAACTTTTGCCTGGACCGCCCTTTCGGGTTTTCAGTCCACCGGGATACCCATTTTTGCCCAAGCCGCCTTTCCAGGTTTTCAACTTGCCGGGTGTACAGATTTTTTCATTGCATCCCTTATTTTTGCCTAGGTGTGTCAACCTAGCGGGTGTTTGATTATGCGCAGTATTTTTTTTTTCCGACTATGTCCACGCTCTCAGAGTGTAGGGAGTTGCCCCTGTCAGTAGCATTGTGTTGCCATACCACCAGAAGATCTTTGTTTGATCGTCCAACGCTCCAAGTGATCCCGATGGAGATTTGCCCCAGGCTGGTTGGCCTTTTGAGAGATTCTCCGAATCTTGACTTAACTGCCCCAGATGATGGACAATGATCATGTCTGCCCCTTGATTGTAAGTGCTTTTGTTCACTAGGTATTCATCGTGCGAATTTTCCTGTTGTTCAAACAAAAAGTCATATGCAAACAGAGTTATGTTAAAAATGTAAAGCTTATGTCTGTCTTGAAGATTTTGAAAATGCATTATTTTTCATAAAACAAGTGAATGTTTGTAAAACGTGATGTCAACTCCGTATTTACCGTAAGCCTTAAGGAGTCAGGATACCTTTTCGTAACAGTATGCTTTCGAACTAACCCATGCTTCAGCTAGGACTTTTAAGGGTTATAACGTGGCTTGGTTCACGGTTTAAGAAACAAAGGATAAAGGCTCAAATTATTTGTACCCACCCTCTCTTCGTGGTGTTCTCCAAACCTAAACTCAGTTGATCATACGTTAGACCTTGTTTGAGTCTTTGCTCTGATGTTCCAATGATGATTCAGATATTGACAGTATATTTTGATTAGGCAGTCATTTCCTTTTTTGTTGAGGGTTTGTAGGACCTCTTTATTTTTTGACTTTGTTATCCCTATTTTTTTTGCCTGAGCTGTTTCCTTTTTTGGAATTACAGTCAGCGGGATGCCCCAGTTTGGTAAGTCTCCTTCATTGGTTTTGACTTTTTGGGCTTTTCATTTATGATTTTTTTTGATAATGACTGCCTATCCTTATGATTGTTCGGAACCATCACTGTCTTTTGTTTTTTTGGAAAAACTCATTTGGTGCCATTCATTGTGCACTTGGATCAACTGAGAAGACTACCCTGCCCCGGGTTATGATTAAGGGTTTCAATTTTCGAAAATAAAAACTCCTACTTCTTTGGCTCAGAGGGGTTGACGAGGGATTATCTTCCTTATAACTCCAGTGTTTAGGGATTGAAACAATGCCTGTACCTCATCAGCGGGGTCTGTTCAAAAGCATACTGTAAAGATCGTGGTATCGTTTTCATCATCCTCCCTCAAGAGGCTTAGAATTTTCAATCAAGAGTTGATCATCACAAAAATATGAAAACAATTTGCATATAGTGAATACGAAATAATTACTTCAAAACAGACATGTGTAATGCATTAATGAAATAACCAAGTTTGACATGAAATAAAATGTTTGCACAATCAAAGAAAATTACAATCTGAACATTCAAATGAACAAAAGTTTCCAATCCTAGCCATGTTTTGACAAGGGAGCAGTGGTCACATTCGGAGTCTCTGGAGAGTCGAACTGGACTTCCTTCGCGTCGATCAGATCCTGAACCTTGTTTCTCAAAGTCCAACAATCATCTGTAGCATGCCTCGGGCTGTCAGAATGATAAGCGCAGCGAACGTTGGGGTTATACCTTGAAGGCGTCCTGTTGGGATTCTTTGGAGGGTCCATGAGAGTTACCAACTTGGTTTCCAGCAACTGTGGCAATATCTATGACAAGGTCATGCCGAGGGGAGTGAATTGCCTTTTGGGTCTCTCTTCCCTTTGCTGATTGTGACGCTGAGGAGCGCCGGTCGGTTTTGCAATAACCACCGCGTTGACATCTTGGCGGTGTTTGGACCTATTCTGCCCTTTTGAGCCATAGACAGCACTAGATTCTCTCTTGGATGGTTTCTTCTCAGTGTTCGAGGAGTCACCATTCTGTATTTTCCCCGACTTGATGTCAGCTTCTATTCTTTCCCCGGTCAAGATCAGATTTGTAAACCCAGCAGCAGAATTCCCAATCAAGTGGTTGAAGAATGGACCAGACAGGGTCCCCAAGAACATGTCGACGAGCTCGCGGTCAGTCAGAGGTGGTTGTACCCTTCCAGCAAGGTCCCTCCATTTTTGAGCATATTCTTTGAAACCTTCACCTGCACCCATAGACATTCCCTGAAGCTGAGTGCGCGTGGGAGCAAGGTCGGCATTGTACTGGTACTGCTTGTAGAATGCAGTGGCCAAATCCTCCCAGCTGCGGATGTTAGCTCCATTCAGTTGATAGAACCAGTCGAGTTGGGTTCCAGACAGACTATCCTGAAAGAAGTGAATCCATAAATTCTTGTCAGCCGTGTAGGGCTGGATCCTCCTTGTGTAAGACCTGAGATGCAGCTTAGGACAGGATGCCCCGTCGTACTTTGCAAAGGCAGGTGCCTTCAATTTGTGCGGGATTACTACCCCAGAAGACAGAACTAGATCCTCGAAGTTCAGGTCGGGCACTTTTTGTATCTCCATGGCACTTAGCCGGTCTTCCAACTGTTTATACCTGTCCTCAGCTGGAGGGTAATGCTCATCATTGTAATCGGTCTCGTTGTCGGAGACCACTGGTCTAGGAACCTCCCTTTCTTGGGGACTGTCTTTCCCAACAGATGGGGTAGTCTGCTCAACTTCATTTCGTGATCCATTCCCAGATTTGCGTCTAGGGTTGAACAACACCGTCCTCTTCTTCTTATTTTTCGAAAGTAGGGTCTTCAGATCTTGTTGCCCTTGGGCCAAACTCATGATCAGCTCTTGGAACTGGGCGTTCTGAGCCTGGAGAGCCTTGATGGATTGCTCAGTAGATGTTTCCGGATTCATGATGAGACTGCTGAAATAAACAGCAAAGAAGGTAAGCAACCTGTAGAAAAAAGGGTACTTGTTATGCAATAATGTGTATGTATGCATGCGATGTTTTCAAGGATCTCGCGGGGTAAACAAGAAAATTTGTTAAAATTAGAATCTGGTATCTTGATTGAAGTAACTTCGTGTTGTAGAGAGTCCTTCTTCAAGGTCAAAGGCTCACCATATCCAGTGGGTCATAGCCCTTGACAACCTTGGCTAGAGGAAAATAAATCCCCTTTGCCCCTTGCCAGACATGTTGGTTCATCATGACCTGCATCACAAGCCCTTGAGATCCTTGAAATGGGTTAGTCCTTATGCGGGATGCATGCAATGGTATGATGTTATGCTATGCATGGGGTAATGTAGGTAAACCCTGTTATGAGTCCCAATTAAGGACTATAAACAAAACCTGCAAGAAACTCAAGTGTCAGATAACAAGCATGCAAGTAGTCAAGTATGAAAGCACACAAGTCACACCACAGCCCTTAAAGTTTAGGCCAGCATGGGGTCTGGGTATTACCCTCTTGAAGTTGGTGGGCTCAAACCTGTCCTATCAAAGTAACCGGGTTCTAAGGGTCCCAATATCATTGGATTGCTTTCATTGTTCATCGTTTCGATTTAGCCACTGAACTGGCGACCGAAATATTCCAAGAAAACAACCCTCAATTGAGTGTAGTATCGAGTATCAACCAACCTTGGACTGCACCAAAGTCAGTTATCTCACTACTCTAAAGAGGCCAAGATGGTTCAATTAAGGTTCCTAAGGTCAGTTGATGCTTCATGATACCACGCGGCGGCCCCGTACTCTCCTTGACTGAACTCAAGGGTTACCGGTACACACCAAAGTGCCACATCAACGTAGCAGACTGCTTCAACCATGTCGGTATACCCCGCACAGTTCCCTCACAGCCTTGTTGCTACTTTCTAAGAAGGTATCCTCAGATCCGGGTTAGGATCTATAGAACTGCCAAGACAGTATCCACAATAGTAAAGCAAGCAATTCAAACAATTGAAAACACAAGTGATCTTAATCCTAAGGTACACCTCACTTTAAAAGTATTCCCCAACAGAGTCGCCAGTTCTGTGATCGGTGGATCTGGAACTGACTGTTTAACGCTGGTTCGCGAAATGTCGCGAAGCAAGAGTCGCCACCGTCTTTTATTTTCTCCAAATGGAAAGGACAAAAGTACAGAAAAATTCCTTAAAGAGATTGCTCTCGGTTCGGGAGGTAGGTTATAGAAAGGGAAGGTGTTAGCACCCTTTCTATCCATGGTTATCCATGGGCTCTTAGATACTTGCTCATCGTGTTTTCAAAAAATGGTTTGTTTGCTTTTAAATGTGGGTTTTAAAAAAGTTTCTTTGAAAATTCCAGTTCGACTCTTGTATCGGTCCTCAAGAGTGTTTGAAAAATTGCTTTCGAAAGCTTTTTGAAAATGTGTTGGTGTGAAAAGTATTTTTTTTATTTGTTTTGAAATTAGAGCAAGTATCTACGAGAACCTACCTACCCTAAGGAATTCGTCTGTGTAAATGTCCTTTAAAGTAGTGCCATCCCACCATTGAGAGGTAGGTAGCACCACGGTTGGAGGTGTTCGGGTCAATTCGAGGTTTGGGACATGGTGATCACCAGAGCAATAGGAAGACACCTCAGAAGCTACCCTCATGCCAGGTTCCCGGATCATGAGGACTTACTAAGACATCCTCTACTCGACGATCACCTTTCGAGGCAAGGCAACAGTGAGGCATACCCTAGGGGTGGTGTGTGCGATTCGTGTGTCGTTTTCATTTGCATTTATCTTGTCATGTTATTGGTGTTCTACGCTTGTTTTTATTTTGTCCATACATTCTTTCATGCTATTTGTTAACAGTAAAAAAAAAGTGCGGGAAAAGTAAATTCTAAGCTATTACAAAAGGCGCGGGTCCACATCGCCAAAAGTTTCTCGAACCCGATTTTGACAGAAAATAAATAAATAAAGGTAAAGAATTAAAGAGTGCGAGCAATTATTTACAAGGCTTCGGGAGAGATACATAAATATTTAAACGAAATAAAATAAATATGCGAATAAACAATTAAGACGAAATGAGGGCGTTGGACCCTTTTTGCAAAGTTAAAGTAATGAGGAATTAATTAAAATTAAAAGAAAGAAAGAACTTGTTTTTTGGTGTTTTTTAGTATTTTAGGATTTAATAGAAAAGGAATTAATTGAAATTAAATACTAACCCTAATTCTATTTTATTTTAATTTATTCAAGAAAATATTGAATTTTAACCTAAATTAACCCTAATTTTTATATACAATTTTAATTATGAAAATAAATAAAATAAATAATATTATTTATGAAAGAAAAATAAAAAAGGATGAAAAATTATTAATTAAACCTATTTCTACATTTTTTAGATTTTGTTAAAAGTATTAAAATTAAAACCCTAATTTAAAACTAATTAATTTACATGCATTTATTTATGAAAATACTAGAAACAAAAATATTTATTATTTTTTCTCTTTTTTCTGATTTTTTAGGTATTTTGTGGTTTTATGAAAATAAATAAATCAAAGAAATAAATGAAATTAATTAAAATAAAGAAAAGAAAAATATAAGAAAAGAATAGAGAAAGCAAACCCTAGGGGATTCAGTCCCACATTGGGAGGTATGGCCTTTAGCAATCTGGCCCATTTAGCAAGGCCTGGTGGACTTTTTGAGTAACATGTGGCGCGTGGACTGGGACTCACCATGTGCCTTGGATCTGGACCCTTGATTTGATGCAACTGGCATGTGGATGGATAGATGATGAAGGAATATGATGGTCCTTAATATTATGCCTGCATGTGATTGTGAATTGAAAAATAACATGGGAAATAATGAAGATCTGGGGCTCGAACCCAGGTCATTAACTTTGCCAATCCTTATGCTTGCCAGTGGAGCCAATTCACGCATGTTAACATTAAACAACTAACAAATATTATAATAAGAAAACAATGGTTAGTGGACTCTGCGCGCGAATTTTTAAACTGGCCAATCCATTGACGCCACGAATTCATCTTCTTCGTTGTATTATTTTCCTGAAAAAAACAAATATGTTAGGCAACGGTTTTGTTAGCGTTCTCCTAGGCCGGTTTTGGAAAAATAGCGATTAGCCATTAGGCGCTCATAAATTGAGCGCGAGTATGGGTTCTTCTTCGTCCAGACATGCTGATTACAACCATGGTACTCTTGAAGGCCAATTTTTCTTTAATTAGAAACCCCCAATTTGAGGTCCTGCAAACCCTAAAATACAACCATGGCATATTTGTACACAATGCATAAAAACGCAATTAATTCACATGGTAAGCATCAGAATGCATCATTTAGTAAGAATACCTAAACTAAATGTCATGAAAATGCCTCAAAATTAAGATACGAGTATGCAATTTTATGAGAAAAATTTTGATTCTGTACAATGATTCTTGAGGTTTGGATGACTGTTTTTGATTGGGAATCGTTCAATGATGCTTGAGGAAGCTAATGAGATAGGTTTGGAGGCTTGAATCGCCTTGCAAGTGTATTTTCAGAATTGAGATTTTTTGCTAATTTTTCCAAGTTTGATCAATGGTTTCTGCGCAACTTTAATGGTCCTCGAGATTAGGTTTATGTCTATGCTTATGTAATGAATCAATTAGGTCAAGAAAAACCAAAACAAATCAATTGCATTCATGGTTTTGAGATTTGATTTTCAATCATATTTTTTTTTCAATCTTTCCATGTGCTTTTGATACAAATCAACTCCAATCTCTCCAAATCTTTCCCTATTTAGCTAGGCACGAAATATTGAGGATAAAACATGCACAAAAAGATTGAAAAAACTTAGGTTAGCATTTTTCATGTATTTATTTTAACTTAAATGAATTAATTCAAATAAATAAATAAAAAATGAAGAAATACTTCCCTTTGGGCCAAGTGGTCGTGCACATGCCATGGATAGTGAATTGTGGAAGAAAAATGGGCCCATTAGCAATTTTAGGTCATTTGAATCAATGTTGACTTTTCAAAATATCCAAAAATTTCCCAACTTCCACAAGGCATAACTTGCTCAATTTTTAAGCTCTGCTCATGTTCTTGGACATTTTGGAAAGTTCTTTGAGTCCTCTAACTAATGTCTTTGGTCCCATGTCATTTTGATTTACCAATCTCAAGTTATGGCCTTTGACTTAAAGTCCCTTTTTGTTGACTTTTGAAAATGACCTATAATGTTGAAATTGATAACTTTTTGTGAGAGCATTTCTTGGACTTGAAGTATGAAGATGAGTTGTAGGAAATGTCTTTCTCTTCAAAATGAGCTTTTGATGGAATTTTTCTGATAATCCATGTGAAAGTTATGCCCTGGTCAATTTACAGTTGACTTTTTCAGCTGTCCAAATAAGGAAACTTTTGTATTTTGATGATTTTGGAGCCAAGCTTTGAGAATCATGATCAAGCATTGATCAAATGATGTTTGTGGCTTCAAAATGATATGTTGACCAAAAATTTGAACTTTTGACTGTCAAATGACCATTTTGCCCCTACAATTGACTGTAGTGCAATTAGGGTTTCTGACTGTGCAATTTTGAGCTGAATGTCTTGAAACTTGGTATGAGGATGCTTGACCATATTTGTAGGCATGTGAGACTTGATTGGACCTTTGGAAACTTCATTTTCTTGATCAGAACACAAACCCTAGTTTTGACTGCTGAGGAGCCCCCTGACTGTGCAACCCTTGGGGAGATTTTGAAGCTTTGACTTGGCAAATCTTTGAAGAATATGGGAGGGCAAATTTTGGGGTACAACAACCTCCCTTTCGAGTTTTCAGTCCACCGGGATACCCATTTTTGCCCAAGCCGCCTTTTCAGGTTTTCGACTTGCCGGGTGTACAGATTTTTTCATTTCATCCCTTCATTTTGCCCGAACCCTTTTGGTTCGCCGGGAAGCCCTAATTTTTGCCTAGGTATGTCAACCTAGCGGGTCTTTTTTCATGCGTAGTATCTTTTTACTATGTATGCATTGGTGGGATGAGGAAGGTCGTCACCATCCATGGTAGTTAGAATCATGGCTCCTCCTGAGAACATATGTTTAACCACAAATGGCCCTTCGTACGTAGGGGTCCATTTTCCCCTTGGATCACTCTGAGGAAGGATGATACGCTTGATTACCAGATCCCCAACTTGATACTCTTGTGGTCTGAACTTTTTGTTAAATGCCCTGATCATCCGTTTTTGATACGTCTGACCATGACAAATAGCAGCAAGTCTCTTTTCATCAATTAGATTTAGCTGATCAAGTCGTGTCTGGATCCAATCATCTTCGCTCAGATCTGCATCCTTCATTATCCGGAGAGAGGGTATCTGCACTTCGATCGGTAAGACTGCCTCCATACCGTAGACCAAGGAGAAAGGAGTTTCCCCGGTTGACGTCCTTGCTGAGGTACGGTACCCATGTAGAGCAAACGGTAACATCTCGTGCCAATCTTTATAGGTCACTGTCATCTTCTGCACAATTTTCTTAATGTTCTTATTTGCTGCTTCTACAACCCCATTCATCTTCGGCCGGTAAGGAGAAGAGTTGTGGTGCTGTATCTTGAACTGCTCGCAGAGCTCAGTGATCATCTTGTTATTAAGATTGGTACCATTGTCCGTAATGATTCTTTCAGGGACGCCGTATCGACAGATCAGATTATGTCAAATGAACCGTGCTACAACGTTCTTGGTTACTGTGGCGTAGGAAGCTGCTTCAACCCACTTCGTGAAGTAATCAATCGCCACCAGAATGAAGCGATGCCCATTAGATGCTGTAGGTTTAATCTCACCGATCATATTTACGCCCCACATTGCAAACGGCCAAGGTGCTGTCAAGACGTTTAAAGGAACTAGAGGAACATGCACCTTGTCTGCATATACCTGGCATTTGTGACATGTCCGAGAATGTTGGTAGCAGTCGGCTTCCATTGTGGACCAGAAATACCCTGCCCGAAGGATCTTCTTTGCCATAGTGTGTCCACTGGAATGTGTCCCGAAAGTCCATTCATGTAGCTCTTCCATGATCCTTTCTGCTTCAGTCTTATCCACACAACGCAGTAAGGTCGAATCATGGTTTCGTTTATACAGGATGCCGTTGCTAAGGAAGAACTTTGCTGCGAACCTTCTCAGAAACTTCTTATCATTGACAGATGCACCTTCAGGGTATTCCTGAGCTTCCAAGTATCTTTTCACCTCATGGTACCAAGGCTTCTCCGTCACCAATTCAGTCTTGAGATCACAACAGTATGTCGGTTCATCCAGTTTCCAGATGATGATCCGGGGAGCCTCATTGTCCCATTTAACTTTGAACACGGAAGACATCGTAGCTAACGCATCCGCCAGCTGATTCTCCTCTCTTGGGAAATGTTCAAAGGTTATCTCTGTGAAGTGGGGGATCAAGGTTAACACACATTCTTTGTAAGGAATAAGATTCGGATGTTTCGTATCCCACTCTCCTTTGATCTGATTGATCACGAGAGCGGAATCTCCGAAGACACTCAGAAACTTGATCCTTAGGTCGATCGCAGCTTGAAGACCCATGATGCATGCCTCATACTCCGCCATGTTGTTGGTGCAGTTGAAACATAGCCGGGCAGTGAGTGGAGTATGAGTGCCTTGAGGAGATATGATCACAGCGCCGATGCTGTTACCCAAAGCGTTGGAGGCTCCGTCAAAATGCATAGACCATCGGGATCCTTCCTCAGGTCCTTCATCCGGTCCAGGTACTTCACAATCAGTCACTATCATGATACTCTCGTCTGGAAACTCGAAGTTCATTGACTGATAGTCGTCTACTTCCTGATGTGCCAAGTGGTCTGCCAATACACTTCCTTTGATGGCTTTCTGGGTCGTGTACTGGATGTCGTATTCTGTCAAGATCATTTGCCATCTTGCTATTCTCCCAGACAGAGCCGGCTTTTCAAATATGTACTTTATAGGATCCATCTTTGAGATCGACAAGGTAGTGTGAGTCAGCATATACTGTCTCAGCCGGCGAGCAGCCCATACCAAAGCGCAGCAAGTTTTCTCGAGCAGTGAGTATCGGGTCTCACAGTCGGTAAACTTTTTGCTAAGGTAATAAATGGCATGCTCTTTTCGGCCAGACTCGTCATGCTGCCCCAGCACACACCCCATTGAGTTGTCAAGTACTGTCAGGTATAATATCAGAGGTCTCCCTTCAACCGGTGGCATAAGGATGGGTGGTTCTTAGAGATACTCTTTGATTCTGTCAAAAGCGGCCTGACATTCATCATTCCAACGTACTACCTGATCTTTCTTCAGCAGCTTGAAGATTGGTTCACAGGTAGCGGTTAGGCGCGAGATGAATCGAGCAATGTAATTCAGGCGTCCTAAAAAGCCTCTGACCTCTTTCTCTGTCTTAGGAACTGGCATCTCTTGAATAGCTTTAACCTTGGCAGTGTCCACTTGAATACCCTTATCGCTTACAACGAAGTCTAGCAACTTTCCAGATCTAACCCCGAAGGTGCACTTGTTCGGGTTCAACCTCAGCTTGTACAACTTCAGACGGTCAAACAATTTCTGCAGATGATCAAGGTGTTCTTCCTCATTTTGGGACCTTGCAATCATGTCGTCAACATACACTTCTATCTCATGATGGATCATGTCATGAAATAAAGCAACCATGGCACGTTGGTAGGTTGCCCCAGCGTTCTTCAGTCCAAAAGGCATGACCTTGAAGCAGAAGGTGCCCCACTGAGTAACAAAGGTAGTTTTTTCCATGTCTTCAGGTGCCATCTTGATCTGATTATAGCCTGAAAAACCATCCATGAAAGAGAAAACCTTATGCTGAGCAGTATTGTCAACCAGGACATCAATGTGAGGTAGAGGGAAGTCATCTTTGGGGTTGGCCCTGTTCAGATCCCTGTAGTCGACACACATTCTGACCTTACCATCCTTCTTAGGTACCGGCACCACATTAGCAACCCACTAAGGGTAAGAAGTCACTGCAAGAAAACCGGCATCAAACTGTTTCATAACCTCGGCTTTGATCTTCTCAGACATCTCTGGACGCATACGGCGGACCTTTTGCTTGACCGGAGGGTAGTCTTCCTTAGTAGGCAAATGATGGACCACAATGTCGGTATCTAACCCAGGCATGTCTTCGTAGGACCAGGCGAAGATCTCCACATAATCATGTAACATCTGAGTCAACCGTTGCTTCACGCTGAGCTCTAGGTTGGCACCAATCTTGACTTCTTTTCTGTCTATATCAGTACCCAGATTTATCGTTTCCACCTGCTCTTCATGCGGTTGAATTGCCCTCTCTTCCTGGAGTAACAGTCTCGCAAACTCGCCAGGAACTTCGCAATCATCTTCACCTTCATCTTCGGCTAAGTTGATCGGATTTTCGAAGTCATAACTGGCAGTAGCAGAGTCGTTACCAGTGAGATCCAGAGTGGATTGAAACCTGTATGAGTGAGTGTGTGTAAATACAGCTGTTTTGCAATATATAAAGAAAGGAAAGAAAGAAAAGGAGCATAAGATTTGAACTGCGAGAAAACGTCCAAGGTCTTTATTCATGATATATGAAATGACAATTAATATACCCTCACAAATGAAGCCACGGTGCCCCGGGTAAGACACCGGGCCATAGAGTTTTAATTCATTGTTTATTACAAATAACAAAAACAAAGGAATTCATTACTCCGTAACAAAAGTAACAGGTAGGTTGTCTTTTGCGACCCAATTGCTAGGTCCACTGTTGGATGTCGGGTAAATCCAACTGTCGAACTCAGCTTCATCCACTTCATCATCCTCCCTGATAGCATTCACCCCATGGTTAGGCATGGGCGCAGTCACCACATTGGGCTTCTCAGGTGCCTCAAACTGTACCTCATTGGCATCAATAAGATCTTGCACCTTATTCCTTAAGGCCCAGCAATCATCAGTGGAATGCCCCGGGCTATCGGAATGATAAGCACAACAGGCATTTGGATTGTACTTGGGAGAGGCAGTATTCACAACCTTCGGGGCCTCCCTGACAGTCACCAAGTTGGTGGATAGCAACTGTGGCAAGATTTGTGATAGGGTCATACTCAGCCGGGTAAACTCTCTTCTGGGTCTCTCAGCCCTTTGTGGATTGGTTTGCCGAGGAGCGGCAGCAGGTTTAGCAATCATCACCGCGTTGACAGATTGGCGGCACTCAGGTTTATCATGTCTTCTAGGCCCATATACAGCACTGGCCTCCTTTTTACAGGGTTTCTTCTCAGAACTTGCAGATGCACCCTTCGGAATTTTACCGGACTTCATTCCGGCCTCTATCCTCTCCCCTGTCAGAATAAGGTCAGTGAACCCTGCAAATGAGTTACTGATAAGATGATTGAAAAATGGCCCGATAGGGTCCCTAAGAACATATCTACCAGCTCACGGTCTGTTAACGGAGGCTGCACCCTGCCATCCAGATCCCTCCACTTCTGTGCATACTCTTTGAAACCTTCGCTTGATCCTAGCGACATACCCTGGAGTTGGGTACGTGTAGGAGCAAGGTCGGCATTATATTGATACTGCTTATAAAAAGCAGTAGCCAACTCCTCCCAGTTACGAACCTTGGTTCCATCCAGCTGATAGAACCATTCGAGATGAGTCCCTGAAAGACTCTCCTGGAAGAAGTGGATCCACAAATTCTTGTCCACTGTGTACGGTTGAATCTTCCGCACATAAGATCTGAGGTGTAGCTTGGGACAAGACGCCCCTTCATACTTGGTGAAAGATGGTGCCTTAAACTTGTGAGGGATAATCACACCAGTAGATAAGCCCAAGTCTCTGAAATCCAGCCCAGGCACTTGTTGGATCTCCATTGCATTCAGTCTGTCTTCCAACTGCTTATACCGGTCTTCAGCAGGAGGATACTGTTCCTCATTAAAGTTAGTCTCGTTGTCAGAGACTACTGGACTTGAAGCCTTTCCTCCCTGGGGACTGCCTTTGCCTACAGAAGAACCAGCTTCTTCATTCTGCAGAGTGTTGCCAAACCTTCGGCCCGAGTTGAAAAGAACAGTTCTCTTCTTCTTCTTCTTCTCCTTCTTCAGGAGTAAAGCCTTCAGCTCTTCTTGGCCTTGAGCCAAACCCATGATCAGCTCCTGAAATTGCGCGTTCTGCACCTGAAGGGCCTTGATAGACATCTCGGTTGATGATGAGTCAGGATTCATGATGCTGAAATAAACAGCGAAGAACAGTAAGCAACCTGAAAAGAAGAAAACCTGCTATGCACATGATGAATGATATGTGTTTATGCAATGCATTCAAGGGTTCGAAAATTCAAATTTGTTGTAGACAAAAAGGAACACACATTATCATTAAGGAAATAATTGTTCAATACATCAAAGCCTCATGGGCACGTATTACAAAGCAAATCAATCCCAAAAGACACTACGCATCCTCTTTGGAGCTATGTAGGTGTTGAGATTCCTCTCCTCGTGCAATAGGCGGGTGAGCTCCAAGACCTTCTTTTCACTAGCGTGTAGACTGGTCTCAAGAGAATTCCGTTCTTCCTTAAGCTGGATCCAGCTTTTCTGCATCTCTTCCCAGGACGTGGGCATGTCAGGATGTTGAATGGTGTAGGACACCTCTCCTTCCGAGACTGGCTCTTTGATCACAGGGAGCACATGAGGATAAGGCATTATTAACTTCTGGGAGCGGGCTCGTACCCATTTGAGATAAGGTTCCAATGGGATGGAATTCTTGTGCCCCAGTGTCTTGCTGTCTATCTTACTGGGCATCCTCCAAGCTCTGATAAATCTCTGGCGAAATCCTTGTGCATCATTGTCGAAGTCAAAGACTATGTCAGGAATTAACATGTCATGAGGGCCATCCCTCCGGGCATAACCAAACTGTCTCCAAGCCAGGCATGGGCTGTAAGTAATACCTCCTTTGATTCCAAGTAAAGGAACATTAGGATACTCCCTGCAACGATCAATGATAGTGACATCCTCTCTGGACCGAGGACACCAATGTATATCTGCATGTGTAAGAGTCATCAACCGTTGTGACCATCTCAAACCCCGTTCGTTCTTCAAAACTGATTGTGGAAGGTGCGAAATAAACCACCTTCCCAAGAGAGGAGTGCAGCACATAAGGACACCTCTTTTTCTCATGGTTCGAGTGTAACATGAGTGGAGGATGTCCCCCAGCAACGTAGGTATAGGATTCCTGGACATGAAGATCTGGACAGCACTGATATCTATAAGCTGATTTGGGTTAGGGAACAACACCAAACCATAGACAAGGAGGGCCACAACTTCTTCAAAAGCTTGTAAGTCAAGGGAGTTCCAACATTCCTGGGCCTTTTCAAACAGAAACCTGGCTAAGAACCCTTTGATGCCACTTCTAACCTCCCAATGTCCCTTGAGGTCAGATGATTGCAGGTGTAAGGCTTTAGCAATCTCTTCAAGCTTGGGTTCCTTTTCCGTACCATTGTAAGGTAGTTGATCAAGGATAGGGATCTTCAGAAGCCGGGAGAGCTCTTCCAATGTAGGCACCAGTTGATAATCCAGGAAAGTGAAACAATGATGCAGAGGGTCAAAGAACTGGAACAAGACCTTTATCATATCTTCCTCAATGTTGGTATTGACCAAGCTGATGAGTCTTCCATGTCTTTCACTGAATGAAGAACTCTCGGGAATCCTGGATATAAGCTCCTTAAGCTGAGGAGGGATCCTTACAAGGCTGATTTGAATTGTCTTTCTGCGAACAGTTTCCATGTCCTACAAAATAAGAACAAAGATGAAGATTCGAACCCCTGAAATGGTTAGTCAATGCATATGATGCTGGATGATGTCATGATGCCATGATTAAACACACCACAAATATTTACAAAGGCAAACATGTAAGGCACACAAGTCACACAAGACAAGCCCTTAGAGTTTAGGCCAACATGGGGTCTGGGTATTACCCTCTTGAAGTTGGTGGGCTCAACCTGTCCTATTAGAAGTAACCGAGTTCTAAGGGTCCCAATATCACTGGATTGCTTTCATTGTTCATCGTTTCGATTTAGCCACTGAACTGGCGACTGAAATATTCCAGGAAAGCAACCCTCAATTGAGTGTAGTATCGAGTATCAACCAACCTCGGACTGCACCAAAGTCAGTTATCTCACTACCCTAAAGAGGCCAAGATAGTTCAATTAAGGTTCCTAAGGTCAGTTGATGCTTCACGACACCACATGGAGGCCCCGTACTCTCCTTGACTGAACTCAAGGGTTACCGGTACACACCAAAGTGCCACATCAACGTAGCAGACTGTTTCAACCATGTCGGTATACCCCGCACAGTTCCCTCACAGCCTTGTTGCTACTTTCTAAGAAGGTATCCTCAGATCTGGGTTAGGATCTATAGAACTCCCAAGACAATCCCGCAATTTACAGCAAACAATTCAGAGCAATTGAAAATGCAGTTATGAACTATCCTAAGGTACACCTCACTTTATAAGATATCCCCAACAGAGTCGCCAGTTCTGTGATCGGTGGATCTGGAACTGACTGTTTAACGCTGGTTCGCAAAATGTCGCGGAAGCAAGAGTCGCCACCGTCTTTTATTTTCTCCAATATGGAAAGGACAAAAGCACAGAAAAATTCCTTATTGAGATTGCTCTCGGTTCGGGAGGTAGATTTATAGAAAGGGAAGGTGTTAGCACCCTTTCTATCCATGGTTATCCATGGGCTCTTAGATACTTGCTCATTTGTGTTTTCAAAATTGTTTGTTTGCTTTTCAACTGTGGGTTTGAAAAAGTTTCGTTTAAAATTTCAGTTCGACTCTTGTATCAGTCCTCAAGAGTGTTTGAAAAGTTGTTTTTGAAAGCTTTTTGAAAGGTGTCGGTGTGAAAAGAAGTTTTTTGATTTTGTTTTGAATTAGAGCAAGTATCTACGAGTCGTCTACCTACCCTAAGGAATTAGTCTGTGTAAATGTCCTTAAAGTAGTGCCATCCCACCATTGAGAGGTAGGTAGCACCACCGTTGGAGGTGTTCGGGTCAATTCGAGGGTTCGGGACATTGTGGTCACCAGAGCAATAGGAAGACACCTTAGAAGCTACCCTCATGCCATGTTCATGGACATGAGGACTTACTAAAACATCCTCTACTCGACGACCACTTTTCGAGGGGCAAGGCAACAGTGAGACGTACCCTAGGGGTGATGTGTGATTTGTGTGTCATTTTTAATTACATTTGTCTTGTTCATGCATTGGTGATCTACGCTTTGTTTTTATTTTTGGCATTCATTCTTTCATGCAAGTTATTAACAGTTAAAAAATGCGAGAAGATAAAAGTCCTACACTATTACAAAGGCGCGGGTCTACATCGCCAAATTAATCCAAGACCCGATTTGAAATAAATAAACATGCGGAAAGTAAATACCCTAATTAATCTATTACAAGGCTTTGGGGCAAGTACATGAAATTTAAAAAAGGAAATAAAAGTAAATGTGCGAAAAGAAATAAAGTCGAGAATGTGAGGGCGTTGGACCCTTTTAAAGAAATTAAATCGAAATCGTAAATTAATTAAATTAAATAAAAGCAAGGACTTATTTTTGGAGTTTTTGTATTTATGGAATTTAATAAGAAAATTAAATGGAATTAAAATCCTAATTCTAAACTATTTTTAATTTATTAAAAAAAATGTTTAAGTTTGACCTAGTTTTAACCTAATTATTTAATTACAAGTTATTTATAAAAATAATTAATTATTGATAATAATAAGAAGAAATTTTAGTTATTGAAAAAAGAATAAAAAGCTAGAAACCCTAATTTTTATGTTTTTTAATTTATTTAAGAAAAAGAAGTTAAAGTTAAAACCTAAAATTAAAACTAAGTAAATTATTAAATTTATTTACAAAATAAAACATTGATGAATTAAATAATACAATATATTTTTATTTTTTGACTTTCTGAATTTTTTGGTATTTTTATATTAAAAAATTAATTTTATGGAATTAAATAAAACAAACAATATAATAAAAATAAATAAAAGAAAAAGAATAATAAAAAAAATAAAGAAAAGAAAGGCAAACATGGGGGGTTTGTTGGCCCAGTTGGAGGTGTGATTAGAGGAACTTTGGCCCATTAGACAAAGTCATCTTTGACTTTCCTGATCATATGCTTGTGGTTGACTGAGCGTGCATGAGAGACCTCACATGGTGGCCCTCAGATTGAGGCTTCTGGGCGC
Organism: Vicia faba; assembly: GCA_948472305.1. Classification (NCBI taxonomy): domain Eukaryota; kingdom Viridiplantae; phylum Streptophyta; class Magnoliopsida; order Fabales; family Fabaceae; genus Vicia; species Vicia faba. The sequence goes on along the minus strand of OX451736.1, from coordinate 635,316,200 downwards.
GTGGCAAGCCAAGGCATTGGGTGTATGGTGTTCCTTTGGATGAAAGCTGCATAGAAGTATGTTGAACAAAATAATATTGAATAAGTGGGGGACCTGGGAATCGAACCCAGGTCCCAACGTTTGCCAAATGCACGTTCCACCATCTGAGCTGTATGCGCGTGTTTGTTAGTCAATGGAATATAAATAATATAAATGAAACAAGCGCTTATAGTATTAACCAAGCAAAAAGCGCGCCAACTATTCAAACTGGCCAACCCATGTCCAACACCTCAGCGTCTTCTCCATCACGCCTTTGTTTTGACTGAAAATATAGAACAGATAGCGGGGGTTTTAAACCCCCACTAAGTGGTACCTACAAAAATAGCGAATAGAGTATCACGTAATATAAATTAGGCGCGATAGGATCAATCGTTTCGTCCAGATGCCCTGGTTTTGATGGTACTAGTCTTGTTGCCTAATTTTTCCATATGCAAAAGTCCCCAATTTCAAGCTTCTGCAACCCTAACGAGCTCCCATGGTGGATTCGTGTATAGGGCTTAAAAACTCAATTGAATGGCATTGTTAGCTTTAGAATGATTAAACTAGTACAAATCAAGCATTAGAAATCAAAAATACGACATGAATCATGAGACACGAATATGCAAAAAGTTTGAGAAAGTTTGACTTTATTCTACCACTTCTGGATGCGTGGGGACTGGAAAAGAATTGAGTTATGTCCAGGAAGGCCTCAGCAAGCTTTTAGAATCGTTCTTTTGCCTTGAAATACCCTCTAGCTGTGTTTTCAGTTTTGGAATTTTTGATGAAAAGTGCAAAGTTTGTTTGTGATTCTGAGCGCAGCATTCAGGTCCTTAGGCATTAGGTTTGCATTCTGGCTTTTATGAGGAGTGTTTTAGGTTTGCAAAACAAGTCCAAAACCTTTGTAATCATGAATCCAATATTTGATTTTCAATGAATCTTTTTTCAGTCTTTTTCATGCCCTTTTGATACCAATCATGGCCAAATCTTTCCATATTAGTGATGCACGAAATCTTGAGGTTATGATGAGTAGAAATGCTGCATAAAAAGATTTGAAAGGTGGCATTTAGTATTTTTGTCATATTTTATTTAATTAAATGAATTAATGGTGATAAAAATTCAAATAAATAATAAAAAATGATGAAATAACTCCCCTTTGGGTCAATGGGTCGTGCATAGCTTTTGGGTGATGATTCTTGGAAGAAATTGTGGCCCATTAGCAATTTTGAGGCATTTGAAGCAAAGTTGACTTTTCAAAATTCCCAAAACTTTCCCAACTTCCACAAGGCATATCTTGCTCAATTTTTAAGCTTTGATCATGTTCTTGGACATTTTGGAAAGGTCTTTAAGTCCTCTAACCAATGCCTTTGGTCCCATGTCATTTTGATTTAACAATCTCAAGTTATGGTCTTTGACTTAAAGTGCCCTTTTGTTGACTTTTGAAAATGACCTATAATGTTGAGATTGATAACTTTTTGTGAGAGCATTTCTTGGACTTGAAGTGTGAAGAGGAGTTGTGGGAAATGTCTTTCTCTTAAAAATGAGCTTTGGATGGAATTTTTCTGATAAACCATGTGGAAGTTATGCCTTGGTCAAGTTACAGTTGACTTTTTCAACTGTCCAAATATGGAAACTTTTGCATCTTGAGACTTTTTGAGCCATACCCTTGAAAATAATGATCAAGAATTGATCAAATGATGTTTGTGGCTTCAAAATAAGATGTTTCCCAAAAATTTGAACTTTTGACTGTCAAATGACCATTTTGCCCCTGCAGTTGACTGCTGAGCAATTAGGGCATTTGACTGTGCAATTTTGTGTTGTGAGTCTTGAAACTTGACATGAGGATGCTTGACCATGTATGTAGGCATGTGGGACTTGTTTGGACCCTTGGAAACTTCAATTTCATTGTCAGAACCAAAACCCTAATTTTTGACTGTTAGGAGGCCCTTGAACTGTGCAACCCTTGAGAGATTGTGAAGCATGCTCTTTGCAAATCTTGAAGAATATGGGAGGGCAAATTTTGGGGTACAACACATTGCATTTTATCTCTTTCCATATATTGGTTATTGTTGTTGCACGAGATTTGCTGATTTTTCAGGTTGGGTGGGTGTTACTATTGAGGTAAAAGGCCCAATACCCAGGACAGAGTTGTATACCATTAGGAACACTAGGAATAGAGTGGAGAGTCATGAAGAAAGATATGCGTATGCCATATCACCATCTGATCATGAAGCCATTGTTAGTTGAGGTTCAAGTGAGGTATTTCCAGTATCACGGATGTGCATAATGATAATACTTTCAGGTGACCTATGATTCTGATTACCATTGACTTTACCCTGACCTAGTCTTAACCCGTGAGTGGGGGGAATAATCTTTACATGTACAGATGATGACTATATGTTCTGTTGGTGACTTTGGTTCTTTGACACTATGAATTGGTTCGGACCTTTAATCTTGTTACATGTGATCATGGTTTTTTTATCAGCTCAACAACTATCCAGTATTGTGGAAGCTTTGATCCCACATGTTTGCATACATAGCATGTTAATTTAATTATTAGCATACATGTTACTTTGTTTCCAAGCATCATTTCTTTGATTCCAATTATTAAGCCGTTAAAAAATTAACATTGTTAAGAAAAATACCATGGCTTAATAATAGGAATCAAAGCGTATACACTCTTGGAAACGAGAACATGGCATTTGTATTGCATGTCATGCATCATTTTACATTTATTTTGCATTTCATGAGTTTCCCAGAAGTCTTATTCAAGGTCCTTTGGTCTTTAGAAACAAGTTATCTCATCAATACAACACTTGTACTAAGAGAATATGGAGAACATTAACCAAGAGATCTTTGAACTCCACAAAGAGGTAACTAATTTGAAGGCCGATATGGAGTATTTAACAACTTTGGTTAAAAATTTGGTTTCCTCCCAAGTCAATCATTCTAGGAAGGAAGAAGAGATGACAAAGGTCTTCACAGAAACTATGAAATCATTCTTTCATGAGAAGGTGATAGTCAATGCACCCAATGATTTCCCTGAAAAGACGAATGTGGTAGTGCTTCTAGAATAGGATGTCTGAAAGGGATGTTTATCTGAAGATAATGGCACAACTAGCGGTGTGAAGAAGTTTGATAATAACTTTTATAAGAAGAGAACCAGAGGAAGAAATAGTCGTCGTCATAATCAACATGTTTCTTCTGTCATCCCTGTGTTCAATTTGCCTCCTGTTGCTCCAGATTGTCAACAGAATCAACAAGTTTCTAATCAGAGGAGAACTCAGTTTGATCCAATTCTAACAACCTATACAGAGTTGTTTCTTGTCCTGATGCAAAAGAATTTGGTTCATACACGACCTCCACCGAAGATTCCTGAGAAGATGCCTTGGTACTACAAAGCTAATTTGACTTGTTCCTTTCATCAGGGATCCCCTGGGCATAGTATTGAACATTGTTATCCATTGAAATATGAAGTCTAGAAATTGATCAGAAGTGGTATCTTGTCATTTAAGGATATTTGTCTTGAAGTTCAAGCCAACTCTTTGTCGAAGAATAAATGTGATTGAAGGATACCATGGAGTTTAAGGATGATTCTCCTTCTTAGATTACTAGCAATTATATTAATTTCTCATTTGTATTTTTTTGTTAATCATTCTACTATTTTCATGTAAGAAATTTTTTGCATTTGAATGATTATCTCAATACAATGAATATGTTTGTCTTGAAGAAACCCATTCGTTTCACTCGTATTTGTTTTAAATTTTAAATTTCAAATTTCTTTTTGCCTTATGATACCAACTTGTTACCCATTCCCTTGCCTATGCAGAGATTGGAGGGAGGGTGATGAATTTAAAACGCAAAATTTATGGTTGTAAGCTTTTGAAAAAAATCATGTTGATGATGTATAGGCATTATTTTAAATCCTCAAACACCGGAGATATAAATAAGTGAAACCCTCGTTAACCCCTTTGAGCCTTGAAGTAGGAGTTTCTTTTATATTCAGAAAAAACCCTCATTTTTAACCCCGGGCAAGGTAGTGTTCAGTTAATTTGATCGAGCATTCAGAACTCATCAGGAGTGTACATCTAAGGATAAAACAATGGTTGTCCTTCTAAAGGTTGATGAAAGTCAAAATCACAATGGCTAACCTCCACTTATCAAGAGTATGTGTCAATTGATGATGCCACAATGGGTATCTCTCGCATATCAGGGGGTCAGCAGATGATGATACAACAATGGATATCCCTCATCAACCAAAAAATAAGGCAGTCACAATTCTTCTAACAAGTCAAAAATGACTCGAAGTCACGCGACGTGTTCAAAAGGAAATAAAGGGTAATATAAAAAAATGAAAAATGAAATGAATAGGAAATGATGAAAGAAAGAGACAAAAAGCCCCGCTAAGTTGAAACTTGAAAAATAATTCGCTTAGACAAAAGTTAGGGCAAGCCGCTGGACATTAGAATCAAATTTAAAAGGAATTTGTCCAGGAAAAAATTAGGGAAAGAAATTGAAAGCCTGAAAGGTGAAAAAGGATTACTAGATGAAGATCCTCAGCAAAGAAATAAGTCGTGTGATCAGATAATAAAAGTAAAAGTAAGTGACTGACATGTCTAAAGAAAACCTCAGTTGGTTCCTCAACCGTCTCAAAATTTCTTTTGAGAGATGAATGTTCGTGTCAAGTTAACTGAATTTAGGACTGGAGAACATCATGAAGGGGGTGGGCACCAAATAATTTTTAGCCTTAAAATCTGTTTTTTTTTCTAAAACTGTGAACCAGGCCACGTTACAACCCTCAAAAGTCCTAATTGAAATAGGGTTTATTTCGAAAGTGTAATTCAACGAGATAGCATTTTCTGACTCCCATGAGTTTTGCTAAATTGTTGTGTTGGTATCATATGCTTTTGTTATCTTTTATACAAAAATTAATTTTGCACCCTGTCTTGTGATTCATTCACAAGGTTTTGCAAAATCTTTTTAATAAAAACTTCAAGACTTACATGATTGTTGCATTAGAATTATCATTCTTAGAATAAACATTTTTCTTCTTGTAAAACACCTGCTTGATATCAAGGAAGCTTACATTTGAGTATCAACAAAGGGCATGTCACCTGAAAGAAGTTGTTGAGAAAAGAGGATGCAACATTCAACCAATCTAGGGTAGTTATGTTGAGATTTGGAAAATCTCTAGAAGCCTTTTGGTCATGCAGATTATCTTAAAAGCATACAGCCAAGGGCAAGTTATGAAAGTTATCTCGACCAGCACAGTAAGCTTGGGACACCAAAGTTGTTTCCAAGGGTATTTCCAAATTTTTGTCGAGACGGTTACTATGTTCTCTCGCAAGCCAAGGATCTTCCTCAAGCATAACTATTTCTCATGATCTGACTTTTATATGTGTGCATGGTTTCCTCTATAGTATCTGACCAGTTAGTGGGTTTCCTCCTAGCCGTGGTGTAGTATTTGGTTTGTGATCCCATTTTCGGAAGTTAAGTCTTTGTTATATTTCATACCAGTTGATATATGGTAGTGTTGGGTTTGTAATCCTATATTCCCCAATTAAGTCTTGATTCAAATTTCTCTGGCTGAGTGTGATTCCTTTCCACAATCGAGTGGTGATCAAGAAGAAATTGAAAAGTTTGGAAGAATTTGCTTAGTTGTTGGATTCTTTCTCCCTTTGTATCGAGAAGTGATCTAGAATCTCTTACAAAGCATTACCCCCTATGGTTATGACATTATGTTGTTGTGTGCCTCAAAGTAGCCATACAAGGTCAGTATATCTTCTAAGAAGTGTTGAGAAAAGTGTTAACTTCTTGGGTTTTCTCTCGCCATGTGTTGAGCTTCATATAAAATCCCCATGAGCTGACCTATTATTGTGATGATAACTTCTTAATTCCTCAGATGAGTCGAGGATGATGCTTCCCTATAAAGTTGTTATCCCATGAAGTTTCATGACTTCTCTCTAGAGAATTTTGCACAACTATTATTCTTGATATTGAAGAATGTATTTGGGTTCCCTTCGATGTGTACAGTTCTTTTTCTTCCCCAATGAAGTCAGCACAACATCTCTAGTTGAGGTCTCAACGATGTAGTTTTCATCTTCTCTAGTGAAGTCCGTATTGGAATCTCCAGGTGAAGTCTAGATGATGAGGAATTATCTTCCCCAATCTAAGTCTGTATGAAATTCCCCAGTGAAGCTTAGAGGAGTTTATTATATCCCCACAACTTTATTTGTTGCTAGTCAGGCAGTGCTTTGATTGTTTTCAAGCCATGTTCTTCCCAGTGAAGTTAAACCGTGAAGTAGGACTTTGTTTCCTCAGTGGGTGCTTACTCTCTTATGGAATCTTCATCCGGGATGTGATTTAGCCGAGTGTTGACTCTACCCAAGTTGATTTTGTCTAGTTATTCCTAGTGCAATGTGTTAGTTTTGTCAGCATTTATATGATAACATTCATACATTCATACATATATCATGCATAGTGAAATTTAAAATTCATTACTTATTTTCATTCCATTTTTGTTTTGTTGGAATATTACCCTATTCGCAGATTTATATTACCCTCTATCTGATAGATTGTCAACCTTAAGCAGAAAGTGTATATCCTTTCAATTTCTCCACTGAGTTATCCCTTGTGGAAGAATTTTGCTTTAGCCTTCCTATTCAGCTCATTATCTAAATGGAATATGATCCCCTTTTGAGTTTATTTCTCACTAGGTGTTGTCTTGGTTGACTGTTTCACTCCGGTTTATTTCTGGTTTAAATCTGTGGTCCCCGACAAAATTATTATTCTGATTTCTGCAGACTTTGAGCCTCAGATTAAGAATGTGCATTTATTTTGCACATGGAGACTTTATCTCCTCAGCGGGAATGTATTGGCACTTACCCAGGAAGTCAAGATTAATTTCCCAACAGTGTTATTGCAACCCTTCTCATAATAGCAAGCGACATGTCTTATTATTTGAGCAACTTGTTCTTCCCCAGTAAGTCTGTTAATATCAGAGAAGATTTTACTCCGATGGATGGTAGTCTCGTCATTATGGGAGATATTTTGTTGACGAGATCTTTTTTTCCAATGAGTGGTAGTCTCGTCGTTATGGGAGATATTTTGTTGATGAGATCTTTTATTCCAATGAATGGTAGTCTCGTCATTATGGGAAATATTTTGTTGCTGAAATCTTTTATTCTGATGAATGGTAGTCTCGTCATTATGGGAGATAGTTCATTAATAAGATCTTTTATTCCGATGAATGGTAGTCTCGTCATTATGGGAGATAGTTTGTTGATGAGGTTTTATTCCAATGAATGGTAGTCTCTTCATTATGGGAGGTAGTTCGTTGATGAGATCAGTTAGTCCAATGAATGGTAGTCTCGTCATTATGGAAGATAATTCATTGATGAGATATTTTATTCTGATGAATGCTAGTCTCTTCGTTATGGGAAATAGTTTGTTGTTGAGAATTTTACTCTGATGGATGGTAGTATCTTTGTTATGGGAGATATTTTGTTGTTGAGATTTTTACTCCGATGAATGGTAGTCTCTTTGTTATGGGAGATAGTTCTTTGTTGAGGTTGGATGTACTTCAATGATAAAGACAGTTTATTGAAAGATTTTTACAGTAGGTTATTACCCTTTCCAGGTGAAACATCTTGATTAAAGAAGAAATTGAGACCAGTTCGTGGCTCATGGCCAGGATCGAGGGGAGGTTTATCTGATTCTCCATCAAATGGCATCTCTTCGAAGAAGTCTCGTAGAAAAGTTTGTTGTTGAATCGTTGCAAGCGGAAATCTCTTTATTTGAGATAACTTTTATTTTTACCCTTTTCAGGTGAAACATCTTGGTTAAAGAAGAAACTGAGACTAGTTCATGGCTCATGGCCAGGATCGAGGGGAGGTTTATCTAATTCTCCATCAAATGGCATCTCTTCAAAGAAGTCTCGCAGAGAAGTTTGTTGTGGAATCATTGCAAGTGACAATTTCTTTATTTGAGATAGCTTATATTTTTACCCTTTCCAAGTGAAACATCTTGGTTAAAGAAGAAACTGAGATCGGTTCGTGGCTTATGGTCAGGATCCAGGGGAGGTTTCTCTAATTCTTCATCAAATGGCATCACTTCGAAGAAGCCTCGCAGAGAAGTTTGTTGTGGAATCGTTGCAAGTGGCAGTATCTTTATTTGAGATAGCTTGTTATTACCCTTTCTAGGTGAAATACCTTGGTTAAAGAAGAAACTAAGACCAGTCTGTGGCTTATGGTCAGGATCTATGGGAGGTTTATCTAATTCTCTGTCAAATTGCATATCTTCAAAGAAGTCTCGCAGAGATGTTTGTTGTGGAATCGTTGCAAGTGGCCGTCTCTTTATTTGAGATAGCTTGTTATTACCCTCTGCAGGTGAAATACCTTGGTTACAGAAGAAACTAAGACCAGTTCATGGCTTATGGCCAGGATCGAGGGGAGGTTTATTTGATTTTCCATCAAATGGCATCTCTTCGAAGAAGTCTCGTAGAGAAGTTTGTTGGGAAATCATTGGAAGTGGCAGTCTCTTTATTTTAGACAACTTGTATATTACCCTTTCCAGGTGGAATACCTTGGTAAAAGGAGTTGAAACCCGTTTCGGGTAGAAGGACTGAATTTTGGTAAACTCGTTATTATTAATGCAGATTGCACCTTCAGTAAAAGTTGGTGTATCCTTTGCTTGTTACCTTTAGTAAAAGTCGGTAGCTCACCTTCAGTAAATATTGGTGTATCTTTTGAATTTCTACCTTCAGTGGAAGTCGGTATTTCACCTTCAGTAAAAATTGGTGTATTATCTTTTCTCTCTACCTTCAGTGAAAGTTGGTAGTTTCGCCTTCAATAAACGTTGGTGTTATTATTTGATCTCTACCTTCAGTGGAAGTTGGTAGTTCACCTTCAGTAAACATTGGTGTTATTTTTTTCTCTCTGCCTTCAGTGGAAGTTGGTAGTTCACCTTCAGTAAAATTTGGTGTATTCTTTTTTCTCTCTACCTTAAGTGAAAGTTGGTTGTTTCACCTTCAGTAAATATTGGTGTTATTCTTTGATCTCTACCTTAAGTGAAAGTCAGTAGTTCATCTTCAGTAAACGTCAGTGTATCTTCTGTTTCTTTACCTTCAATAAAAGTTGATATTGTTCTCTATTTTTTCTACCTTCATCCTTGAGTGGGTAGTTCATCGTCATTCTTAGTCGGGATTTATCTCTTTCGCCTCATTGGACCTTACTTCGATAGAGTTAATTTGTTCCCAGCCATAAGTGTTGATGTTAAACCTTGTTTGCATCCATAAGTGCTGACGTCAAATATGTGTTTCCAGTCATAAGTACTGATATAATCACTCATTTACTAGTCTCGATGTTGATGTTTATCGCCATCTTTGAGCCGGTATTATCTTACTATTTCTATTTGCGCTCCTTAGGGTTAGCCGTTGTTGATCCCCTGTGAGTTGATGTTACTTTCTTTTTGCTATCTTCTCTATGAATGGATAGTTCACAATTATTGGTTAATCATTGTTATCCTTAGTTGTTGAGTGCATGTTATTTTGTCTCCCCTCTGGGCTTTACCCCAATAAAATTGATTCTTCGTTTACCCGGCGAAGTTGATTTGTCTCCAATGGATTCAAATTTCTATCCCCATAGTCGTGTTGTTCCCCAAAGATTTATTTTCCTGGCCAAACTCTCTTAGTCTGTTGATTTTATTTTTGCTTCTCTAGTGTGTCTTGTTCACATGCATGAAGTTTATATTTTACATTCATAATCATGAGAATCGCATGGCATTTTAGGGCCAAAATAGGGTTTATTTTATATTTAAGTACCTTCAATCGCGTCGAGACTAAGATTTTAACCTTCGTATCTCTGGATAGAAGACACTAAAATAAGGACAACTATCATACCCCAATTTTTACCCCTAAGATCCCGTGTTACATCATATAAATCTCATGCATATCATCAATTCCATGGTTACAGGATCAAAGGACTCTTGGCATTAGGTTTTTTCCCTATGAATTGAGATTGCTACCTTACTCAAAGTTTATTCAACTGGTGCTCTCATGATTCTTGGTATGAAATTAGTATTTTGGATCACAAGCATCATGAGCATCTTCCCTGGCAAAATTCCTCAAGATACAAAGCTATCTCCATCAAGATTCTTCAAAGAGCAATAATTAGGGTTTCTCCTAAGTGCTTTCTCCACTAGACATTCTTTTTAAGAAGTCTAGAGGATTGAATCAAGGACTTCTTTCTTGTGATGTCATTTGTTAAATGGTTTAGGATTGATTGAATATTTCATCAAATCAAGATGCTTCTTGGTGCTTAATCTATGAATCGAGGTAGGATTGCTTCTTGAATTTTAATTAAATTGAAGATTCAGATTAAGGTTTCGTTGGAGCTGATTTGAAGATTCGTTCAAGAAATGTCATTAAGTCTAGATTAATTCAAGAAAATTCGTATAATGGTTTGTATGGAATTCAAAGTTGATGATTAAAATATCATTCAATATCAATGCAAATTCAAGCCCGTTCTATGTGAATTCCTTTAAAGGAGAATTAGTTTAAATTTAAGACATTTCTCATTCATTCCAATTCCATTCAAATTCCTTTCAAGTGAGTATTTTGGCACAATTTTCCAAGTGGATTTACATTTTAAAGATGGAAGATTTGTTCACTAGAACAAGTAGTAAGACTTGCTCAAGACTTTATTCAAGTATCGTCCAAATATTAATCCAAACCCTTCATCGTCCAAATTCAGTATCGAATTATCAAAGATATGATCCCATTTAAGCTTCAAGCAATTCATCATCCATTATTCGAGATGTCAAGTTTCATGGTTTATTCTATATTGCAAATTCAAAGAAAATGTTTCGAATTTCAAAATGCAAATTAGAGGAAGTTTTGTTCATTAATATCCTCAAGTCATTACAAGTTGAAATGTTCAAAAAAAGAAGGAATTGCAAGACAAAGTTCAAATATCATCCAAGATTACATTCAAGGCGCAATTGCAAATGCTACAAGAAACTTCCAAGCAATACCAAAAAAACATATCCACACATTAGCTTGAAAACCTGTACACAAAGTTTGATTCAAATTGATACCGTTGCCTTGTTTTAATTTGCCAAAATTCTGTCAAAGTGTAAACAAGAAAATCAGTTCAGGCGCGACCAAAAGCAAGTCACTACTTTGTGCCTTGTACCCGTCAAAATCAGCAATTCATATATCTTGTTCTTTGCCTCAATTTAGAACCAAGCCATGCATACCTGTTTTGGAAAAATAACAGAAAAATAGAAGAAGTCAATCATAAACCACAAAATAAATTCCAGTTCAATAGATCTGTCCGAAAACCTGCATCAGAAAAATCAAAAGTATCCAAAACCAAAAGAAGCAGCTTTGCGTATTCGTCACATATATCAAGCTGTAGTACATTACTGAATACAGAAGGAAAACTGAATAAAAAAAACCTCACGATAACTAACTCTTGAAAGCTCCAATCCTCAATTTCTCAACAGTTTGTAACAGACATGGGAGAGTGATTAAACAGAGTCGTTCACAGCAGAAAAAGGTAGCATAACAGGAAAAAAAACAGAAGGAAACTTCAGAGAAAAAACTCATCAAAATTAGGCTCAATCCTACCATTTGTTTCTCTAACCGATTTTCAATACAGGATTGAGATTCATTCTAATCTCTAACCAACTCTTACAGATTTAACAAGCTATAAGATAAATCATAATATAATTCAAGGAGGGGGGATTCACTTTCCACAATTCATTCACCACAAGAAAATCATAGAAAATTAGCAAGACTCACCTTGAGATTCTTTCTTCCACACTTGGATACACTTGAATCTTCGTCAATTTCGCTAGGAGCTTCAACCGCATTACCATTATCCTCCATCATCATCTTCACCATCTTCTTTGAATCAACTTTTCAATCATCATCAATCTCTGAACCAAATTCTGCATATGATTCCTTAATCTTCTTCCATCTTCATCATGTTGCGTGATTCTTCAAACTCGACTCAGGTTCTTGCAATCACGATAGATCAGATTCTCTGCAATATCAATAATAACTTCTCATGATTCAAGATCTTCACTGATTTTACGCATAATCATCGTGTCAACGCAACAACAAAGTAAGGAAAAGAAGAATATATGAAGAAGAAGACTCATAGCGCGCATACCTGATTTGTCCCTCTGGTTTTATCATCTCCTGAGTCACACTCGAAGATGCGCCGGACAAACTCCGGCCGATAAGCCTCTTCCGTTCAGTTCTTTGTCTTTTGTGTTGTGTTTGAATACTTTAATTGGACGTGAACGATTGATGGAACGAAGGTAAGAATGAAGAGTTTGAGGTGGAGAAATTTCTATCATGTTGAGATGAGATTGAGACAGGAAATTGAAGTAGGGAACATGATGAGAATCTATGGAAGGCGGCGACGTGCGATCAGGGATGATGAGTCTGTAAGCGGAGAGATTGGCGGAGAAGCGTGAAAGTCGTCGCCGCCGTTTGAGGGAGAGGATAAAGGCCACTGCGAGTTGAGTCTGTAGATGGGGTTTCCGCTGTGTGAGGGAGAAGAAGAGATTGGCAGAGGATGTGAAGAGAATCAGAGACGGAGGTGGTAGGTATCGCGCCATTTGCACGAAAGAGAAGAAAAGTATGTTGTTAAGGAGTTCTAACATTCCTTCTCTTGACCTAACACAAGACTACACAGTTTCATCACATTCTGTTCATTTTTTTATTTCAGTTTTCATAAGAATATTATGGAATAGGCAAAAAAAATTGATGGTGTTGTTGGATCACGAACTAAACCATTTCTTCTTGACTCATTCACATATTTTTTATATACTTTTATGGATGATCACAAAAATTTTATCATGGGCTTGTTGTTTGGGCTTACACTCTGTAGGTCGTCTTGTTCTTATTTTTGGAGTCATGGACACAACAAAAAAAGGACCTCTCCTTGGACTATCCACATGGGCCTAGCGCCATATTTGTTGGAACAGACACCCCTGAGTCCAGTTTTCACTCCTTGACTATTTTCTAATTGTGTTAATTTTTTATTTTAGTAAATTTTTTGTTAAAATTTTCTTTAATAAAGATTAGTGATAGTGAAAAAAAAAAGGTAGAGTTTAGGATTTTCTAATCCTTCTTTGGTGTTGTTTTTTTTGTATCTTTCCATGGTAAAAATGATAAAAATTTGTTAGAATTTTTTTATTTTTGTTTTAGGAATTAATTCATGATTATACGATTATTTGAGGTTTGTGATTCACTTTTTATTTTTCGAGGTTTGAGTCTTATACAGGTTCATTGTTGATATGCGGATATGCTTGAGTTTTCGATTGTGATTTATTTTCACATCAATGATGCTTCGACGTTTATTCTCAGCATTTGATTTCTGACTCTTTTCTTTGTTTTCATGGTGAAGCTTGCGTGAAGTATTCTGGATTTCTTTTCTTTGGTTGTGCTTTTTACGGACATTATTGTTCATTTGGTATTATACTTCTTCCAATTTATCTTTCCTCATTTTATTGCTTTCTAGATGTCATGAGAAGTTGGAAATAAGGAGTGTGCCCTCGAAGTCGCTGTTTAAAGTCCTGTAGCAGGCACTACTTTCTGTATGTTATTTATGTTTGTTTAAAACCCTACCTTTGAAGTAGGTATTCCGTACATGTGTTTACATTTGTGCTTGCATCTATTCTCTCATCCCTTTTTGAAGTCCTCAAAAGGAGGCGAGCAGAAAGGGTTTACAATTGACCCCCACATTTCGTCTGTATCATCCTTAACTCGTGACGCACCACGATGCTTCGGAGTTGTGCCTCCTCTTGTTATCGATTCGTCAAGTGGAAAAGGGTTTTGCAACCAATCCCCCATACTTTGTCAGGAGTTTGCATTGGTCGATGCTGACACTCCGTGATTGTTCATATTTTCTTATGTCGCCTATCTCGATCTTCTATATCTTGGTTAGGTATTCTATCGCTTTAGACATCACATTTTTGTTTTACATCATATTCCCGCTTGTTTGCTTTGGATGATCCGCTCCCCTTAGCTAAAGCATTTTTCTTCTTTTATATTTCACTCCCGCTTGTTTATCTCGGGTGATCCGCTCCCCTTGACTAAAGCATTCCACTTCTTTTCTTTACCATTTCATGTGTGTGCTCTTTCAAGTTTGTTTGTTCACTCGCTTTCTATACCATGTTCCCTTAGGATGTACTTGTTCCTTTCGGATGCAAGTTAGACCTTAGGTTGCGAACCATACATGCTAACATAGGGTAGAGATTTCACTTTCCATCCTTGGCATAGGGTCATCATTGTATGATAACACTAGGTTAGAGATAGGTGAGTCTAACTTATATGTTTTCTTCCCATTTTGCATGATTGCATTTAAAACTAAAACTTATTTTTCTTGGCAAATGTATAAAACATGTTAGCATACCAAAAACCTTGACATCATTGTATGATAACACTAGGTTAGAGATAGGTGAGTCAAACTTGAAACCTCTTTCAAAATAAACCTTGACTTTGTCAAGTGATTTTCAAAATATTTTTCTTAATAAATGTTAAGACATCTTAAGCATACCAAAAAGTCATTTCAAAAGACTAAAAAACATCAAACTCATTCAAACCTTTTGTGCCCTTTGTGCACTTTTCCTTTTAAAACTTTTTCTCAAAGATTGAACATTAGTTGATTCTTGTAGTGATGCAAACCACTATACTACTATAATATGTTGTGAACTGATTGATATTTTCTACTTGAATGTTTAAAATTACCTTGTTGATTAAATTCAAGCAAAATTCTCCATATCAAGATGATGCAAATGCTCCTTCCTCATCACTGTGGATAGTGAGTGAGTTTTCAACTCGAATACGACAACATGTCTTTTCATTAAAATTAACCAAAATAAATAAGCTTTTGTTATTTTTACCATGAACTATGAGGTTTTGATTCTTCATTGCACTTGGTTGATATATAAGCACGAGGCTCTTGAAGTCTTGTCAAACAAAAATTATAAAAATAATTTATTTTTCCATCCCATCAATCTTTTTGCAAACAACTCTTTTTATAACATAAATTTTCAAGAGGTTCCTACAGAGTGCCATAGATGTGAGTGGTGTTAATACCTTCCCCTTTCATAACCAACTCATATATTCAAAAATCTCTTTTTATTGGTTTTGTTTTAAAAATGTTTTGTGGGTTTTGTTCGACCTTTTCCCCTTTCCTTTGGAAATAATAAAGTTAGGTGACGACTCTTGTTTTTTTAGTTCAGTTAATCAATAGCTTAATCTTAAATTTTCCCGCCGCAACAGTTTGGCGACTCTGCTGGAGATAACCTTAAGTGGGTTGAGTCTATCTTGTTTATTTGTGTTATATCATTGCTTGTTGTTTTTGCTCTTTGGTGCTTGGTGATCTCTCTGTGTGGTGAGAAGTAATATACCCAGACTTGAGTACACTTATAATTATGAGGGTGTTATAGTAATTCTTGATATACTTGGAGTTAATCCTTAGTATGTTGACTTGAGATCCCCTACTCGGTGGAGGCCTCTTTGACTGTAATGATGTCTTACGAGTGAAATTATAATGGTATGTTGCTTTTGGCCTGGGAGTCTGTGAAGCTAAGGACCTTTAGAACTCATTTTATCCATCTTGATCTTTTAGGATGTAGTGCGGTGACTATCCCAAATTATATTTGGTTTAGTTGATACATGATATACTACACTCAGACGAGTTTCTCTTGATAACATTATTGGTTGACGAGTAATTCGTTTAAACCGGTAATATCTTATAGATGGATCTACGACTCTAGGAACCTTGTTAGAACCTGGTTGCTTGTGCAGATGATGAAACCAATAATACACTCCTTGTGGGTTGGTTACCTTGGCTTCATGCTCGTGACGTCGTACCTTTGAACCTACCATGTTTGTGGTTGTGGCATAATCGTACATTCATGCATTCATAAACATCTTTTTCACCTGGTTTTCAAAGAACTTATGATTTCTCTTTGCAAACATCGCAGGAATTGTGATTATGGATTTTGGAAGGTGAAACACTCATAAGTTCACATACAAAAATCCTGAATTGAAGGAGTTGAGAAAACATGAATCTTTGGTGACTAGTCCTTTGGATTTCCTAGACCATTATGGGAAGCTTTTGCCTATCTTGTATACTGATGTTGAAGATGGAGCTCTGAACACCCTAGTCTAGTTCTATGATTCTTATATAGGTGTTTCACTTTCCCTAATTATCAGCTTGCACCTACTTTGGAGGAGTATGCTTATCTTATAGGGTTGCATGTTTCTAATCAGATTTCGTTATATAAGCTAATCTTATTACTAAACGTGATATTCTTGGTTTATCTAATAAGTTCTTGATGGATAAAGCTTCTACTCTCGCTAGTGCAGAAAGCATGATTGCTTTTGAAGCTATTCTTGCCTTGCTTCAGTTTGGTTCGTGAACTCTGCCCCTTGAAGAAAAACCCTCCTTCTGGGTTTGTGAAGAATAACCATTGAAAAATCTTCACATCAATTTTTAAGCTTATTCCTGTAAAAAAACTCAATTGGTTCAAGATCATCCTGGTATAATATCTTGGCTTTGTTTGTGGCCAGTCTGGTATAAAATTTCAGTTCAGTTCAGAGGACAACCAAATCAAAACTCTAACTTGGTTCGAGATAATTTTGTATAAAATTTGTGTTTGGCTTAAAGACTAACCTCTCAAAACCTTATTTTTTGTTTGACGTGAAGACTAATCGCTTCATTCCTTTATTCGTTGTTTGGTTGGAAGTTAACGTGAAACATCATTTTTTCTTTATAAGGGATTTCATGGGGATAAACCTTCTAAAAGCTCTCAAGTAGTATTATTGGATACTTTCAAGATCAATTCTTGAAGAAATTTTTTAGAAGAGAAGTATGTCACTTCATTTAAGCCGAACATCTATAAATCTATAATGTTATCTCTTTTCCTTTGTTTACTTTCCACATATTTTCTTTATCTTTACTTTCCTCTTCATATCAAAACTTTTTTTATTAAAATATTTTCAAAATCTAATTCAGAAAATAATTTTGTTTTAAAATATCATTTTTCAAATCTCCACAATTCAACCCCTTTTTATGGAAGGAGTCATAGTTCAACAATAATAAACTCTTTCCTATGTGTAACTTTTGGTGTAGCACCACCATTAATTATCCACATGCTTTCATCGGATACAAGATTAACTGATTCATAATATCAAGAATAAGAAGATCATAACTAGTAATATTAGTAATATTGTTGTCATCACTATCATCATGACCTATTTATTTCTACTTACTCTTCTTGCCTTTATTCTCCTTTTTCCAAAGAAAACATATATTATGTATGACATGTTCTAATACAATAATGAAACTTCATATTATTGTATCAACTCTTGAACTTACTCACCAACCTTTGGTTTTTTCTATCTTTTCCCTTATTTTCAATGACTAGTATTTAGAATGAGATGGAGAATCATGTGTATTTCTTCTCATCTCCTCATTATGAACATCACCCTTAGTTGTTTTCAAATAAATGACATCTTTATAGATTGAGCTCGTCATAGAAATCGGAAATGTCTCTCAAGACTACGGTAAAAATAACAATAAAAAATAGTCTAAATAACTCATTATATCAAACTGAATTTACTTTTTCGACGCATAATCAATGATCTCTTGAAAATTAGTCAAGTGATCTGAAATATAAATCTCGTCCTTATACTTCGAACATACGATGCGATTCATCTAGAACATTTTATTATTCTCTAATTTAGAGGCATACAAGAATTATATCTTATTCAATAAATTCTTTGCAAATTTTCGATTGAAACCATACATTTGTTGATGATCAAATTTTCATTCTTCGTCAGCCTTAGAATCTGACTTTTTAGAAAGAAAAAAAATAGGAAGATACATTTTCTTCACAAATAAAAAATTCTTCATCTTGCTTTCACAAATGGTAATTAGTACCACTCAAATTCACCATCTTTATATTCATATTCTCCTCTATCATTTAACTAAGTAAAAAAATACTACCAAAGAGCTCGATATCACTATAATAAAAATCAACACAATAAAAAACAACGCACAAAGTATACTAAATTCACTACTGAATCTTTTAGGGACAATAATAAATATATGATAACAAGTTTAGCCGTAAATATAGAACACCAAATTTTTAACATAACCCCCATAAAATAAAGGTAAAAATCAAGTTAATAGTCCACCGTATTTAAATGAGATTACAAAAGAGTTTTAAATATTGTACAAATGGCACCAACAACTGCACAAATATACAATTTGAGAATAAAAAAGCAAAAAATCTAAGAAAAACTTAATACAATACAAATACGACATCTCTCTAATATCTCTCTGATCAGGCCGTTTCAATCTAAATAAAAAAATCACCACTATAATTTATGAACTTTAATACAATTTAATTATTACTACTAAGTATACTAGTCTTAGAATTTTACTTTATTTTTCATTTATGAGTAAAAATTTCGTTAACATGGATACAAATTCCTTAAACCACGTTATTTTTTTATACTAAGGGAGTATTTATTTTTCAAGCATCACATGTGAAACCACTAAAGTTTAGGTGTTACATGTTGTTGCCCTCCAATCTAAATAGTAAAACTAGAAAACGAAAACAGTGTTGTCTTAATGTGAGAGGCAAAAAACGCCTATTTGAAATAAACAAATTGTATGCGAGTAAATTCACAAAGCCCAAATCTATATTATCTTGAAAGAGGGGTAAATAGAGAGAGAGAGAGGGATGGAATTAGGCAAAGAAATGACATGGTACATGAAACTGCAAGTGTTGAGAGACATGCAGTGGCAGTAAGGTGAAAGTTGAGTGGATCCCATAACTTAAGGGAAGGACCACTTCCATCATTGTGACCCAATTCCAATCCAACCTCTTGTTCGAGTTTCTCTATCCATGGACCACGAAACAGTTCCGCGTGATCCTCCCATACACTCACACTCTGTGCTACTACATAAATGCCATAATTACCTGTATTTGTTCTCATTTTTTAGGTTTTCAATATTATTAATAAAAACCAATAAAAAATATTTAAAAAAAGTAGGAGTAGTAAAAGTAAAAGAAAGTGTAGTAGTAGTAGTAGATTAAAGGTACTAGTAGCTATGTTTGTTTGTCTAGGCAAACAGTACCTCTGCCGGCGGCACCTAATCTACAAAGCTAGTAGATGAGCAGCAGGCATGTAGATTAGCACAGTTTTGTTTCAGTGGTAACCTCAGAGGCCAGAGTTTCAGCTTTTTACAAGTGTACGAACCTGATTCAATAAACCTTTGGCCCACGATTCTAAATCATGCAGTACTATGTTGTGGTCCATAAAACCTTATTAAGACACGTGTCAGACGTGGGTGCATAAGTCGCTTTCCGGTTGGGTAGTTGCCAGCCCAGGCTACTGCCACTCTCCCTCTTAAGTCGTTTTGAGTTTATGACTTTCTTGGGTCCACATACATTCAGAATATGTGACCTAGTTATCACTGTTCTATTAACCATATAGTAAATCTACATACCAGGTTACTGTTCTATTAACTCTTCTATAGTACTTTTGATTAATTACTAGTATTAATTACGTGCCAATCCATGTAATCCACCTGCATCACTTTTTAATTGGTTTAATTAATTATAAATTATGCATCGTGAAAACAAGGGTAGGCAGATTAGGACTGATTCATCCTTAAAGAAAAAGTCATCCTCACTTTTCAATTTCATGATTTCTTTATCCAAATTTAAAATAATAAAAACAAAAAACAACACGTCGGTAGAATGTGTCCGCTTTCGGAACCATATCTTGATAATTAAATTAGTAAATGATAATAATTTGAAATAATTATAGGTGTACACTTATTTAACACTCTTTCTAGATGACGGTGGACACAACAATATTATTAAAACAAAACATTTTCTATATGGGTGTGTCTACACGTCCACTAAAAATTATGCTTAAACTTAAGTGTACTTCTCAATCTGAAAAACAATGTTTTCTTTTGCAATTTTAAACAAACTAAAAATCGGTATAAACTAAAGAGAAAGTATTATACTCATCTTTAATTATAAGATTATTTTAGAATTTGCTTTTTCTATTTTTTTAATAAAATTCTTTAATATTTAATTATGTATTAATCATAAATTAATTCTTTTTTATACATAAATAAAAACTATACCAACTATTAACAAATTTAATAATATCAAATTTGTTTAATTATGATTTAATTAAAAATATCTTATATACAAAAAATACAATAACAATTAAGATTTATTTCACAAAATAAAGTCCATGAAAAGTCGATTACACGAATAAATTTTATTATAATGTCCAATAAAACTCATGTTCTTATCTAATTTGTTAATTTATAAAAAAAATTTATTGTTTTTTTAAATTTCATTTTAACTCTAACTATTTGACTTAATACCATTTAACATACTATTCTTATAAAAAAATTATGATTTTTTCTACATGTTCAAACTACCTAAATGTATTTTCCACAATCTTTTCTACTAAAAATGCTACCCTCTAACACACTCTCTTTAATATAGTCGTTTTTAATATTATCTTGTCTTATCTCTATCACATTTATTTTATTCTCGTGTTAATTATTAATAACTTAATATTTTGTCTTATACAACATCATATGTTTTACTGGTATCTGATAATAAAAAATTCTTCAACTTTAGCGGTACATTTGTATCTCATAATGCGATCCTACAATAGTGCAGAAATGACTTTTTACATCGGGTGAAACTGACTTTTTACATCGGTTCTGGGTCCGATGTAAAGTCACGCGGTATAGTAAATCAGAGACTTTTTACATCGGTTCTGGGTCCGATGTAAAAAATCTCTTTTTTACATCGGTTGTGATCTAAGACTGATGTAAAAAACAATTATAACGTTTATTTTAAAAAAATTGACGCAACATTTTACATCGGTTAAACGTGCGGACCGATGTAAAAAGGCCCTTTCTTACATCGGTTGTGATCTAAGACTGATGTAAAAAATAATTATAACATTATTTTAAAAAAATTGACGCAACATTTTACATCGGTTAAACGAGTGGACCGATGTAAAAAGTCCCTTTTTTACATCGGTTGTCATCTAAGCCGGATGTAATATATACAGTTTTGAAAGTTTTTACATCAGTTGGGAGTAATAACCGATGTAAAATGTAAGAAACTTTTTTAGAATAAATTATTTATTTTCTGGATGTTTCCTTGTAAAAAAAAAATTGGTACCTATTTTTTCATATTTTTCCAATATCACACAGACTATATTTATGTCGTTATATAGATTTCATAGCTTTCCAACATCACATAGACCACATCTAGGTCGATATTTTCATATTTTTCACAACAAACTTACAAAATGAACAATTGTATTGCAAATTTGTATTATATCACAACAAACAAACTCACAACAAACTTACAAATATATATTCTTCACAAAACATACAAAAATATTCAACTATTTATAAGTCGTTTTCCAAACTTGAATTACCAATATAAAATCCACAAGTAGATAAGTTATAGCTTCGGTAGACAACACCAAAATTGCATTGCCTGACAATAAATAATAACAATTAACATCAGCAAAAAAAATCAAGAAACTCAATACATGTACAAAAACCACATGTAATGTGCCAAAACTCAATAATAACAATTATGTGCAAAAACCACAACTTAGACAATTCTATAAAATTCACCAGATAAACTTAATTTTTATATAACTCAAAGAAACATTTTGTCCAACAGAGTCGCAAATCATACAAATCATCTTGTGTTAATTCTGTTGGGTCATCAAATACCTATAATACATAAATATAACAATATAGAGTTATTCTTTAAAAAATCATATTAAGTCGAAAAACAAAAAGTAAATAACAAAGTAAAGTTATTTTTAGTACCTGCATCCAATTCTCGGTTATATTAGCAGAGACAATATCCAACATATTTTTCATCACATAGTATCCACAATCATTAGAGTTATGTTGTTGTCTTGTCTACAATTGAATGACATAATTAGTGAATATTTATCATAAATTTAACTATAGAATTACAATTTACATCACACTTACATTGGGATGAAGCCATGTAGCCTTTTTTCTATTTCCATTTGCCATTTGATGAATCCCAAAAGAACTAATACAGAAAGATAAACATCACATAACTAAATTTACTCGCCAATGAAAAATCACATAACTATTAGTTGCCAATGAAAGTCACATGAAAGATAAACTTACTTTGTAATAATTTTCTTCGTGTTCTGGTCAATTTCCCGATGAAGTGAACAAAATACAATAACTAAATTGTCTCTTGGACACATGACTATTAATTGCCAATGTCTCCTGTACGTGTGTGTGGAAACAGAAAAGTCACATAAAATATATATGTTATCAAAATTAAATAATATAAAACACAATTTCATAAAAATTCTTACCCATGAATTAATGGTAGTAAGTGGCACACTCTGTTTTCATCACGTAACTTTTCTAGTACGTAATTTTTAACATCCTCTTGAGATTTCGCTTCATTATCATTATAAATACACCTAGCAGGGTCTATAAATCTATATAATTCTGAAATGGAATTCTCAAGACATACACGATGAATATACCTGAATAATTTTAAAATAAACATTAGAATCAAAGTGATGAGAGATATGATATATTAATAGAGATTGACTTTAATAAAACAATAAAATGTACTTACGTGCACTAAATTTGCAGAATTGACACGTCAAGTCAATGACCTAAATCCACCAATAACTCTCTTATACACTTAGCTGAAATATAAAAATTAGAGACACTCGCACAATGACTTAATTGTATTTCCAAATGGTTATCATCCATTTTCAAAACCATGAGTAACAATCTCTGAACATCATCAACTTCCACGTCTTTTGTGCTTCCTTTTGCAGCTGAACAACTTCCTTTTCCGCTTCCATCGATAATTTCCATTTTTTTAATGCATTTAATATTATCTGTGCTTTGTGATAAACCCATAGACTTAAGTGTCTCCATTAATGATTGTTGAAACATCTTACGCTCTTCAACCAACTTTTCTTCAAGTTCAGCTCTAAGTTTTGTTTCTAATGTTGCAAGTTGTTCATTTACGTCAATATGTTGACGTGACCTTCCAAAGTAAGTGCTTTGTTTATGGCGTTTTCCAACACCACGAACACGACCTTCATGCTCAGATGTTCCAATGGCTAATGTTAAGATATCGTTACGTCCATCCGGAACAATTGCACCTTTTTCAGCTTCTTGAACTAGAGAATCCTATAAAATGCAAAAACCACAATTAATCAATCACAAATATAATGATACTTGAAGTATTTTTCATTGTTTACTTACAATTTTTTCAGCAACCTCTTGTGTAGATTTTGATGTGTATTCTCCTCCTTTCTTTTGTCGAGCTCTCTTCCATAACTCATGGTGTGATGGTGGAGATGGACTACCATTATCATTTAATATGGAATTATCTCTCGATGATGACTTTTCTTTCATAATTTTCCCTCCACGAGATAATAAGTGTGGGTATACATTCTTAGCCACATTATCCTTACCCTTTTGACTTTTTTTCTATTATAAAATCAAAAAATAATTAATCACTAAATATAATAAAAATGTTATGCACACAAAAATATATAACTCCTACTAACCTTAAATCCAGGGGTATCTCGAATCTTGAAAAACTCTTTCCATGCGTCTTCCGTAATAAAGTTATACTTGACATATGGAGGAGGATCATTTTCTATGGGATGATTAATATATATGTCTGTGAGTTGTGTCTTAAAACCTCTCCATCGCTCTCCCGCATATTTAATCCATTCTTTCTTCAACCAATCCTTCTTTGGATCTTTACATTCTGGAATAGTAAAATGAGCCTACAAATATAGTATATGTCATATGTTGTTAATTAGTATATGATTATAAAATATAATAAAGTGTTGTATTTAAAATACTTGAATATCAGTCCAAATAGCATCTTTTACGCCTTCATCTACTTCTTTCCAATCATTTTTCACAATACTACAGTACTGCTGAGCAAGACATGCTATATAACTCTTAAAATGTGTAGCATTTTTACCAACACCAATACATTCATAGATTCTTTCATTAAACTCGACCTTTATCTTTTCACCTGTTTGATGAACTTTGTCAATTTGTGTCATGAAAGTGGGACCTCTAACTCTTCTTTTATCGGAGATTTCTAAGTAGACAATTTCTCTAATGAAAAAGAATGACTAATTATACACAACATGTACTATATTCTTAACTTTATACAAAATATATACTATTTATAACTAATTATACTTAATTAACCTCTCTAATAATAATAAACTATTTAGTAATTAAAAAACAGATATGAACAAAGTAATGGATTCATAGTATAATCTTCTAATTATTTTTTTATGTACTTCTAATTTTTTATAATGAATCTCAGTAGCAAACAAAGAAACAAGAATATCTTAAAAACTTTTTTGTATATATAACTCTTAGAAATCCATAGATATACAATTAAGTTGAACAAAATAGAAAATTTCGTACCGGAATCGTAGTTGGACGGCGGAGGAGGTTTCGAAGACGGCGGCAGTGTGGCGGCTGGAGAAACGCCTCCGTCTTCGTGAAGCTGGCGGCGGATCTGCGAGGAGACGGCGGAGGGAGGATACGGGAGGAGACGGCGTAGGAGGGTGCGTTCGTAGGCGACACGGGCGGAGATAGACGGAGTAGCAGTGAGGGTTGTAAAGGTTCGGGCTGAGAAGTGGAACAATGACGAAATAAAGCGCATTCTGGGTTTATTTCCAAATTATATATATATATATATATATATATATATATATATATATATATATATATATATATATATATATATATATATATATATATATATATATATATATATATATATATGTTGTACCCCAAAATTTGCCCTCGCGTTTTTCCCCAAGAAATCTCAGCTTCAAGCCTTTCCTGACTTTTCAAACTGGCTCAAGAATCGGACAAACGGACTTTTCTTGACAGTCAAGCAAAATTAGGGTTTTTACTGATTTTCAGAGCTCTGGATTGTTTCATACAGTTGGCTTAGGGTTTTGGTTGATTTTGGCTCAGTTTTGATCAGGCGAGCGTTATTTGGCATTTAATCAGGAGTTAGGGTTTTACGGGCATATTCTCAGAAAGGTTGAAATTCCCCAGTACTTTGCGGTTTATTCCGAGATTCGGGTTGAATTTGCATTGTTCATAATTTAATCAGTAAGAGGAGGCAATTGGTTTGAATTCACCAGTCAAAAGATATGTGCAGTATTGGATTCACAGTGTTTATGGCAAATCAGTGAAGAAGGAATGCGCTTGATCAGTTTATTTTGGTTGATTGCTGCTTTGCTTTGGATATCGGAAGAGACAGGTTTAATTGATCAATATTGTTTTATTGAAGTTATTTATTATTCTAAATTTGAATGATTGAAATTTATTTTTCAATTGTTTTAATTCAAAGAGTTCTAAATAAATAAATAAACAATAAATAAAGAAAATTAGAATTAATTGGATAATTTAGATTTTTATTGATATTTGAATTATTTGTACAAATTGTTGTTTATAATTTAAATTACAAACAATAATATACATTAATTTAAATATTAAATAAGATAAAAAGCTATCCTATTTCTAATATTTTTCATTCTTCACTCCGCTCCGGTGTTCCATTTTTATCTGCAAAAAGAAGAAGAAAAGTCAGAAGGCAGTTGAATTAATTAGAGACAGTTAAAATTTGCTCATCATTAGAGGCCACTAACTGGGATCAGTTGACCCTCTCTGCAAATCACGGGATTTCTCCCGGTTCACAGAGAGGGAAGATTTTTATTCATAAATGCAAATGTCAAATGCATAAAATTCAAGCTGCATAGAATCTCAACTTCAAATTCAAACTAAACTGAAAAATCCAATTCCTACTTCCTATCAAATGCCAAAGTTTACTCAAAGATATCAAAAGTACAGTTTGCTGTCAAAAGCCAAAGTCCACTCAAAAGCTGTCAAAGAAGGATTTGAAAAAGATATCAATGCAAAGTCAGCACACAAACTGTCAAAAAAGAGATAAAGAGGATGCAGTCAAGAAATGTGTTATGCAAGCTAAAATCTTAAATCATCATTTCCCAGCATAAAGGGGGCCCTTCAGAAATAGTACAGGAAATCATATAATAATATTAAACTGTACTGAAAAATGAGAAGAAGAGAGATAAAGCAGCATAGGCAGGTTTAGGCTGAGGCAGAGGACAACAAGAAAAGATATAACCCAAGAACTCAGTTCAGCAAAGAAAAAAAAAGAGAAAAACATATGAACAAGAACCACCATACTGTAAAAACTTCAAACCTACTGTCCAGAACCTGAAGCTCTGAAGCAAGTCCAAACCAGCAGCCTAACCACATGAACTTGTCACAAAGCCAACCAAACACATACCTGCTAATGCTCAAGAACCTGCCTACTCATAAAGATACAAACCAAGGCATAAGCTTCAGCTGCTAAAGAGTGAACCTGCATCAAGCCTCACCCCAAAAAGTCATCAAACACATTTCAAAACTCAGAAAAAAAACTGTTAAACATTTTCACATAAAACCTGAAGTTCAACCTCAAATTCCAAAGTTCAAAACCTGAAACCAAATTCAAAAAACTACCCAAAACCTGCTAATGCCTTAACCTGCCTGTTATCAAACT
Source organism: Vicia faba (assembly GCA_948472305.1). Taxonomy (NCBI): domain Eukaryota; kingdom Viridiplantae; phylum Streptophyta; class Magnoliopsida; order Fabales; family Fabaceae; genus Vicia; species Vicia faba. Next base: position 635,289,449 of record OX451736.1, on the reverse strand, counting down.
GAAGCAAATCAAACACATCTCAAAACCATAACCAGAATCACCAAAACCATAACCAGAATCACCATGCCTATTGCCAAATCTCAAGCCTGAACCCCTGTCAAACCTGAACCAACCCTGAGCCAACCAACTCCTAAGCCTCAGAAAAGTGTTCATCATTGGCCATTTCAAATTAGGCAATTCAGAAGAAGGCAAACTCAACAGAAGTTCAAGGCAAGCAAACATCTCAGAAAGGCATATCTCATGCATATAGGCAAGGAAGCAACAAGCATACAGCAACACGAGAGAAGAAGAAGAAAGAAACAATTCAAGGGCCTCAGAAGCAAACAACATCACAGGCAAAGCAACGATTCGAAGCAAGTTTTAGGCAATCCAGAAAGAAGCTAATCAAAACAATAAAGTTGTTTCAACCATAGCATATCCAGGGCAACAGAGGTAAAAGGCTAATGTTTTAAGAACAACAACTCAAGGTAACCTAGGCCCTCAGTACAAGCATCACTGGGCATCTCAAAGCATCATATTCCAATCCACACATAGGCAACAGTGTTCAAGAAGAAGAAGAAAGAATCACGGTCAATAAATCAGAAGGGCAACATAAACAAATATACATTGGCACATAAGAAGGGATAAAGAAGTGAATTAAAAAGAAGGTTTTCAGTACAACTCATCATCAAACCCTAAAACGGTAACAAAATACAAAAGTACCAAATTTTCCCAAGCAAGCTTCCAGCTTCATCACCGAATCTTCGCCATCAAAGCCTCCTGAGCACCCTCCTCCTCTTCCTTCCCTCCATCCAGGTAGTTTTCCCTCTTCTCTTGATTATACCATATGCCTCAAGACACAACAATGAATTGGAGTAGAAATCAATAATCAAAAAAATCACAAATACGCAAAATCGTAAAAAACCTAATGAAATTAGAAGGCTGTTGGTACCTTAGATCAAATACCCTAAACACCGCCGTTAGAGGGAGGAAGGTAGGATGATGCTGGTGGCTCTGTGGTGGACGATTGCACTCAGGAACGGAGAAGAGGACGAACAAACACGAACGCTGCCGCTGCCTCGCCTAAACCTAATTTTTCTCCAACTGAACAAAACGCGTTAACCCTAAATGTTGCTTCAAAACCATGGGCCTAACCCGCTTTTGACATCCCTAAAAGCCCATTTAGATGTTAAACCCTTCTTTTAATAAAAAACAAACATTATTCTAATTCTTCTTTAACCTAACATTTTTATTAAATACTAACCTTTTCTTTTTTTCTTTATATTACATAAACATTTATTTTTTCCTTTCACAAAATCATTTTAATAGATAAAATATATTTTTTACAATATAGTTAAAACACTTTTTATATACATGTTTAATTCAATTAACTTGAAAACATTTTTAATACACATTAAAATATATTTTCCTTTTAGCATACATAATTTATTTCTTGATATATAATTGAAATATACCTTGTACATATTTTCTTTTTTTTCTTAAAATATTTTTGCACATGAAAATACATTTCCACATCATATAATTAAAAATTGAAAATACTTCTTTTTATTCTTTTAATTAATATACTTTTGTACATAATAATAGAAATACATTTTTCTATAATATTAAAATTCACAAACATTTGATTAAGATACTTTTTGTATATAAATCAATAAAGATACATTTCTTAATCAAACTTGAACATTTTTCTTTTATACATATTAAAAATATACAAATCAAAGCCTAAAAACGCATATCTAGGTCAAAAACCCTAATACGCTTCAATTTCACATTATCGCACTTGTAAATAATTACACACAATACATATATACCTCATATACATCTCACACTTACACTTACACAATACATTGCCCTACACACATTTTTATCTTATATTTGCATATTCGATATTTACATTTGATCGCACATTCGATTTGGTTGTAACTTATTGGATACTATAAGTCTCATCCCCTTTTGTACATTTATACCCCCACTCCCGGATACTACTTTGTAATAGCGTAGATTTTACATTCCGCAATTTACAGCTTTCCAATTATACCATGGTTAGACCTAGGGTTTGTATGTACATAAAATCAAACGCTAGATAACCTAATACAAGACAAATACATGTAATCAATACACAATCACACTTGCACCCCCTAGGGTAATCCCACATGTTGCCTTCCAAAATGGGCCATGCTTGCACGTCGAGTATCTTTGGCAAAACAAAATCAAATGATCATAAGTCTCAAAGTGTTGCCTAAACGGAATGATCATAGTCCCTTCAAAGCAAATTGCCAAAGACACTTGGCATCATCGCATTCATGGTCCATACGATGACCCGCGCCCGTCCCGAATAAACTTCCTAAACGCAAGATTGTCCACCAATTTCAATGGTGGAACAAAATTGTTAAAAGGGGTTAAAACATAACAAAAACCTTTGAGTACAATAGGGTAGACAAAACTCTTAGTTACTTGAGATCAAACTTGCAAAAACATTTGCCTTCTTTTCAAAAACCACAATCCACAACACTTTCAAACAAACTCTCAAAAACATTTGAAAACATCTTTTCGAAAAGATTCACACTTTTGTAAAACACTCAAACACGAGTCAAATACATTAGTTGCCTAAGACAAGGCATCTTTTTTTCCAAAACATTTTCAAAAAGCACCCACACACACACACCATTTTCAAAGCAATCGAAAAACAAGGCAAGTAATCTAAAAAAAACCAAGTAACTAAGAGCCCATGGATAACCATGGATGAAAAGGGTGCTAATACCTTCCCTTTTCATAATCTACCCCCCGAACTCAGAAAACATCTCAAAAGGTTTTTGCTGTGCTTTTTAACCTTTCCTTAGGATAAAATAAAAAGTCGGTGGCGACTCTTGCTAACCGCAACATTTGCGAATACAAACGCAAAACCTCAAGTCAGTTCTCCCACCGTATCACAGAACTGGCGACTCTGCTGGGGAATTTCTAAAAGTGGGGTTACCTTAGGGTTTAGATCACCTTTACTTTCAATTGATTGCTTTGTTTGCTTTACATTTATGGGCTTTGTATCGGAGTTTTATAGATCCTAACCCGGATCTGGGGATACCCTTTTAGGTAGCATAATCTGTGAGGGACCTGTCCGGCGTATACCGACATGGGTGAAGCAGTGGCTACGTTGGTGTGGCGTCTTGGTCTGTACCGATATCCCTCGTGTAAGACGGGGAGAATATGGGTCTTCCAAGGAGTCATTAAGCACCAACCGACCTTAGAACCCTAATTGACCAACTTGGCCATTAGAACAGTAGCAGTATGCTACACTCATTGAGGCTAAACTCTCGAGATGGTTCCGGCCGCGAGAAAAGGTTGCGATGCTGGAGTTATGACCGATTGAGGGTAGCCAATGATATGAGATCCTCTAGAACCCGGTTACTTTTGATAAGACAGGTTTTAACCAACAAACTGAAAGAGGGTAGTACCTGAACCTCATGCAAGCCTAAACCTAAGACCTTGTGTGCTTTGTGTGAATATGTTTGCCTGTATATACACTTGCCTGCTTTTCGCATACATGGACATAACATCATGACATCATACCATAGCATTTTCAATAACCATTTCAAGGATCTCGAGGGTTCTGTTGATGCAGACATCTATCAAGGGGCAAGGGGGTTTCTCCTCTAACCAATCCAGTTAAAAGTTCAAGTGCAACAACTTGAATCAGTGGCTATGAACCACTTGACATGGTGAGCTTGATTCTCGTGGAAGGACGTCCACCGGTACAGAGATCTCCAATCCAAGAGCAGAGTTCAACCTCTAACATTTTCTTGTGTTTACCCCAAGAGATCCTTGAAAGCATGCATCCACATATCATGCATTTCATTTTGACAATCTTTCCTTTTTCAGGTTTCCTTACTCTCCTGCTGTTTATTTCAGCAAGAGATGGCTCTAGAAAGGTCTGTCAAAGACATCCAAGACCAGACTGCTCAGCTGCAGGAGATGTTCCTGAACTTGTCTCTGGGGCAAGAAGAGATGAAAGCAATTCCAACAATGCCAGGAGTGATCAGATTGCGGAGCTGCAGTTTGATCTGACAACACTGAGGACTCAAATGATGGGACAGTTGGTGGGCCAGATGGCTCTCATCCAAGACTTATCCCAAAGACAAGAAGAACTCAGAGTTCTTGTCCGCCAACTGCTTCCAAACAACCAACTGGGGCAAACATCTGAGGACGGAGAGCAAGTCACCGCTCAGCCTCCATCAACTCAAGAAGACAAGGGGAAAGCTCCTTTGCTAGCTTCAGGGTCACAAACCCATCAACAACCTCGCCAGCGTCAACGTGGCAATCGGCGTAAGCAAGAAAAGTCGGGAAGACAGTTTACGGAGACTGAAATACCATCATTCTTCATACTGAAGCGCCTGTTGGAGGTCAATTTGATCACTGTAAAGGACCCTCCTCAGAAGCTCAATATCTCCTCTCCTCACTTTAATCCCGACGCATTCTGTGTTTACCACTCCTACAGCCCGGGACACAGTACCAACGACTGTTGGGCCTTGAAGAACAAGATTCAAGATCTGATCGACATTGGGGTGCTGGAATTCATGTCAGACGGTGAGATGAAGATCTTCCGTTAAAGGGTCCTCCGCTTGAAGTGACGAAGCTCAAACTGAAAGACTTTTGCTTCCTTTTGAACTTTCAAAGTTGTAATTTCTTTTGCTGTCAAACAATTATCTGTTGATGTTAAACTTTGTTTTCATTAATGCATTGCATATGTTTGTTTTGAATTTATCCATTCGTTTCACTACTCTTATGCTTTTCTTTATGATATTTGACTCCTGATAAAAAGTTGTAAGCCTTTAGAGGGAGGATGACGAAACAATACCATAATCTTATACAGTATGCTTTTGAACAGACCGTGCTGATGATGTACAGGCATTTCTTTCAATTCCCAAACACTGGAGTTATAAGGAAGTTAATCCCTAGTCAACCCCTTCGAGCCAAAGAAGTAGGAGTTTCCTGTTCTAAACAATCAAAACCTTTGATATAAACCCGGGGCAGGGTAGTATCTCAGTTAATTCAAAAGAAAATGCGCATTGAAGTCGCAAACTCTCGATTCGTAATACAACGAACGACGTCAAAAAAGAGAAAGCGTTCCTTTGGAATCAAAAGATCGGGGTGGTTCCCTATCACATAGACAGTCAATCTCTCAAAAGAGAAAAGCCCACCAAGCCAAAACCTATAAAGGAGGCTTAAGAAAGCTGGGGCATCCCGCTGACAGTAATCCCGAAAATGGTAACAGTCAGGCAAAAGTTAGGGATAACAAATCAAAATCAAAATAGTGAGGTCATTACAAAACCCTCAACAACATGAAAAGTGTTGTAAAAGAAAAGAGGAAATGATGACTGTCTCCCAAATTCAAACTGGTGAACCATTGCCCAAAGTCGTTCCAAACTCGAAACAGAGTGTGACGCACAATTAACTGAGCTTAGGTTGGAGAACATCACGAAGAGCGGGTGGGTACAAATATACTTTGAGCCTTTATCCTTTGTTTCTTAAACCGTGAACCAGGCCACGTTACAACCCTTTAAAAGTCCTAATTGAAGCGTGGGTTAGTTCGAAAGCATACTGTTACAAAAGGTATCCTGACTCCTGCAGGGCTTTGCTCTAAATCTTGTGTTAACTTGTCTTATGAAAAGTTTTCTGCTAAAAATGCATTTTTCAAAACTTCGAGACAAACATAAACTTTGCATTATTCGAATATCACTGTCTGCATTTGACCCTATTTGTTTAACAGCAATTCATACAGCGAATGTTCGGAGGAACGAAAACTCTCTCAGTAAGTCAAAATCACTTCAAGAGGATAACACTTCCATCAAATCCCTTATCAACAAGGGGCATGACATGTCAAAATCCAATTAACCTGGGGCAGTCCAGTCAAGGTCCAACAGATCTTTCAAAGTTCAGTTAACCTGGGGCAGTCCAGTCAAGATTTCAAGAAATCTCTCAATATGCAGAGTAATCTGATTCAAGACTCCTTCACAACCACTTGGGACATTCGAATGTCAAAAGTGTTCAACAAATCAACTATTACATTTCCAGATTCGATTCCTGTATCCAGCCAGGGCATATCTGTTGACCACATTTCCAGACTCGATTCCTGTATCTAGCCAGGGCACGTCTGAAGAGTTCGAAGATTCGATTCCTGTATCCAGCCGGGGCATATCTGTTGATGACTATTTCCAGACTCGATTCCTGTATCTAGCCAGGGCATGTCTGAAGAGTTTGAAGATTCGACTCCTGTATCTTGCCAGGGCATATCTATCAACTATCACCTTTCCAGATTCGACTCCTGTATCCAGCCAGGGCATGTCTGAAGAATTCCAGATCAACACCTGTAACAATCCAGGAAACATCTGTGAACGACCGATTGTAGACCAACACCTGTAATAAGCCAGGAATTTATCTACATCACCACTCGGGGCATTCGAATGTCAAAAGTGTTCAAAACCGATGCAGTTTTACACAAGCTCATCATCAGGAAGCCCTACACCGGTTCTTCTTCAAGACTTCTGAAAACAGTTTATGGATTCTTCCCAAGTAACGGATGTTAATCTATCAGCTTGTTCAGATGCAATTTCTGAAAATAGTTTACGGATTCTTCCCAACAACGGAAGTCAATCTACCAACTTGTTCAGACTCTTCTCAAACCTTTGAAATTAGTTTACGGACGCTTCCCAACAACGGATGCGGCTCCATCGCTGATTCAACTTCAAGACTTCTGAAACAAGTTCATGGATTCTTCCCAAGTAACGGATGTTAACCTATCACTTGTTCAGATTCTTCTCAAGACTTCTGAAAACAGTTCATAGATTCTTCCCAAGTAACGGATGTTAATCTATCAGCTTGTTCAGATGCAACCTCTGAAATTAGTTTACGGACGCTTCCCAACAACGGACGCGGCTCTATTGCTGATTCAACTTCAAGATTTCTGAAAATAGTTCACGGGTTCTCCAAGTAAACGGAGGTTAACCTATCGCTTGTTCAGATTCTTCTCAAGCTAACCACCACGGAAGATCGCGCTCGCCAAAATTCTCCCTATCCCCAGCGGAGTTCATCAAAATCCCCAGCCAGAGAATCCTCCGGAATTCAATTTCCCTCAGAGTTTGAGCTTCAGTATCCCCAGTGGAGCCAGACTTTTTGAACCTTCTCCCCACAGAGTTTTGGGAAGGCAAATCTTGAGTTCCCCAGTGAAGTCTCCAGAGTTACTTCCCATCAAGCTGACGATTCTCAAATCTGGTCTTCCCAGCATGAGCCTACTAGTTTGGAACTCCCCAGTAGAGGTCATCAGGAGTTCTCTTCCCCAGCGACAGCCAAGGATTTATTTTCCCCGGCAGCAGTCAAGATGCTTTTATCTTCAGCCATCTCGGATTCATTTATCCTCGGCAAGATTAGCTCATCAGCTTACATGCGCATCCATCACATTCATAAATATTAATGTCACAGGCATTGCGTCATGCATCATAACATTGCATACAACTAACCCTTTGCCTTTTCAGGTAAGATCAGTCGACAGACACAGATCATCTCCCGAGATTCATCCAGAAATAGTTCAGATGTGACCCAGACACGGCGACATTCTGATACTTATTCCAGATTCATTCAGACGCATCATCAAGAAACCCTACACCGGTTCCTCTTCAACTTCAAGACTTCTGAAACAAGTTTACAGATTCTTCCCAACAACGGATGTCAATCTACCGACTTATTCAGACTCTTCGCAACTTCTGAAAACAGTTTACGGATTCTTCCCTACAACGGATGTCAATCTACCAACTGATTCAGACTCTTCTCAACTTTTGAAGAAAGTTTATAGATTCTTCCCTACAACGGATGTCAATCTACCAACTGATTCAGACTCTTCTCAATTTTTGAAAATAGTTTACGGACGCTTCCCAACAAAGGATGTTGCTCTATTGCTTATTCAATCTCAACTCCTGAAATAATTTACAGATTCTCCAGACATGGACGTCAATCCGTTGCTTGTTCGGACCCCGATTCAGAGATGTTCCGAAACATGGATGCCCTTCTGATACTTGTCCACTCACCATTGACATACAGTTCAACATGTCCAGATGGCGTCTATAAGCCCATCCTCCTACCAGCAGTCGCCGAATGGCATCTGTAAGCCCATTCTCAGATGGCATCTCTAAGCCCATCCCCCGACAAAATTCCACCGCACCAGATGGCATCTTTAAGCCCATCACCAAATGGCATCTTTAAGCCCATTCACCTCCACCATCATATCGCCGAGTGCAAATTTTCTGGGCACATTAGTGTCCAATCTCCTTTTACCTTCAAGTCGCGAAAGGCAAACTTGCCAATCTAACTCTTCAGGTCCAAGAAGATTGAACAGGGGCAACTGTTGTACCCCAAAATTTGCCCTCGCGTTTTTCCCCAAGAAATCTCAGCTTCAAGCCTTTCCTGACTTTTCAAACTGGCTCAAGAATCGGACAAACGGACTTTTCTTGACAGTCAAGCAAAATTAGGGTTTTTACTGATTTTCAGAGCTCTGGATTGTTTCATACAGTTGGCTTAGGGTTTTGGTTGATTTTGGCTCAGTTTTGATCAGGCGAGCGTTATTTGGCATTTAATCAGGAGTTAGGGTTTTACGGGCATATTCTCAGAAAGGTTGAAATTCCCCAGTACTTTGCGGTTTATTCCGAGATTCGGGTTGAATTTGCATTGTTCATAATTTAATCAGTAAGAGGAGGCAATTGGTTTGAATTCACCAGTCAAAAGATATGTGCAGTATTGGATTCACAGTGTTTATGGCAAATCAGTGAAGAAGGAATGCGCTTGATCAGTTTATTTTGGTTGACTGCTGCTTTGCTTTGGATATCGGAAGAGACAGGTTTAATTGATCAATATTGTTTTATTGAAGTTATTTATTATTCTAAATTTGAATGATTGAAATTTATTTTTCAATTGTTTTAATTCAAAGAGTTCTAAATAAATAAATAAACAATAAATAAATAAAATTAGAATTAATTGGATAATTTAGATTTTTATTGATATTTGAATTATTTGTACAAATTGTTGTTTATAATTTAAATTACAAACAATAATATACATTAATTTAAATATTAAATAAGATAAAAAGCTATCCTATTTCTAATATTTTTCATTCTTCACTCCGCTCCGGTGTTCCATTTTTATCTGCAAAAAGAAGAAGAAAAGTCAGAAGGCAGTTGAATTAATTAGAGACAGTTAAAATTTGCTCATCATTAGAGGCCACTGACTGGGATCAGTTGACCCTCTCTTCAAATCACGGGATTTCTCCCGGTTCACAGAGAGGGAAGATTTTTATTCATAAATGCAAATGTCAAATGCATAAAATTCAAGCTGCATAGAATCTCAACTTCAAATTCAAACTAAACTGAAAAATCCAATTCCTACTTCCTATCAAATGCCAAAGTTTACTCAAAGATATCAAAAGTACAGTTTGCTGTCAAAAGCCAAAGTCCACTCAAAAGCTGTCAAAGAAGGATTTGAAAAAGATATCAATGCAAAGTCAGCACACAAACTGTCAAAAAAGAGATAAAGAGGATGCAGTCAAGAAATGTGTTATGCAAGCTAAAATCTTAAATCATCATTTCCCAGCATAAAGGGGCCCCTTCAGAAATAGTACAGGAAATCATATAATAATATTAAACTGTACTGAAAAATGAGAAGAAGAGAGATAAAGCAGCATAGGCAGGTTTAGGCTGAGGCAGAGGACAACAAGAAAAGATATAACCCAAGAACTCAGTTCAGCAAAGAAAAAAAAAAGAGAAAAACATATGAACAAGAACCACCATACTGTAAAAACTTCAAACCTACTGTCCAGAACCTGAAGCTCTGAAGCAAGTCCAAACCAGCAGCCTAACCACATGAACTTGTCACAAAGCCAACCAAACACATACCTGCTAATGCTCAAGAACCTGCCTACTCATAAAGATACAAACCAAGGCATAAGCTTCAGCTGCTAAAGAGTGAACCTGCATCAAGCCTCACCCCAAAAAGTCATCAAACACATTTCAAAACTCAGAAAAAAACTGTTAAACATTTTCACATAAAACCTGAAGTTCAACCTCAAATTCCAAAGTTCAAAACCTGAAACCAAATTCAAAAAACTACCCAAAACCTGCTAATGCCTTAACCTGCCTGTTATCAAACTGAAGCAAATCAAACACATCTCAAAACCATAACCAGAATCACCAAAACCATAACCAGAATCACCATGCCTATTGCCAAATCTCAAGCCTGAACCCCTGTCAAACCTGAACCAACCCTGAGCCAACCAACTCCTAAGCCTCAGAAAAGTGTTCATCATTGGCCATTTCAAATTAGGCAATTCAGAAGAAGGCAAACTCAACAGAAGTTCAAGGCAAGCAAACATCTCAGAAAGGCATATCTCATGCATATAGGCAAGGAAGCAACAAGCATACAGCAACACGAGAGAAGAAGAAGAAAGAAACAATTCAAGGGCCTCAGAAGCAAACAACATCACAGGCAAAGCAACGATTCGAAGCAAGTTTTAGGCAATCCAGAAAGAAGCTAATCAAAACAATAAAGTTGTTTCAACCATAGCATATCCAGGGCAACACAGGTAAAAGGCTAATGTTTTCAGAACAACAACTCAAGGTAACCTAGGCCCTCAGTACAAGCATCACTGAGCATCTCAAAGCATCATATTCCAATCCACACATAGGCAACAGTGTTCAAGAAGAAGAAGAAAGAATCACGGTCAATAAATCAGAAGGGCAACATAAACAAATATACATTGGCACAGAAGAAGGGATAAAGAAGTGAATTAAAAAGAAGGTTTTCAGTACAACTCATCATCAAACCCTAAAACGGTAACAAAATACAAAAGTACCAAATTTTCCCAAGCAAGCTTCCAGCTTCATCACCGAATCTTCGCCATCAAAGCCTCCTGAGCACCCTCCTCCTCTTCCTTCCCTCCATCCAGGTAGTTTTCCCTCTTCTCTTGATTATACCATATGCCTCAAGACACAACAATGAATTGGAGTAGAAATCAATAATCAAAAAAATCACAAATACGCAAAATCGTAAAAAACCTAACGAAATTAGAAGGCTGTTGGTACCTTAGATCAAATACCCTAAACACCGCCGTTAGAGGGAGGAAGGTAGGATGATGCTGGTGGCTCTGTGGTGGACGATTGCACTCAGGAACGGAGAAGAGGACGAACAAACACGAACGCTGCCACTGCCTCGCCTAAACCTAATTTTTCTCCAACTGAACAAAACGCGTTAACCCTAAATGTTGCTTCAAAACCATGGGCCTAACCCGCTTTTGACATCCCTAAAAGCCCATTTAGATGTTAAACCCTTCTTTTAATAAAAAACAAACATTATTCTAATTCTTCTTTAACCTAACATTTTTATTAAATACTAACCTTTTCTTTTTTTCTTTATATTACATAAACATTTATTTTTTCCTTTCACAAAATCATTTTAATAGATAAAATATATTTTTTACAATATAGTTAAAACACTTTTTATATACATGTTTAATTCAATTAACTTGAAAACATTTTTAATACACATTAAAATATATTTTCCTTTTAGCATACATAATTTATTTCTTGATATATAATTGAAATATACCTTGTACATATTTTCTTTTTTATCTTAAAATATTTTTGCACATGAAAATACATTTCCACATCATATAATTAAAAATTGAAAATACTTCTTTTTATTCTTTTAATTAATATACTTTTGTACATAATAATAGAAATACATTTTTCTATAATATTAAAATTCACAAACATTTGATTAAGATACTTTTTGTATATAAATCAATAAAGATACATTTCTTAATCAAACTTGAACATTTTTCTTTTATACATATTAAAAATATACAAATCAAAGCCTAAAAACGCATATCTAGGTCAAAAACCCTAATACGCTTCAATTTCACATTATCGCACTTGTAAATAATTACACACAATACATATATACCTCATATACATCTCACACTTACACTTACACAATACATTGCCCTACACACATTTTTATCTTATATTTGCATATTCGATATTTACATTTGATCACACATTCGATTTGGTTGTAACTTATTGGATACTATAAGTCTCATCCCCTTTTGTACATTTATACCCCCACTCCCGGATACTACTTTGTAATAGCGTAGATTTTACATTCCGCAATTTACAGCTTTCCAATTATACCATGGTTAGACCTAGGGTTTGTATGTACATAAAATCAAACGCTAGATAACCTAATACAAGACAAATACATGTAATCAATACACAATCACACTTGCACCCCCTAGGGTAATCCCACATGTTGCCTTCCAAAATGGGCCATGCTTGCACATCGAGTATCTTTGGCAAAACAAAATCAAATGATCATAAGTCTCAAAGTGTTGCCTAAACGGAATGATCATAGTCCCTTCAAAGCAAATTGCCAAATACACTTGGCATCATCGCATTCATGGTCCATACGATGACCCGCGCCCGTCCCGAATAAACTTCCTAAACGCAAGATTGTCCACCAATTTCAATGGTGGAACAAAATTGTTAAAAGGGGTTAAAACATAACAAAAACCTTTGAGTACAATAGGGTAGACAAAACTCTTAGTTACTTGAGATCAAACTTGCAAAAACATTTGCCTTCTTTTAAAAAACCACAATCCACAACACTTTCAAACAAACTCTCAAAAACATTTGAAAACATCTTTTCGAAAAGATTCACACTTTTGTAAAACACTCAAACACGAGTCAAATACATTAGTTGCCTAAGACAAGGCATCTTTTTTTCCAAAACATTTTCAAAAAGCACCCACACACACACACCATTTTCAAAGCAATCGAAAAAAAAGGCAAGTGATCTAAAAAAAACCAAGTAACTAAGAGCCCATGGATAACCATGGATGAAAAGGGTGCTAATACCTTCCCTTTTCATAATCTACCCCCCGAACTCAGAAAACATCTCAAAAGGTTTTTGCTGTGCTTTTTAACCTTTCCTTAGGATAAAATAAAAAGTCGGTGGCGACTCTTGCTAACCGCAACATTTGCGAATACAAACGCAAAACCTCAAGTCAGTTCTCCCACCGTATCACAATATATATATATATATATATATATATATATATATATATATATATATATATATATATATATATATATATATATATATATATATATATATATATATATATATATATATATATATATATATATATATATATATATATATATATATATATATATATTAGTTTTTACATCAGTGCAAGCATTGGCCCGATGTAAGGGTTCGTAGGCGCTTATGTTTTTTACATCGGTGCAAGCATTGGCCCGATGTAATAGTTACAATTTGAGGTTTTTTACATCGGTTTAACGAAAGGACCGATGTAAGGTTTTTCATGTTTTTTACATTGGTGGAATAAATGGCCCGATGTAAGGGTTAGCCTATTTTTATATTACCAATCTGCCACCCTCTTTTTTACATCGATGGAATGCAGGAACCAATGTAATATCTAGCGTGTTTTTTATTTACAATTCTGCCACCTGGTTTGTTATTTACAAAACTGCCACCGTGTTTTTTTCACGAAACCTTTTACATCGGTGGATTAAATGGCCCGATTTAATAGATAGCGAAAAATATTTTTTTTCATATTGTTTATATCATTGCAAATAAATAGCCGATGTCAAATATTTTTAATTTTATTTTTTACATCGTATATTTTTATACCTGATGTAAAAACTTTTTCTCAAATGTCATTTTTTTAGTAGTGCTACTTCATTTCAGGCATGAATTCGATGGCCCCTTTTATTTCTCCAATTTTATATTATAGATCTAGTATAGTTGTGTGACTTTTGAGATGACATGGTCTTCGATTTTCACCTCTTGATTAAAAACACTTCTCTTTTTTATAAAATTACATTTTATTTTAATTTGTTTTACTTCTGCTTAGGTAGAAGTCATATGTTTCTAAGACTTGTCTTAAAGTCTCCAACCTCTCAATCACCAAGTATGATTATATCATCTGCAAAAAAATATTCATTTTGGTACTATCTCTTGTATGTGCTCAGTGAATACATCCAAAATAAAATTAAAAAGCTAAGGGCTTATGGTTAAACCTTGGTGCAATCCTGGTGTAATGAGAAAATTATCTTTATCCCCTCTTATTACGTACACTAGTAAATACCCCTTCATTCATATCTTGGATGACTCGAGTATTAAAAATCCTAAGCCATTAATTTTTTAGGGATTTCCAAAAAATATCTCTAGACTTTCTATCATTAAATGTCTTCTCCAAACAATGAAAATTAAGTGCAAGTCTTATTGGTCCATTCGATATTGCTCCATCACATGTCTTATTAGATAAAACACTTCCATGTTCCACCTCACAAGCATATAACACCATATTGATAATCAGTAAATTGAATTTTTTTTTGTTAATCTCCATTCAATCACTCTTTTCCATAACTTTATAATATGACTCATAAATTTAACCCCCTTATAATTTGCATAATTTTATATATCCCACTTGTTCTTATAGATTGAAACTAAAGTGTTTCTTCTCTATTTATCTGACATTTACTTTGATCTCATAGTTTTATTAAGAGTTTGGTGAGCCACTAAAAGTCCCTGCTTCCAATAATTTCCAACCTTATATGCATGTTGTCTCGCCCAACTGTCTTACTATTACACATCATTTTCAATACTTCTTTTACCTTATTTTATCTGACATAAATTATAATTTTGTATATCTTCTATAATGCCGAGTTTGTTAAAGTCCATTAAGATAACATATTCTTCATTAAGTAAGTTATGAAAATATGTTCCACACTTATCTTTTATGTCCTTCTCCTGAGTCATGACTTTGACTTCGTCATCTTTAACACACTTCACTTGATCAAAATCACCTGTCTTTTTTTCTTCCTCTAGTAAACACGCACAACCCCCCCCCCCCCACACACACACACACACACACACACACACACACACACACACACACACATATATATATATATATATATATATATATATATATATATATATATATATATATATATATTGATCTTACCAGTGATCAGAACCTGTAATGGGCCGATAAATGATGTCTGCAAAACTGGAATCAAGGAGGGGGTGTTCCTGCAAGACACTCTGATGCTCAAGTAATTAAGAGTGCAAACAGATATAAGAGAAAGTTTAGGGTTTTGAGTGAATATTTAAAACCAGACCCTCACAAGTGTGAGGGTTTATAATACCCCCAGCGCTTGGTCATTGGTCCCTATTTTGGGCCTAGATATCAGGTTCCTCAAAAATAGGTAACTGCCAGGAACTAGCTGTTGTAACGGGCATAGATGCTCGGAACTAGTCGTTACAACGAGCAAAAGAGTATTCACAGACAAGTGTGATCTGGTCGTTTTTTGGTGGCTATCCTCGTGCGAATGGCAGAGTAAGAACTAGCCTATTGATGCGGGCAGAGGTGTGGTTTAATGGCAGCGGTGATCTCTTTGGCTTTGAGGGATGACCAACCATGCGTCTGCAACTGAGGGGCATAAGGGAAATTTGTCCTTTGTTTGTCCAAACTAATTGGGCCAAAGCTATTGGGCCATTTTAGACGTAGAAGTGGATTGGGCCGTGTCAAGTCATTAGGCCAGTCCAGAATATATATATATATATATATATATATATATATATATATATATATATATATATATATATATATATATATATATATATATATATATATATATATATATATATATATATATATATATATATATATATATATATATATATATATATATATATATATATATATATATATATATACACACACACACACACACACTACAAAAAAGACTTTTCATAACACTATATTACAACGGTCTTCCTGATAACCGTGGGAATAACTCTTTTTTGGACGTTTTTTTTGTATTTACTAAAAGACATTTTAGTACTGTCATGGTTAACAACCATGGTGAAATATACCCTAGTGTATGTTTATCAGTGTTTTGGGTAACCAATCACGATTTTGATAAAGCTAGTGAAATTAACTCGAAAAACCTCCAAAGCAATTTATGCAATTGTTCGTACGACGGCGCAAAGACAAAGTTTAAATGAAGAAATTTTTTGATAAATGACAAGGAGATAAAGTTTAGTAAATGACATTAAACAAATGTGAAACCTAATACAGAAAAAGTAAATGTTTCATTTAAAGAAACAAGAAAATAATGAAAGAATGGACGTAGACACATACATATTTCTCGTGAACTATTTCGCTCTTTGACCAAGGTACTCCAGTTGTATGAAGAAAATGTATGAAATTTTGCATTCTTTGTTACAATGTATGAGTCTACTATTTATTCTATTTACAATTAACCTTCGATGATGGTTTTAATACTAGGAGACTGTTGTACTTCATCCCATGTTCAACCTTTAGGCTCCCACTAGCACACACACATGCCACCCATAATCTCCTGCTTGTTTACAATCCACGTCGAAGTAACCACTTCAACATTTCGATGAACTCTTGATAATAACTTCCAAATGTTTCATCGATATCATCTTTGTTTGACTCTAAGGTTTTGTAGAATTCACTAAGTCTTGAGACTCTTTGTGGCTTTGTTGACCACTATCTTCGTTGACGAAACCCTGTTGATTTTTCTTCTCAAGATTTTTGACATGTTTCCAGGTGATCCTAATCTTGTTGATTTATTCTTGTGATTCTTCCAAACCATGACTGCCATGCTAGTTGGCTCCTTGGTTGACGCTCCACCTATGTTGGATAATTGAATTTTCAAGACACTTGACATTATTGCATATAAACACTCAGTTTAATGTTCCTAACCACTTGACTAATGTCTCATAACTCTGAATTTCCCTTCATTGTGACATCCTTCGTTGACTTTTCTTTAGCTAAAAATCCTAGTGTAACAGTGTAATGGTTCGAGTTCTATCACCAACAATTTTCCATTTTTCATGACAAAATATGCTTGTCCTTGTATATCATCACAATTCATATAGTAAACTATGGTGTAAGGTGCAACCATTTCATCACGGTTCTTATTATCAATCATGGTAAAAGGTATTACATATTTATATATAAGTGAAATTATCTCTCGCTTCAGTATATAACAACTGTCTCTCTCAAAATAAAACCATAATACCTCTCTCACTCATCTCTCATGTGGAAACCCCAAACTCATGCAGTGAACTTGGCTTCTTTGAAGGGTTATCTTTATTGCAGCAAATCTTAGGAAATGGCTACCTTACAGGTTCGTCTTCATAATAGTTTATGTTTCAAAATCTATTTAGAAGTTAACTAAATATGATAGAATGTATAGCCTAAAAAGTGAATTATGTTGTTTATGTATCATTGTTTACATTTCAATAGCTTGTTTCATAATGTTTGAATTTCTGTTGGTTTTGACTTGTAGGTAGGAAAGGTGAATGAAAAAAATTAATGAGGACGAGGCTAAAGTGAGCGCTACAAACATGTGTGGAAGATCCAGAATGACATCCATTTAAATTTAGCCAATTTCTTAACCCACCCCATAATTTTCTAACGCACCACGCGAAAATACAAAAATGCTCCTGGAAACCACAAATGGAAATAGTTCGAGAGTTAAGTGGAAGACTTAGGTTTTCCTCAGGAAGAGTTGATATAGGAGAGGTTATTTGAAAAATATGGATGGATTTTGAACACAAACGGAGAGGATTTAGGGTTTTTGAGAGATTGGGGCTGAAAGAAGAACTGGTGAAGGATTTAGGAAGTGAGGTGAGAGAGAAAGATTATTTAATCCTTGGAGAAGTGTGAAAGATTGGCCGAGGGTAAGGTGAAAGGATTTTCTACCTATTCTTAGGGTTATACTATTTTTCTATCAGGTCACATCAATCGTTAAACGTGATTTGAAAGACATCCTATTTAATGTGATTGCCTTTTCAATTTTTAAGGGTTGATCTATATTTTAAAACTATAATAGTTTCTTATTTGACCACTTCTAATAAGATGATGTTAGTTTACTTAACTGGTTAAAAAATAAACTCTTAAGGAGAGGAGTTGAACGGTTATTAGAGCTAGGGTTAAGCTAAGAGATTTTTTTTTTTTACAGAGAAAACAAATGTTATTAGTTGCAAGAAAAATTAGTAACTTCAGGCAAGTGATCTTTCCTGAATAGGATAACTTCTAACTGGTAGAAGTATCTATCAATACTTTTGTTTAAAAAGCATGTAAATATTGACCTGAGATTTTGTTCTTCTAAGGATTATACCTTTATTGTTTGAGATTTGAAAAGAAGAACCTTCTGGATGATCATCTCTTGATTTCATCACTTCTTGTTTTTCAATAGCTGCTTTATTTTCTTCATAATTCTAAGTTGATTTATTTTGCTCCTTGGTAGATGGCATCTCCTCCTATTGACTTCCATATCTTTTGCACAACACTTCTTCCAATCTTTCTGGCGACTTCTCTATTTTATTTCTAAAGATCATAACTTTGAGAAGCTTTAGTCTTCGTAGAGTTCTTGGTGGATCTTTGGAGTGTGACGTAGATTAGATCCATAGTAGCTTGCAGCGGTTGTTTGACTGTCAGCTTCAGTTGATGATCTGGAGAGTTGATTATTGACTTTTTCCTCTGATGGAAAGCTTCTATTGAATGAGAAGATGAAATCCCTTTCCATCAGGTACTTGATCCTTTAGAATTCTGAGAACTTGTTTCAGGGATTCTCTCTTCATATTTCTGATTCTAGCCCAGAGTTTTGAATCCTCTGCAAAATAGGTTTTGAATCAGAAAAGCTTTCTATCATTTGAGTGGCAGACAACTACATATTTTTCTCTTTACTGGATCTCTCTACACGGTTAAGTGTTTGATCTTAAATTAAATAACAGAGTCAGGCTCTAGTACCAATTGAAGGTAGAGAAAACACAAGAAAGAGGGGTTTGAATTATGTTTATAGAAAACATTCCCCATTAAAATCCTAAGCACTCAAATGATAATAGCAATAAAGACAATAAAGATAAAGGACACAAGTATTTTAACCAGGTTCTCCGTTAACTAGGCTACTCATGTCCTCCCTCGCAAGGATGATTTCACCTTATCCAAGGACTTAATCCACTATAACCAAACTGATTACAATCGCACGGGTAACCGTCGATGACTAACATCCAATGACACGTTCAGGAATCAAAACTAGATATAATGTTCATTGACCCAATAGAATTTGATTCCTCATAATCTTCTACCAAGATTTCCTTGCAATGATATCCATTGGGGATCTCACAAGAGTCTGACCTTCACTCGGTCCTCTTTGAGATATGACTACCATTGACCCAACAAAATCTTATTCCTCAAAATCTCCTATCAAGATTTCCCAAAATGACCACATCCATTATCTTCTTGAGATCGTACCTTCACTCAGTCTCTCAAGGAACCTTGCAATGATATGTTCAGTGATCCAACTGGATATAACAATCATTGACCCAATAGAATCCGATCTCGCATAATCTCCTATCAGGATTTTCCACAATGACCAACAACCATTGTCTTCTTGAGATTAGACCTTCACTCAGTCTCTCAAGGAACCAATCAACAACAGTTAATGGGGGTTTATGTGTTTACATGGTTGCTTCTTCTAAGAAGATTACACAAACCATTTAAGCATATATTGTTTAACACTTCTACGAGCAACAACTCAAGTATTAATACAATTTACATGAAGAGATATGAACATAAACACTTTCGGGCAACAACTCTAGTATTCATTACAATGTTCTACAAATATGTATATGATCAGAAGTTTGGTATCATCTTGTAGTGTTCTTCTTCATCTTCTTGTTGAGTAAGCTACGAGCAACAACTCCTTGCTTCTTCTGAGATCTACAAAGATGTATGTGA
The DNA here is from genome assembly GCA_948472305.1 of Vicia faba. NCBI lineage: Eukaryota > Viridiplantae > Streptophyta > Magnoliopsida > Fabales > Fabaceae > Vicia > Vicia faba. The sequence goes on along the minus strand of OX451736.1, from coordinate 635,269,546 downwards.
TTGGAAGTTTAATAACATCTTGTAGTATTCTTATTTCTTTTCTCTCTTCTTTTAGTGGTCTTCAGTATGCATAGCATTACAACTTTAACATCTTCAGAGTCTATTGTTTTCCTTCCACGTGATGAAGCTTGTTGGCCAATGGCAACGATTAAACCGCTAACTAACAATTTATCTTTGAAGCTTTGATCTTATTTTATATCCCTTGACAGAGAGAGACGTTGTGAGGATAAAACAAAATTTTCATGCACCAACGGTTAGTTCCCAACAGATAGAATAAGGTGTAAGAGTTTAAACAATATAAAATAATATTTTTGTATCCTGAAATTGTTCAATGATAGCTTTCCACTTTTCCTCTGAATAACATTTTTCTATTAAGCTTGTAAACAGAGATCCGTCAAGTAAAGAAAGATAGTTGTAAATCCAGCCGTTTGTTCCCAACGGTCACAATAAGAGTGGTTGTCAATACAATATAAAGGATTGTCCTTACGCCACCCTAGATGGTAGAGGTCACAGACACTTTATGTACCTTTTGCACAACATCACACGTTAACCATTTGAACTTTCTTCTTATCTTCAGAGGCTTCAGATATTTGAATGTTGAACATTGAAGCTTGTTGTAGAAGAATCTTTCTTATGAGCCTTAGAACCTAAGTCTTGGAGTCTTCAGAACTTGTCACACAGAACCTTGTTCTTCAGAGTCTTCAGCGCTTGTTTGTAAGAACTTCCTTTTCTTCAGATTATTAGAACTTGTTCAGCAGAACCTTGTTCTTCATAATCTTAAGAACTTGTAACAAAATAAAGCTTTAGAAGGCCTCCAAATCTAAACCACAAAGCCACGATCAGAACTTATTGTACTAACGTTCCTAAGACACGTTGCAGAAGATCAGTTTAGAACCTTGACTTTAACGAAACATGTAACCACATGTTTTCTTCCAGAGTGTATGTTCAGAACCTGATGATGTCACACATCTTGTAATAGAGTCAAAACATTATAGCAGCAACTACACACTAGACGAAACCATTAGTGTATACAATTATTCTCTAAGATAACATGTGATGTTATCATCAAAATCTCAAGGCCAGATGTAGGAAACACTTTGTGTTCTTACAATATTTCTGATTCGTGTTGACACTTAAACGCGCACTATCTCTTCCCCTTCATTATTTTCAGAAACATTTTGAAAACAAAAACACTCAACACACAAAACCAAACCCTCTTAAACCCCATTGTATCAAAATTAATCCATTTTAAGAAAAGCTCATCAGAAATCGTCAAGCATCAGATAAACTTTAGTGTTCAAGCATATTCAAGATGCGAAATAATGCGAAAACTGGCTACCGCCTACATAACTTTTTCTGCTACTGTCTGCATAGGAACCATAAATGCATTTACGGTTCCATCCCATAATTGCATTTTCGGTTTTAACTAATGTTCAATAAACAAAGGTGTGCCCCGGAAATACGTTTCCGGTTATGCAGGGGCATTTTCGGAATTGCATAGGGTATTTTTCAACCATATATGGTGGGGTAAGAAATTCCCTAAATTTAACACAAGTTTGCAGCTCTCACTTCAACTTCATCCTCTTTTCAATGTGGATGCAATTCTGGGACATGTACATTTTTGAATAATTTTATGAGTTGATATGTTGTTGTTGTTGTTAGTAATAAAAGTTGCACGGTGTATGTAGTTTATGCTATATTTTGATGATTTCGTTGTTGTTAATAAGAGATGTTTGTTGTACCTTGTATGGTTTTTAAGGTTTGTTGTTGATGAATGTTGTTGTTAATGTTTGTTTAGAAGATGTGTTTATTATATCATATGTGGTTTGAGTATTTTTTCAACTCCTTACCGAATATATAACTTTTCGGATTGCATTAAAAAATTATAATATGATTTAGAAAGTTATATTAGAAAATAAGTTACATCATTCAATGCTAGAGAAGAATTCTTGAGCTCATTGTCTGCATTTCCCTTTTTAACCGTTAGAACTTGATTTAATGCTTCTATTTTTTCAATCGCCCCTTTCTCTGTAACACCATAAACCCAAAATAATATATTTATAAAAGAACCTTGCACGTAGGATGTTATTCGTCACAATACTCCAATCAAATACCATGCATTTAAAGAAACCACATCGAAAATAAAGATAAACATCTAATTATTCTGAACAAGATCTCAAAAAAATAAATCCATATGAGGATTATGATCCAATACACAGAAATAAACACAAGCATCCCAAACCCATAGTGTTACAGTTCAGAACATTTTATTCCTCTAAACTAAATCGAAAAAGAAAAACGTCATCACACAGTACTCACAATGCTATCACTCTTGCTGACCACCTGTATTACCGAAGGGTAACAACAACAACCAAAGAGAAAAGAGAGGTGACAATATATTTACATGTAATAACTGTGAAATTAAGCATACAGGATGATAATTTAAACACACAACAACCAACCACACTAAAAACAATATTGTTATAATGCTTATGCAATGTAAAGAACTCCAACACTATCACCTAAATGAATGTGGTACCAAATTTTTGTATGGATATATAATCCAACGGTCTTCAGTTTTTCCACCAAACCGACGATCCCCACCAATGGATTTAAGATCCGCCTCTGGACTTTTCCACTGAGACTAATGATCTCCATCAATAGATCTGAGGCCACCAAATAGACCGAAGTCTCACCTAAACTCCAATATACATGAATGCATGCGGCTCAATGACAATTCAGCCATAAACACAACAATAATCATGCATTTATATCACAAACTCGAAAATAATCATATAGACATTAACATCTAAACCCAAAATATATTAATACATTTTCTCAAAATAAACAATCATAGAATAAAATTATGTTATTATTCAATCATTTACTTCAAGTCAGCCATTAACTCAAAAATATCTCATAATGATATATTTTATATTTATAAGATATATCTACTTATATAAAAGTATTCTATCAATTCAAGAGTTGAATTAAAAATTATTAAATTGATAACTTTTACAATTTTTTATAAAAAGTCAATAAGTGTTAATATAAAAAAATTACACATGCATTTAATCTGGTTTCACAATTTATAATTTTTTTTTGAAAATATTTTAGAAGTATAATATTCTTTCCGTTTCATAATGCATGGCCCAATTTACTATTTTACATATATTAAGAAAAATATACAAAAATAAGAGAGAAAATAATATTTTTACTATAATATCTCTAATTATGTATTAGAAATGATAAAAATTTAATTAATTAGAGAGTAGAATTGGAAAAAGTGTATTGAAAATTAAAATATATCATTCATTTTAAAATATTATTTTATTTCAAATACTCATTGTGGGATCGAGGGAATATATGATAAAATCATGCAATATATTAAGGTTGATTTTCTTTCTTTTTGGTCTATAATATGGACCAAATATATGGACCAAATACATCATTTATTCGATGAATCTAAAAATTATGTATTACTTTATTAAAATATTATTATCTAACCTATATATATGGACCAAATACATCATTTAGTCAATGAATCTAAAAATACATCATTTATAATAATATTTTAATAAAGTAATAAAATTAAGTTAGGGTGTTACAACTATCCCCCACTTAGAAATATTTTCGCTCTCGAAAATCACCTCACGAAAATAACTTTATTCATAACCTATATATGAACCAAATACATCATTTATAATAATATTTTAATAAAGTAATAAAATTAAGTTAGGGTGTTACAACTATCTCCCACTTAGAAATATTTTCGCTCTCGAAAATCACCTGACGAAAATAACTTCGGATAAGATTCCTTTGTTTGACTCTACAACTCTTAGGTCATGCTACTTCCAACAAGCCCTCCCGAAACAACTTTCACAAGGACAATCTCTTTACCACGTAGTTGTTTCACCTCTTGATCCTCAACCCGAATAGGCAAAGCCTCCACAATGAGATTATCCCGCACTTGCACATCATCCATTTGGATCACGTGCGATAGATCATGAATATACTTCCGAAGCTGCGACACATGGAAAACATCATGCAGATTCAAAAGTGATTGGGTAAATCTACACGGTAAGCAACAACTTCAACTTTATGCGTGATCTGATAAAGTCCAATGAAGCGAGGAGCAAGCTTTTTAGACTTTAAGGCTCGTCCAACTTCGGTCATAGGAGTGACTCTTAGAAAAACATGCTCACCATTATGGAACTCAAGATCTTTCCTTCGCTTATCATGATAGCTCTTTTGCTTACTTTGTGAAGCCTTCATCTTCTCCTGAATCATTTTGACTTTCTCAGTCGTCTGCTGCACAATCTCTGATCTAAGTACATTACTCTCTCTAGAATCATACCAACATGGAGGATTCCTACATCTCCTACCACATAGAGTCTCAAATGGTGTCATTTCAATACTAGAATGATAAATGTTACTGTAAGTAAACTCAATCAATGGTAAGTAATTGGCCCAAGCACCTCCCTGCTCCCACACATACGTTCGTAATAAGTCCTCAAGGGATTGGATGGTTCTCTCAGTCTGACCATCTGTCTGAGGGTGATAAGCAGAACTTAATCTCAACATAGTCCCCAAGGCATCCTGTAAGCTATCCCAAAATCTGGAAGTAAATCTCGAATCCCTGTCAGAAACTATACTCGAAGGAATTCCATGCAGCTTCACAATCACATTAATATAGATCTCAATAAATATGTGCAAGGGAAAACTGATCTTAATCGGTATAAAATGAGTCGATTTTGTCAGTCTATCTACAATCACCCAAATTGGATCATTTCCCCTTGGAGTATTCGACAACCCGGTCACAAAATCCATCGAGATACTGTCCCACTTCCATAAGGAACATTCAACGCCTGCATTAGTCCAGACGACTTCTGATGTTCAATCTTTGACTTCTCACAAGTCAAACAAGAATACACAAACTGTGTGATATCCCTCTTCATTCCTGACCACCATAACATTTTCTTTAGGTCTTGGTACATCTTGGTAGCTTTCGACTGAATACTCAAACTGCTCCAATGACTTTCTTCTAAAATCATTTTATTCAGTTCTGGTGCATCATACACATAAACTTTACCTCAAAACTTTAGAATACCATTATCATCAACTCGAAAATCATCATCAGTACTCTGGTCAACGGAAGATAAGCGCTCAACCAAAGCCACATCCATTTTCTGCTTCCCTCTAATCTATCTAGGAAACCACTAGTCAACTTCAACATGACCAACTTTACACTACTAGCAGTCACCTTGCAAGCGAGACTAAAATCTCTTAACTGCTCGATCAAATCTAACTCCCTTGCCATCAAAGCAGACATATACAATGCCTTCCGACTCAAAGCATCTGCTACAACATTAGCTTTACCAGGGTGGTAATTTAAGCCAAAGTCACAGTCCTTCAATAACTCTAACCATTCCCTCTGTCTCATGTTAAGCTTCTTCTGATCAAATAGATATCTCAAACTCTTGTGGTCGCTAAATACTTCAAATCAGCAACCATACAAATAGTGTCTCAAAATCTTCAATATAAAAATCACTGCTGCTAACTTCAAATTGTGAGTCGGGTAATTCCTTTCATGAATCTTCAGCTATCTAGAAGCATAAGTCACCACCTTGGCGGGTGAATGAATTAACTTCCTTAACAGTGAACTAGGATAAAAATAACTATGTTCATTTATTTTTGTTCTTGTGTTAACTTCAAGTGCTTGGTTTCGGAAAAAAATTATTTCTAAAAAGCCAATCCAAACCCCTTATTTCTTGTGTCTCTTGCATCTTCACACACAACTGTGGTGAAAAGAATCATACTTACAACCACCATACCTTACTATGACTAATCAACCGTGGTGATATCTCTTTTCCAACCGTTGTGAAATCTTTTACGGAGTAGTGATATATTTCTCTCTCTAATTGGTTCTTAAAGATTGGTATAATCTATTAAAATCTATTTATTGTCCCAACATCTCTTTAACTACTTTTATAATCTATTGTAACATATTATTTCACATATCATTTGCACTTCTATGTAATTGAATGTACCCTCCCTTCAAGATCTTATGTTGAAAATTTTCTTGTTTTTCACCCTTCAAATTCCATCACATAATTTCAAAAAATTTCTTGTGAATTCTTGACTCTTACATCCATAATAAATACCCTATAATAAATATCAAACTCTCTTTCATTACAAGTTTAGAATTTTTTTTTTGAAATAACAAGATATTGAAAAAAAATACACGAATAATTATATTTTAGAGAAAATTTCACAAATAATTATGTTTTATAAAAGACTAACAAAAAAATTCAAATGAGACGGTACATCCACCTAAATTATCATGTAAGTGTCATCTCACATAATTTATATATAGTACCTTCAAACCATATGAGATGACACATACACTCTATTTTTAGGAGAACAAGAAGAGTAAGATTTTATATTTATTAGTTTTTAAATTTCCAAATAAATTCTTTAATCTGTTGAACTAGACACAAATGAGTGCAGTAAGAAAAATAAATTGACACAAAATAAAACATTTTTATAAATGTACTTAACAGTTTTTGAATGGCATAATTAAAAATAAGAATATCATAAATAAAATCATGCTAACATATGTCTTAAGATAATATTATAATTAAAAAAAAATTAAATTAAATATAATAAAATAATATTTAAAATTTCAAAATATTAAATACATATATTTCAAAAAAAATATTTTTACAACTTTGGAGTACATATTAACTTATAAGTATCATTGATAAATGTTTGTCTTATTATAATGACATGACATGAAAATCTCCAATAAGGTAGCCCCACAAACCCTTGCACGTTATCACCAATCCCAACCTTTAGATTCCTTCCCACTCTAATAGCCCTCGATTTTCGTGTCTTCCTCTTTCAAAAAGTCTTCTCCCATTAAAAAGTGCTTTTCCACACCTCTTCTCCCTTCTTCTACTCACCTCTATCTCCTCAATTCTCACCGTGATTTTTCCACCATAATTTCCAACCCTAATTTTTTCTGCCATGACAATTTCGCAGTAGAAAAAAAAAAGGTTAAACTTAAAAGAAAAGCGATTAATTAAACAAATGGCTTTTCATCACGACCATCTCTCACACGAAATCAACTTCCAGCCATTCACAGAAGATCAACAGCTAAATCAAAGCCGTGACATGCAAAGGCTACTTCCATTCACCGGCGCCGGAGCTGGATCAGCGCCGAATTGGCTCAACAACGCCGTAAACTTACGGCAACAGAATTTCCTCCACCTGCAACCCGACACATCGCAAAACGACGACGGAAGAGGAATTCACATGATGGAAAAAAACCGAGATCGAAACCGGACGGAAAGCAGCAACATAGAATCAGAAGAGTTATCACAATACAAAGCAGATATTCTTGGACATCCTCTCTACGATCAGCTTCTATCTGCTCACGTCTCATGCTTGCGAATCGCGACGCCGGTTGATCAGCTTCCTCGGATCGACGCACAGCTTCAGCAGTCGCAGCGTGTGGTGGAGAAGTACTCTTCACTTGCTAATGGTGTTGTGGATGAGAAGGAGCTTGATCAATTCATGGTTAGTTACAACAACAACTCAAACCTAATTTTGTTTTTATTATTTAACATCAATCATATAAATATAATATGTATCTTCTCATACATGCAAATTTATTCTATTATTCTCAATTGTCCCACTATCACTATTCTTTAATCTACTTTTCAATAATGGATTTGAAATTTGAATGATTTGATTTTTATGTCTGTCTTTCTTTCCTTATTGTTGTTTGCGCATAACCTAATTAACCAACTGTTTAAAATATCAATACTGTAATAATGTTAGGTTTGTAATTAAGCTGATTTGCGATTTTAATAACTTGGTAATAAGGTTTTAAATAAAGGTCGCACCTAAGTATATGTGTTACCATAGTGATTGCGGTTAGCCACAATTTATTTTTTATCTGTGAATAATTGTATGAGGATCATCACTTTCTAATACAGTTTTTGGGGGGTGTTCGGAAGTTTATCAAAACCATGCTTGTTATTATACTTTGGTTATACAGTTGATGTATTTAGTCTAGATTTAGGTGCTTTTGTTTCTTTAGTTTTTTAATTGAAAAATATATTTTACTCTTATTATGTGAAACTTGGATCTTTTTTCCTGCTTTTACGGGGTTTGTTGTTGTTTAGACTTTAAAGAACAGTAAAAGGGCAGTGTTAATTGATTAGGGTAGAATTACAGTTACATGATTGTAGTAGGTGTTTGTTGCAGAATTAAATATAAAGAAAAAGAAAAAGATGATGGTGGAAAAAGTAGTAACATTCTTTTTATTTTTATAGTTTAAAAATAAATATTGGACCTCAGTAAATCTAGCTGGTATGAATAAATGAATCTGATTTTTTTCTTGTAAGAAAAAGAGAGTCATTAAATGAGTCTAACTTAGGATACTGCAGGTGTGTGAGGTTTTCAATTTACTTTTTCTTCTAACATCTTAATCAAAGTTGTGACTTGTGATCAACTTTGTATTCTTTTTTACCTGACCTGTAACCTTTATGATTCAGAAAATTGTGTTTTTGTTAAATGTTTTTCACTTTTGAATTCTTTGATGGTTGTGTTTGCATTGATGGAAGCATCATTGTCTAGCTTATTAATGGCTATGCTAACTCTTTTTATAAACAAACACTTATGAAATAAAAGTGCTACGAGTAATTCAATCTGTTGCATATTTTACATATATGTCCTCTTGTGATCATTCCTTCATGTTGCAAGAAGTGGATGATTCCGTCGCTATCATTCACACTTTCAAAATCCAACCAATCATATAATTAATATCTATTGGTACAACAACCAATTATATATTTTAATCCAATCCTTATTTTTCTTTTTGGTATTAAATATAAAACAAAAAGTTGAACATATACTTGGTGTAATTTGAACAAATATACAACTTTCTTTGCTTATATTTAATTTAATACAACACATAACTAGGAGATATAAAGAAAATAATACATTATACATTTAAATTTTGCTTATGCTTAACCTACTACTATATGCATGCTAGTTAGATGGAATTCAAAACTAGAGTTGGTTATTATGTAAGACTAGTCTCCGCAAGTAGACCCAATTCTATGGAGGAATTTATTTTTGAACAAAAATGAATGTAACTAAAATATTTTATGCTTTTTAACTTAAATGTTTGGTTCTCAATATATTTGTTGTAGACGCATTATGTTCTCCTGCTTTGTGCTTTTAAAGAACAATTGCAACAGCATGTCCGTGTTCATGCCATGGAAGCTGTTATGGCTTGTTGGGAATTGGAGCAGTCTCTACAAAGCTTGACTGGTAAGTTAATTTTCAAGTATTTAGTGATATTATTGAATAAGTTGTGCAATGTAGAAGTTATATGAGTTATTAATGAAAATTAATAGATTGAAGACTACTGGTCATAGGAATAAAAGTGATGAAGCCATAAATGGTGTGCATGCATGAACAGGTGTATCTCCAGGTGAAGGAACCGGTGCAACAATGTCGGACGATGAAGATGATCAAGCAGAGAGCAATGCAAACTTATACGAAGGAAGCCTTGATGGCGGTGATAGTCTCAGCTTTGGTCCACTAGTTCCTACTGAAAGTGAAAGATCTTTAATGGAACGTGTGAGGCAGGAGTTAAAGCATGAGCTAAAACAGGTAACTATATATAACATGCAATGCAACCCTAGTAATTGTTGTTACTTTGAATAAGATTGGATTGATTTGCATAGTTAATTTATCTGTGTATTTGAATCAGGGTTACAAGAGTAAGATTGTGGACATAAGAGAAGAAATTCTACGCAAGAGAAGAGCGGGAAAGCTCCCTGGTGACACCACCTCCCTTTTGAAAGCTTGGTGGCAGTCACACTCAAAATGGCCTTATCCCACTGTAAGTTTTTAGTTGAATGTTTGTTTAAGTTTGTTTAACTTACTTGTCTAAGTTCTCATTTGCAAATTATTTTAATTTATTATGTGTGAAATTAAAGTTACATGATATTATTTTAATTTGACATTCTAATATCAACCTTAGAAAAATCTAAATATAAACTCTTATTTTTGTTAGTAAAATAATAAACCTTATAATATAAAAAAGAAAAAGAGATGTAATGTTATATTAATATATTTACTCATTTTGGAGGAGTCCATATTTAGTTTAATTTTGAAACATATTATTTTATATTTAATTAAAATAAGTGTTTATTAATTTAATTTGAATCTAGTGTTAAATATGTTATTTAAAAGTTTACTCTTAAATTAATATGGTTTTCTTACCTTGCTTTTAGTATACATTTATAAATGATTAATAAAAATTATTTTGTTTAAAAATGAAATAATATATTATTTCATAGTATACTTATTAAGCAAGTAGTTGGCCTAAAGTTGTTAATAATGGAGTATTTGTTAACGAAAATTTGTTTGAAAGGTTTTGACTCTGAATCCTAATATAAACAATATTTAGTTAGATTTTATTTATTTTTCATAATAAATTCTGAATTATAATATTATTTCGTTTGAAAATCAAAGGGTTGAGATAACTGTATTAAGTTTCTAGATTAATAATTTTTTAAATCTTAATTCAATATTCAAATTAGAAATAAATATAGAAGACCCGAATTTAGAGTATGTAAGATGGACTGTAAATCAATCTATCAAAATAAAATTTATAATAGATAGTTAACCCACAAGCTACATAAAATATCATGTCAAAAATAAAATAAAAACTACAAGATATAATTTATATAAAAATCTATATTATTAATTACATTTCTCAATTTATACTTCCAAATTTTAAAAACTCACGACTTTTTTTATTTTAACTAATTTTGGAAGAACTCATTACAATATGAAAGTGAAGGAATGATTACAATATGATTTATACCCTCATAATTTTATCTCAAATATGTTAATAATACTAAAAATAAATACATTGAAAAAAAAACGTCAAATTTTTATCAAAGTTAATCCATACTTTACAAAATAAAAACTCTACATTAAAAATTTCAATGTGTCCTTAGAAAATAAAATAAAATTTTCTTATTTGAATTCTTAAAGTGACTTGAAACCTCTATTCAGCTTTATCTTAGAGCCTCTATTTTTTCAGTACAACTAGTAATGACCAAGGAGACAAGCATTACTAGTGAACTGATAATGCGTTAATGTTAGGTCCCAATACATTTTCAGTCAGTCTTATAATGAGGGAATTATTTAGAATAAAATAATATTTTAAAATGAATTATTTATTTCAAATTTTAATATATATATTTTTTAATTTTATTTTCTAATTAATTAAACTTTCATCAATTCTAATATATAATTAGAAGTATTATACTAAAAATATTTTTTTTCTTCTTATTTTTCTACATTTTTTAATACGTGTGAAATAGTAGAATAGATCACTCATTAGTGAGATTGAGGGAGTAACTAATAAAGAATTCATCTCCGCAACCTTGATTTTGCTGGCCAATTGTCTCTTCCATGAATGCTAATCATATTGAACTCGTGAATGTACTTTCAGGAAGAAGACAAAGCAAGGTTGGTCCAAGAAACAGGACTTCAATTAAAGCAAATAAACAACTGGTTCATTAATCAAAGAAAAAGGAATTGGCACACTAATCCCTCATCTTCTACTGGCTCCAAAACCAAGCGCAAGAGGTGACTTTTATTTCCCTAATTGTACCCTTCTTACTTGTTTCAAATACTATCTTTTAATCACTTCAGAATTCGACGATGAATCTGATTTTTCATACATTTGAATAGTAGTGGCGCAGGTGAAACAAGTAACCAGAGCTTCATGTGAGTCGACAAAAAAGATGGGAAAGAAAAAACTATCAATATTCTTCATTTTATGCAACTATATATGTTGGGACGCTTCATGTATAGGACAAGAGCTTATAGTAAAAGATGATGCTGTGTGATGGAATATGAATGTCAAATCAAAATTTGTTTATAACATTGCTAAGAAATGTTACATTACTTGGTAATTTTGTTTTTGAAATTATTCTAGAAATAAAAATATAGTTTCGTAACTTTAAAAAAAAAAAAAAATATTGCAAAAAATTACTTGTAGGATTTTTTTTAAAGTGCCTTTTTGAGAGAAAGATTTAATTTTTTTTCACGACTCTATGCAATTTTGATTTTCTCATTTTAGTTTATAATTTTAGTTTCTATATTTTAATTAAACATGATTTTAATCTCTCCCTTAAATTGTCATCTAATTTTTAATCTCTCTCTTAAATTGTCATCTAATTTAAAAACATTTTGATAGGATGAAAAAAAGAGCATTTTTTTATAAAAACACTAATAATTCTTCTAACAAAAAAATGATAATATTTTTTTTTTAAATTTTAAATTTGTAAATATTAAGAACGCTATGAAGACGCCATCGGATAAGATGTATCACCACAAAGAAGACAAAAGGGAGTAGGAATGGATTCAGGTTAAGAGGAATAGAGGGATGCAAGCTTTTCAAAGGAGAAACCGTGAAAAATGAGATGTTTAGAAGGTGACCCATAAGAAACCCAAAGGAGAACAGAAACAAATCATTTTCTTCTTCATTGAAATACCAGATGATTATGGTGCGAAAGAAATGTATGCTGTTTTCAAAGAGTTCAGAGACATTTTGGAAGTTGTCATACCATCAAGGAGAGATAAGAGAGAAAAGAGACATGGGTTTGCACGATGCAACAATGCGTAGAATGAAAGGTTGCTAGCGATTAAGTTGGATAATATCATCTTAGACTAAAAGAAAATACATGCAAATGTACGCAGATTTAATAGGGAGGCGGTGCATGGGGAAATCAACGGTATGAAAGAAGACAAAGATATAAGTAAGAAGCAAACAGAGGAGATACCATACAAGGTGAAGCTCGTGGAGAAGGTAAGAGGGAGAAAATCATACGCGCATGTGTTAAGAAACAACATAGGCAACACAAATAGAAGAGTTGTGAATACCAGTTCAAAGGAGAAAAAGATTCATTTTGCTCATCTGGAATGCAAGGTTGAAGATGAGGAACTGTCTAGATTAAAAAAGACATTTGTGGGAGTGGTAGAAAACTCAAGAATGGCCTATAACATCCAAGATGCTTTTCACGGGGAAGGATATTTCAGTTTTAAAGTGACATCTTTGGGTGCAAACTTATCATTGTTGGAATAAAGAGAGGAAGGCGAGATCAAAGCATTAATAGAGGAAGCTAGGGAGTGGGTTGGGCAGTGGTTCAAAGAAATTATGCCATGTAAAGCACAAAACATGGACAATGAAAGGATGACATGGTTGAGATTCTACGGATTTTCTTGCGATGTATGGTTTCCAAAGGTATTTGAATCCATGTGCAAACTGGTGGGAGTCTATATATGTTCAAATGAAGTAACAACAAAACAAGAAACAATGGGTGTAGCAAGGATTCTCAAGAAAACAAAATACAACATGATATTAAACAAAACATATAACATATGCATCAATGAGGAGATATTCAGGATAAAGGTAGAGGAAGATCACCATGGGTCTTTAAGGATTTCTTTTTCATAAAATTACAAGAATCAAATAATAGTGATGAATTTGGGCGGATCTCCAGTGAAGACTATGAAGGTTGGAACTCTCACGAGGAGGAAGACAAAGATGACTTATCTTTTGTCTAGGGGACAAAAAGTGTCGATGGGGAAAGATCCAAACGTCCAAGCATCAAGAAGGGTGATGCATTAAATGAAAGTGATGATGGTCTAAATTTAGGACAACTGTCTACAAGTTTAGGGTGGTAGTAGTAGAAAGGAGTTGGTAAAGTTAAAAAGTACATGTCACTCAATGGATTATAGTTTGATAAAATGTTGACAAAATATTGCCAAAAGTCGGTTTGTGTGCGTTGTACCACAAAATTTTCCCTCACTTTTCTCAAGACATTTTCTCACAAGGATTTTCAAAAGTCCAAGTTTACACAAATACAACTGGATTTTGATGCCCCATATAGTTTCCATGGATTATATTGGGCTTTCAAGCATCAAATCGAAGAAAAGCAAGTTTGCTTCAATTTCCCAAGCTTCGATTGGATTTTGACCTCCTTCAGCTTGCCTTCGATCCACGAGGAAAAGGCTTCCTCTATGCTTGCTTTTGATCAATAAGGAAAAGGCCTCCTCTGTGCTTGCTTTCGATCCACAAGGAAAATACTTCCTCTAGGCTTGCCTTCGATTCACTAGGCAAATACTTCCTTCATGCCTGCCTTCGATTCATAAGGCAAGTACTTCCTTCAGGTTTTCCCTCGATTCACAAGGCAAGAACTTCTTTCATGTGTGCTTCGATTCACAAAGAAGTGGCTTCCCTCATGCTAGCTTTGACTCCACCTCTGAACCCTTCAACATATAATTCCTACATTATAAACACACATTGGTGGCCCATTCGAAGAACACACAAGGAGTGCATGTGGTCCATTCAAATAAACTCACAAGTGGTGCCTTCGAAGGACATACATTTGGCCCATTCGAAGAGCGCACAAGGGGTGCATGTGGTCCAGTTGAGGAAACTCACAAATGGTGCCTTCGAAGGATATACATTTAGCCCAGTCAAAGAAACTCACAAGTAGTGCCTTCAAAGGACATACATTTAACCCATTCAAAGAAAATCACAAGTAATACCTTCGAAGGACACACATGTGGTCCATTCGAAGGACACACAATTGTTGGAAACAAGTTTTGTTTTGTATTTTTGATGAGTCTAGTTAAAGATGCTTGCTGACCAAAAGTCCTACATGCTGCCAAGCCCAAGCCTCCTGCACAATTACATTCGAAAGAAATAACAAAAGAAGCTTCGACTGGCCAGAAGGAAGTGTTCGATTGGGCTAATAGGAGAATTTTCCAGGTCAAACAACCAACATAAATGGACTCAATCGAAGGAGCCATGAGGATGAAACCGTGAACAAATAGAATTGAAGCCCAGAGCCATTGAAGGAAGCCACTCAGAGCCAATTGAAGAATAAGGCTTGAGGGCATTCGAAGGAGTCAAGGAGTGAAATCTGTCCAGGTTCATTCAAAACCCAAAAAGGTAAAAAATCCTCAAAAAAGGCAACCTGTTTAAGGCTTCCGATTCTGCCTTCAAAGCCTGATTAATGGCTGTCTCTTTCCTTTTCCATTCATCACTGTCCTCTATAAATACAGAGCTAAAGATACATTGCCAAGGAACGGAAAAAAGGAACATTTTGCCTACACGCACAAATCACCCCAAAGAGCCACACGAAAATCATAAAAATATCTCAAAGCTGCAAGAATCGAAGCATACTTTGCAGGCCTCCTCGCTCAAAACCAAACATCATATCCCTCTCCTGAGATCCCAAGGAAGACTTCCAGGCTCCTAAGAAAGCAATTCCACGCTT
Organism: Vicia faba; assembly: GCA_948472305.1. Classification (NCBI taxonomy): domain Eukaryota; kingdom Viridiplantae; phylum Streptophyta; class Magnoliopsida; order Fabales; family Fabaceae; genus Vicia; species Vicia faba. Next base: position 635,254,157 of record OX451736.1, on the reverse strand, counting down.
AAAGCCACAAATCCACGCATCTTCAATTGGTAAAGGTTTACAAATCCAAAAAAACTGCATTTTCATGGCATATTAATACTTTTAACCGTTTGATCCATGTTCAGGGCTATTGATAGTACATGTTTAACATGAATGAGATCGTTCCATTGCTAGGGCATGATCTGAGATTTCCTTCGAATCCCTGGGTTTAGGTTGTTTCGAGTCAAAATAAGCTTAGACCCGAGGTCAGAAGATTCGAATTAGGGGCAAGAAGGATAAAGTGTTGTGTGTGTGCAGAGGTAGGGGTTTCGATCCATGCCTCTTGCAATGATTTTTTCTATTTGTTTTCTTACAGATCCAGTACCCTCCATAGGAAATCCATCATACGCTTTCAATAGCGTCCCTCCCTGGATCGAAGGACAACATCTCTCCCTGGATTGAAGGACAACCTCCTTCCCTGGATCGAAAAGCAACCTCCCTCCCTGGATCGAAGGACAAAATCCTTCCCTGGATCGAAGGATCATTTATATTTTTATTTTTGTTTTGTTCATTTCTTTTAATGGCTTTCCTCTCCAAATCAATATTAAATCAAAAAATTAGGTTTTAGTCTTTTTATTAAAATTAATTTCGTTAATTAATTATTAATTACTTAAACATTTTTTAAATTACAATTAAGTAGGTTTAGATTTTTCTTTTTCTTTTATTAAATAAAAAACAAACAAAAAGACTTTTCTTTCTAGGATTTAGACATATGTCCAATTCGCGCGCGATTTTATTTTAGTATTATTTTTTTTCATATTATTGTATCTACTTACTAGGATGTAATAGTTTAAATTAGGACATTTACTGTTTTTATCCCCAAATTTGGACATGTAATAATCCCCCTCCCTGAAGCCATGTAATAGCGTAGCTTTAAATTCTGCATTTTAAATTTCCGTAAATTATTAACTGTTTAGATGTATGCTAATTAGGATTGTATGGTAAGAATAATAATCAAACGCTAGTAAACCTAACACAAGATAAATAGCTGAAATACAACACAATTGAACATGTACACCTCTAGGGTATTCCCACTTTAGTTGCCTTCGGAAAATAGTCACAACTCTCGAAACGTGGGAGATTTTAGTGGTTATCCTCCGGTTTAAAAGATCACAAGTCCCTCGATGACCCTCTCGATGTTTCCTCGGTAAACATGATCTTAACATCCTAGGGTAGTTACTAAGATTTCTTGCCAAGTTGCCTTCGTGACTATAAACATCCCTTCAAATGTCCCTCAAACATCCAAACGACCAGGGCTACCTACTCACTAATAGTAGGATAGTCTTGTCTAAAGGAAAGAAGGAAAAGAACGAACCTTTCGAGTAAATTAGATAGTTCCTAGATGCTATGCTCAAAAAATAAACTTTTTACACTTACACAAAACAATTTTCAAAAACCTTTTCAAAAACGCTTTATCAACACTCTTGAGGACTGATACAAGAGTTATCATAAAGCAAATATGTAAGTACGAAGTGCTCCTGAGAGGGGGGGGGGGGGGGGCGTGAATTAGGTAATTTAATTTTTTTCTGGATTTAGTGATGTTGGATATTATTTTTCTTGTTTATGGTGAGTTTATGAAAGAGTAAAGTGGAGAAAAATAAAGAGACACAATTGAGATATCCTGGTTCCCATCACAGTCCTAGAGTACTTCAGTCCCCTTTCAACATGAAAGAGATTTCCTTATAGTTGGCAAACTTAAACAAGAACTACCAAAACCAAGAACAATCCTCTTGGACCAAGAAAAATCCTCTTGGATTTTCACTATGTCAACAGTGAGAACAATCCTCTCAAGGTGACCTTACTTGTTTCCAACAATCCTGGAAAAAAAGAGTACAAAAACCACTAATCTTATTTTCAACAATCCTGAAAAATAAGAAAGTGTACAACAATATTTTGATTGAGTGAGTTTGTAGAGCAATAATCACTTTGAGTGATTTTATCAATAACTTGATCTTCTCTTCCAATAACAATGATATACAATGACTCAAGACTTAGATTGCTCAAAGTTTTCTGTTATACAAGATATGAAAATATGCAAAAAAAATTTGAACGAAAGTGAAAAAGGGTTGAGTTGAATATTTGAAAATTCAGAAAAATATTGATTGGAAGAGATTATTTTTTATTTTGAAATTTCAGTATTTATATGTTCATAGCACCCCTTTGAAACAACACAAGTTTCTGTAAATTAATCATGAACAATTACCAAGATTAAATGAAAAGATTCCATGAAGTGGTGTTATGAAAAGGTATGTTCAAAGCTGCTCTTTTTCAAAAACATTCAGCAAGCAATCGATTTCAACCTTGATGCAAATCGATTGTACGGGTTCTAACATCCAAAAAATTTAAATATTTTCAGTGAGCAATCGATTGCAAAAACATGCAAATTGATTGCACTTTAAAACATAAGCATTTTTAACCAGAGAGAAATCGATTGCACTCTTGTATAAATCGATTGCACTAAGAAACAAAAGCAAAACAGTTGAAAATGTGAGTCATGCAATCAATTGCACCAACATGTAAATTGATTGCACAAGATTAAAAATGGATTATTTTGCTTAGAAAACATTGAGAAAAAGTTTGGACAAGTTTTAAACACTTCTTTTGATCATTGAGCATCTAAAACTTAAGTTCATAGCAAGATTTGTTATTATACCTTGTGAAACTTGCCAAGAGCTTGAATCAAAGACTTTTATCCATTGATGCTTTAGCTTGATCAATATCTTTGCCTTCTTGCCATTATGGTTTGTCTTCATCAAAATAAAGTTCATTGAGAAGCTTGATATTACATTCTCCCCCTTTTTGACGATGATAAACAATCTTTCTTGAAGCTTTGTTATTTCTGGAAAGAGACTTCTCCCCATAAGATGTATAACTCCCCCTTTGTATGAGAAGCTTTGTAATCATTTGGATTTTCTCATCTTGAAGGATTCTTTGTACCTCAAAAGTTTAAGACAAGGAAATACACAAGCATAAAGTGTAACATCTTTCTCCCCCTCTGACATTATCAAAAAGATAGGAAAGATGCATAAAATATGGACAATATACATGTAATAATATTGAAAACTTAAACAATAATGTTTATTAAACAAAACATAGTCACAAGAGATAACAAAGACATAATGATAAACACAATAAAAATAACACAAATGGACAGAATTCATGGTTGGTTCATGTCGGGGTTGTTATAGAAAAATGGTCCTTGATTGGGAAATTATTGTTGAAGTGGAGGACCGGTGTATTGTGAAGAAGGGACAGCTGGGTTGTTGGGATCTTATGGAGGTATGCGGAGATGAGAGTAAAGGTAAGAAAACTGTTGATTCACATCTGTATGAAAATGATTGATCCGGGTCATTGTGGAGTCGTTGATAGCATTCCATTGGTTGTTGATGTTGGTGTTGAGCGTGGCAAACTGTTGAGTCATGAATTTAATTACATCTTGATTGCTTGGACCAACAAGAGCAGGTGGAGGAGGTACAACTTTACCACCTTCATCTTCTTGATCGTTTCCCTTCATCACCAACCACATCTTCACCAATGTACATTATAGTTTTCAATTTTGGATTGTAATGAACACCCATTCTCGAATCAACATTTTTGGTTGAAATCTTATGCAGATTTGCGTCCTGTGATACGGTGGGAAGAGAACTGACTGTTTTGGAATGTTGGTTCGCATTTTGCGTTTGTTTTTCGCAAAATGTCGCGGTAAGCAAGAGTCGCTACCGACTTTTATTTTATCCAACAAGGAAAGGAAAAAAGCACAGAAAAATTCCTTTTTGAGATATTTCTCGGGTTCAGGGGGTAGATTATAGAAAGGGAAGGTGTTAGCACCCTTTCTATCCATGGTTATCCACGGGCTCTTAGGTACTTGCTCATTGTGTTTTCAAAATTTGCTTTTCTTTGTGTTTGTGGGTTTGAAAGAAGTTTTTGTTTGAAAGGAGTGTAAGTGCGAAAAGTTTTGTTTTGTTTTTAAAAGGAGCAAGTACTTAAGAACCATCTACCTACTCGAAAAAGGAATTAATCTATGCAAATGTCCTTTCGACAATGCTATCCCACTATTGAGGAGTAGGTAGCATCGTCGTTGGAGTTTTAGGATCAATTCGATTAAGGGACGTGTGGTCACTAAAGCAATGTTAGGACGCCTTAGCGGTAACCCTAATGTCTTAGATCATTTTTATCCTAGGCAACCGTTTCGAGGCAACTATGATCTTTAGATAAGAGGACGACCTCTAAAACTTCCTATACTCAATGACCACGTTCGAAGGCAACCAAGTGAGGTATACCCTAAGAGTGCGCATGTGCGAGTGTGTTATTTCGGTTAATTTTATCTTTGTACATGTCGTGGGTGAGCTATGTTGATTTTAAGTTCATACATTCGATCTTGTCATGCATTCCCTATTATCAAACATCTAGCAGTGTATAGTTGCAGAATTTAAATCTAAAACTATTACAAGGCGTCGGGTATTTACATCGCCAAAAGCAACCCTTTAATTTAAATTGCGGAAAGCAAATAAAGCGATAAATAATTAAAGTCCTAATTAAAGCTATTACATACCGGAAAGTATTACATCAATATGAAATAAATACGGATCGCGTGCAAGAAAATTAAAACGACGCATATTTTAGGGTTTTGACCCTTTTTGAAAAGAAAGAGATTTTTGTTATTTTGAATTAAAAAAAGAAACTAGATCTAAATTAATTATTAAATTAAATGAGCTAATTAATTAATTAATAAAAATAATATTTTTTTGGATTTTTTGAGTATTTAAAGAAATAAAATAAATTGATTAAAAGTTAATAAAAACCTAATTCTACATTAATTTTAATTATTTGCGAAAGATATTAAGAGTTAAACCTAATTAACACTAAATTTATTTACAAAAATAAAAGTGATGATTTTAATTTTAATAAATAAAACATATTTTTGTGTTTTTGATTTTATGAGGAAAATAATTAATTGGTTAGTTTAAACAATAAAAATAATAATACAAAAACAATTAAATAAATAAAATATAAAAAGAATAGAAATAACCAAGGGGGGTGCTGGGCCTGGAAAGGGAGTAAGATTGGCATTTTTGAGGCCCAAATTCGCTGCAAGCTTGGTTGTCCTTCTGATCTAGTGTGACACGTTGACCTTGGCATATGGTGGATGTCCAATATGGGCCACCAGATTTGGCCTGGAGGCCATCTGGCAGGCATTGGATGAAGGTGTATGATACATTGCAAAGTGTGAGGCTCACTGGAACGTCTGAAAGAAAATAACAACAAATATATTGGGGACCTGGGATTCGAACCCAGATCCCATTGGATTCCACACGACGCGTTTGCCACTGGACCAATGCCTTCTATTTGTTAGTGGATTAGGCAGTAAATATTATATGAAAAAAAACAATTATTATGCCTGAAACAAAAAATAAGCGCAAAATATTTTGAATGGACGAATGGGATACGGCCACGTGATCGTCTTCCCCATAGAATTTCTGGTTATTTTTCCTGCGGATTTTAATCCGCAACTAAATCCCTAGATGTCTCCTAAAATCATCTGTAGGCCATGGAAACGAATTTTGAGAACATCATCATGCTCGTCTCTCCCTCCTGATTCCATCCATGTCCATGGTTGGTCCTGATTTTACCTGAAATTGAAACGCCTAAAAACAAGAAAACCAAACCCTAGTTTCGGGTAGGGCTTTACAGGCTACAAAAATAAAATCAAATATTGCAGAAAGTCTCTAAATGGACCGATTAGCATGATTGTGCAAAGATTTTGGCAAAAGGATGCAAGAATAAGAGATTTCAATTTCATGTACAGGGCGGTGTTCAAGAAGACTTACAACGCGATTGGGGATGTTTCAGGGCTTGCTTTTGATTCCTTTAGACTCAATGGATGTCCAGCAAGAGGATAGCGTGGAGTTTTGGCCTTGAAAATGCCTTTAGGATGGATTTCAGATTCCAACTTTTCAAGCTTTTTTTCAAGTTTTTTCTTGTGATCTTTTGCAGCCTCTTGGTTCTGAATTTCGTCCCTTTGTGTTGTACAAGTAATATGGAAGCAATTAGGTCAAGTCTTGGGCTTTGAATCCATGAGCATTGATGATTTTGGATTTGATATGATCCTCCATTACAAAGCTTCCAAAAATGTCCCAAATCCAATATTTTGTTCATAACATGGCTTGATATGAATTTGATCTTGTCCATGATGATAATTGAAACCTGTATCAATCAAAAAGATCCTATTTCATCAATGTTTGGATTTTATTTGGATTTAAATTGATTTAAAATGAATTAAATTAATAAAAATCAAGTAAAATAGAAAAATCAATGAATGGACATAAAATTGAAGATAGGACACGTGTGTGGTGTGACAAGATCAAATCAAGTGGAAAAAAGTGGGCCCATTTGACAAAATTTGAAGTTTTGGGGATAGTTGACTTTTGGTAATTTTGGAAAAATGTCCAACTTCAACAATGCATAACTTCTTCCATTTTGAACTTTTGGAGGTGTTATTGGACTTATTAGAAACCTTGATATGTCCTATAACAAACCCTTTTGGTCTCATCTCATTTTTATATTCCATGCTCAATTTATAAGCTTTGGAAAAAAAGGTTTTTTGTTGACTTTCAAAAATGACCTATAATGTCCAAATTTGTAACTTCTTGTGAGTGCATTTCTTGATATTGGGGTATGAATATGGATTGTAGGAAATTGCATCCTCTTAAAAATGAGCTTTGGATGGGTCATTTCTCATAAAGTATGAGAAAGTTATGCTTGGTCAAAGTTGAGTTGACTTTTCCTATAAAACCCTAATTTAGCAACTTTTGAACCTTGATGAATTTTGAGCAATCCTTGATGAATAATGATCAACCCTTGATCAAATGATGAATTATCCTTCACAATGAGAATGTTGACAAAAAATCTTGAGGTTTGACTATTTGTAGGTCACAGTTGAGTTTTGCCCTAGCACAGTCGATTTTTGGACCTCTTGAGCCATTGACTGACCAAACTTCCTCTGCAAGGCTTGAAATTTGACATGGATGACCTTGAGAACATCTTAGAACATTGGGGAGAATTTTAGGTCATTTGGATTCAAGGACCTTGATGCAACACAAAACCCTAATTTGAGATTGACTGCCTTAGGAGATGGTTTGACTGTCTAGCCTTTGAGCAATCTTGAGCAACTTGGAGATTATTCTTGACATGTCTTGAGAATTATGGGAGGGAAAATTTTGGGGTACAACACGTCCATTTCAAATTTTTCAAAACCATCAACATCAATTCCATAATTCTCAATAATAAGAGTAATAAAATAAGCATATGGCAGGAACTTTGATTTTGCATCAAAACTCAGCATATGAATCATGATAAGACGAGCCCAATTGACACATATTCCTCTTTTTCTAGTGTACAACAGTTGCATCTCAAGATCTGTCACAGTGCAGTGATTTCTAGCCCGCGGAAACATGATGTATACCATAAAATAGTGAAACAGCCTATCATCGATATAAAAATTACCTGCACTCCAAGAGTCTCTTGAGGGAACAACACCGCCTAGACTTCGAATCCTTTTTGCATGGAATTATGATTCATTTAACCTTCCGATACTGTAGTAAAAATTCTTCTTGTTTTAGTCATTCCAATCTTCATCTTCTGGGTTATAAAGGGTGCTCCCTGTATAAGGAATGTTTAAGATACCTCCAAAAATTTCAGGGGTTAGGAAGATTCTTGTACCCAAAACGTATGTGACAAACTTTTCTTTATAAGTTTCCAAGTTATTGAAGAATGTCCACACCAAATCCGGGTAATAGTATTCATATGACGAAATGGTCGGTTCCAAATCATAGGATGTTAAAACATTTTGAAATGTAAATCATTCTTGAGGAAAGGATGATAGCATACCATATTTTGGAGTTGAGAAAATTTTCCGTTGAAAATACTTTGTGAACCTCTCTTCTCGTTGTTGTGTTAGAGTTTGAATGAGTGGATTTTACATAGAAGAGGATCCAGCTTTCTTCCCTTTATCTTGAGATGATAATTTTCTCTTTTGTCTGGATGCCATGAGGAAGGCGATTTTTGAAATTAGGGTTTGGTGGGTTTGTATATGTCACAATACTTTTGAGGTTTTGAGAAGTAGATATGTGATGAGATGAATTTGGAAAGAAGGTTGTGTTATAGGATAAGATTTGTGAGTAGAGAGTTATGAGTGGGGTTTAATGTATTCAAAGTTATTTAATTGGCCAATAATGGAGGTGATATTGGTAATAGGAGAGGATAGGGATTCTGACCAACATTAAAACATGTCATAAAGTTAAATTACAGCAGGTGCAATCGATTTGCACACAGATGCAATCGATTTGCACAATAAACAGAAACAACAGTAAACTGAAACGAACAACGTGCAATTGATTTGCACTATGGTGAAATCGATTTGCACTGAAACAGAATAGGCAGAGAATAAAAACATACAGTGAGCAATCGATTTACACAATGGTGCAATCGATTGCATCAACCAAAAATGACCAAAAACACATTTTCTTGAATTTAAACAAATCTTAATATACATAACATCTTAAGGAAACATATAGACATGAATTTTTCACATATAAACATGAATATCACTTTGAAAGCATTAATAAAGGATATAATGCACCTTAGACGTCATGTTCATCCAAAATACCAAGTTCTCGTTGAATTTTGTAAAATGGTTCTCTTGCCAAAGGTTTTGTGAAGATATCAACAAGTTGATTATGAGTATCTACAAATGTGACTTCGACATCTCCTTGAATTACATGATCACTTCCTATGGAGGCAATTGTTAAAGACTTCTCATTTTGAATTTTCTTAGCATACTTCTTGAAAGCCTTGAATGCATCACTTTTCTGCACTAAAAAGAATGTCCAAGTATATCTAGAGAAATCGTCAACAATAACCAAGGCATATACATTACCTCCGAAACTTCTTGTTCTTGATGGACCAAATAAGTCCATATACAATAATTGTAGTGGCCTTGTAGTAGACACGATATTCTTAGATTTGAAAGTTAATTTTGTTTGTTTCCCTTTTTGACATGCATCACAAAGTCTATCTTTAACAAAATTTCTCTTAGGCAACCCAATGACAAGATCATGCTTGATTAATTTATTCAAGTGTTCCATGTGAATATGAGAAATTCTATTGTGCCAAAGCCATGAATCATCGTTGTTCGCCATGAGACATTTTACCTTCAAAGATGATCATCAAGGGAAATCATAAATATATTATTAATTCTTTTACCTTTAAGTATAACCTCATTTGTGACTTTGTCTTCTATCAAGCATTCATCTTTGGTGAACTTGATCTTGAAGCCTTTGTCACAAAGTTGGCTAATACTAAGAAGATTGTGCTTTAGTCCTTCAACATAAAGAACATCTTCAATGGACGTGAAAGGTGGAGCACCAACTTTGCCTTTGCCAAGAATTTTTCCCTTATTGTTGTCTCCATAAGTGAAAAAACCTTGGCATTTAGCACTAGATTTGAAAATTGGTTTATGTCTCCCGTCATATGCTTTGAACAACCACTATCAAGATACCATAGATTGCATGTGGTCTTCAAGCATACCTACAAAACAAATTAGGTTTTGTTAGGTACTTAAGTTGCTTTGGGTCCTTCATAATTAGTATCTTTCTTTACCCACACATAATGCCCACTTGCCACACTAAAGTTTCTAACATAGTAAGCATTAGGTGTGTGGCCTTTAATACCACAATAAAAACAAGTAGGTTTAAAGTTACTTCTATAGCTAGAAGGATAAGATTTCTTCTTAGGAAATTTTTTCTTTTTAGGATAATGATGAACCATTTTAGGTTTGTTCACTTTCTCTTTGGATGATTGATCACTAGCCTTAACAAAGATAGTTTTATTAGAACTTGGTTTTGAAAACTTTGAATATCCAAGTCCACTTTTATCATTGAAATATCTTTGTTGGCTAAGAACACCTTCCAATCCAATTTGACCTTTTTCATATCTCTCAATAACTCTTTTTAATTGGACAATTTGGAAAGAGAGTGATTCACAATTTTTGCATACAAAATTCTGCTTTTGCTCATTAAATTTTTGTTTTTCATCTTTGTGATCTTTTTCCATAGATTCACGTTTTTCTTCTAAAATGAAATTTGTTTCTTTTGAGATGAAATAGTTTTTTACATAATTTTGCATTCATTTAATAGTTCATCTATAGCACCTTGTGCATCATTATCAAAAAGATAAAATTCATTACTAACCTCGTCATCTTCACTATCGAAATGGTGTGAGGCCATCAATGCTATATTTGCACTTTCATCACTATCGGAATCGGACGAAGAACTTATCTCATTATCCTCCCATGCAACACATGCCTTTTTGTTCTTAAATTCCTTTTTGCCTTTGTAGCCACCTTTCTTGGAGAGTTTTGGACAATCCGGCTTTATATAACCTTGCTTACCGCATTCATAACATGTGACTTCTTGTGTTGATGTGGAAGCTTCCTTTTTCTTGAATTGTTTCTTTCTTTTTGCATGAGAAAAGGATTTGTCATTTCTACCAAAGAACTTACCAAGCCTTTTAACAAGAAGCATGAAATTTTCATCTTCTTCCAGATTGTCTTCCTTTTCAACTTCTTTGGAATCAATCTTTAAAGCAATATTCTTGGATTTCTTCTCTTGATTTTCATGCTTTTCAAGTCTTCCGAGTTCCGTTTCATATTCTTGAAGTTTTCCAAACAACGTTGCGGACGTCATTGTAGAAAGAATTTTCTTTCCAGAAATTACCGTTACTTTTGGTTGCCATTCCCTAGTTAAAGATCTAAGCACTTTCAGATTTAGTTCATCATTAGTTAAAGTCTTACCAAGAGCACTTAGATGATTTGTCAAGTGCACAAATCTTTTCTATAAGTCAAGGATGGATTCTTTGGGCTTCATTCAAAATAACTCGTATTCTTGACTTAAAGTATTTAATCTTGATCATTTGACTTCAACGGTTCCTTCATGAGTTTGTACCAAGGTATTCCATATTTCTTTCACCATTTTGCACGCCGAGACACGAAAGAATTCATCCCTGCTAAATGCACCTTGAAGAGGATTGATTGTCTTTTTATCATAGAAGACCTTTTTCTTATCATCTTCATCCCATGCAGTTTTAGGCTTTGATGAACCAGCACCGTTGATCACCGTTATAGGAATAAATGGACCATTTTCGATGACATCTTATATTTCTTCTCCTTGTGCTTCTAGATGTGCCTTCATGCGTATTTTCCAGAAGTTAAAATATTCACCACAGAATAGAGGAGGCTTGTTGTTACTACCACCATATCTGAAAACAGGATTTTGATTTGCGGAAGCCATTCTGGATCTCTAGGAATAGGTTACCTATAACCTGCTCTGGTACTAATTGTAAGTACGAAGTGCGCCTAAGAGGGGGAAGGGGGGGGGGGGGGGGGGTGAATTAGGTACTTTAAATTTTTTTTCTGGTTTTAGTGATGATGGATATTATTTTTCTGGTTTATGGCGAGTTTATGGAAGAGTAAAGTGCAGAAAAATAGAGAGATACAAGCGAGATATCCTGGTTTCCCTCACAGTTCGAGAGTACTCCAGTCCCCTTTCAACATGAAAGAGATTTCCTTATAGTTGGCAAACTTAAACAAGAACTACCAAAATAAAGAACAATCCTCTTGGATTTTCACTATGTCAACAGTGAGAAAAATCATCTCAAGGTGACCTTACTTATTTCCAACAAGCCTGGAAAACAAGAGTACAAAAACCACTAATTTTATTTTCAACGATCCTGAAAAATAAGAAAGCGTACAACAATATTTTGATTGAGTGAGTTTGTAGAGCAATAATCACTTTGAGTGATTTTATCAATAACTTGATCTTCTCTTCCAATAACAATGATATACAATGAATCAAGACTTAGATTGCTCAAAGTTTTATGTTATACAAGATATGAAAATATGCAGAAAACTTTTTGAATGAAAGTGAAAAAGGATTGAGTTGAATATTTGAAAATTCAGAAAAATATTGATTGGAAGAGATTATTTTTTATTTTGAAATTTCAGTATTTATATGTTCATAGCACCCATTTGAAACAACATAAGTTTCTATAAATTAATCATGAACAATTGCCAAGATTAAATGAAAAGATTCCATGAAGTGGTGTTATGAAAAGATATGTTCAAAGATGCTGTTTTTCAAAAATGTTCAGCAAGTAATTGATTGCACCCTTGATGCAAATCAATTGCACGGGTTCTAACAGCCAGAAAATTCAAATATTTTCAGTGAGCAATAGATTGCACAAACATGCAAATCAATTTCACTTTAAAACAAAAGCATTTTTAACCAAATAGAAATAGATTGCAGTCTTGTGTAAATCGATTGCACTAAGAAACAGAAGCAAAACAACTGAAAATGTGAGTCATGCAATCGATTGCACCAACATGTAAATCAATTGCACATAAGTAAAAATGGATTTTTTTGCTTATAAAACTTTGAGAAAAAGTTTGAACAAGTTTTAAACACTTCTTTTGATCATTGAGCATCTAAGACTTAAGTTCATAACAAGATCTGTTATTATACCTTGTGAAATTTTCCAAGAGCTTGAATCAAAGAATTTTATCCATTGATGCTTTAGCTTGATCAATATCTTTGCCTTCTTGTCATTATGGTTTGTCTTCATCAAAATAAAGTTCATTGAGAAGCTTGATATTATAAAATCGCCGCACTAAGGCATTTCAAAATACTTTTCAAAAACACACGAAAGCACAAAGTATTTTTAAAAATGAGCTAAGAATCTAAGAGCCTGTAGAAAACTACGGATGGAAAGGGTGCTAACACCTTCCCTTTCTATAATCTACCCCCCTTACTCAGAAATAATCTCGAAAAGTCTTTTTCTATTCTGTTCACCCTTTTCTTTGTTGGATAAAAGAAAAGTCGGTGGCAACTCTTACTTACCGCAACATTTGCGAATACAAACATAAAACCAGTATAACAGTCAATTCTTCCATCGTATTACAGAACTGGCGACTCTGCTGGGGAGAATTAAATAAAAAAAAGTGGGGTTACCTTAGAGTTAGTTCACTTTAGAATTTCTTTCCTTGTTTGCTTTGTTTGCTTTACTTTTAAGGGTTTTGTTTGGGCTTACTTGTAAAGATCCTACACTCGGATCTAAGGCACCTTTTAAGTACGTAGCAATAGATCATGGGAACTGTAGGGGTATACTGACACGGTTGAAGCGATATCTACGTTGGTGTGACACATTTGTTGGTACCGGTAGACCTTGAGTAGTCAAGGAGAATACAGGGCCGCTGTGTGGTGTCATGAAGCACCAACTGACCTTAGAACCTTTAATTGAACAACTTGGCCATTAGGAAGTAGTGAGATAGTTGGATTTGGTGTAGTCCGAAGTTGGTTGATACTCGATAATACACTCATTAAAGTCTGACTTCCGGGATATTTTGGTCGCTAGTAAAGAGGATTGCACTGAAATAATGCACAGTAAAGAAATATCAGTGATATTGAGATTCCCTAGAACCTGATTACTATTAATAGGACAGGTTGAGCCAACTAAACTTCAAGAGGGTACTTACCTATGGAACTCATGCAAGCCTAAACCTAAGGATTTGTTTGTGTGCTTGTATATATTTGTTTGTACACAACATCATAACATCATAACATGGAATGTCACACTAACCATTTCAAGGACTTTTAGGACTTATCTTTGTGTCTGTTTTGTAGGACATGGCTCCCATTCGTAGAAATACTATCCAAGTCAACCTCATAAGGGTGCCTCCTCAACTCAAAGAGTTGGCAGCAAGGGTTCCTAAGAATTCTCCATTCACCAAAAGACGTGGTCGACTCCTCAATTTGGTCACCTCAAGCCCTGATGAAGACATGGTGAAAGTTCTCTTTCAGTTCTTTGACCCTTTACATAATTGCTTTACATTTCCCGATTACCAGTGAGTGCCTACCATGGATAAGTTTTCTAGATTATTGGGAGTGCCTATTCTAATAAATTACCCTTCAACGGTATGGAAGGAGACCCAAAGCCTGAGGAGATCGCTCAAGCCCTACATTTACAACGGTCCGATATTGTGATAAATTGGGAAACAAGAAGCGGTGTCAAAGGGTTTCTAGCCAGGTTTTTGTTTGAGAAAGCTCACTATTTTTAGGATACTTTGGATTTACAAGCCTTTGAAGAAGTGTTGGCCCTTCTCATCTATGGGATGGTATTATTCCCTAATCCGGACCAACTCATTGACGTGAATGCGGTCAAAGTTTTCATGTCTCGTAACCCGATGCCTACTTTACTTGGAGACATTTTGAACTCTTTTCACACTCGCACCGTAAAAAGAAAAGGAACCCTCACGTGTTGCACTCCTATATTGGCTAGGTGGTTTATTTCACTCTTACCTCGATCTGTGTTGAAGAATGAACAAGGCATGAGGTGGTCTAATAGGTTGATGTCCCTCACACATTAAGATATCTCTGGTGCTCTCGATCTGTGAAAGAAGTCACCATCATTGATCGCTGTGGGGAATTCCCTAATGTCCCTCTCCTAGGAATTAGAGGAGGAGTCACTTATAACCATTGTTTGGCGTTTCGACAGTTTGGGTATGCTAGGAGGGATGGTCCTCATGATGCGCTGGTTCGGGGAATTACATTCGACTATGAGAACAATGTCCAAGGGTACCGTCAGAGGTTCATCCGAGCTTGGGGCATGGTGAACAAAGTGAATAGAAAAACATTGATGTATAAGAACTCCATTCTATTGGAGCCTTATCTTAAGTGGGTGCGAGCAAGCGTTCAAAATCTCATGATGCCTTACCCCGCCACCCTACCTATCATCGTGGAACCTATTGTCGAGACAAATGTACCTCATACTATTCTCCATCCTGACATGCCGACTACTCTCGAGGAATTGCAAAGATCTTAGATTTAACTCAAAGAGGAACGAGACACCTTTGAAACCCAATTCTACGCAAGCAAGAAGAAGATTTTGGAGCTTACAAGACAACTGCATGAAGAATAGAGTTTGAGTGCCTACATTGCACCAAAGAGGATGCGCCCATGGGAATCCCGAGTCTTGTTTAATTTAGGAGTTTTGCTTTATCTTTGTTTCTTCCATTATAAGCCCAAGAGGCATCGTTGTAATCGTTTAAACTTATGAATGCAATTAATGTTTGTTCTCTTTTTATTTAAGCAAATTTAAAATCTTAAAAGTCCTTGAAAACATTGCATAAACATTAACCTGCATATCATTACATAAGCATCTATTTTGAGACAGGTTTCTTATTCTTTTCGTTATTTATTTCAGCAAAATAAATGGCTCTTGAACAAACAGTAAAGGACCTTCAATCTCAAAACGCTCAGTTCCAACAAATGTTCCTGGCTCTGGCTAAGGGGAAAAAAGATTTGAAAGCTCGTATCATCAAAGAGAAGATGAAGAAGGCAAAGAAGTCAACTGGTGTCTTGAATTTGGGAAGAATGTTTAGAGGACTGGCTAAGCGAGCTCTAGATTTCGTAACCCCGTCAAATGAGGGGGACAATCAAGAAGAAAAGCCAACAGAAGAAAACGACAACCCAGGGACTGATGAGGAAGAGGATGATTACTCAGAGGAACAATATCCTCCTGCTGATGATAAATACAAACATCTAGAGGATCGTCTCAATGCTATGGAGATTCAGAGGGTACCCGGGCTGGATTTTGAAGAGCTAGGACTGGTCTCAGAGGTGGTCATCCCGCAAAAATTCAAGGTTCCCACATTTGCTAAGTATGACGGTGCCTCCTGTCCTAAGCTATACTTAAGGTCATATGTCAGGAAGATTTAACCCCACACTACCGATAGGAATCTGTGGGTACATTTCTTCCAGGAAAGTTTGTCAGGTATGCAGTTGGAATGGTTCTATCAGCTGAAGGGAACCAACATTCGCAATTGGGAAGACTTGGCTGCTGCTTTTTACAAGCAATACCAATATAATGCTGACCTCACTCCAACTCGTACAAAATTGCAAAGTATGTCTATGGGTTCCGGCGAGGGTTTCAAAGATTATGCCCAGAAGTGGAGAGATCTTGTGAGAAGAGTCCAGCCTCCTCTGTCTGATAGAGAGTTGGTAGACATATTTTTGGGCACTTTGTTCGGTCCATTTTTCAACCATCTGATTGGAAGTTCTTCAGTTGGGTTTACTGAGCTGATCTTGACTGGTGAGTGGGTAGAAGCTGGTATTAAGAGTGGTAAGATTTAGAGGGATGCATCCTCCAGTACAGAAAAAAACCATTCTCCAGGAAGAAAGAGGTCAGTGCTACTTATGATCAGAGAAATCAAAGCAAAACTGAACGTTGTTCGACAGTAGGGGCTGTTATGATTTCCAATCCTACATCAAACCAACAACGAAACAATCAGCAGAGACCGGATGCACCCAGAAGACAGTTCACCCGGAACAACATGACCTTATCTTAGGTTTTGCCACATCTGTTAAAGTCCAATCTGGTGACTCTAAAAGAGGCTCCTAAGAATCCAAATACTGCATCTCCCTGCTACAACCCAAATGCTCGATGTGCCTACCACTCTGACAGTCCAGGGCATGATATAAATGATTATTGGGCTCTGAAGAACAAAGTGCAAGATCTGGTTGAGGCAAATGAGATTGAGTTTGACACTCCTAAGACTCCCAATGTCATAACTGCACAAATGCCCAAGCATGAACCGAGAGTCAGTGCTATTGATGTTGTTTCCTCTACATAAGAGGCTGACAGTGACTGCGATGTGGACAAGTGGATCTTCCCAACTATCAGCAGTGGACTCAAAAATTGGAAGGCCAAGGATTTTGTTCCTATTACTTTTATTCAAGATTAATTGTGTTTTAGTTTTTTTTTATATGTAATATTTGAATAATTGAAACTCTAAAGCCTTGTGTCTTACCCGAGGCATAATGGTCTATTTGTGAGGGTTATTACTTCATCTTCATATGTCATTAATAAATTATTGGACGTTTTGCATGCAAATTTTACGCTCTTTGTTTTTCTTTTCTACTTTTTACTTTATCAAAAAATAGCTATGCTCTCTTACACACACCCACATATCAAACTACAGATCCACATCCACTATGCATCCCATTGATAATGGTTCTACTATTACCAATTATAACTTTGAAAATACGATCTACCAAGCCGAGGACGAAGGTGAGGAAGATTATGAAGTACCAGGAGAACTTGCCAGACTGTTACAACAAGAAGAAAGGGAAATACAGTCTCATGAAGAGCCGGTTGAGACAGTAAACTTGGGTAAGGATAAGAAGGAAGTCAAGATAGGTGTTACATTCTTTTCAAGTCGAATATTATGATTCCACTGTGTAGTTATGAAAGTTGATGGTTTTAAAAGACTAAGTTATGTTGTTGTTAGTTCATCTGAGTTTTAAGTATTATGTATTTGTTTAAATGCGATTAAACATCGTTGTTATAAGCCAAATGTGTAGCATCTCATTTATTCATTGGAAATTTTGAAACTCTAATTTTATATAATTTATTGGGTAAAAATGGGGAGTTACACATACGATTGTGTTAATTGGATTTTCTTAAGGAAGATGTTACACATGTTTGGATTTTGTGTGAAATGAGGGTGCTGGATGGAAGCATGTGTTTTCAACAGTAGCATGTAAGTACTTGTCAATTGAAGTCCAACGAGAGATTTTAAGGTGGAGAGGGGCCTTAGACAAGGTGACACATTATCACCATTCCTATTCACATTAGTAACAAAGGGTCTGACTAGAATGATCAATAAAGCTGCGGAAAATGGTGATTTCATATGTCTTTACAGTTTGTAAATGATAGATTAATTGTGGGGGCATGAACTTGGAAGAACTTGTGGAATATTAAGCCAATGCTCAGAGGTTTTGAGATGATGTCAGGGTTGAAGGTGAATTTTTACAAGAGCAATTTGCATGGTATTAATATTGAGTATTCCTTTATGGAAGAAGCATCACAATTTCTTTCTTGCTGCATAGATGATGTTCATTTTAAGTTTCTAGGAATTACTGTGGGAGCCAATCTTAGGAGATGTTGCACTTGGAAGAATATGGTCGAAGGAATGAGGAAAATATTGTCAAGTTGGAAGGCTAGAAATTTATCTATTTATGGAAGAGTGACTTTGTTAAATGTTGTGTTGTCTAATGTACCAATCTATGCTATGTCTTTCTTCAAAGCTCCCAAGAAGATCATCCAACAAATTATATAAATTAAAAGCAAGTTCTTATGGAATAGAAAAGAGGAGAAAAGAGGTAAAATTGGGTTAAATGGGAAAACGTATGTAAACCAAAGAAGTGGAGGGTTTAGGGGTTAAACACATTGGTGTATTCAATATAGAACTATAATGCAAATGGAGGTGGATAATGATGTATGAAGGCAAAGCAAAATGGAAGGATATAATTCTAGCAAGATATGAGGACTAAATACTAGAAAATCCTAAGAGATCAGAGGCAAGTAAAAATAAGAAGGCTTCTATTTGGTGGAAAGATATCCTGTCTGTGGGTAGGGTCACACTAGAGGACGAATCTATGGTGGATGTGTTGATAGATAAAAAGTTGTTTAAGGTGGGAACGGGTGACACTGTACCATTTTGGTTAGGGAGATGGATTGGAAACAAAACTCTGAAGCAGGAATATCTACCCATTTTTCATTTATCAGAATATAAAGATGGCAAAGTGGCCGAGCTGAGAGAATCTGTGCAAGGTGGGTGGAAATGGAATTTGGGGAACAATAGTAATATCATTCAGAGTTTGAATGATTTTGATTCAAGGAAGTTAAAGGATCTTGAAGAAATTCTAGAAGAGATTATGTTTACACAACAGAGTAGCGATAGAGTCAAATTGTGGCCAGAACAAGATGACATCTACATAGTGAAATCATGTTATAACTTGATGAAAGAAAAGGTTGTTACTGCTGATCCACTGCAAAATAAACAAGTACAATAGTTGAGCATATTATGGAAAACAAGCACACCATTGAAGATTAAGATCTTTGGATGGAGGCTATTGATTGATAGATTTGCTACCAGGGATCAACTTGTTAGGAGAAACATTATCTAGGGTGAGCATAATCGAGCTTGTGTTTTATGTTTTGATATGGAGGAGAATTTGTTCGATCTGTTCTTCCAGTTCAGTAAAAGTAGATAGGCGTGGGGGAGTATTTACAAATGGTTGGGGATGGTGAATGTTGCGGCAAACTCAGCACCACAACACTTTAACAGTTTCCTGCTCCATTTGAAAGAAATAATGAAGAAGAAGACTAGTGGTGGTGCTGCGGAGAATTTGGAGAATGAGAAATGACATTTTATTCAATGGTATAATTCACAACTCAGAGGAAATTCTTAATAGGAGATAATTGTTAACTTGGTGTTGACAAAATCTAAAGTAAACAAATAACAATTATGTGTCTTTTTATGATTGGTTTTTCTATCCTAATTGAATCAAGTAGATGTTATTTATCAGACCTTTTATAGATTATATTGTTGTATAGGCAAGAGTACCCTTTATACTCTAATTTAATACATTATTTGCTTATAAAAAAATTAAGAACACTATGAAGGACTTCCCACTTCATTTTTAAAAATACTAAAACATAATAATGTTTCTAAAACACACCACTAATAAACATCACATACAAGAAATATTCACTTTACACTATATCTAAAATATTCATCACATATTTTCCAAACAAAAATTCAAAAAGGGTATTTACGCAAATATACAAATAATCTATATATTTAATATGTTTAAATCCCAAATTATATACATTCATAATACATACACAATAAATAATCTAAATATTATAAAGTGTATATGAAATCAAGTCTACTATGAACATAGTTCATGCTTTCATCAACCACTGTGTGTTAGTGTCATATTTTAAATTTGTCCGCTCTTATTTCTACGGTCAAAATTATTTTTTAAAGTTGAGTTTTATAAAATTTGTGATTTATTTATATTATTATTTTAATATTAATTTATTTTTCTTTACTTTAAATTATTTATAGTAAATATTTTTCCACCTATCATATACTTTCAGTGACTTCTTATCACAAACAAACCAGTAAGTATAATTGATAAAGAGGTGATACTCTCAAGTATAAGGTGTTGGGTTTGAATCTCATTTGCTATATTTTTTAATATTTTTCCTTTCATTTGTTACTAACTTTATTTTCATTTTTAAAATTATAAAATTGCATTTTTTATTATTTTAATTTTAATTTTCGTTTTTATTTTAAGGTATTTTTAAAAATAATTATTTATTTGATTTTATGCATTTTTTAACCAAAATTGAATGCAAAAATCATTATAAATACCAACAATATTTCTTTTTCTAGTTAACTGTTTTTCATTGGTCAATCAGTATCAATTTGTGTCATACTCAGCTTATGATTGATTAGCTTACTGACCAAGGAATATCTAATTTATCAATTAATCATTTTTCCTATTTCGTTAACCTAATTGTCTCTATAAATATTTTAGTACTTTTAGAATTACAGACATAATTAATTCTCACAATTTCACTACACACTGCCATACCCCAATTTTACTCTAGGATATCAATAGTCAACTTTTCCTTTTTTAGTCATTTTGATTGAACTCTAATAATTTTGTTACTAACTTAGTTTGATATATATTTGATATAGTGGTTTAAAAATCTAAAAGGAGGTACATGCATTTATCTTTTTAGTGATTTTTATTATATATATAGCAAAGCGGTTTAGATTAAAAAGGTGTGTGGATTTTACAAAGTTTGAATTGAGGAGGCCTAATATGGTTTTTGGTCTGTTATAAAATAATAAAGGAGTGTATTTTGGGTTTATTACATCTTCTTATCAGACTGACCCATTACAGTTTTAAGCTCGTTTTAATTGGATCATACAACAAGGGGGATGTACGTTTATTACTTCAGTTTGCTGTGGATTGACCCATTAAAGTGTTGAGCTCAGTTTGAAAAAATTGTTGACTAAAGTCAACATTAAGTCTTGATTATTTTCCTTATTTTATTATCAAGTATTATTTATATTACTATTATTATTATTATAACAAATATTATTATTATTATTATTATTATTATTATTATTATTATTATTATTATTTGTATTATAAAATGATTATTTTATTTTTTAAGAAAATAGAAAACAAGTTTTATTTTAAACATGCTTGACTAAGTCAACCGAGGATTTTGAAATCCTAGTTTCATTCTCAGCGGCAGCGCTGTTGTTCTTCTCCTTTAATAAGTTAAAAAAAAAACCCAAAGCTCAGAACAACCAAAGTCCATTATTTTTTGAATCGAATCAAAACCGAATTAGAAATTACAAATAAAATTTTGTGGATTAATCTGAGGATAAAATTTTGTTATTGATTATTTTTGAATTTATATAAACAGAAATGTCCAAGTTCATTACAAACAAATCTAAAAACCTAATTTACAAACAAATCTAATCCTAATTTGATTCAATCTTCAATCAATCTCAAAAAGTAACAGAAATCAACAAATTTTTCTAATTCATCCAATTCTAATGCATTTAAAAGAAAACCATAAGACTATCTCCAAGGGAAAGAAAAAAGAAAAGAAATTGCAAGAGGAGAAGGAGAAGAAGAAGATTGTGTCGTCGTAAGCCCCAAACCCTTCCTCGGAGCATTCCCTTTACGTACAGATCTAGGGTTTTTGAACAGAAACCCTAATATATTCAAATCATCGTTGCATATCATCCTCGCCACTTTCGATACTGCAAAAAAAAGAAGGAGGAGATCAAAGTAGAGATCGAGGAAATCAGATCGAAGACAAAGGATTCACGACAAAGATAATCCACTGGACACTTAGCTTAAGGGTTTGTTGCCTTGATTTTGGTTGCATTTCTGGGGTTGGGACTTAGGGTTGCTGCTATTTGAAGTCGTCGCGGTTTCAATTAGGGTGTTGTTGTTGTTGTTTGGGTTTAGGAAGAAGACGAGAGAAGAAAACGGAGAATGAAGAGAAGAGAGGGCTGCGAACGATAAAATGAAATGAAGTGTAAAGAAAATGAATAATATAATCCCTTCGTATTCCCATGTATCACCCTTACCATGCGCCCTCAACCCCCGCCCTTTGATCTTAATAAGATGCTCCTGACCGTGCGAGACCACCCCAATACCATGAACTCCATCGCACCAAGTCCAAACGGACCTTTCCCAAATGTCGTTATGGGCCAAACCCATTAAAATTCACACCCCACCTTTCTTCTCTTATTATTTTCAAACAACAAACTACACCCCCTGCGCACTAATGGGCCAAGTCCAAATTTTGAACTTGGACTCTTACTTTCTACACCCCCAGATTCACTTCCTAGTAGTAAAATAACTCCTGAGACATTTGGGCTTAAAATATCTTTGGGTCCAAATATTTTTTCCTAATACACCCCTGATTTAACTTTAGCATCCCTCCTTTAATTAATTAATTTATTAATTTAATTCTTTAATTAACTTATTCCATTTTTTTCATTTATTTAGCATATATCATATTTTTAGCATTAGTATTAAAATCTTTTTTGCATAATTATTAAATTTTTAACATATTTTTAAATTATAAATTAGTTATTTAATAATTAAATACTTTCTAAAACACTAACCATATTTCTTAATTTCATTAAATCTTTTTTTCCTCCAATTTTTTTTTGTTCATATTACATCATACACTCGAAAATAGCTGACCAACCAAATACTAACCCTTTTTATACTAATATAATTAAATAAAGATATTTTCAAAAAAGATTGTGAATCTATTTTATATTAACTGTGAACTGCGTCTACGATTTCACTATTTTCAACCCAGCCTTGATTCAAGGATTAATTCAAAATATTTCCACAACCCATTAAAAAAACTAACCAAACACTTCGAACTACGAATTGGGACTCTAATTCCTCATAAGAGGATACGTAGGCATACGAATAAAATCAAGACGAGTTCCCCTAATTAAAAAATTAAAACCCTATTCCTGAACCTTGAACCTAAACCATAGTATCCTTGTAAACAAGGTAGATGAAGGGTGCCTAACACCTTCCCTTCGTCTAAAGTGAATCAAGACTTAGAATCTATGTATCATCAATTATGGTTATTCTGTTTGTTGTACCCCAAAATTTTCCCTCTCATATTATGAAGATTTTCCTCACAAGACTTCTTGGACTCCAGACAAGATTAGGGTTTGCTCAGCTCAAGACCTCATCTTGCACCGATAACCTGAAATTAGGGTTTGAGTTTGAACAAGGATTTTTAGACCACCAATACTCCATGTGACTTTGATACACCATCTTGGACCCCTAAGATTGTCCATACCAAGTTTCTAGCCTTGAATCACATTTTTGCCCAGTCAATTGGACAGTTGACCTAAAAATCAACTGTATTGGGGAAAAAGTCAACCATGGCCAATTTACAGTCAAAATTCATAATTTTTGATCCACATCATTATTTTAGGCTCCTATGAACCATTTGATCAAGTTTGGACCACAACTTCTCAAGAAATTTGATCAGATCATCAAAAGGGCAAAATGGTCAAAATTAGGGTTTTCACTGAGAAAGGGCAATTTCTGATTTTTGACCTAGCCAATGACCAATTGGGTTCAAGCATGATTTCAAGGACTAAATAGCATCATCTTGACCTAATCACATAGTTCAAAAGATCTCAAATGCATAGGATTGACAAATGAATTTTTCAATCAACTGATCAAAAATCAACTGTACATTAAAAAGTCAAACTTTGACTTTTTGGTCAAAATCAAGTGCCAAGGGTCATAATTCATCAAGATATGTCAAAATGTGAAACTTGTTGATCAAGAAACCTAATTTTGCAAATTAGGGTTTTAGTTTGAAATTTTTCATCTTAGAATTTTTCTAAGTTATGAAAATTTCTTATTTTTTCCCAACTTTCCACAACTTTTTCACCATGATGCAATTGGATTCAAAGAAAACTTCCAACATGAAAGTTTTATTCCTACATGAAATCTACAACCTTTATTCACAAAGTTTTCCCAAAATATGCTTGGATCTCAAGTTATGATTTTGTGAATAAGGGTCCATAAACTTCTTAACTTAGTGAAATTTTGCCCTAGTTTAGACAGATTTTTGACCTAACTTCATGGCAACTTTTCACCTAGTTCCAAGAGGAATCTCAAAATGCATTTCAAAGATGGATTGTAGAGAATGTTACAAGATTTCCAAAATATCAAATAACTCTCCAACATCATTTATGGTTAGGGAGAATCGAAGAAAGGAAAATGGCAATTTATCACTTTTGTCCAAGGCATTTTTCACAATGGTTCAAGTTGCAAACCTGTCCTAGCATGCTTGTACTTGGTATTACAGGTTCTAATCCTTTCTACACTCCATAATTGAATGCTAATTCAGTGGAAAATGGCTTTATTTTAATCTTTGGAGCATTGTACATTGAATTAATCCATTTATGGCATAAAGTTCACATTGCTACTTTGATAAAGCTTGCTTTTTCCAACTTTGCAAATCTTGAGCCATGGACCTAATATTTTGATGCAAACAATATCCATAAATACCAGGCAACTTGTACCAACTATGTGCAGCTAGAAAGAAATCCTGTACAAGCTTTGGCATTGTCACTTCCAACTTTTCTTCAAAAGCAAGAAACTTGCAAAAGTCAATACAACTCATCCATCTGATAAAGGCAAGCCTTGGACTCATTTAAAACAACCTAAGAACATTGTAAAAAGCCTAAGACATGAATTTCTAACAACTCAAACACTCCAAAACACAAAAAACCCAAGTTCCTGCCCAAACAAGGCATCTTCTGCAAATCTCAAGCCAAATCAATATTGGCTCGTGCGTTTTGTTTTGAATCACTTCAAACACATTCCATACCTCCTACCTAAACTATCCAGGCCTTTGTCTTACAACTGTAACCCCTGTTTAAAGCTTCACCATTTTCATTTTTAAGGTGTGCAGGTTGACTTCTACAAGGAGTTTCAGACAACTTCAAGGCAAGCTGAGCATTGGGATAACTTGAGAGAACTTCAAGGAAGCTCACACGATCTTCAGGCCTCACTCAAAGTTCCCATATTGCCATATTTAAACTCAACTGAACAAGGTATTTGTCAAGTTTCTATCTCTCTATTTAGGCATCCTTAAGCTTAGGTTTGTGAAGCAAAAATGTAGTCCTTAACTTGCTTAAGTTGTACATATGCATAGTTTCCATTTATATTAACTGAGCTAAGAGTATTTGATTGTTGAAGTTCATGAAAAAACTAGGTCAGAAATTAGGGCCATTAAAATTCTCTCTGTCCTTTGAGAGTTAGGTCACAAAATGGATATGGTTGGAATCGTGATTAAAAATGCTATAAGTTTCATGTTGTAAGTTTTTGATTTCATGCAAGAACAGGATTTGAAGAAGAACGCGCGCGTTTGGAGTGACAGAGGTCAGGGACGAAGTTGTCTGGGCCTGGCGCGCTTGGGCTTGGCTTTTCTGACTTTTTGCACCCCCCATTTTGCTTTTGCACCCCCTGATTCATATTTTGTTATTTTTTTTTCATATTTTCTTGTTATTTTTATATTTTTGACTTTATTATTTTTTTCCTGAACATTAAAAATCCCAAAAATATTTTCTTAATTTTTTACATTTTATTTTATTATTTTTATTATTTTTTAGGGCATAAAAATAGTTTATTAGGTTTAATAGAATTTATTTTCTTAAATAAAGTTGTAAATAATAATAAAATGCTTAATATTTTATTTTACATTTTTATACATATAAAATATTATTTTCTCACATATTTTAATTTTTAATATTTATACATAATATTATTATTATTTTTCTTAAACAAAAATGGACAAGAATATTAGAAAACATATATTTTTCTTTTAATAAAAAAAATTAGGGTTTCCCCTTTAAAAAATAATAACATTATTTTTCTTATTTTTAGGACTTAGATAATATTATTTTTTCATGCATAAAACAAATACAAAAACATTTTTGCATTTTTACATTTTATTGCATATTTAAATTATTGCTTATTTATTTATTGTACAATAAATTTAATTGGGTTGTAATAGTAAATTAGGGTTTTATTTTGTGCAAATATCCCCATTCAAAACTTGTATCCCCCTTCCCATAATATTGTTGTAATAGTTTAGATTTACTTTGCGCAATTTATCGCATTATATACATGTTTAGTAAATTAGGGTTTGTATGATAAGACAAAATCAAACAAATAGCAAGACCTAACACAAGACAAAAATGCATGAAAAATGACAACACCTTGCACACCAACACCCCTAGGGTTTCAACCCACTTGGTTGCCTTAAAACATGGCCATGGTATGCATGCTAGGTATCTTGGCAAAACAAAACAAAACAAAACAAAAGACCATAGTCCCTCGATGACGCTATCTTGGTTGCCTAAAAACAAATGATCTTGGTCCCTCAAAACTTGCTAAAGATACTTGGTAATATTGTTATCATGGTCATACGATGACCCAAGCCCGTGCCGTTTAACATCCAAAGATAGGGTTGTCTACCAAAACAATGGTAGGTCAACAATATCAAAGGAATAAAAATGTATATGAAAGACTTTTGAGTAGGTAGATGCTTCTAGTTACTTGATCAAACTTGCAAACCATCCTTGCTATTTTCAAACAAACACACACATTTTAAAATATTTCCAAACAACTTTCAAAACATTGAAACATTTTTCAAAAGACAAACATCTTTGTATACATTATTACAAACAAGAATCATTACAAAGATTGCCTAAACAAAGGCCTCTTTTCAAAATACTTTCAAAACCACACAAAGCACCATTTCAAACAATTGTCAAAGCAAAGCAAGTGATCTAAAACAAGTAACTAAGAGCCCATGGAAAACCATGGATGAAAAGGGTGCTAGCACCTTCCCTTTTCATAATCTACCCCCCGAACCCAAAAACAATCTCAAAGGTCTTTCCTGTGCTTTTTTACCTTTCCTTTTGGATAAAATAAAAGTTGGTGGTGACTCTTGCTAAACCGCAACATTTGCAAACACAAACGCAAAACCTCAAGTCAGTTCTTCCACCGCATCACAGAACTGGCGACTCTGCTGGGGAAATTTATAAAAGTGGGGTTACCTTAGGGTTTTAGATCACCTTTACATGCTTATCTTGCTTGACTTATTTCTTTACACTTTGGTTCTATTGTTTTGGTTTGAATCCTCTACTCGGATTTGGGAAAACATTCATAGGTAAATAGCAATACGTTTTGGAAACTGTGCAGGGTATACCGACATGGTCTAAGCAATAGCTATATTAGTGCTACATATTTGTGGGTACCGGTAGCCTTTGAGTCAATCAAAGAGAATACGGGGCCGCTGAGTGATGTCATGAAGCACTAATGGACTTTTAGAACCTTTACTTGACCAACTTGGCCTTTTAGGATGTAGTGAGATGACCGGCTTTGGTGCAGTCCAAAGTTGGTAGATACTCGATACTACACTCATTGAGGGTTGGTTCCTTGGAATATTTCGGTCGCCAGTACAGAGGCTGAATTGAAACAATGAACAAGGAAACAATCCAGTGATATTGAGCTCCTTAGAACCCGATTACTATTTCTAGGACAGGTTGAGCCAACTAAACTTCAAGAGGGTACTTACCTATGAAACCCCTTGCAAGCCTAAACTAGGAACTTGTATGATTTGTTTGTACATATATACTTGTGCATAACATCATGGACATCATGAAGCATCATATGCACCCACTAACCATTTCAAGGATTTTGGATTTTCATCTTTGTTCCTAATTTTTAGGTTATGGATTCACTTCGCAGGAAAATTGTCCAGATCAACCTTGTAAGAATTCCTCCTCAACTCAAGGAGCTAGCTTAAAGGATTCCTGAGAATTCTCCATTCACCGAAAGACATGGTCGTCTTCTCAACTTAGTCACTGTCAATACTGAGGAGGATATGCTGAAAGTTCTCTTCCAGTTCTTTGACCCTTTGCATCATTGCTTCATATTTCCTGACTACCAACTTGTGCCTACTTTGGAGGAATTTTCTCAACTCTTGAGGATTCCTATTCTCAATCAACTACCCTTTAACGGTACGGAAAGAGATCCAAAGCCAGAAGAGATTGCTCAAGCCTTACACTTGCACTCATCTGATGTCACAACACATTGGGAAACTAGAAGTGGTGTCAAAGGCTTCTTGTCAAAGTTTCTGTTTGAGAAGGCCCAAAGCTGTTGGAGTTCTCTAGACTTACAAGCTTTTAAGGAGATTGTAGCCCTTCTCATCTATGGGTTGGTCTTGTTCCCTAACCCTGACCAACTTATAGATGTAAGTGCTGTCAAAATCTTCATGACTCGCAACCCAGTGCCTACATTGCTTGGGGATATCCTCCACTCTTTTCACACTCGAACAATGAGGAAAAGAGGTGTTCTCATGTGTTGCACTCCTCTACTAGAAAGATGGTTTATTTCTCATCTTCCCCAATCAGTTTTGAAGAATGAGCAAGGTTTGAGGTGGTCACAACGATTGATGACTCTTACCCATTCAGATATTCATTGGTGTTCTCGATCAAAAGAGAATGTCATCATCATTGACCATTGTGGGGAATTCCCTAATGTCCCTCTACTTGGCATTAGGGGAGGCATCACCTACAACCCTTGCTTGGCTCTAAGACATTTTGGGTATGCCCGAAGGGATGGCCCACATGACATGCTGATTCAAGGTTTGGTCTTCGACTTTGTTGTACCCCAAAATTTGCCCTCTCATATTTCTCAAGACATTGCAAGAAGGATCTCCAAGTGGCTCAAGAATGCTCAAGAGTTGGACAGTAAAGCTATCTCCTAAGGCAGTCAAGCTATCCCTAATGTCCTAATATATTCTTAAGGTCATCCATGTCAAGTTTCAAGCCTTGCAGAGGAAGTTTGCTCAGTCAATTGCTCAAAGGGTCCAAAAATCGACTGTGCTAGGGCAAAAGTCAACTGTGACCTACAAATATTCAAACTTCAAGATTTTTTGTCAACATTCTCATTTTGAAGGAAATTTAATCATTTGATCAAGGGTTGATCATGATTCATCAAGGATTGCTCAAAACTCATCAAGACTCAAAAGTTGCTAAATTAGGGTTTTGCAGGAAAAGTCAACTCAACTTTGACCAAGCCTAACTTTCTCATACTTTATGAGAAATAATCCATCCAAAGCTCATTTTGAATAGGATGCAATTTCATACAATCCATCTTCATACCCTAAGATCAGAAAATGCACTCACAAGAAGTTATAAATTTGGACATTATAGGTCATTTTTGAAAGTCAACAAAAACACCTTTTTTGCCAAAGCTTATAACTTGATCATGGAATATCGAAATAAGATGATACCAAAAGGGTTGGTTATAGGACATCTCAAGCTTTCTAAAAAGTCCAAGAACACCTCCAAAAGTTCAAAATTGAAGAAGTTATGCATTGTTGAAGTTGGGCATTTTTGCAAAATTGCCAAAAGTCAACTATCCCCAAAACTTCAAATTTTGTCAAATAGGCCAATTCTTTTCCACTTGATTTGATCTTGTCACACCACACACGTGTCCTAGATTCAGCCTTGGGACCATTTATCAATTTTATTATTTAATTTGATTTTTTTATGAATTATTTCATTTTTAATCAATTTAAATCAAATAAAATCCCAACATTGATTATTTGATCTTTTTTTGGCTATTTCAAGACATAATCATCATCATCAAGTGAATCAAATTCGTATCATACATTCCATGTGCAAAAAGATTGGATTTTGGACAAAATTGGAAGGTTATCAATGGAGGATCAAATCAAATCTCCAAGCATTGATGTACAAGGATTGAGTCCACAAATGTTAACCTAATGCATTGCTCATTACATATACAAGTGAAAGGCACACGAATTTGAGGTTAGAGGCTGCAGAATCACCAAGAACAAAACTTGAAAAAAAGGTGAAAAAGTGTGAAACTGAAATCGTGCATAGAGGCCAATTCAGAAGCAAATCTCCACAATAATCCATTGTTGGGCAATCATTGAAGCGAAACCAATCCCTAACAAGCCCTCACACGTGCCCTAAAGCCCTGTAAGTGTCTCAAAAAAGTGCTTTTTGTTTGAAATCGTAGATCCTCATTCTTGTGTTTTTCTTGCAAAATCTTTGCATATTCATGATCCTTGTTCAATTTACAAACTTTCTGCATTATTTGATTGCATTTATATGAGCTATAGCCCTGTAACCGAACCTAGGGTTTTGGTAGTTTGTTTTTGGGCTTTTTATTTACAGGAAAAATTGATGCCATTGATGGACATAGGCATGATCAGTGGAGGAAGACGAGCATGACCATGGTCTTGGATTGAGTTTCCATGGCCTAGAACTAATTTTAGGATGGGCATACGGATTTAGCTGCGGATATAAATCCGCAGGTAAATATCCAGGTTTGCACGAAGAAGACGAAGACGTGCCCCCCTCCTATTGGCTAGTTCAAACTTCGCGCTTTATTTTTTATATTTTCTGGCATTTAATTGTTTTCCCATATTATTATTAGTTTCCAATATAATAACAGATGAAGCGCGTTGGTTGAGTGGTGGAAGCATTGTGCAATGACTCACAGGACCTGGGTTCGAATCCCAGGTCCCCCCATGCATTTGTTACATTTTTTTCTTCAGGTGATCCAATACAAAACCAAGTGCGTGATGCATGATGCTCCCTCACTCAAATGCTTGCCAGATGGCCCCAGGCCAGATCTTGTGGTCCATATGTGATGTCCACCATATGCTCTAGTCAACGTGCCACATGGAATTCCAGAAAGTCAGCCAGGCCTGCATGTTATTGGGCCATCAAATTGCTATCCAAGCCTCCCAAAAACAGGCCCAAACCCTAAACTCTCTCTATTTTTATTATTTCTATTTAATTAATTATTGTTATTATTTTTTATATTAACTAACCAATTAAACTTTTTTCTTAATAAAATAAAAAAAAAACCAAAAAATATTTTATTTGTTAAAATTAAATTTCAGTATTTTTCTTTTGTTAATAAATATCAATTAATTAATTTAGTTTTAATTAGGAATAACAATATTTTTGCAATAATTAAAATTAATTTAGACAATTAGGTTTTATTAACATTAATCAAATTTATTTTTATTTCTTTAAATACTTAAAAACCCAAAAATATTTTTATTAATTAATTCAATAATTATTTAGTTTAATTTCCTTTTAATTCAAAAATAAACAAAAAATCTTTTTCTTTAATAAACAAAAGGGTCAAAACCCTAGAATTCGCCCGATTTAATTTCTCGCACGCGATCCATATTTATTCAATAATGTATATGTTTCCTGGGATGTAATAGTTTAAATAGGACGTTACTATTTTATCGCTTTATTTATTTTCCGCATTTTAATTTCAAGGGTTGCTTTTAGCGATGTAAATACCCGACGTCTTGTAATAGTTAGTTTTAATTTCCGTAATTTAATTTCCGCAACTTATAAACTGTTAGATGTTTGGTAATAGGGAATGCATGACAAGATCAAATGTTTAAACCTAAAATCAACATAGATAACCATTGACATGTACAAAGACAAATTAACTGAAAACAACACACTCGCACATGCGCACTCTTAGGGTACACCTCGCTTGGTTGCCTTCGAACGTGGTCATTGAGTATAGGAAGTTCTAGAGGTCGTCCTCTTGTCCAAAGATCATAGTTGCCTCGAAACGGTTGCCTCGGAAAAATGATCTAAGACATTAGGGTTACCGCTAAGGCGTCCTAACATTGCTTTAGTGACGACACGTCCCTTAAACGAATTGACCCTTAAAACTCCAACGACGATGCTACCTACACATCAATAGCAGAATAGCATTGTCTAAAGGACATTAGCACAGATTGATTCCTTTTTCAAGTAGGTAGATGGTTCTTAAGTACTTGCTCTCTCAAAACAAAACAAAAACTTTTCGCACTTACACCTTTCAAACAAAGAACTCTTTTCAAACCCACAAACACAAAGAAAAGCAATTTTGAAAACACTTTGAGCAAGTACCTAAGAGCCCGTGGATAACCACGGATAGAAAGGGTGCTAACACCTTCCCTTTCTATAATCTACCCCCCGGACCCGAGAAACATCTCGAAAAAAGAATTTTTCTGTGCTTTTTTCCTTTCCTTGTTGGATAAAATAAAAGACGGTGGCGACTCTTGCTTACCGCGACATTTTGTGAATACAAACGCAAAACGCGAACCAGCATTCCAAAAACAGTCAGTTCTCTCCCACCGTATCACAGAACTGGCGACTCTGCTGGGGATGCTTAATAAGTGGGTGTACCTTAGGATTAGATCATTGTGTTTTCAATTGTTTGCTTTGTATGCTTTATATTTGTGGGCTTGTATCGGA
The DNA here is from genome assembly GCA_948472305.1 of Vicia faba. Taxonomy (NCBI): domain Eukaryota; kingdom Viridiplantae; phylum Streptophyta; class Magnoliopsida; order Fabales; family Fabaceae; genus Vicia; species Vicia faba. The sequence goes on along the minus strand of OX451736.1, from coordinate 635,221,762 downwards.
GTTACTATAGATCCTAACCCGGATCTGGGGATACCCTTTAGGTAAGTAGCAATAAACTGTGAGGGAACTGTACGGTGTAGACCGATACGGTTGAAGCAGTAGCTACGTTGGTGTGGCACTTTAGATTGTACCGATATCCCTTGTGTTGGAACGAGGAGAATATGGGTCATCTAAGGGGTCATTAAGCACCAACCGACCTTAGAACCTTTAAATTGACCAACTTGGCCATAGAACAGTAGCAGTATGCTACACTCATTGAGACTAAACTCTCGTGATGATTCCGACTGCAAGAAAAGGTTGCTAAACTGGAATTATGACCGATTGAGGGTAGTCAGTGATATTGAGATCCTCTAGAACCCGGTTACTTTTTTTAGGACAGGTTTGAACCAACTGAACTGAAAGAGGGTAGTACCTAAGCTCCTTGCCAGCCTGAAATCTAAGGGCTCTCTGTGTGACTTATGTGCCTTTACCATGTTTGCTGTTTGTGGATACTTATGGTGTGCTTTCTATCATGACATCATGACATCATAACATTGCATACATCTTGCATTGGACTAACCTATTTCAAAGACAGGAGGGATTCATCTTTGTTCTGTTTTGTAGGTCATGATGCCTATGCGTAAGAATACCATTCGGATCAACTTTGTCTAGGTTCCCACTATGCTTAAAGAATTAATTGCAAAGATGCCTGATACTACCTCCTTCATCAGAAGACATGGGTATCTTCTTAGTTTGGTTACCTCCAAATTGGACGAGAAGATGATGAGTGTTTTGGTCCAATTCTATGACCCGTTGTACCGTTGCTTTACTTTTCAAGACTACCAGTTGGTTCCCACCTTAGAAGAGTTCTCTGATCTGCTCGGTATCTCTATTCTGGAGCAGACCCCGTTTACTGGTTGGGAGAAGTTTCTTAGGCCAGAAGAGATTGCTTCAGCCCTTCATATGACCAAAGATGAGGTAATGGCTAATTGGGAGACTAGAAGTGGAGCAAAGGGCTTTCTGACTAAGTTCTTGTTTGGTAGAGCTAATTATTTCTGGGATAGTCTAGACTTCAAGGCATTCGAAGATATTCTGGCTCTTCTGATATATGGCTTGGTATTGTTTCCGCACCCTGACTCCTTTGTTGATGTAAATGCGGTGAAAATCTTTATCTCTCGTAATCCTGTACCCACTCTCTTGGGTGACATTCTTCATCAGCTTTATGCTCGTACTGCCCGAAAGTGGGGAACCTTGATGTGTTGTGCTCCATTATTGGCGAGGTGGTTTATTTCGCACCTCCCCAAATCAGTGCTGAAGAACAAAGAAGGCATGGGTTGGGCCTATAGGGTTATGTCTCTCTCCCATAATGACATCATCTGGACTATCAAGGGTATGGATGAGGTGGCTATTATTGATCGATATGGGGAAAACCCCAATGTTCCACTGATAGGAACCCATGGAGGAATTTCTTACAACCCATGCTTGGCCTTACGTTAGTTTGGGAGAGCCAGAAGAGAAGGACCTCATGAGCTGCTAATGCCTAGTATCATCTTTGATTTTCAAGGGGATAGCGACGAGCAACGCCGCAGATTCATAAGGGCTTAGGATAGAGTTCACAGATCTGATCCACATGAGCTGGGCCCAAAGACTTCTCTCCCAATGGAGCCATACCTCAGATGGGTTCGTATCCGTGCCCAAAAGCTGGGTATGCCATATGAAGCCGTCCTGCCTATCATTGTTGAAGTTGCTAATGAAGAGGGGGTTCTTCCTACCATCCTCCATCCTTACATGCCCACTGACATTGGGGCACTGAAAAGGTCTTGGATGCAGCTGAGAGAAGAACGGGATGCTTACCGAGAAAAGTTTAACGAGCAAGAGCAGAAGATCCAGAAGTTGACTAGGCAGTTGGAGAACGAGCGGATTCTCAATGACTATGTCCGCACCGACAAGAAGAGACCATGGGAGCACTGATTGTCTTTTGATTATTTCCTTTCCAGTTTTTATTTACTTTTCAGTATTTCCTTTCTTGTAACGCCTTAAAGGCAATTTGTTGAACAATTCGAATTTCAAAGTTTATCTAATAAAAGTGTGTTTCCCTTTTTGTTTACAAATTTGAATCTCCCGATTGTATTTGAAATCATGTCATACGCATTTCATCCCATGCACTTCATAACAGGTACCCATTACAGGTCTCTTATCTTATTCGCTGTTTATTTCAGCACTCATCATGTCTGCTGAACCATCAACCGAGCAAGCAATCAAGGCCCTACAGGCCCAGAATGCCCAATTCCAAGAGTTGTTCATGAATCTAGCTAAGGGTCAGCAAGATCTAAAAACCCTGATTCTAAAAGAGAAGAAGAAGAAGAAGAAGAAAAGGACAATCCTGTTTAACACAGGTCACAGGTTTGGAAACAGGCTACGGGATGAAGTTGATTTGACCACCTCATCTGGAGGGAAAGATAGTCAATAGGAAAGGAGGGTTCCTAGCCCTGTGGTCTCCGACAACGAGACGGACTTCGACGAAGACCAGTATCCTCCAGTTGAGGATAGATACAAACAACTGGAAGACCGTTTGAGTGCGATGGTAGTGCAGAAAGTGCCTGGTCTGGACTTTGGTGATCTGGGTCTATCATCTGGGGTGGTGATTCCCCACAAATTCAAAGCACCAGCCTTTGCTAAGTATGACGGAGTTTCTTGTCCGAAGTTGCACCTCCAGACATATGTAAGGAAGATTTAGCTGTACACCGCTGATAAGAACCTATGGATCCACTTCTTTCAAGACAGTCTCTCAGGAACTCAGCTTGAATGGTTTTACCAGTTGGACAGAGCCAGTATCTACAGTTGGGAAGATTTGGCTACAGGCAGTACCAATATAACTCTAACCTCGCTCCCACGCGTACCCAACTCCAGGGTATGTCAATGGGAACAGGTGAAGGTTTCAAAGATTATGCTCAGAAGTGGAGGGACCTCGTCGGAAGAGTGCAACCACCCTTGGCTGATTGGGAGCTTGTGGATATGTTTCTGGGGACCTTGTCTGGTCCATTTTTCAACCATCTGATTGGAAGCTCTTCGTATGGGTTTACAGAGCTAATTATGACCGGTGAGAGGATTGAGACTGGTATTAAGGCTGGTAAGATACAAAAGGGTGCTTCATCAAGCACCGAGAAAAAGCCTTTTAAGAAGGTGTCCAGCGTTGTCTACAGTTTGAAAAGCCAGAATATACCTGAACATCGCCAAGCTGTTAATGCGGTTGTTATTTCAAGACTTGCTGGTGCTCCTCAACACAACAATCAACAAAAGCACGAGAGACCTTGAAGGCAATTCACCCGTCTCAACATGACCTTATCCCAGATTCTGCCGCAGTTATTAAAGACCAATCTGGTGATTCTAAGGGAGGCCCCGAAGAATCCCAACACTACATCACCAAAGTACAACCCTAATGCCCGCTGTGCTTTTCACTCTGATAGCTCGGGGCATAATACAGATGATTGTTGGTCTTTGAAGAACAAAGTACAAGACTTGATCGATGCGAAGGAGATTGAGTTCGGAGCACCAGAAAAGCCTAAACAAGATGCAGGGGTGAATGCTATCGGGGAGGACGATGATTAAGAGTTTGATATCGACAGTTGGATCTACCCGACTGCAAATGGTGGACCAAGAAACTGGACAACGAAGGATTCTATGCCCGTTTCTGTTATCACCCAGTAATGAAACTCTTTGTTTTGAATATGTAACAGACAATGTTTTAAACTTTACGGCCCAGTGTCTTACCCGGGGTACTGTGGTTTCATTTGTGAGGGCTTTATGTGTGTCATTTTCATATATCATTAATAAAAGCATTGGACGTTCTTGCATTTCAAATTTTGCGCTCCTTGTTTTTCTTTATTATATATTGCAAAACAGCTATTTTACACACACTCACATATACAGGTCTACATCCACTCTGGATCTCACTGGTAACGACTCTGCTACTGCCAGTTATGACTTTGCAAATCCGATCAACTTAGCCAAAGACGAAGGTGAAGATGATTGCGAAGTGCCTGGTGAACTTGCAAGACTGTTGCTCCAGGAGGAGAGGGTTATTCAGCCGCACGAAGAGCTAGTGGAATCGGTAAATCTGGGTATAGATATAGATAAGAAAGAAGTTAAGATCGGTGCAAATCTAGAGTCTAGTGTAAAGCAACGGTTGATTCAGATGCTGCATGAATATGTTGAGATCTTCGCCTGGTCTTACAAAGACATGTCTGGGTTGGATACTGATATTGTGGTTCATTGCCTGCCTACCAAGGAAGATTGTCCTCCCGTGAAATAGAAGGTTTGCCGAATGCGCCCAGAGATGTCTGAGAATATCAAGGTTGAAGTTATGAAACAGTTTGACGCCGGTTTTCTAGCAGTTACTTCTTACCTACAGTGGGTGGCCAATGTGGTTCCTGTGCCGAAGAAGGATGGTAAGGTTCGAATGTGTGTTGACTATAGGGATCTGAACAGGGCAAGCCCCAAGGATGATTTCCCTCTGCCTCATATCAACATCCTGGTTGACAACACCGCTCAGCACAAGGTCTTCTCCTTTATGGATGGTTTCTCCGGTTATAATCAGATTAAAATGGCTCCCGAAGACATGGAAAAGACAACCTTTGTTACTCAGTGGGGTACCTTTTGCTACAAGGTCATGCCTTTTGGATTAAAGAACGTTGGGGCAACATATCAACGGGCCATGGTGGATTTGTTTCATGACATGATCCAGCATGAGATTGAGGTATATGTCGACGACATGATTGCAAGGTCCCAGACTGAAGAAGAACACCTTGACCATTTGCAGAAGCTGTTTGACAGGCTGAAGTTGTACAAGCTAAGGTTAAACCCGAACAAGTGCACCTTCGGGGTGAGATCTAGTAAGCTACTGGGTTTCATCGTGAGCGATAAAGTTATTCAAGTGGATCCTACAAAGGTGAAGGCTATACAGGAAATGCCAGCTCCCAGAACAAAGAAAGAAGTCAGAGGCTTCCTGGGACGACTAAACTACATTGCCTGATTCATCTCGCACCTGACTGCTACTTGTGAGCCCATCTTCAAGTTACTGAAGAAAGATCAAGTAGTACGTTGGAACGATGAATGCCAGACCGCTTTCGAAAGGATCAAAGAGTATCTCCAAGAGCCACCTATTCTGATGCCACCAGTTGAAGGGAGACCTCTGATATTATACTTAACAGTACTCGACAATTCAATGGGGTGTGTGCTGGGACAACATGACGAGTCTGGCCGAAAAGAGCATGCTATTTATTACCTTAGAAAAAAGTTTACCGACTGCGAGACTCGATACTCGTTGCTCGAGAAAACTTGCTGCGCTTTGGCATGGGCTGCTCGCCGGCTGAGACAGTATATGCTGACTCACACCACCCTATTGATTTCAAAAATGGATCCAATCAAGTATATCTTCGAAAAGCCTGCCTTATCCGGAAGAATAGCAAGATGGAAAATGATTTTGACTGAGTATGACATCCAATACACAACTCAAAAGGCAATCAAAGGAAGTGTATTGGCAGAACATTTGGCACATCAGGCAGTGGATGACTACCAGTCTATGAACTTCGAATTCCCGAACGAGAATATCATGATAGTGACTGATTGTGAGACACCTAGACCAGATGAAGGACCTGAGGAAGGATCCCGATGGTCTATGTACTTTGATGGAGCTTTAAACGCTTTGGGTAACGGCATTGGCGCTGTGATCATATCTCCTAAAGGCTCTCATACTCCGTTCACCGCCCGACTATGTTTCAACTGCACCAACAATATGGCGGAGTATGAAGCATGCATCATGGGTCTTCGAGCAGCAATTGACCTAAGGATTAAGTTTCTAAGTGTCTTCGGAGATTCCGCTCTCGTGATCAGTCAGATCAAAGGCGAGTGGGATACAAAACACCTGAATCTTATTCCTTACAAGGAGTATGTATTAATGTTGCTTCCGCACTTTGAAGAGATAACTTTTGAACACTTCCCTAGAGAGGAAAATCAGTTGGCGGACACGTTGGCTACAATGTCTTCTATGTTCAAGGTCAATTGGGACAACGAAGCTCCCCAGATTATCATTGAAAAACTGGACGAACCTGCACATTGCTATGATATTGAGACTGAAGAGGTAACAGAAAAGCCCTGGTATCATGAGGTGAAGAGGTATCTTGAAGCTCAGGAATACCCCGAGGGTGCATCTGTTAATGACAAGAAGTTTCTGAGGAGGTTCGCGACGAAGTTTTTCATCAGCAACGGCATCCTTCACAAGCGCAACCATGATTCGACCTTACTGCGTTGTGTGGATAAGAATGAAGCATAAAGGATCATGGCAGATTTACATAAAGGTACTTTCAGAACTCATTCCAGTGGGCACACCATGGCAAAGAAAATCCTTCGGGCAGGATATTATTGGTCCATAATGGAAGCCGACTGTTATCAGCATTCTCGGACATGTCACAAGTGCCAAGTCGATGCTGATAAGGTGCACATACCTCTAGTTCCTCTGAACGTCTTGACAGCTCCTTGGCCTTTTGCAATGTGGGGCATTGATATGATCAGCGAGATCATACCTACGACATCTAACGGGCATCGTTTCATCCTGGTAGCAATTGATTACTTTACGAAGTGGGTTGAAGCAGCTTCCTTTGCTACTGTAACCAAGAACGTCGTGGCACGGTTCATTCGGCATAATCTGATCTGTCGGTATGGTGTACCATAGAGGATCATTACGGACAATGGTACCAATCTCAACAACAAAATGATCACCGAGATCTGCGAGCAATTCAAGATACAGCATCATAATTCTTCTCCCTATCGGCCGAAGATGAATGGGGCTGTAGAAGCGGCTAATAAGAACATTAAGAAGATTGTGCAGAAGATGACAGTGACATACAAAGATTGGCACGAGATGTTACCATTTGCTCTTCATGGGTACCGTACCTCAGCACGGACGTCAACAGGGGCAACACCCTACTCCTTGGTATATGGCATGGAGGCAGTCTTGCCCATTGAAGTTCAGATACCCTCTCTCTGAATCCTGAAGGATGCAGGTTTGAGTGAAGATGACTGGATTCAGACCCGGCTTGATCACTTGAACTTAATCGACGAAAAGAGACTTACTGCTATTTGTCATGGTCAAACGTATCAAAAGCGGATGATCAAGGCATTTAACAAGAAAGTTAGACGACAAGAGTATCAAGTTGGAGATCTGGTAATCAAGCGCATTTACTACCTCAAGGTGATCCCAGGGGCAAATGGACCCCTACTTATGAAGGGCCGTTTGTGGTTAAGAACATTTTCTCAGGAGGAGCTATGATTCTAACCACCATGGATGGTGACGACCTTTCTCACCCCCGCAATGCAGACATAGTGAAAAGATACTACGTGTTGTACCCCAAAATTTTCCCTCCCATATTCTTCAAGATTGGCAAAGTCAAAACTTCAAAATCTCCCCAAGGGTTGCACAGTTCAAGGGCCTCCTAACAGTCAAAACTAGGGTTTTGGTTCTGACAAAGAAAATGAAGTTTCCAAGGGTCCAATCAAGTCCCACATGCTTATAAACATTGTCAAGTATCCTCATGTCAAGTTTCAAGACTTACAACACAAAATTGCACAGTCAAAAACCCTAATTGCACTACAGTCAACTGTAGGGGCAAAATGGTCATTTGACAGTCAAAAGTTCAAATTTTTGGTCAACATCTCATTTTGAAGCCACAAACATCATTTGATCAATGCTTGATCATGATTCTCAAAACTTGGCTCAAAAAGTCTCAAGATGCAAAAGTTTCCATATTTGGACAATTGAAAAAGTCAACTGTAACTTGACCAGGGCATAACTTCCACATGGATTATCAGAAAAATTCCATCCAAAGCTAATTTTGAATAGAAAGACATTTCCTACAACTCCTCTTCATACTTCAAGTCCAAGAAATGCTCTCACAAAAAGTTATCAATTTCAACATTATAGGTCATTTTCCAAAGTCAACAAAAAGGGACTTTAAGTCAAAGGCCATAAATTGAGATTGGTAAATCAAAATGACATGGGACAAAAGGTATTGGTTAGAGGACTCAAAGACCTTTCCAAAATGTCCAAGAACATGATCAAAGCTTAAAAATTGAGCAAGATATGCCTTGTGGAATTTGGGAAATATTTGGATATTTTGAAAAGTCAACTTTGCTTCAAATGTCCTAAAATTGCTAATGGGCCTCTTTTTCTTCCACAATTCATCATCCAAGGCATGTGCACGACCATTTGGCCCAAAGGGAAGTTTTTCACCATTTTTATTTATTTATTTGAATTTTTAATTGCTAATAATTCATTTAATTAATTAAAATACATGAAAAATACCAAACCTAAGTTTTTAAATCTTTTTATGCATGAAATACACTCAATATTTCGTGCATGATCAGATTTGGAAAGAATCAAGGCAATTGGATATGATTGGCATCAAAAACATGTGAAAAAGATTGAAAAATATTTGCCATGAAAATCAAATATCTCTTCATCAATGCAAAGGGTTTTTTGATCCAATTTCTAACCCTAATCATTCCAGTACTTATATACATGATAACCCTAATGCCAATAACCTCTCAGCTGCGCAAGAACACCATAACCAAGCTTAAGTTTTTTGACAAAAATTTCAATACTGAAAACCACCTTCCAGTGCGATTCAAGGCCAAATAATTATTCTATTGTGTTCCTGAAGCTTCAAGGAAGGGATCTGAATCAAAATCATAAGCTATAACACCAAGAAACGTGAGAACGATCGTGTCCTGTACAAATTTTTTTCCATATTCTTGCATCATGATTCATGCGTTTTCTGTAGTTTTTCATATTTGATTTGTGTTATTTGACTTATTACGAAGCTAACCACATGAGTTAATTGAGTTTTTAAGCATTGTGCGTGATTTCACCATGGATGCATGCTAGGGTTACTAAGCTGTGAAATTGGGCGTTTTTGAATCTTGTAAAATTAGGACACCTTAATACCATGGTTGAATTCAGGAAGCTTGGACGATTCTAATGCAACACTCGCGCCTAATTTATATAGCACCATAGCCTATTCACTATTATTGAAAGGTGCATATTTTGGGGGGGTTCAAACCCCCCGCTAATTCTTGTTTATGTTTCAGGAAAATACAAACCATGAAGAAGACGATGACGTGTGGGATAGCAAGTGGCTCGTTTAAATTTTCGCGCTAAAGTCCCACTAACTCTTGTTTTACCTTATATTTATTGTTGGTCATATAATTATCAAAACGCGTTCACAGCTCCATTGGCAAGGCATTTGGTTGGTAATCTCTGGGACCTGGGTTCGAATCCCAGGTCCCCCCCTCTTCATATTATTTTTCTAAACGTACTTGCATGCAGCGCTCTCCCCTGATGACCATCATACGCTCATCACTCAAACGTGCCACACGTCCCACAAACCCCATCCAATGGCCAGGATCTGGAGCCTATGATGTGCTGCAGTCAACGCATACCCATGCTACCCTGGGAAGTCAACCAGGCCAAAGGTCAATGGGCCAAAGATGCTGGATTTTACCTCCAATTTGGGGACAGAACCCCCCTTGGTATTGTATTTCTTTCTATTTTCTTTGTTTTATTTTTATTATTTGTTTTAATTCCATTATTTTCTTTTAATTTAATAAAAATTAATTTCACATAAAAATAATATAAAAAATCAGAAAAGACAAAAATTAAAATATGTTTTATTTAAATATTATCTTTTTGTAAATAAATCTCACTAATTAATTAGATTTAAATTTAGGTTTAATTCAAATAATTTCTTAATAAAATAAAAATTGTAGAATTAGGTTTAAATTTCATTTAATTCTCACAAAAAACCATAAATACGAAAACCTCAAAAATAATTTCTTTTTTCTTTATTTTAATTAATTTGTTAATAATAATTTAATTTCATTAAAAAGGGTCCAACGCCCTCGTTTTCAATTTTAATTCAATTCGCGCATTTTATTTCTTTTCTTTTAAAATATTGATGTAATTCTCCCAAAGCCGTGTAAATATTTATCTTTCGCACTTTACTTTACTTCTTTATTTTCTGTCAAATCGGGTCCTGGATTAAATTTGGCGATGTGGACCCGCGCCTTTGTAATAGTTTAGGAACTTTAATTTTCTCGCAACTTCTTAACTGTTAATAATGGCATGCAAGAATGAATGACAAAAATAAAAATAACGCGTAGATCACCCATGACATGAACAAGACAAATATAAATGAACATGACACACAAATCACACACCACCCCTAGGGTACGCCTCACTGTTGCCTTGCCTCGAAAGGTGATCGTCGAGTAGAGGATGTCTTAGTAAGTCCTCATGATCCGGGAACCTGGCATGAGGGTAGCTTCTAAGGTGTCTTCCCATTGCTCTGGTGATCACCATGTCCCGAACCTCAAATTGACCCGAACACCTCCAACGGTGGTGCTACCTATCTCTCAATGGTGGGATGGCACCACTTTAAAGGACATCTACACAGACGAATTCCTTAGGGTAGGTAGACGACTCTAGATACTTGCTCTAAATTTCAAACTTCAAAACAAAAATACTTTTCACACCGACACCTTTTCAAAAAGCTTTCGAAAGCAATTTTTCAAACACTCTTGAGGACCGATACAAGAGTCGAACTGAAATTTTCAAAGAAACTTTTTAAAACCCACAGTTGAAAAGCAAACAAACCATTTTTGAAAACACAAATGAGCAAGTATCTAAGAGCCCATGGATAACCATGGATAGAAAGGGTGCTAACACCTTCCCTTTCTATAATCTACCTCCCGAACCGAGAGCAATCTCTTTAAGGAATTTTTTTGTGCTTTTGTCCTTTCCATTTGGAGAAAATAAAAGACGGTGGCGACTCTTGCTTTCGCGACATTTCGCGAACCAGCGTTAAACAGTCAGTTCCAGATCCACCGATCACAGAACTGGCGACTCTGCTGGGGAATTAAACTTAAAGTGAGGTGTACCTTAGGGTTAGTTCATAATTGTGTTTTCAATTGTATTGCTTTGCTTGCTTTAAATTGTGGGACTGTCTTGGGAGTTCTATAGATCCTAACCCGAATCTGGGGGATACCTTCTTAGAAAGTAGCAACAAGGCTGTGAGGGAACTGTGTGGGGTATACCGACATGGTTGAAACAGTCTGCTACATTGATGTGGCACTTTGGTGTGTACTGGTAACCCTTGAGTTCAGTCAAGGAGAGTACGGGGCCTCCGCGTGGTGTCATGAAGCATCAACAGACCTTAGGAACCTTAATTGAACTATCTTGGCCTCTTTAGGGTAGTGAGATAACTGACTTTGGTGCAGTCTGAGGTTGGTTGATACTCGATACTACACTCAATTGAGGGTTGCTTTCCTGGAATATTTCGGTCGCCAGTTCAGTGGCTAAATCGAAACGATGAACAATGAAAGCAATCCAGTGATATTGGGACCCTTAGAACCCGGTTACTTCTGATAGGACAGGTTGAGCCCACCAACTTCAAGAGGGTAATACCCAGACCCCATGCTGGCCTAAACCCTAAGGGCTTCTCTTGTGTGACTTGTGTGCCTTCGTACTTGACTACTTGCATGCTTGTTATCTGACACATGAACTACTTGCAGGTTTTGTTTATAGTCCTTAATTGGGACTCATAACAGGGTTTACTAAGTCTCTTGCAGGTTTTGTTCATAGTCCTTAATTGGGACTCATAACAGGATTTACCTACATTACCCCATGCATAACATAACACCATACCATTGCATACATCCTAACCCATATCAAGGATCTCAAGGGCTTGTGATGCAGGTCATGATGAATCAAACATCTAGCAAGGGGCAAAGAGGATTTATTTTCCTCTAGCCAAAGTTGTCAGGGGCTATGACCCACTGGATATGGTGAGCCTTTGACCCTTGAAGAAGGATTCTCAGCAACATGGAGTGCCTTCAATTAAGTCACCAGTTTCCAATGCTAACAAATTTCTTGTTTATCCCGCGAGGTCCTTGAAAACATTACATGCATGTCATACACATCATTGCATAACAGGTACCCTTCTGACAGGTCACTTACCTTTCTCGCTGTTTATTTCAGCAATGGCTTCCCAACAAGATAACCAGGACCTTCTTGCTCAAGAGACCCGGTTCGGGGAAATCCTCCTGAATCTATCCAAGGGGCAGGAGGAGCTAAGGACACTTCTCATGGAGACTTTGGTCAGGAACAATGCTGAGGGCGAACGGTTGAAACACTTGCAAACGGAAGTGGATGCAATGAGAGCCCAGATGCTGGGGCAGGTGACTATCATCCAAGACTTAGCTCAAAGACAGGATGAGCTCGGGGTTCTCGTCAACCAACTGCTTCGGGGTAACCAACTGGGGCAAATATCCAAGGTTGAAGGGCCAGTTATCATTCAACCATCTTTGAGACAAGGAGATAAGGGGAGAGCTCCTCAAATGGCTTCAGGGTCACAAACTCAGCAGCAACTTCACCAGCGTCAGCCAAACAAGCCTAGGAGGTAATTCGCCCAGCTCAACATGTCGCTGTTTCAAGCTTTACAACGCCTGTTGAGGTTGAACCTGATCACATTAAGGGCTCATCCCCGGAACCCCAACACAGCATCTCCTATTTATGATCCCAATAAAAGGTGTGCCTACCACTCTGCCTGTCCAGGACATGATACAAATGAGTGTTGGGCTCTGAAGAACAAGATCCAGGACCTGATTGATGAAGGAGCATTGGAGTTCACGCAAGATGGTCAGGCTGAATTTTTCTACCATCCCTCCAAGGCTCACCATTTGAAGTGACAAGCCCTAAAGCTGAAAAAACTTTGTTCATTCGAATGTTCAAGTTGTAATTTTCTTTTGTTCAAACATTTACTCATGTTAAACATTGTTATTTCATTAATGCATCGCATACGTCTGTCTTGAAGCAATATATTCGTATTCACTATATGCAAATTATTTTCATATTTTTTCTGATGATCAACTCTCAATTAATAATTCTAAGCCTCTTGAGGGAGGATGACGAAAACGATACCATGATCTACAATATGCTTTTGAACAGACCCCGCTGATGAGGTATAGGCATTGTTTCAAACCCTAAACACTGGAGTTATAAGGAAGATAATCCCTCGTCAACCCCTCTGAGCCAAAGAAGTAGGAGTTTTTCTTTTCGAAAATTAAAACCCTTTATCATAACCTGGGGCAGGGCAGTTTTCTCAGTTGATCCAAGTGCATAACAAATGGCACTAAAGAGGTCCTTACAAAAAAGAAAGACAGTGATGGTTCCGAATAATCAATAAAGAAAGGCAGTCATTATCTTTCAAAATAAAAACCTAATAAGTCAAAACCTATGAAGGAGACTTACAAAACTGGGGCATCCCGCTGACTGTAATCACAAAAGAAACAGTTCAGGCAAAAATAGGGATCATAAAACCAAAAAGAAAGAGGTCCTATAAACCCTCAACAAAAAAAGGAATGACTGCCTATTCAAAATAAGTTATCAATATCCGAATCATCACCGGAAAATCAGAGCAAAGACTCAAACAAGGTCTAACGTATGATCAACTGAGTTTAGGTTTGGAGAACATCACGAAGAGCGGGTGGGTACAAATAAAATTTGAGCCTTTATCCTTTGTTTCTTAAACCGTGAACCAGGCCACGTTATAACCCTTAAAAGTCCTAGCTGAAGCATGGGTTAGTTCGAAAGCATACTGTGATGAAAGGTATCCTGACTCCTTAAGGCTTACTATAAAGAAGGAGTTGACATCACGTTTTACAAACATTCATTTGTTTTATGAAAAAAGAACGCATTTTCAAAATCTTCAAGACAGACATAGGCTTTGCATTTTTAACATAACTTTGTTTGCATATGACTTTTTGTTTGAACAGCATAGAAATTCGCACGACGAATGCCTAATGAACAGAAGTACCTCCAATCAAGGGGCAGACATGACCATGGTCCATTATCTGGGGCAGTCCAATCAAGATTCGGAGAATCTCTCAAGAGGCCAAACAACCTGGGGCAAATCTCCGCCTGAGTCAGTTGGGGCACTCCAGCAACGAATCTTGCCTGATCAAACACCTCCTGGGGCATGACAAAACACTTCTGACAGGGGCAACTCCCTACACTCTGAGAACGTGGACATAGTCGAAAAGAATACTACGCATAATCAAAGACCCGCTAGGTTGACACACCTAGGCAAAAATAAGGGCTTCCCGGCGAACCAAAAGGGTTCGGGCAAAATGAAGGGATGAAATGAAAAAAATATGTACACCCGGCAAGTCGAAAACCTGAAAAGGCGGCTTGGGCAAAAATGGGTATCCCGGTGGACTGAAAACCCGAAAGGGCGGTCCGGGCAAAAGTTAGGGATTAAGGCGTACGACTATGTCCTGTCATCTCGTCACTTGCCTACCAGAAGAAGATTTGTCAATTGGCAGTCATCAAACACCTTCACAGGTACCTTCCGCTCTCACCTCAGAAACAGGGGCAATAATGAGCCGTCCAGGCGATCCAGTTGCTCTGTCAACCAAGGAAAGGTTAATACAAAGATGATTACCATCTACCTTTACAAATTCCATATCGTGGGTTAACATCCGAAACCAAACAGGACAATCATCCACTTAACCATCCACAGGCGACCCTACACCAGTTCCTTCACAATGCTCAAATAAAGTCTTACACAGACTCAACCTCAAAGTAACCCTACATAGGTTCCCTCTTTCAACTTACAAAATTACAGTTCAAAACTCCCCCAGGAGAGTCCAATCCAGTTTCCCCAGGAAAAGTTGGAATCCATCTCCCCAAGCAGTAAGCTTATCCCCAATAGATTCTGGAAGCTTATCCCCTGCAGAGCACGAACGCGTCCCCCGGCTTTATTCAAGAGTTATTTCCTTACCAGGATATAGCTGGGTTATCCTCAGCCAAAAGCCACGGAAATATCGTCTTCGGCAAAGTCTCCTTATCCCCGACGAAGTCTATTAACACTTCCAACACAACAACGGTATCCCTAGTGAAGTTATCATCAACATTCCAGCAAAGTATCCCTCTCCCCATAGAGTATTGCTTCCCAGCAAGGTTATTAGAGTACTTTTCTCCCCGCAGAGTAATTCATTCGCCAAGTTTATTTCCCAACGGAGTTATCTTCTCCTACCGGTATTCTTGCAACTATCATCCCCAGTGGAAGCAAAGCAGTGTTCTTCAACATCAGCCCAGGAGTGACTTCCCGGCACCCGTCAAGGATTTATTTTCCTAAGACGAAAACATACATTCATAAACATCACATTTCCATACATTATAGCATGCATATACGCATCATATCCTACAAATCTCATTTATGTGGAGAACATCATTGCCTGATCCATATCATGCACTGCATATGACTGACCTTTACCTTTCAGGAAAGATTCAGTTAAGTTCTCAGCTATATTCAAGACCTAGACCGGTTCAGTTAAATCGACCCTAAGATTTTACTGTTTCTTATCCAGTCAAAGGCTTTCTCTGGTTCAGTCAGATCGACCCTAAGATCTCCCTGTTTCTTATCCAGTTGAAGACATTTCAAGACCTAGACCGGTTCAGTTAAATCGACCCTAAGATTTTACTGTTTCTTATCCAGTCAAAGGCCTTCTCTAGTTCAGTCAGATCGACCCTAAGATCTCCCTGTTTCTTATCCAGTTGAAGATTTCAAGACCTAGACCGGTTCAGTTAAATCGACCTTAAGATTTTACTGTTTCTTATCCAGTCCAAGGCCTTCTCTGGTTCAGTCAGATCGACCCTAAGATCTCCCTGTTTCTTATCCAGTTGAAGATTTCAAGACCTAGACCGGTTCAGTTAAATCGACCCTAAGATTTTACTGTTTCTTATCCAGTCCAAGGCCTTCTCTGGTTCAGTCAGATCGACCCTAAGATCTCTCTGTTTCTTATCCAGTTGAAGATTTCAAGACCTAGACCGGTTCAGTTAAATCGACCCTAAGATTTTTCTGTTTCTTATCCAGTCAAAGGCCTTCTCTGGTTCAGTCAGATCGACCCTAAGATCTCCCTGTTTCTTACCCAGTTGAATACATCAAGACCTAGACTGGTTCAGTTAAATCGACCCTAATATTTTTCTGTTTCTTATCCAATCAAAGGCCTTCTCTAGTCCAGATAAATCGACCCCTAACAGATTTTCCTGATAAAGATTTAGTAGAAGATATCCAAGATTCTCTCAATGATTACTGTTGAGGTTGAAGTCGTCCAAGATTCTCTCAATGATTACTGTTGAGGTTGAAGTCGCCCAAGATTCTCTCAATGATTACTGTTGAGGTTGAAGTCGTCCAAGATTCTCTCAATGATACTGTTGAGGTTGAAGTCGCCTATGGTTCTCTCCCCGTTACTGCGGAGGTAGTAATCGTCCCCAGATTCTCTCAATGATTACTGCTGAGGTTGAAGTCGCCCAGATTCTCTCAATGATTACTGTTGAGGTTGAAGTCGCCCAAGATTCTCTCAATGATTACTGTTGAGGTTGAAGTCGCCCAATATTCTCTCAATGATTACTGTTGAGGTTGAAGTCGCCCAAGATTCTCTCAATGATTACTGTTGAGGTTGAAGTCGCCCAAGATTCTCTCAATGATTACTGTTGAGGTAGAAGTCGCCTAAGATTCTCTCAGCGTTACTATTGAGGTTGAAGTCGCCTATGGTTCTCTCTCCGTTACTGCGGAGGTAGTAATCGTCCCCAGATTCTCTCAGCGTTCCTGTTGAGGTAGTAATCATCCAAGGTTCTCTCACCGTCCCTGTTGAGGTAGTAACCATCCCTGGTTCATTCATCACCCTTTTGAAGCTCCAGATCCAGCTCCTGTAACCAGTCAGGACACATCCATACAAAGAGTTTGAAGACCAGCTCCTGTAACGGGTCAGGTAATCATTTTTCTTTTGCAGGTACGCAAGTTCTCGCTAAGGAATCTCTTACGCGATCAACATCCAGATGGCATCTATAAGCCCATCCACCTTCCATCATCTCTTAGCATGGCATCTATAAGCCCATCATCCTATCCATCAATCTCCAAATGGCATCTATAAGCCCATTCCACTATCCCATTGCTACTATGTGAGCGCAAATTTCTGGGCACTCTAGTGTTCAATCATCTTCCACCTTCGGATTACGAAAGGCACGTCAGCCAATCTGCATCCTCAGATCTAAGAAGATTGAACAGGGGCAACTGTTGTACCCCAAAATTTTCCCTCCCATATTCTTCAAGATTGGCAAAGTCAAAACTTCAAAATCTCCCCAAGGGTTGCACAGTTCAAGGGCCTCCTAACAGTCAAAACTAGGGTTTTGGTTCTGACAAAGAAAATGAAGTTTCCAAGGGTCCAATCAAGTCCCACATGCTTATAAACATTGTCAAGTATCCTCATGTCAATTTTCAAGACTTACAGCACAAAATTGCACAGTCAAAAACCCTAATTGCACTACAGTCAACTGTAGGGGCAAAATGGTCATTTGACAGTCAAAAGTTCAAATTTTTGGTCAACATCTCATTTTGAAGCCACAAACATCATTTGATCAATTCTTGATCATGATTCTCAAAACTTGGCTCAAAAAGTCTCAAGATGCAAAAGTTTCCATATTTGGACAGTTGAAAAAGTCAACTGTAACTTGACCAGGGCATAACTTCCACATGGATTATCAGAAAAATTCCATCCAAAGCTCATTTTGAAGAGAAAGACATTTCCTACAACTCCTCTTCATACTTCAAGTCCAAGAAATGCTCTCACAAAAAGTTAACAATTTCAACATTATAGGTCATTTTCCAAAGTCAACAAAAAGGGACTTTAAGTCAAAGGCCATAACTTGAGATTGGTAAATCAAAATGACATGGGACCAAAGGCATTGGTTATAGGACTCAAAGACCTTTCCAAAATGTCCAAGAACATGATCAAAGCTTAAAAATTGAGCAAGATATGCCTTGTGGAAATTGGGAAATTTTTGGATATTTTGAAAAGTCAACTTTGCTTCAAATGTCCTAAAATTGCTAATGGGCCTCTTTTTCTCCCACAATTCATCATCCAAGGCATGTGCACGACCATTTGGCCCAAAGGGAAGTTTTTCACCATTTTTATTTATTTATTTGAATTTTTAATTGCTAATAATTCATTTAATTAATTAAAATACATGAAAAATACCAAACCTAAGTTTTTAAATCTTTTTATGCATGAAATACACTCAATATTTCGTGCATGATCAGATTTGGAAAGAATCAAGGCAATTGGATATGATTGGCATCAAAAACATGTGAAAAAGATTGAAAAATATTTTCCATGAAAATCAAATATCTCTTCATCAATGCAAAGGGTTTTTTGATCCAATTTCTAACCCTAATCATTCCAGTACTTATATACATGATAACCCTAATGCTAATAACCTCTTAGCTGCGCAAGAACACCATAACCAAGCTTAAGTTTTTTGACAAAAATTTCAATACTGAAAACCACCTTCCAGTGCGATTCAAGGCCAAATAATTATTCTATTGTGTTCCTGAAGCTTCAAGGAAGGGATCTGAATCAAAATCATAAGCTATAACACCAAGAAACGTGAGAACGATCGTGTCCTGTACAGAATTTTTTCCACATTCTTGCATCATGATTCATGCGTTTTCTGTAGTTTTTCATATTTGATTTGTGTTATTTGATTTATTACGAAGCTAACCACATGAGTTAATTGAGTTTTTAAGCATTGTGCGTGATTTCACCATGGATGCATGCTGGGGTTACTAAGCTGTGAAATTGGGCGTTTTTGAATCTTGTAAAATTAGGACACCTTAATACCATGGTTGAATTCAGGAAGCTTGGACGATTCTAATGCAACACTCGCGCCTAATTTATATAGCACCATAGCCTATTCGCTATTATTGAAAGGTGCATATTTTGGGGGGGTTCAAAACCCCCGCTAATTCTTGTTTATGTTTCAGGAAAATACAAACCATGAAGAAGACGATGACGTGTGGGATAGCAAGTGGCTCGTTTAAATTTTCGCGCTAAAGTCCCACTAACTCTTGTTTTACCTTATATTTATTGTTGGTCATATAATTATCAAAACGCGTTCACAGCTCCATTGGCAAGGCATTTGGTTGGTAATCTCTGGGACCTGGGTTCGAATCCCAGGTCCCCCCCTCTTCATATTATTTTTCTAAACGTACTTGCATGCAGCGCTCTCCCCTGATGACCATCATACGCTCATCACTCAAACGTGCCACACGTCCCACAAACCCCATCCAATGGCCAGGATCTGGAGCCTATGATGTGCTGCAGTCAACGCATACCCATGCTACCCTGGGAAGTCAACCAGGCCAAAGGTCAATGGGCCAAAGATGCTGGATTTTACCTCCAATTTGGGGACAGAACCCCCCTTGGTATTGTATTTCTTTCTATTTTCTTTGTTTTATTTTTATTATTTGTTTTAATTCCATTATTTTCTTTTAATTTAATAAAAATTAATTTCACATAAAAATAATATAAAAAATCAGAAAAGACAAAAATTAAAATATGTTTTATTTAAATATTATCTTTTTGTAAATAAATCTCACTAATTAATTAGATTTAAATTTAGGTTTAATTCAAATAATTTCTTAATAAAATAAAAATTGTAGAATTAGGTTTAAATTTCATTTAATTCTCACAAAAAACCATAAATACGAAAACCTCAAAAATAATTTCTTTTTTCTTTATTTTAATTAATTTGTTAATAATAATTTAATTTCATTAAAAAGGGTCCAACGCCCTCGTTTTCAATTTTAATTCAATTCGCGCATTTTATTTCTTTTCTTTTAAAATATTGATGTAATTCTCCCAAAGCCGTGTAAATATTTATCTTTCGCACTTTACTTTACTTCTTTATTTTCTGTCAAATCGGGTCCTGGATTAAATTTGGCGATGTGGACCCGCGCCTTTGTAATAGTTTAGGAACTTTAATTTTCTCGCAACTTCTTAACTGTTAATAATGGCATGCAAGAATGAATGACAAAAATAAAAATAACGCGTAGATCACCCATGACATGAACAAGACAAATATAAATGAACATGACACACAAATCACACACCACCCCTAGGGTACGCCTCACTGTTGCCTTGCCTCGAAAGGTGATCGTTGAGTAGAGGATGTCTTAGTAAGTCGTCATGATCCGGGAACCTGGCATGAGGGTAGCTTCTAAGGTGTCTTCCCATTGCTCTGGTGATCACCATGTCCCGAACCTCAAATTGACCTGAACACCTCCAACGGTGGTGCTACCTATCTCTCAATGGTGGGATGGCACTACTTTAAAGGACATCTACACAGACGAATTCCTTAGGGTAGGTAGACGACTCTAGATACTTGCTCTAAATTTCAAACTTCAAAACAAAAATACTTTTCACACCGACACCTTTTCAAAAAGCTTTCGAAAGCAATTTTTCAAACACTCTTGAGGACCGATACAAGAGTCGAACTGAAATTTTCAAAGAAACTTTTTAAAACCCACAGTTGAAAAGCAAACAAACCATTTTTGAAAACACAAATGAGCAAGTATCTAAGAGCCCATGGATAACCATGGATAGAAAGGGTGCTAACACCTTCCCTTTCTATAATCTACCTCCCGAACCGAGAGCAATCTCTTTAAGGAATTTTTCTGTGCTTTTGTCCTTTCCATTTGGAGAAAATAAAAGACGGTGGCGACTCTTGCTTTCGCGACATTTCGCGAACCAGCGTTAAACAGTCAGTTCCAGATCCACTGATCACACTACGCATAATCAAAGACCTGCTAGGTTGACTGGCCTAGGCAAAAATAAGGGCTTCCCGGCGAACCAAAAGGGTTCGGGCAAAAATAAGGGATGAAAACGAAAAAATATGTACACCCAGCAAGTCGAAAACCTGAAAAGGCGGCTTGGGCAAAAAAGGGTATCCCGGTGGACTGAAAACCCGAAAGGGCGGTCCAGGCAAAAATTAGGGATCAAAGTGTAACACTATGTCTCATTGGATCACCTTGCATCCAGACTTCGGTATCGACTATCAAGCTCGGACGACACTAATCAATCGGATCTACCTTCAACCAATAGCAAAGTGATGAGATGCTCGAAGACATAAAGGCAATAGCAGAGTGAGAACCCAGTGGGATCATTCACATAGCTGTTTTGTTTAATTTTTCACAAATTGTGTAAATTCTATTATTCGGCGGTGTTCTCTTACTAGGACGCCAACCTCTTGTACAAAAATGCATATTTACAGGCCAAACTTCAAAATCAATACAATTCATTTTCAATGAAATTTCAAACTGTTTTCCTTTGTCTGTTTTGTTTTGCAAGAGAACGTCCAATGTTCATTTTTGATATATGCATTTGACATTAATTGCTGCTCATGAATATTTACATGTGAAATAAAAGGTGAATTACTGGTAATAGCAGAAACAGGGTAAAATAAGAATTGTCCGAACTGTATAGTTGCTCTGTCCACCAGGTACAAAGGTAGATTCAGCTGAAGAGTATGGCTAAGATACCTTCACTTCCCGCAGAGTAAGGCAGTAATGGTAGCTCTCCCCCAGCTGAGACTCGCAACTGTGAATGAATGAATCGGTAATCTTCTCCCCAAGTAGAGTTTATCTACCATCAACACTAAAAAGGGCTTGATATCCCCGACAGTCTTAATATTCCCTGGCAGAGTATAAGAATGTTCCCCGGCAGAATACAAGATACCCCCAGTGGAGTTAAAATTTTCCCAGCGCAGACTGAAAAATCTTCCCCAACGGAGTCGAAGCATCATCCCCAGTAGACTCTGGAAGTTTATCCTCAACAGAGTACAAAAAATAAATCTCCCCAGCCAAGTTCAAAGGATCGTTCCCAGCAGAATTCAAAGGATTATCCCCACAAAAGCCTAACAGGGTTATCCCCAGCAAGTTGCAACTGAAAGATCATCCCCAGCGGAGTTCTTGCCTTTCACAAACAGGAATTCAATCCTCAAGAGATTCAATATCACCAGCAACGATAATTCATCCTGACGGAATTTATCAGTGGAATCCTCCACGGAGCATCTCTTCCCAACAGAGTAATCTCCTCATTAGTTTATTCCCCAACAGAGTTATCCTCTCCTGCAGGTCTATCCTCACAACCATCTTCGTTCGTCACCCCCAGTGGAAACGAAGAATCCAACTCTTGTCTCCAGCAGCTATCCAGGATTTATTTTCCCCAGCTAAAACATTACATTTCCATACATCATGATACATGCATCTACGCATCATATAACACAATCTCATTTATTTTGAGAGCATCATTGCTTGATCCATATCATGCATTGCATATGACCGACCTTTACCTTTCAGGAAAGATGCAGTTAAGTTCTCAGCTATGTTAAAGACCTCTTCTGGTTCAGTCAGATCGCCGCGAAGATCTCCCTAATTCGTATTCCAGTTGAAGTTATTCCAAGACTCTTGTCTGGTCCAGTTAAATCGATTCAAAGATTTTTCTGATGCCGGTCCAGTCAAAGTTAATCCAAGACCTCCTCTGGTTCATTCAGATCGATGCGAAGATCTCCCTGATTCGTATTCCAGTTGAAGTTATTACAAGACTCTTGTTTGGTCCAGTTAAATCGATTCGAAGATTTTTCTGATGCCGATCCAGTCAAAGTTAATCCAAGACCTCCTCTGGTTCAGTTAGATCGCTGCGAAGATCTCCCTGATTCGTATTCCAGTTGAAGTTATTCCAAGACTTTCGTCTGGTCCAGTTAAATCGATTCGAAGATTTTTCTGATGCCGATCCAGTCAAAGTTAATCCAAGACCTTCCCTGGTTTAGTCAGATCGACGATAAGATCTCCCTGATTCATATTCCAGTCGAATTTCAGACCACCTATCAACAGTCTCCAAATGGCATCTGTAAGCCCATTCCCGATATCATCAGGCTGATACCACTTCATGCGAGTGCAAATTTCTAGGCACTCTAGTGTTCAATCATCTTCCACCTTCGGATCACGAAAGGCCCGAAAGCCAATATACATCCTCAGGTTTAAGAAAATTGAACAGGGGAAGCTGTTTTACCCCAAAATTTTCCCTCTCATATTTCTCAAGACATTGCAAGAAGGATCTCCAAGTGGCTCAAGATTGCTCAAGAGTTGGACAGTCAAGCTATCTCCTAAGGCAGTCAACCTCAAATTAGGGTTTTGTGTTGCATCAAGGTCCTTGCATCCAAATGACCTCAAATTCTCCTTAATGTCCTAATATATTCTCAAGGTCATCCATGTCATGTTTCAAGCCTTGCAGAGGAAGTTTGCTCAGTCAATTGCTCAAAGGGTCCAAAAATCGACTGTGCTAGGGCAAAAGTCAACTGTGACCTACAAATAGTCAAACTTCAAGATGTTTTGTCAACATTATCATTTTGAATGACATTTAATCATTTGATCAAGGGTTGATCATGATTCATCAAGGATTGCTCAAAATTCATCAAGACTCAAAAGTTGCTAAATTAGGGTTTTGTAGGAAAAGTCAACTCAACTTTGACCAAGCCTAACTATCTCATACATTATTAGAAATGACCCATCCAAAGCTCATTTTTAAGAGGATGCAATTTCCTACAATCCATCTTCATACCCCAAGATCAGAAAATGCACTCACAAGAAGTTATAAATTTGGACATTATAGGTCATTTTTGAAAGTCAACAAAAACACCTTTTTTTCCAAAGCTTATAACTTGAGAATGGAATATCAAAATGAGATTATACCAAAATGGTTGGTTAGAGAACATCTCAAGCTTTCTAAAAAGTCCAAGAACACCTCCAAAATTTAAAAATTGAAGAAGTTATGCATTGTTGAAGTTGGGCATTTTTGCAAAATTGCCACAAGTCAACTATCCCCAAAACTTCAAAATTTGTCAAATGGGCCCATTCTTTTCCACTTTATTTGATCTTGTCACACCACACACGTGTCCTAGCTTCAGCCTTGGGACCATTTATCAATTTTATTATTTAATTTGATTTTGTTTATGAATTATTTCATTTTTAATCAATTTAAATCAAATAAAATCCCAACATTGATTATTTGATCTTTTTTTTGGCTATTTCAGGACCTAATCATCATCATCAAGTGAATCAAATTCGTATCATACATTCCATGTGCAAAAATATTGGATTTTGGACAAAATTGGAAGGTTATCAATGGAGGATCAAATCAAATCTCCAAGCATTGATGTACAAGGATTGAGTCCACAAATGTTAACCTAATGCATTGCTCATTACATATACAAGTGAAAGGCACACGAATTTGAGGTTAGAGGCTGCAGAATCACCAAGAACAAAACTTGAAAAAAAGGTGAAAAAGTGTGAAACTGAAATCGTGCATAGAGGCCAATTCAGAAGCAAATCTCCACACTAATCCATTGCTGGGCAATCATTGAAGCGAAACCAATCCCTAACAAGCCTTTCACTAACCGGTCACTACACCATGAGTATGTACGGATAACGGACTTAATGTGATTGCGCCTGAATGAAAAAGGACCTCGTACAAAAAGAAGTCTTAGCATAGTAAGGATATTAGGATCGATCTGTATACTTATGAGGTTTATGTCCACATTTCTGCGAGTAGTGTAATTATGATACCCTTGGTTCAGATAGTTAGTGCCTGACAACACACCCTTACTCGAACTTAGAAGCCCTCTTTGCCCAAAACCTGTATACACCATAATTTTCTTTCATCTACTTCTAAGAGTTGTTGCTTGAGGACAAGCAAAGGTCTAAGCGTGGGAGGATTTGATCGCACTAAATCGCACTATGTTTCTGACTCAACTATCACATGTTTTCCTTAGTTTTTATTATCATTTTCTCGTATTATGTTCCTTTTTCCTTTGTTTTCAGGATTCTTGTCATTTCAGAGCCTTCTGTGAAGAAACGAGCCAAAACGCCAAGAAATTAGGGTTTTTCAAGATATTCTGCACTTATGGTGTTCAGCGCCGCGCCGGCTACAGGGAACGCGATGACGTGGCCCACTTTCACCCAGAGACCAACTGCCACGTTCCCACGATCTGGCAGTTCCAGCCACCGCGCCCGCGGCCACTGCCACCGCGCCCGCGGCCTTCACAAAAGTTTCTCGCTCAGAAGAAGTTGAGGGGCATGCTGGTCTTTACGCATCTCAAGGATCCTCTATAAATAGTTTTGGATTTTCATTTTTTTAGTTTCATCCAAGCTTAGTACAATCTTAAGCCATATACTATCAGTTTCTGTAAAGTAATAATCTCTTCACATCGGGGAGTTATTGCGGTGTAGATTTAGTTGTAATCGAGTCTTGGAGCACTTTGGTTGAAGTTCATCATACCAGCCTTACCATTCCGCAGATTTGTATCAGATTCAAGTCTCCGACTGGAGCAAGGTTCTATTTTATTGCATTTCTTTACTTATAATTGCTCTTACCATAGTCTACACGTTTTATAGACTCTAAATGCTCTTACCATAGTCTACACGTTTTATAGACTCTAAATGCTCTTACCATAGTCTACACGTTTTATAGACTCGCACTCTTTTACTTATTCGCTCTTATCATAGTCTACACGTTTTATAGACTCGCACTTATTATGTCTGGCTAAACTATAAAGGTTTGGATGTAATGATTGTCATCATGGTCGTGTTCCAATTATCATGCTAGTGAAAATACTCTGGGGATGTTTTGCTTTTAACTTAAGTCAATTATGTTTAAATGTTTATTGGGTAAGATCGAAAGCCGTCCAAACTAATGATACGACTTGATTATTATTTAACCAAACGAAAAGAGCGAAAGTCGTTGATTGGTTAAATAGGAATCATTGACCTTTTTAGAAAACGATTTTGAAACTATTTTCGGACGCGTTTGTAGGTTTGAAATCTGACTCTTGGTCAAAAGCCAAAAGTCTCTTTAAGTTAATCTTTCCAAGTAAAATTACTTTTCTGTTAAGTCAAAACTATCAATTTCTTAAAAATAGGTTTACCTCTTTAACGCGGAAGGCACCCTTTATATGTGACAATAAAGGAATTTAATTTAAAGAGTAAATTCGGTTCTTAGTAGTCAAAAGCTACAAGTTCCCGTTAAATTGATTCTTTGCTATCAATAGAAAATACTGCCCCATAAGTAGTTTCATCTACACATGACCGGACCAATATCTGATTACATGATTTACATTCCAACCTGTCTTTTAAACTGCTATTTACCTCGCTCATTTACTTTGTTGCACTGCACTCACATCAATATTCTTGTTCACCTTAGATAAGCACCTTAGCAATAGAGTTGATAGATTGACAATTGGTCTCTGTGGTTCGATAATCTTATATATTACTTCGATAGGCTGTGCACTTGCAGTACTATATTTAGGCTATACGTTACAGATCCCCATCAACTGTGCAACTGGGAAGCAAAAGACTTTGTTCCGACTACTTTCATAAATCAGTAATTTATCTTTTCCGTTTCTGTTGGACTGTAATAGTTCACAAACAATTCGTACTTTTTCAACCGTGTGTCTTACCCGAGGCACATAGGTCCATTTGTAAGGGTTCTTATTTTCATTTCATATGTTATTTTAATGAATCATGGACGCTTTTCATATCTAAATACTTTTTGCTCATTGTATTTCTTTTACATTTTGTTGTTTTAAGATGGCTATTCCCTTACACACACCCACACTCACAAATGCAGGTACCCTTCCATTCCGGAACCGACGGGTAACGATACTGCTATAGCCTTCAGTGACTCTGAAGATATGATCAACCAAGCCGAATATGAAGGTGAGGAAGATTGTGAGGTGCCAGGGGAATTGGCCAGACTTCTACAGCAAGAGGAAAGAGCAATTCAGCCTCATGAGGAACAGTTGGATACAATCAACTTGGGTACTGAGGAGGACAAAAAGGAAATCAAGATAGGTGCCAATCTAGAGCCGAGTGTCAAGGAGCGCCTAATTCAGCTACTACATGATTATGTTGAAATCTTTGCCTGGTTATACGAAGACATACCGGGACTCGATACAGACATTATGGTACACCGTCTCCCCACAAGAGAAGAATGTCCACTAATGAAACAAAAGGTCCGCCGCATGAGACCTGACATGTCTGAAAAGATCAAAGCAGAAGTTATGAAGCAGTTCAATGCTGGATTTCTGGATGTTACTTCTAATCCACAATGGGTTGCTAACATTGTGCCCGTGCCTAATAAGGACGACAAAGTGAGAATGTGTGTGGATTATAGAGATTTAAGCAGGGCCATCCCTAAAGATGACTTTTGTGATCGGTGGAAATAAAACTAACTGTTTTAAAATGCTGGTTCGCGAAATGTTGCGGTAAGCAAGAGTCGCCACCGTCTTTTATATTCTCCAACATGGAAAGGACAAAAGCACAGCAAAATTCCTTCTTTGAGATGTCTCTCGGTTCGGGAGGTAGATTATAGAAAGGGAAGGTGTTAGCACCCTTTCTATCCGTGGTTATCTACGGGCTCTTAGGTACTTGCTCACTATGTTTTCAAAATGTTTTGCTTTTCTTGTGTTTGTGGGTTTTGAAAAAGTTTGTTTGAAAACTTCGATTTAACTCTTGTATCTGTCCTCAAAAGTGTATGAAGTGTTTGTTTGAAAACTTTTGTCAGAAAAGTATAGGTGCGAAAAGTATTTTTTTTTGTTTTGAAAGAGCAAGTACTTGAGAACCTCTACCTACTCAAAAGAAATTAAGTTGTGTAAATGTCCTTTAGGCAGTACTATCCCACTATTAAGAAGTAGGTAGCACCATCATTGGAGTTTTTCGGGTCAATTCGATTATAGGGACATTATGTGGTCACCGAAGCAATAGTAGGACGCCTTAGTGGTAACCCTAGTGTCCTAGATCCTTTTTATCCGAGGCAACCGTTTCGAGGAAACTGGATCTTTAGACAGGAGGGCGACCTCTAAAACAACCTATACTTGACGACCACGTCGAGGCAACCAAGTGAGGCGTACCCTAGGAGTGACATGTGCATGTGTGTTGTTTCAGTTTATGTTTATCTTTGGTCATGCATTTGTGAGCTACGGATTGGTTTTATTATTCATACAAGTCTTTCATGCATATTAACAGTTAAGAGTGCGGAAAATAAATTGCGGAAAGGTAAAGCTACGCTATTACAAGGCGCGTGTCTATACATCACCAAAAACAAAACCCGTTTGGAAATAAATGCGAGAAAGTAAAAGAAAGCGATAAACCCTAATTAACTATTACATCTCCGGAGCAGATACATCAATATGATCAAAAGGGATTAAAGTACGAAATAAATTAAATCAGGAACGTCCTAGGGTTTTGACCCTTTTTGAGAAAAGAAAATAGTTTGTCCTCTTTTTTGCAATTAATTAAATATTGAACCTAATAACTAATTAATTAATTAAAAGAAAAATGTTTTTGTGTTTTTTATGTTTGTAATGAAAATAAAACAAAAGGAATTAAAATTAAAAGTTAGTAAAACCTAATTCTAAGTTTATTTTATTTATTATGAAAAGAATCAAAATTAAACCTAATTTAAACTAAATTGGTTTGTTAGCATTTTATTTACAAAAATAATTAAAAAGTGAAAATAATAAATAATAATAATATGAATAAAAATATTTACATTTTAATTTTCTGAATTTGTTATGAAAATAATAATTTATGAGTTAAATTAAATAATAATAATAATAGTTATAATAATTAAAAGAATTAAAAAGGAAAAGAAAATAAGAAAAAGAATAGTAAACCGGAGGTGTTTGGACCAGCTTAGGAGGTGTTGTTCTGGAAATTTAGGCCCAATAGCACTCAAGCCTGTTGACTTCTGGAATTGCCCACGTGCATGTTGACTGAAGAACATGGTGTTCCTTCCCTTGTAGCCATTGGATTTGTATTAGGAGACACATGGCTGGATGATACGTGGGATGCATGATGGAACCCTTCTTTGAAGCCTGCATTGGATTATACAAGAAAAAATAGGAACAATTATATGGGGGACCTGGGAATTGAACTCAGGTCCCAATGGTTACCAACCACGTCACCTTCCACTACGCCATTGTGTTGCATCTGATATTATAACAAACAACAAACATAATATATCAATAATGATAGTTATGCTGGAAATCAGAAAAAAGCGCGCGTTCGTTTGAATAAACCACCCACAAGCTTCCACGTATTATCTTCTTCGCTTGGCCTGTAACAAAAACAATCAAATAGCGGGGGTTTTTAACCCCCTCAAACTGCAAATGCAAAAAATAGCGATTAGGTCTGTAAGCTATATAAATAGGGCGCGATGGTCCTATTCAATTTGTCTTGATCTTTTGAGTTCAACCATGGGCATCATTAGTCCTAATTTTGCTTGGTCAAGAAAGCCCTAAAATCAAAGCTTCGAAACCCTAGATTTCTTCAATGGCACCTTTTGATTTAAGGCTCTATAACTCAATTCACCTATACCATCAGCTTCAGAAAGGTCATAGCAATGCAAAGCAATGAGTATAACATGTTAATGATGCATAAAAAGTGAGTTTCGATTCTGAAAAAGAATAAGCAAACCGTGAGTTATTCTTGTGCGTTCTTGGAGTGTTAAGGCTTGTTTTTGATTGCTACACGCTTCTGGGAATGCTAGCAATGTATTAGAATCCTTAACTTGCTTTGAAAGGGCCTGGAAGGTGGAATTCAGTTTTGACTTTGTTCTTGATTTTTTGAATATGGTTATGGTTCTTGTGCAGCAATTCTCACGTGTATGCAATTAGGTTTAGCTTCAGTATATGTATTGGAATGGAATTAGGGTTCAATCTTGGTCAAGGATCCATGGCATTATGATTTCAATATTTGATTGGAAATCAAATAATTTTCAATCTTTTTGATTGATAAAACTTGCTAAACATGGAGATTTTTGTCTCTTTGATTGATGCACGAATTTGCCAGCTTGCCCTGAGTTTATTTGCTTCACAAAAGATTTGAAAACCATATCTTGGCATTTTCCTACAATTAAATTAATTAAATGAATTAATAATCAATTAAAAATCCAAATAATTAATAAAAATAAGAAAATAATTCAATTTAATCTCAATGTGTCGTGCATAGGCCTTGGACAAAGTTTCAAGAAAGAATTTGAGGCCCATTAGCAAAAATGAAGTGTTTTGAGCAAAGTTGACTTTTGCAAATTCAAATTTTTTTTCCCCAACTTCTCCAATGCATATCTTGCTCAATTTTGATCCTATAAACATGTTCTTGGACATTTTGGAAAGGTATTGAAGTCCTCTAACCAATGCCTTTGGTCCCATGTCATTTGGATTTACCAATCTCAAGTTATGGTCTTTGACTTAAAGTGCATTTTTGTTGACTTTTGAAATTGACCTATAATGTAGAAATTGATAACTTTTTGTGAGAGCATTTCTTGGACTTGGAATGTGAAGATGAGTTGTAGGAAATGTAATCCCCTTCAAAATGAGCATTGGATGGGATTTTTCTGATGAACCATGAAAATGTTATGCCTTGGTCAAGTTACAGTTGACTTTTCAGCTGTCCAAAAATAGAAACTTTTGGCATCTTGATGATTTTTGAGCCATTCTTGAGGAATCATGATCAAGAATTGATCAAATGATGATTGTGAGCTCAAAATAAGATGTTGACCAAAATTTTTACTTTTGACTGTCAAATGACCATTTTGCCCCTG
Organism: Vicia faba; assembly: GCA_948472305.1. Taxonomy (NCBI): domain Eukaryota; kingdom Viridiplantae; phylum Streptophyta; class Magnoliopsida; order Fabales; family Fabaceae; genus Vicia; species Vicia faba. The sequence continues at coordinate 635,191,171 of OX451736.1, read as the reverse complement.
TAGTTGATTGTGAACCAAATAGGGCTTTTGACCGTGCAACTTGACCCTGTGAGCCTTGAAACTTGGCATGTAGATGCTTGACAATGTATATAGGCCTATGGGACTTGATTGGACCACTGAAAACCTCAACTTCCTTGAAGGAACCAAAACCCTAATTTTGACTGGCTTAGGAGGGTGTTTGACTGTGCAACCTCTTGATCCATTTGAAGATTGATCTTGACAAATCTTGAAGAATATGGGAGGACATATTTTGGGGTACAACAGTTGCCCCTATTCAATCTTCTTAGACCTGAGGATGTAGATTGGCTTGCGTGCCTTTCGTGGTCCGAAGGTGGAAGATGATTGAACACTAAAGTGCCCAGAAATTTGCACTCGCATAGTAGAGTATCAGCAATGTGATGGCGGGAATGGGCTTACAGATGCCATTTGGAAAGATGGTGGATAGGAGTATGGGCTTATAGATGCCATATGGAGATGTGACATAACCTTGTCGGGAATGGGCTTATAGATGCCATTTGGAAATGTGATGGATAGTTGTGGAGATGGGCTTATAGATGCCATCGGAAGGTGTCGATCGCGTAAGAGATTCCTTAGCGAGAACTTGCGTACTTTGAGGAAGGAAGATGGTTTCCTGGTCTGTTACAGGGGTTGATATTCAAACTCTCCATGCAGATATGCCCTAGCTAGATACAGGTATCGAATCCACAATCAATTGCTCACAGATGTGCCCTGGCTAGATACAGGAATCGAATCCGGACCTTTAAAAGGTTGCTTACAGACGTGTCCTGGATGGATACAGGTATCGAATCTCTAAACTCTTCATGCAGACATGCCCTGGCTAGATACAGGTATCGAATCTACAATCAATTACTCACAGATATGCCCTGGCTGGATACAGGAATCGAATCTGGAATTAGTCGTCTACAAATATGCCCTGGCTGGATACAGGTATCGAATCTCTAAACTCTTCATGCAGACATGCCATGGCTGGATACAGGTATCGAATCTACAATCAATCACTCACAGATATGCCCTGGCTAGATACAGGAATCGAATCCGGAATTAGTCATCTACAGATATGCCCTGGCTGGATACAGGTATCGAATCTCTAAATTCATCATGCAGACATGCCCTGGCTAGATACAGGTATCGAATCTACAATCAATCACTCGCAGATATGCCCTGGCTAGATACAGGTATCGAATCTAGAATTAGTCGTCTACATATATGCCCTGGCTGGATACAGGTATCGAATCTCTAAACTCTTTATGCAGACATGCCCTGGCTGGATACAGGTATCGAATCTACAATCAATTACTCACAGATATGCCCTGGCTAGATACAGGTATCGAATCTGGAATTAGTCGTCTACAGATATGCCCTGGCTGGATACAGGTATCGAATCTCTAAACTCTTCATGCAGATATACCCTGGCTAGATACAAGTGTCGAATCCACAATCAGTTACTCACAGATATGCCCTGGCTAGATACAGGAATCGAATCTGGAATTGCGACAGTTGATAGTAATCATCTTTGGATTAACCTTTTTCCTGAAAAGGCAAAACATCAGTTGTATGCAATGTCATGATGTATGAAATGCATGATGTCATGATGTTCTAAAAAATAACTGAGATCGTGTCGTATGCACTTTATCATGTATGTTAATAGGAGATATGAGATGTGATATGTTTATGAATGTATTTTCGTCTTGGAAAATAAATCCTTGACGAATGCCGGGAGCTTGTTGAATCCTGGGCTGATGTTTGAAGAGTAGAGTTCTTCGTTTCCGCTTGGGATGATGATTGCAAGAATAAACCGGTAGGAGAAGATGACTCCGTTGGGGGATAAACTTGGCAAAGAGATTACTCTGCGGGGAATTACTCTGTGGGAAATTACTCTGTGGGAAGAGAAACTTTGCTGAGGTTTTGATGATAACTCTGCTGGGGATTCCTGTTGATAAGCTCTGTTGGAAGATTTGATGAACTCCGCTGGGGATAGGAAGAATTTCGCCGAGGACGATCTTTCCATGGTAATTAGCTGAGGATAACCCAGTTATAAGCTCTGGTGGGGAATATCCTTTGCATATGGTCGGGGACGCGTTCGTACTCTGCAGGTGATAAGCTTCCAGAATCTACTGGGGATAAGCTTCCAGAATCTACTGGGGATATTGATTCACCTCTCCTGGGGAAACTTTTGAAGACTGTACTGGGGAAGTGGCTCCACCGGGGTGTCTGGTATTCTGCCGGGGAACAATCTTATATTAAGATTGAAGGAAAATTGCGATAAAAAACGCAGCGGAATATAAAATTTTCCTTTAGAGATCCTTACGAATGAGCATGGTCAGTGATAGAAAGTTTTACCTCTTGTGGCGATTCAGACCTTTGATGTCGTGATCACGAGCGTTGATGAAGAACAACGCCTCTACTCAGTCCACACGAACAGATCGCTTCCGGTCACAGTGCTAGCTGATCACGAGCGGAAACCTTGAGTGAGAGAGAGAGTCAAAAACGAAAATGCATCAAGTGAAAAAACTTCATCACAAGGGATCTATTTATAGAATCACTCGTGTGGGCTACAAGCTAAAAGCCCAATTAAGGCTATAAGGTAAAAGCCCAATTAAGCTTATGGACATCATACCTTATGATGTACCATATATCACTTATCCACGTGGTACCTTACCACTTTCCGTATTACACTTAAGTGCACCGTACCTTACGGTGTTCCTTATTTATTCTATCTCTCATCAACCTGTCCTTATGTGTGTGACCCTGTAGGTTTTCGCGACGTTGGCAATTATATTAAATTACACATTTAATATAATAAACAGTGAGCGGTATCTAGCAACACATCACTGTTACCCAAGTCACGAAAATGTCATGTGATCTGACCAAACCTTTTCCGTGATAATATTTGTGTTGTACAATTATCCTTTTGCCCTCATGTCTATATTGAACACAAGGCATACACTGTGTCACCCTTGTCCAGTTCAATATTGGGCCCTTAGACATTTATCCTGTTATGCAGGATGAGCAAATTCCATCTAGGTCACTCATGTCCCTTAGCATGCTTTGTGAAGTACCCATCAACCATCTTTATAGTCATCCAGTTACAGATGATGTTTGATCAGCAATAAAGTACTTGACTCTACATCTAGGGTCCATAGTGGTTTCAGGTCGAAGGGTGGTATACACCATTATCATCATGAGAATAACTTATGACACTTTGCATAACATTCTATGTAGTATTCTCATAACGGGTCAATCCAGTATAAATATTACTCCTAATATTCATACCTATGTCAAGACTTGATAACTCCTTATCTATGATCCATGAGATGTGATCATCAATCTATCTTCATAATAATCTTAATGCTTTAATGTTATCCCACTTCACATTAAAGCTTGACTACGGATACTTTAAGAATAGTTTCTTATGTTTAATGGGATCTCATGATTAAGTCACACTTAACATTTCATTAAACCAATAAACCATTCTAGGGACTTTATTATTTTGGAAAACATAATAAAGAAATGCCTTTTATTATTAATAAATCATTCGATACAAGTACCAAAAGTATTGGCCTCTAGGGCTTACACCAACAATGATTGCCGGGGATGCTTGCTTAGGAACATCTGTATACTCCGCTGGGGAATGTTGAAATCTTCTAGGGATATCCAACTTCCTTAAGGCTGACAGTAGACTAACTCTGCTTGGGGAGAGTATCACTGACTTTCTAGAGATACTGTGCCTTTACGGGGCCGATGGGAGATCAACTCTGCTTGGGGAGAATATTGTTGACTCTTGACTTACTCTGCGGGGAGTGAAGGTATCCTGGTCACGTTCTTCAGCCGAACCTACCTTAGTACCTTGGTGGACAGAGCAACTAGACCGCTTAGACAACTCATTATTGCCCCTGTTTCTGATGTCACATGTGATTAGTCCTTTGTTTCGTATGCAAATATTTATGAGTTAGCAATAAATGTCAAATGCATATATCAAAAATGAACATTGGACGTTCTTCGCAAGACAAAACAGATAAAGGAAAAACAAATGGCAATTTGGCTGGAAAAGTGAGTTTGTATTGATTTTTGAATTTTGCCTGTAAATAGGCGTTTGTGTACAAGAGGTTATCGTCCTAGTAAGAGAACGCCGCCGAACAACATAGAGTTTATACAATTCTGAAAAGGAAAACAAAACAGCTATGTGAAAAAATAATCCCACTGGGTTCCAACTCTGCTATCGCCCTTATGTCCTCAAGCATCTCATCACTCTGCTGCTTTAGTTGAAGATGAAGCTGATTGATCGATGTCGTCTGAGCCTGATAGTTGACGCCGAATTCCGGATGCAAGGTGATCCAATGAGACATAGTATTACGCTTTAATCCCTAATTTTTGCCTGGACCGCCCTTTCGGGTTTTCAGTCCATCGGGATACCCATTTTTGCCCAAGCCGCCTTTTCAGGTTTTCGACTTGCCAGGTGTACAGATTTTTTTCATTTCATCCCTTATTTTTGCCCGAACCCTTTTGGTTCGCCGGGAAGCCCTTATTTTTGCCTAGGTGTGTCAACCTAGCGGGTCTTTAATTCATGCGTAGTATTTTTTTATTATGTCTGCATTGGCGGGGTGAGGAAGGTCGTCACCGTCCATGGTGGTTAGAATCATAGCTCCTCATGAGAAGATATGTTTAACCACAAATTTCCCTTCATACGTAGGGGTCCATTTGCCCCTGGGATCACTTTGAGGAAGAATGATGCGCTTGATTACCAGGTCTCCGACTTGATACTCTTGCCGTCTGACTTTCTTGTTAAATGCCTTGATCATCCGTTTTTGGTACGTCTGACCATGACACATAGCAGTGAGTCTCTTTTCGTCAATTAGATTTAACTGATCAAGCCGAGTCTGGATCCAGTCATCTTCGCTCAAACCTGCATCCTTCATTATCCGGAGAGAGGGTATCTGCACTTCAATAGGCAAGACTGCCTCCATGCCATAGACCAAGGAAAAGGGTGTTGCCCCTGTTGACGTCCGTGCCGAGGTACGGTACCCATGAAGAGCAAACGGTAACATCTCGTGCCAATCTTTGTAAGTCACTGTCATCTTCTGCACAATCTTCTTGATATTCTTATTTGCCGCTTCGACAGCCCCATTCATCTTCGGCCGGTAAGGAGAAGAGTTGTGGTGCTGTATCTTGAATTGCTTGCAAAGCTCAGTGATCATGTTATTATTGAGATTGGTACCATTGTCCGTAATGATCCACTCCTGTACACCGTAGCGACAGATCAGGTTATGCCGAATGAATCGTGCCACGACATTCTTGGTTACGGTAGCATAGGAAGCTGCCTCCACCCACTTTGTGAAGTAATCGATTGCTACCAGGATGAAGCGATGCCCGTTGGATGCCGTAGGTCTAATCTCGCCGATCATATCAATTCCCCACATTGCAAAAGGCCAAGGTGCTGTCAAGACGTTCAAGGGAACTGGAGGAATGTGCACCTTATCAGCATAGATCTGGCATTTATGACATGTCCGAGAATGTTGGTAACAGTCGGCTTCCATTGTGGACCAGAAATATCCTGCCCGAAGGATTTTCTTTGCCATGGTATGTCCACTGGAATGTGTTCCGAAGGTACCTTCATGTAGCTCTGTCATGATCCTTTCTGCTTCAGTCTTATCCACACAACGCAGTAAGGTTGAATCATGGTTTCGCTTGTACAGAATGTCGTTGCTGAGGAAGAACTTCGCCGCGAACCTTCTCAAAATTTTTTTGTCATTAACGGATGCACCCTCGGGGTATTCTTGAGCTTCCAAGTACCTCTTCACTTCATGATACCAAGGTTTTTCATTTACCTCTTCAGCCTCAAGATCACATCAATGTGCAGGTTCGTCCAACTTCCAGATGATGATCCGGGGAGCCTCGTTGTCCCATTTGACTTTGAACATGGAAGACATTGTAGCTAACGCGTCCGCCAACTGATTCTCCTCTCTTGGGAAGTGTTCAAAGGTTATCTCCTCGAAGTGGGGAATCAACGTCAACACATACTCTTTGTAAGGAATGAGATTTGGGTGTTTCGTATCCTACTCGCCTTTGATCTGATTGATCACGAGAGCAGAATCTCCGAAGACATTTAGAAACTTGATAATTAAGTCAATTGCAGCTTGAAGACCCATGATGCATGCCTGATACTCCGCCATGTTGTTGGTGCAGTTGAAACATAGTCGGGCGGTAAGTGGAGTATGAGTGCCTTTAGGGGATATGATCACGGCGCCAATACCGTTACCCAAAGCGTTTGAGGCTCCGTCAAAGTGCATAGACCATCGGGATCCTTCCTCAGGTCCTTCATCTGGTCCAGGTACTTCACAATCAGTTACTACCATGATATCCTCGTCTGGAAATTCAAAGTTCATAGATTGGTAGTCGTCCACTGCCTGGTGTGCCAAATGGTCTGCTAATACACTTCCCTTGATTGCTTTCTGAGTCCTGTACTGGATGTCGTATTCTGTCAAGATCATCTGCCATCTTGCTATTCTTCCAGACAAGGCAGGCTTTTCGAACATGTACTTGATTGGATCCATTTTTGAAATCAACAGAGTAGTGTGAGTCAACATATACTGTCTCAGCCGGCGAGCAGCCCATACCAAAGCGCAACAAGTTTTCTCGAGCAGTGAGTATCGGGTCTCACAATCGGTAAACTTTTTGCTAAGGTAATAAATGGCGTGCTCTTTTCGGCCAGACTCGTCATGCTGCCCCAGCACACACCCCATTGAGTTGTCCAGTACTGTCAAGTATAGTATTAGAGGTCTCCCTTCAACCGGTGGCATAAGAATGGGTGGTTCTTGGAGATACTCTTTGATTCTATCGAAAGCGGCCTGACATTCATCGTTCCAACGTACTACTTGATCTTTCTTCAGTAGCTTGAAGATTGGTTCACAGGTAGCACTTAGATGCGAGATGAATCGGGTAATGTAGTCCAGCCGTCCTAGAAAGCCTCTGACTTCTTTCTCTGTCTTGGGAGCTGGCATCTCTTGTATGGCTTTCACCTTGGCAGGGTCCACTTGAATACCTTTGTCACTTACGACAAAGCCTAGCAATTTTCCAAATCTCACCCCAAAGGTGCATTTGTTTGGGTTCAACCTCAGCTTGTACAACTTCAGACGGTCAAACAGTTTCTGTAGATGGTCAAGGTGTTCCTCTTCAGTTTGGGACCTCGCAATCATATCGTCGACATATACTTCTATCTCATGATGGATCATATCATGAAACAGAGCAACCATGGCACGTTGGTAGGTTGCCCCAGAATTTTTCAACCCAAATGGCATGACCTTGTAGCAAAAGGTGCCCCACTGAGTGACGAAAGTGGTCTTCTCCATGTCTTCAGGAGCCATCTTGATCTGATTATAACCGGAGAAGCCGTCCATGAAGGAGAACACCTTGTGTTGAGCAGTATTGTCAACCAGAACATCGATGTGAGGTAGAGGGAAGTCATCCTTGGGGCTCGCCCTGTTCAAATCCCTGTAATCAACACACATTCTGACCTTACTATCTTTCTTCGGCACTGGAACCACGTTGGCAACCCACTGAGGGTAAGAAGTCACTGCTAGAAACCCGGCATCAAATTGTTTCATAACCTCAGCCTTGATTTTCTCGAACATCTCTGGACGCATACGGAGGACCTTCTGTTTAACCGGAGGGCAGTTTTCCTTGGTAGGCAAGTGATGAACCACAATGTCGGTATCCAACCCAGGCATATCTTCGTAGGACCAGGAAAAGATTTCCACGTAGTCATGCAGCATTTGAATCAACCGTTGTTTCACACTAAGCTCCAGATTTGCACCAATCTTGACTTCCTTTCTGTCTGTCTCAGTACCCAGATTTACCGTTTCCACTGGCTCTTCATGTGGCTGAATGACCCTCTCTTCCTGGAGTAACAGTCTTGCGAGCTCACCAGGCACTTCGCAATCATCTTCGGCTAAGTTGATCGGATTTTCGAAGTCATAACTGGTAGTAGCAGAGTCGTTACCAGTGAGATCCAGAGTGGATTGGAACCTGTATAGGTGAGTGTGTGTAAATATAGCTGTTTTGCAATATATAATAAAGAAAGAAAAGGAGCGCAAGATTTGAAATGAAAAAAACGTCCAATGCTTTTATTAATGATATATGCAAATGACACAGAAAAGCCCTCACAAATGAAGCCACGGTGCCCCGGGTAAGACACCGGGCCATAAAGTTTCAAATTATTGTTTGTCACAAATTCAAAACAAAGGAGTTCATTACTGAGTGACAAAAGTAATAGGTGTGAAGTCTTTCGCAGTCCAGTTGCTTGGTCCACCGTTGGTCGTTGGGTAGATCCAACTGTCGAATTCAGATTCCTCCACGTTGTCATCATCCCTAATAGCATTTACTCCATGGTTGGGCATGGGAGCTGTCACCACATTAGGCCTCTCGGGCGCCTCGAACTGTATTTCTTTAGCATCAATAAGGTCCTGAACCTTATTCCTCAGAGCCCAACAATCATCAATAGAATGCCCCGGGCTGTCAGAGTGATAAGCACAGCGGGCGTTGGGGTTGTACTTTGGAGATGTTGTATTCACTACCTTCAGAGCTTCTTTGATGGTTACCAGATTGGTTGACAGTAGTTGCGGCAATATCTGAGATAGAGTCATACTGAGCCGAGTGTACTCTCTTCTGGGCCTCTCACCCCTTGGTTGGCTATATTGCCGAGGAGCAGTAGCAGGCTTTGAGATTACCACCGCGTTGACAGCTTGGCGGCGTTCCGTTTTATTCTGTTTCCTGGAACCATACATAGCACTAGATTCTTTCTTGAAGGGCTTCTTTTCAGAACTCGAGGAGGCACCTTTTTGTATCTTCCCCGACTTGATACCAACTTCTATCCTTTCTCCAGTTAAGATTAGATCTGTGAACCCAGCAGAAGAATTACCAATCAAGTGGTTGAAGAACGGACCAGACAGGATCCCTAGGAACATATCAACGAGCTCTCGGTCAGTCAAAGGTGGCCGCACCCTGCCAGCCAGGTCTCTCCACTTTTGCGCGTACTCCTTAAAACCTTCACCCGTCCCAAGTGACATACCCTGGAGTTGGGTACGCGTGGGAGCGAGGTCGGAATTGTACTGATAATTCTTATAAAATGCAGTTGCCAAGTCCTCCCAGTTACGAATACTGGTTCCATCCAGCTGATAGAACCATTCGAGTTAAGCCCCTGAAAGGCTATCCTGGAAGAAATGGATCCATAGATTCTTGTCTGCAGTGTAAGGTTGGATCTTCCTTACATATGATCTGAGATGCAGCTTAGGACAAGATGCCCCGTCGTACTTCGCAAAAGAAGGTGCCTTGAACTTGTGTGGGATCGCCACCCCAGAGGATAAACCTAGATCCCCAAAATCCAACCCAGGCACCTGTTGAATCTCCATGGCACTCAGACGGTCCTCTAGTTGCTTGTACCTGTCTTCAGCGGGAGGGTACTGCTCATCATTGTAATCTGTCTCGTTGTCGGAGACCACGGGGCTAGGAACCCTTCCCCCTTGGGGACTATCCTTCCCTACAGAGAAAGTAGCCTGATCAGCCTCATTCTGCAGTGTATTCCCAAACCTCCGTCCAGTGTTGAATAATACAGTCCTCTTCTTCTTCTTCTTCAACAGCAGAGTCTTCAATTCCTGTTGACCCTGGGCTAAGCTCATGACCAGCTCTTGGAACTGGGCGTTCTGGGCCTAGAGGGCCTTGATAGCTTGTTCGTTGGATGATTCAGGATTCATGATGATTGCTGAAATAAACAGCGAAGGAGATTTAGCAACCTGTAAAAATAGTACTTGTGATGCATATGATGAATGGAATGCGTATGATTTATGTTTTCAAAGACAATCGGGATTCAACTTTGTAGACAAAAAGGAACACACTTTATTAGATTCAACTTTTAGAATTTAAATTGTTCAACAAATTGCCCTTAGGCGTTACAAGAATGAAAATACTGAAAAGGAAATAAAAGCTGTAAAAGAAACATCCAAAGTCCATCAGTGCTCCCATGGCCTCCTCTTCTCAGTGCGGATATAGTCATTCAGGATCCGCTCGTTCACCAATTGCTTAGTCAGCTTCTAGATCTTTTATTCCTGTTCATTGAACCTTTCCCGATAAGAATCCCGTTCTTCTTGTAGTTGCGCCCAAGACCTCTTTAGTGTATCAACATCAGTGGGTATCTGAGGAGGGAGAACAGTTGGAGGAACCCCGTCTCTGTCAGGAAATTCAAGAATGATAGGTCTGACGGCTTCGTATGGAATACCTAACTTCTGAGCACGGATGCGGACCCATCTGTAATAGGATTCCATAGGTAGAGAAGTTTTCGGTCCCAACTCATGTGGGTCAGCTTTGTGAATTCTGTCCCAAGCCTTGATGAATCTACGACGCAGCTCGTCACTGTCTACCTGAAACTCAAAACTGATGTGAGGTACCAACATCTCATGAGGCCCTGCCCTTCTGGCTCTTCCAAACTGACGGAGAGCTAAACATTGATTATAAGAGATTCCTCCCTGAGTACCGATCAATGGAACATTAGGATATTCTCCGCAACGATTAATAACAGCCACCTCATCTAAACCTCTGAGAGTCCAAATGATGTCATTATCAGTGAGAGACATTAACCTATGAGCCCAGCCTCTTCCTTCTTTGTTCTTCAGCATGAACTTAGGGAGGTGCGAAATAAACCACCTCACTAACAAAGGAGCACAACACCACAAAGTTCCCCATCTTCGGGCAGTACGAGCATAGAGTTGTTGCAGGATATCACCCAAGAGAGTGGGCACAGGGTTGCGAGACATGAAGATCCTTATGGCATTGACATTGACAAAGTTATCAGGATTGGGAAATAACACCAGACCATAGATTAAGAGAGCCAGAATGTCTTCGTACGCCCTGAAGTCTAAGTCGTTCCAGAAACTGTTAGCTTTACCAATCAGAAACTTAGCCAAAAAGCCCTTAACTTCGCTCCTAGTCACCCAGTTATCCATTACCTCTTTGTTGGTCAAAGGAAGGGCTGCAACAATCTCCTCAAGCAAATTAGAGAATTCTTCCAGGGTAGGGACCAACTGGAAGTCTTGAAAAGTGAAGCAATGGTATAGGGGATCATAAAACTGGGTCAGGACACTCATCAGTTGTTGGTCCCACTTTGAAGTGACTAAACCGAGAAGAGAACCATGCCTTTGGATGAAGGAAGTAGTATTTGGAATCCTATCAACCAATTCTTTAAGCAAATCAGGTGGGTGAACAAAGTTGAGCCGGATAGTATTCCTTCGCATGGGCATCATGATGTCCTACAAAACAGAGCAAAGATGAAACCCTCTTGTCTTTGAAATGGGTCAGTCCTTATGCAGGATGCATGCAATGGTATGATGGCATGATGTTATGATAAAGCACACCACAAATATTCACAGAGGCAAACATGATAAGGCACACAAGTCACACAAGACAACCCTTAGAGTTTAGGCCAGCATGAAGTTTAGGTACTACCCTCTTTCAGTTTCGTTGGTTAAGACCTGTCCTAGAAAATAGTAACCGGGTTCTAGAGGATCTCAATATCATCGACTACCCTCAATCGGACATAACTCCAGCATCGCAATCTTTTCTTGCGGCCAGAACCATCGCGAGAGTTTAGCCTCAATGAGTGTAGCATACTGCTACTGTTCTATGGCCAAGTTGGGTCTATTTAGGGTTCTAAGGTCGGTTGGTGCTTAATGACTCTTCAGAAGACCCATATTCTCCTCGTTGCAACACAAGGGATATCGGTACAGACCAAGGTGTCACACCAACGTAGCCACTGCTTCACCTGTGTCGGTCTACGCCGGACAGGTCCCTCACAACTTATGCTACCTAAAGGGTATTCCCCAGATCCGGGTTAGGATCTATGAAACTCTGATGCAAAGCCCATAAATATAAAGGCAATCAAAGCAATCAATTGAAAACATAAGTATGGTCTAATCCTAAGGTACACCTCACTTTTATAAAGCTTGTCCCCAGCAGAGTCGCCAGTTCTGTGATCGGTGGAAATAGAACTGACTGTTTTGAAATGCTGGTTCACGAAATGTCGCGGTAAACAAGAGTCGCCACCGTCTTTTATGTTCTCCAACATGGAAAGGACAAAAGCACAGCAAAATTCCTTCTTTGAGATGTCTCTCGGTTCGGGAGGTAGATTATAGAAAGGGAAGGTGTTAGCACCCTTTCTATCCGTGGTTATCCACAGGCTCTTAGGTACTTGCTCACTATGTTTTCAAAATGTTTTTCTTTTCTTGTGTTTGTGGGTTTTGAAAAAGTTTGTTTGAAAACTTCGATTTAACTCTTGTATCTGTCCTCAAGAGTGTATGAAGTGTTTGTTTGAAAACTTTTGTCAGAAAAGTATAGGTGCGAAAAGTATTTTTTTTGTTTTGAAAGAGCAAGTACTTGAGAACCTCTACCTACTCAAAAGAAATTAAGTTGTGTAAATGTCCTTTAGGCAGTACTATCCCACTATTGAGAAGTAGGTAGCACCGTCGTTGGAGTTTTTCGGGTCAATTCGATTATAGGGACATTGTGTGGTCACCGAAGCAATAGTAGGACACCTTAGTGGTAACCCTAGTGTCCTAGATCCTTTTTATCCGAGGCAACCGTTTCGAGGCAACTGGATCTTTAGACAGGAGGGCGACCTCTAAAACAATCTATACTTGACGACCACGTCGAGGCAACCAAGTGAGGCGTACCCTAGGAGTGACATGTGCATGTGTGTTGTTTCAGTTTATGTTTATCTTTGGTCATGCATTTATGAGCTACGAATTGGTTTTATTGTTCATACAAGTCTTTCATGCATATTAACAGTTAAGAGTGCGGAAAATAAATTGCGGAAAGGTAAAGCTACGCTATTACAAGGCGCGGGTCTATACATCACCAAAAACAAAACCCGTTTGGAAATAAATGCGAGAAAGTAAAAGAAAGCGATAAACCCTAATTAACTATTACATCTCCGGAGCAGATACATCAATATGATCAAAAGGGATTAAAGTACGAAAGAAATTAAATCAGGAACGTCCTAGGGTTTTGACCCTTTTTGAGAAAAGAAAATAGTTTGTCCTCTTTTTTGCAATTAATTAAATATTGAACCTAATAACTAATTAATTAATTAAAAGAAAAATGTTTTTGTGTTTTTTATGTTTGTAATGAAAATAAAACAAAAGGAATTAAAATTAAAAGTTAGTAAAACCTAATTCTAAGTTTATTTTATTTATTATGAAAAGAATCAAAATTAAACCTAATTTAAACTAAATTGGTTTGTTAGCATTTTATTTACAAAAATAATTAAAAAGTGAAAATAATAAATAATAATAATATGAATAAAAATATTTACATTTTAATTTTCTGAATTTGTTATGAAAATAATAATTTATGAGTTAAATTAAATAATAATAATAGTTATAATAATTAAAAGAATTAAAAAGGAAAAGAAAATAAGAAAAAGAATAGTAAACCAGGGGGGTTTGGACCAGCTTAGGAGGTGTTGTTCTGGAAATTTAGGCCCAATAGCACTCAAGCCTGTTGACTTCTGGAATTGCCCACGTGCATGTTGACTGAAGAACATGGTGTTCCTTCCCTTGTAGCCATTGGATTTGTATTAGGAGACACATGGCTGGATGATACGTGGGATGCATGATGGAACCCTTCTTTGAAGCCTGCATTGGATTATACAAGAAAAAATAGGAACAATTATATGGGGGACCTGGGAATCGAACCCAGGTCCCAATGGTTACCAACCACGTCACCTTCCACTACGCCATTGTGTTGCATCTGATATTATAACAAACAACAAACATAATATATCAATAATGATAGTTATGCTGGAAATCAAAAAAAAGCGTGCGTTCGTTTGAATAAACCACCCACACGCTTCCACGTATTATCTTCTTCGCTTGGCCTGTAACAAAAACAATCAAATAGTGGGGGTTTTTAACCTCCTCAAACTGCAAATGCAAAAAATAGCGATTAGGTCTGTAAGCTATATAAATAGGGCGCGATGGTCCTATTCAATTCGTCTTGATCTTTTGAGTTCAACCATGGGCATCATTATTCCTAATTTTGCTTGGTCAAGAAAGCCCTAAAATCAAAGCTTCGAAACCCTATATTTCTTCAATGGCACCTTTTGATTTAAGGCTCTATAACTCAATTCACCTATACCATCAGCTTCATAAAGGTCATAACAATGCAAAGCAATGAGTATAACATGTTAATGATGCATAAAAAGTGAGTTTCGATTCTGAAAAAGAATAAGCAAACCGTGAGTTATTCTTGCGCGTTCTTGGAGTGTTAAGGCTTGTTTTTGATTGCTACACGCTTCTGGGAATGCTAGCAATGTATTAAAATCCTTAACTTGCTTTGAAAGGGCCTGGAAGGTGGAATTCAATTTTGACTTTGTTCTTGATTTTTTGAATATGGTTATGGTTCTTGTGCAGCAATTCTCACGTGTATGCAATTAGGTTTAGCTTCAGTATATGTATTGGAATGGAATTAGGGTTCAATCTTGGTCAAGGATCCATGGCATTATGATTTCAATATTTGATTGGAAATCAAATAATTTTCAATCTTTTTGATTGATAAAACTTGCCAAACATGGAGATTTTTGTCTCTTTGATTGATGCACGAATTTGCCAGCTTGCCCTGAGTTTATTTGCTTCACAAAAGATTTGAAAACCATATCTTGGCATTTTCCTACAATTAAATTAATTAAATGAATTAATAATCAATTAAAAATCCAAATAATTAATAAAAATAAGAAAATAATTCAATTTAATCTCAATGGGTCGTGCATAGGCCTTGGACAAAGTTTCAAGAAAGAATTTGAGGCCCATTAGCAAAAATGAAGTGTTTTGAGCAAAGTTGACTTTTGCAAATTCAAACAAAAATTTCCCAACTTCTCCAATGCATATCTTGCTTAATTTTGATCCTATGAACATGTTCTTGGACATTTTGGAAAGGTCTTGAAGTCATCTAACCAATGCCTTTGGTCCCATATCATTTGGATTTACCAATCTCAAGTTATGGTCTTTGACTTAAAGTGCATTTTTGTTGACTTTTGAAATTGACCTATAATGTAGAAATTGATAACTTTTTGTGAGAGCATTTCTTGGACTTGGAATGTGAAGATGAGTTGTAGGAAATGTCATCCCCTTCAAAATGAGCATTGGATGGGATTTTTCTGATGAACCATGAAAATGTTATGCCTTGGTCAAGTTACAGTTGACTTTTCAGCTGTCCAAAAATATAAACTTTTGGCATCTTGATGATTTTTGAGCCATTCTTGAGGAATCATGATCAAGAATTGATCAAATGATGATTGTGAGCTCAAAATAAAATGTTGACCAAAATTTTTGACTTTTGACTGTCAAATGACCATTTTGCCCCTGCAGTTGATTGTGAACCAAATAGGGCTTTTGGTTGTGCAACTTGACCCTGTGAGCCTTGAAACTTGGCATGTAGATGCTCTACAATGTATATAGGCCTATGGGACTTGATTGGACCACTGAAAACCTCAACTTCCTTAAAGGAACCAAAACCCTAATTTTTACTGGCTTATGAGGGTGTTTGACTGTGCAACCCCTTGATCCATTTGAAGATTGATCTTGAGAAATCTTGAAGAATATGGGAGGGCAAATTTTGGGGTACAACAACTTTACACTTCCGCACATTTACATCCTGGTTGACAACACAGCTCAGCATAAATTATTTTCTTTCATGGACGGATTCTCAGGCTATAACCAGATCAAAATGGCTCCTGAGGACATGGAGAAAACTACTTTTGTTACACAGTGGGGAACGTTCTGCTACAAAGTGATGCCATTCGGACTGAAGAATGCCAGGGCAACCTATCAACGCGCCATGGTAGCTTTGTTTCATGATATGATACATCATGAGATAGAGGTCTACGTAGATGACATGATAGCCCGATCACAAACTGAAGAAGAACACCTTGATCACTTGCAAAAGCTGTTTGTCAGGTTGAAGGAGTACAAGCTCAGACTGAATCCAAACAAGTGTACATTCAGAGTCCATTCGGTAAACTCTTAAGTTTCATTGTCAGCAACAAAGGCATCGAGGTTGATCCTTCCAAAGTCAAAGCTATACAAGAAATGCCTGCTCCTCGCACTGAGAAGGAGGTCAGAGGTTTTTTGGGACGCCTAAACTATATTGTTAGGTTCATTTCTCACCTAACGTCTACTTATGAGCCAATCTTCAAGCTGTTGAAGAAAGATCAGGTAGTTAAATGGAATGCTGACTGTCAAATTGCTTTCGATAAAATCAAGGATTATTTGCTAGGACCTCCTATCTTGATGCCACCCGTCGAAGGAAGACCGCTAATCATGTATCTAACCGTCCTAGAGAATTCAATGGGGTGCGTACTGGGCCAACATGACGAGTCTGGCCGAAAAGAGCATGCCATTTATTACCTTAGCAAAAGGTTTACCGACTGTGAGACCCAATACTCACTGCTCGATAAAACTTGTTGCGCTTTGGTATGGGTTGCTCGTCGGCTAAGGAAGTATATGTTGACTCATACCACTTTACTAATATCTAAGATGGATCCGATCAAGTACATCTTTGAAAAGCCTGCTCTATCTGGAAGGATTGCTAGATGGCAGATGATCCTGACCGAATACGATATACAATACACGACCCAAAAAGCTATAAAGGGGAGTGTGCTAGCTGACCATCTGGCTCATCAAGCTGTCGAAGATTACCAATCCATGAGGTTTGACTTCCCTGACGAGGATATTATGACATTGGACAACATTGAAGAGAATAGACTATATGAAGGAACTGAACAAGGATCCCGATGGACCCTGTACTTTGATGGGGCCTCCAATGCGCTTGGCAACGGTATCGGTGCAATACTCATCTCCCCAGAAGGATGCCATACACCTTTCACAGCCAGACTTTGCTTCAAATGTACTAACAACCTGGCAGAGTATGAAGCTTGCATCTTTAGACTCAAGGCTGCCATAGACTTGGGAATCAAATCCTTAGATGTGTTTGGGGACTCAGCTTTGGTCATCAGTCAGATCAAAGGAGAGTGGGATACTAAACATCCAAACCTCATCCCTTACAAAGAACATGTCTTGACATTGTTACCACATTTCGAGCAGATTACCTTCGAGCACTCCCCGCGAGAAGAAAATCAGCTAGCAGATGCTCTAGCTATAATGTCCTCCATGTTAAAACTTGATTGGGACAATGAGGCTCCCCAAATCTCCATTGAATGGATGGTCGAACCTGCACATTGTCACGAGATTAATACCGAAGAAGTAGTGGACCAACCGTGGTTTCATGAGGTCAAAAGGTATCTCGAGGCTCAAGAATACCCTGAAGGAGCTTCAGTCAATGACAAAAATTTCTTAAGGAGATTCTCGACAAAGTTCTTACTAAGTAATGGCTTCCTATACAAGCGCAATCATGATTCTATTCTGCTCCGTTGTGTGGACAAAGCTGAAGCTGAAAGGATTATGCCTGAATTGCATGAGGGTACCTTTGGCACTCACTCTAGCGGGCATATGATGGCTAAGAAGATTCTAAGGGCAGGCTATTACTGGTCTACCATGGAAGTTGACTGCTATCAACACTCCCGCACTTGTCACAAATGTCAAACCTATGCCAACAAGGTACATGTGCCTCATGTTCCTCTAAATGTCTTAACATCTCCTTGGCCATTCGCTATGTAGGGAATCGACATGATTGGAGAGATCAATCCTACAGCATCCAATGGACACCGCTTCATTCTGGTGGCCATTGACTACTTCACCAAGTGGGTCGAAGCAGCTTCCTTCGCATCCGTTACAAAGAATGTTATTTCCCGCTTCATCAAGCTGAACCTTATTTACTGGTACGGTATCCCTGAAAGGATTATCACTGACAATGGTACAAACCTTAACAATACTATGATCACCGCTTTGTGCGAGCAGTTCAAAATTCAACATCACAATTCATCTCCCTACCGGCCAAAGATGAATGGTGTTGTCGAAGCTGAGAACAAAAATATCAAGAAGATCATAAAAAAGATGACAGTCACCTACAAGGACTGACATGAAATGCTACCGTTTGCTCTCCATGGGTACCGAACCACGGCACGCACATCAACTGGGGCAATACCCTATTCCTTGGTATATGGCATGGAAGCTGGTTTACCTATCGAGGTTCAGATTCCCTCTTTGAGAATCATGAAGGATGCTGGTTTGAGTGAAGACGATTGGATTCAGACCCGGCTTGATCAACTTAACTTAATTGATGAAAAGAGACTTACTGTTGTTTTCCACGGTCAGACGTATCAAAAACGGATGATCAAGGCTTTCAACAAGAAATTCAGACGCCAAACATATCAAGTCAGGGATCTTGTAATCAAGTGCATCATCTTGCCACAAAGTGATCCCATGGGCAAATGGACTTCTACCTACGAAGGACCATTTGTAATCAAGAACATCTTTTCTGGTGGGGCAATGATCTTAACCACCATGCACGACGACGACCTGCCGCACCCTGCGAACGCAGACATAGTCAAAAGATACTGCACATAAATGACCCGCTAGGTTGACACACCTAGGCAAAAAAAGGGCATCCCGGTGAATCGAAAACCCGAAAGGGCGATTCAGGCAAAAATTAGGGATAAGCAAAAAAATAATCTGTACACCCGACAAGTTGAAAACCCAAAAGGGCGACTTGGGAAAAAAAGGGTTTCCCGGTGGACTGAAAACCCGAAAGGGCGGTCCAGGAAAAAGTTAGGGAATTAAAGCGTATGACTATGTCTCGTCGGATCACTTTAAAGACAATCTCTTCACTGACAAGCTTGGAAATTCTGATCAATCCAATCATCTTCGGACGAAGCAACGAATAAACAAGATATTCGGAGTTACGAAGGCTATAGCGGAATGGGAACCCCATGGGATTTTTACACACATAGCTATCTTTCTTTGTACAAAATTTTCTTACTTTTACGACACCATTCTCTTACTAAGATGTTTGTCTCCTTTGTACAAAACACTTACTCAAAGTTAATACAAAGATATCTCTTTCAAAGTACAAAAACTATTTGTCTTTTTCTTTTACACTTGTGTTTTATTTGCAAAAACGTCCAATGATTCATTGATGAACATATGCATTTGAACATAATTACTGTTTACAAATAAACAGGATGGAAAAGAACAATTACTGACAGACTGAAAGGATATGAAAATGCTTAGGCTATTCCAGGAGCAATCCCTGCAGTACATCATCTAGATCGCCAGCGGAGCTAAGACCTTGAAATACATATCCCCAGTGGAGCTAAATTTCAAACCCTTAATCCCTATCAGAGTTAAAACTTCAAACTCCCAATCTCCCAGTGGAGCAAAAGATTTGGGTTACAGATCCCCCAGCGGATCTGAAACCTTCATCCCCAGTCGAGTCAAGACTTCTAATCCCCAGCAGAAACCATCAAGTTTCCCCATTCCCCCAGCAAGTTATCTTGAAGCCGGAAATCAACCAGATAACAGTTAACTTTTTATCTCTCCCCAACCTAGGATAACTTCCCAGTAGAGTGGAAGACGACCGAAGACTCTTGAACTTACTCTCTAGTAGTAAGCTTTCTTCCCCACAAAGTTTTTTTACTCCCCAACAGAATGAAGATTCTCATTCTTGATTCCCCAGTGAAGTTGCTAGGGTCTTCATTACTCCCCAGCATGAAGTTGTCAAAGTTCTTTGCTCCCCAACAGAATGAAGATTCTCATTCTTAATTCCCCGCAGAAGTCTTCAGAGTTTTCCCCACTCCCCAGCCGAGTAAGGATTCCCATTATGTAATCCCCAGTAAAGGTCATCAAAACTCTCCGGATTCTCCAAGCAGATTTCTCAAGCAGTTTGGCATTACTCTCACAACAGAGTTCTTGTCAAATACTCCAACTTCAAGACATGTAGGATCCTCACATCCCCACAAAAGTTGTCAAGGATTTTTAATCTCCAACAGTCACCAAGGATTTCTCATCCTCAACAATAAAAGATTTTGAATCTTCAGCAGCGGTCAAGGATTTATTTTCCCCGGCAGCAGTCAAGGATTTTATTATCCCCAGCCGTCAAGGATTTATTTTCCTCCGTAATATAGCAAATCGGCTTACATGCGCATACATTACATCCATATATCATAAACATTGATATAACACATTTATTGCATCATACATTTCATGCAACATAATTTTGTATTTCAGCTAACATTTTACCCTTTTCAGGATAAGATTAACAAGCTACCATTAACAGTATACAATCATGATACGGTACAGATACACTCCAGACAAGGAAGTCATTTTGTTGCTCATTCAGATTCAGATTTCAGATACGGTTCAAATACGCTCCAGATGCGGATGCCATCCTGATACTTATTCAGATTTCAACTATCAGATACAGATTAGATACGCTCTAGACACGGAAGCCATTCTATTTCTCATTCAGATTCAACTATCAATTTTAAGTTCAGATACACTCCAAACACGATTGCCATTCTGTCACCTATTCTGATTTTCCCAAGCTCAGAGACGCTCTAAACACGGATGCTATTCTATGGCTTTTTCAGATTCAACATTCAGATACAGCTTGGATATGCTCCAGACATGGACGCCATTCCATTGCTCATTCAGATTCAGTCCCCAGATACAGTACATATACGTTCTAGACACAGACACCATTATGATGCTCGTTCTTTTGACTTACAACTCAAAAAATATTCTTGGATGGCATATTTAAGACCATCTCCAACAAGATTCTATCACATCTCCAAATGGCATCTTCAAGCCCATTTCCTCAACTACATTTTGACGAGTGCAAATTTACGGGCACTCTAGTGTCCAATCATCTTTTACCTTCGAGTCACGAACGGCAAATTCGCCAATCTAACTCTTCAGGTTCAAGAAGATTGAACAGGGGCAGCTGTTGTACCCCCAAAATTTTCCCTCTCATATTATCAAGATTTTCCTCACAAGACTTCTTGGACTCCAGACATGATTAGGGTTTGCTCAGCTCAAGACCTCATCTTGCACTAATGACCTGAAATTAGGGTTTGTGTTTGCACAAGAATTTTTAGACCACCAATGCTTCATGTGACTTTAATACACCATCTTGGACCCCTAAGATTGCCCATACCAAGTTTCAAGCCTTGAATCACATTTTTGCCCAGTCAATTGGACAATTGACCTAAAATTAGCTATATTGCGGAAAAAGTCAACCATGGCCAATTTACATTCAAACTTCATAATTTTTTATCCACATCAACATTTTAGGCTCCTATGAACCATTTGATCAAGTTTGTACCACAACTCCACAAGAAATTTGATCAGATCATCAAAAGGGCAAAATGGTCAAAATTAGGGTTTTGATTGAGAAAGGGCAATTTCTGATTTTTGACCTAACCAATGACCAATTAGGTTCAAGAATGATGTCAAGGAATCAATAGCATCATCTTGACCTAATCACATAGTTCAAAAGATCTCAAATGCATAGGATTGACAGATGAATTTTTCAGTCAACTGATCAAAAATCAACTGTACACTGAAAAGTCAAACTTTGACTTTTTGGTCAAAATCAAGTGCCAAGGGTCATAATTCATCAATATATGTCAAAATGTGAAATTCGTTGATCAAGAAACCTAATTTTGCAAATTAGGGTTTTAGTTTGAAATTTTTCATAACTTATAATTTTTCTAAGTTATGAAAATTTCTTATTTTCCCCCAACTTTCCACAACTTTTTCACCATGATGAAATTGGATTCAAAGAAAACTTCCAACATGAAAGTTGTAGTCCTCCATGAAATCTACAACTTTGATTCACAAAGTTTTCCCAAAAGATGCTTGGATCTCAAGTTATGATTTTGTGAATAAGGGTCCATAAACTTTTTAACTTAGTGAAATTTTGCCCTAGTTTAGGCATATTTTTGACCTAACTTCATGGCAACTTTTCACCTAGTTCCAAGAGGAATATCAAAATTCATTTCAAATATGGATTGTATAGCATGTTACAAGCTTTCCAAAATGTCATAGAACTCTCCAAGATCATGTATGGTTAGGGAGAATCGAAGAAGGGAAAATGGAAATTTATCACTTTTGTCCAAGGCATTTTTCACAATGGTTCAAGTTGCAAATATGTCCTAGCATGCTTGTACTTGGTATTACAGGTTCTAATCCTTTCTACACTCCATAATTGAATGCTAATTCAGTGGACAATTGCTTTATTTTAATCTTTGGAGCATTGTACATTGAATTAATCTATTTATGGCATAAAGTTCACATTGCTACTTTGATAAAGCTTACTTTTTCTAACTTTGCAAATCTTGAGCCATGGATATAATATTTTGCTGCAAACAATGTCCACAAATATCAGGAAACTTGTACCAACTATATGCAGCTAGCAAGCAAGCCTGCACAGGTTTTGGCATTGTCACTTCCAACTTTTCTTCAAAAGCAAGAAACTTGCAAAAGTCAATACAACTCATCCATCTGATAAAGGCAAGCCTTGGCCTCATTTGAACCAACCTCGGAACATTGTAACAAGCCTAAGACACGAATTGCTAACAGCTCAAACACTCCAAAACACAAAAAACCCAAGTTCCTGCCCAAACAGGGCATCTTCTGCAAATCTCATGCCAAATCAATATTGGCTCGTGCGTTTTGCTTTGAATCACTTCAAACACATTCCATACCTCCTACCTAAACTATCCAGGCCTTTGTCTTGCAACTGTAACCCATGTTTCAAGCTTCACCATTTATATTTTGAAGGTGTACAGGTTGACTTCTACAAGGAGTTTCAGACAACTTCAAGGCAAGCTGAGCATTGGGATAGCTTGAGGGAACTTCAAGGAAGCTCACACGATCTTCAGGCCTCACTCAAAGTTCCCACATTTCCATATTCAAACTCAACTGAACAAGGTATTTGTCAAGTTTCTATCTCTCTATTTAGGCATCCTTAAGCTTAGGTTTGTGAAGCAAAAATGTAGTCCTTAACTTGCTTAAGCTGTACATATGCATAGTTTCCATTTATATTAACTGAGCTAAGAGTATTTGATTGTTGAAGTTCATGAAAAAACTAGGTCAGAAATTAGGGCCATTAAAATTCTCTCTGTCCTTTGAGAGTTAGGTCATAAAATGGATATGGTTGGAATCGTGATTTAAAATGCTATAAGTTTCATGTTGTAAGTTTTTGATTTCATGCAAGCATGAGCAAGAACAGGATTTGAAGAAGAACGCGCGCATTTGGAGAGACAGAGGTCAGGGACGAAGTTGTCTGGGTCTGGCGCGCTTGGGCTTGGCTTTTCTGACTTTTTGCACCCCCCATTTTGCTTTTGCACCCCCCTGATTCATATTTTGTTATTTTTTTTCATATTTTCTTGTTATTTTTATATTTTTGACTTTATTATTTTTTCCTGAACATTAAAAATCCCAAAAATATTTTCTTAATTTTTTACATTTTATTTTATTATTTTTATTATTTTTTAGGGCATAAAAATAGTTTATTAGGTTTAATAGAATTTATTTTCTTAAATAAAGTTGTAAATAATAATAAAATGCTTAATATTTTATTTTACATTTTTATACACATAAAATATTATTTTCTCACATATTTTAATTTTTAATATTTATACATAATATTATTATTATTTTTCTTAAACAAAAATGGACAAGAATATTAGAAAACATATATTTTTCTTTTAATAAAAAAATTAGGGTTTCCCATTTCAAAAATAATAACATTATTTTTCTTATTTTTAGGACTTAGATAATATTATTTTTTCATGCATAAAACAAATACAAAAACATTTTTGCATTTTTACATTTTATTGTATATTTAAATAATTGCTTATTTATTTTTTGTACAATAAATTCAATTGGGTTGTAATAGTAAATTAGGGTTTTATTTTGTGCAAATATCCCCATTCAAAACTTGTATACCCCTTCCCATAATATTGTTGTAATAGTTTAGATTTACTTTACGCAATTTATCGCATTATATACATGTTTAGTAAATTAGGGTTTGTATGATAAGACAAAATCAAACAAATAGCAAGACCTAACACAAGACAAAAATGCATGAAAAATGACAACACCTTGCACACCAACACCCCTAGGGTTTCAACCCACTTGGTTGCCTTAAAACATGGCCATGGTATGCATGCTAGGTATCTTGGCAAAACAAAACAAAACAAAACAAAAGATCATAGTCCCTCGATGACGCTATCTTGGTTGCCTAAAAACAAATGATCTTGGTCCCTCAAAACTTGCTAAAGATACTTGGTAATATTGTTATCATGGTCATACGATGACCCACGCCCGTCCCGTTTAACATCCAAAGATAGGGTTGTCTACCAAAACAATGGTAGGTCAACAATATCAAAGGAATAAAAATGTATATGAAAGACTTTTGAGTAGGTAGATGCTTCTAGTTACTTGATCAAACTTGCAAACCATCCTTGCTATTTTCAAACAAACACACACATTTCAAAACATTTCCAAACAACTTTCAAAACATTGAAACATTTTCCAAAAGATAAACATCTTTGTATACATTCTTACAAACAAGAATCATTACAAAGATTGCCTAAACAAAGGCCTCTTTTCAAAATACTTTCAAAACCACACAAAGCACCATTTCAAACAATTGTCAAAGCAAAGCAAGTGATCTAAAACAAGTAACTAAGAGCCCATGGAAAATCATGGATGAAAAGGGTTCTAGCACCTTCCCTTTTCATAATCTACCCCCCGAACCCAAAAACAATCTCAAAGGTCTTTCCTGTGCTTTTTTACCTTTCCTTTTGGATAAAATAAAAGTCGATGGCGACTCTTGCTAAACCGTAACATTTGCAAACACAAACGCAAAACCTCAAGTCAGTTCTCCCACCGCATCACACCGTTATATTCTCGTCTTAGGATAAAAATTAATGGTGGAGACTCTCCTATTTTTTTACTGGTTACGACAGCTGGCGACTTTGTCCGAGACTCAACCCTTGGATTTAGGAGCCTCTCCTTTTTGGGTTTAGGGTTTTTGTTAGGATTTTTCTATTTTTGGTTCTTTTCTATATTTGCTTATTTTATTTATTTATTTATTCTATTTATTTATTGTTATATTGCTTATAGTTTTATTTATTTGTGGTGGGATTTTAAATTTGAAAATTCAAAACCTTAGAAAGAAGGTTTTTCTATTGGCTAAGGGGATATATCACCCCTATAAGTTTTTGTGACGATTTCGCCTAGAGTCGGTGGATTCCGATAAAGGAATATGTCTCAAGAGCTAGATTTTTGGGGGATAGGACTTTGGAATAAAACTTATGACTCTTTGTATAATCCTAAACCAAAATCTCATGGTCTGACCTTGAATGACCTTAGAGACGAAAGTTTTGATCTACAATGAGGCTCCGCTTAAGGGAAACCCTTGTGCCTTTCCCTCTAGTGTTATCCATGATACCCTAAGGAAAGCCAACTTATGTGGAGGGTAGAGTACCTGTATGCCAAAATTAGGAACCTACCAACTAAGGATACCTTTCACAAAACCTCACTACCATGTATTCATGCATTTTGCATTTCAAATATTCATTTGTTTTTGCATTTTTGTTGTCTTATTCACAGGATTCATAAGAGAAAAAAATCAAAAGTTTTTGGTGAGTATCATAAAAATGGATGCCAAAGGGAAACGAATTGCCCGTGTTAGTGTCATCAAGCCAGATATGAAGAAAATAATAATCATCAAGGAGAAACCTCCTGAAAGAACCATGAAGATATTATTTCTTCCAGTAGTTGTTTTTGGTTCGAATATTTTTCAGTATCTGAATTTTATTCCATTTTGAGGATGATTGTTATTTCAATAAAGGAACTCTTAGTTTCCAGATTCAAAATTGTATATTTATTTTGAGACACTCACCAATAAAAAACAAAACCTAGAAAAATATATGTGATACGGTGGGAGAACTGACTTGGGGTTTTTGCGTTTGTGTTTGCAAAAATGTTGCGGTTTAGCAAGAGTCGCCATCGACTTTTCTTTTATCTAATAAGGAAAGGTGAAAAAGCACAGGAAAGACCTGTTGAGATATTTTCTTGAGTTCGGGGGGTAGATTATGAAAAGGGAAGGTATTAGCACCCTTTCCATCCACGGTTTTCCATGGGCTCTTAGTTACTTGTTAGATCACTTTCTTTTGTTTGAAAATTGTGCTTTTGTGTGGTTTTGAAAGTATTTTGAAAAGGTGCCATCGTTTAGGCGAACTTTGCAATGATTCCCGTTCGTAAGAATGTATGCAAAGTGTTGAGCTTTTGAAAATATTTCATGTTTGGAAAGTGTTTTGAAAGTGTATGTGATTGTTTTGAAAATAGCAAGGATGTTTGTTTTGAAATTGAGCAAGTAACTAAAAGTAATCTACCTACTCAAAAGGTTTTAGATGTGTTTTTCCTCCTTCTTTAGATGTTGCTACCTTACCATTGATTTGATAAGAAGCCCCATCGTTGGATGTGAAGGGACGGGCGTTGGGTCATCGTATGACCATGATAGCAATGTTTTGAGATGACTTAGCACTTTTTCTTTAGGGACTAAGATCATTTTGAAAGGCAACTTTGATAGCGTCATTGAGGGACTATGATCTTATATTTCGATTGTTTTTTGCTAAGACACCCCACATGCATAACATGACCATTTTTAGGCAACAAGTGGAGTTAACCTTAAGGGTGCTAGTGTGCAAGTGTATTCGATTGCATGCATCATTTTATCTTGATTAAGGTGATCTATTTTTCAATTTTCATATTGTGATCGGTGGAAATAGAACTGACTGTTTTTTAATGTTGGTTCGCGTTTGCGTTTGTTTTTTCAAAATGTCGCGGTAAGCAAGAGTCGCCACCGTCTTTTATTTTCTCCAACAAGGAAAGGACAAAAGCACAACAAAATTCCTTTTCGAGATGTTTCTCGGGTTCGGGAGGTAGATTATAGAAAGGGAAGGTGTTAGCACCCTTTCTATCCGTGGTTATCCACGAGCTCTTAGGTACTTGCTCACTATGTTTTCAAAAGTTTTGCTTTTCTTGTGTTTGTGGGTTTTGAAAAAGTTTTGTTTGAAAACTTCGATTTAACTCTTGTATCTGTCCTCAAGAGTGTATGAAGTGTTGTTTGAAAACTTTTGTTTGAAAAAGTGTAAGTGCGAAAAGTTTGTTTTTGTTTTGAAAGAGCAAGTACCTGAGAACCTCTACCTACTCAAAAGGAATTAAGATGTGTAAATGTCCTTTAGACAGTGCCATCCCACTATTGAGAAGTAGGTAGCACCGTCGTTGGAGTTTTCGGGTCAATTCGATTAAGGGACATGTGGTCACTAAAGCAACGGTAGGACGCCTTAGCGGTAACCCTAATGTCTTAGATCATTTTTTATCGAGGCAACCGTTTCGAGGAAACTTTGATCTTTAGACAGGAGGGCGACCTCTAAAACTTCCTATACTCAATGACCACGTCGAGGCAACCAAGTGAGGCGTGCCCTAAGAGTGGCATGTGCGAGTGTGTCAGGTTTCAGTTATGTTATCCTTGTACATGTTATGGTGAGCTACAATTGATTTTAATTTTAAGGTAGATCTTGTCATGCATAGCCTAGTTAGCATACATCTAGCAGTTAATAGTTGCGGAAAATAAACTAAGCTATTACAAGGCGTCGGGTATTTACATCGCCAAAAACAAACCCTTGGAAAAGTAAATGCGGGAAAGTAAATAAAAGCGATAAAAAGTCCTAATTTAAAGCTATTACATTCTCGGAGCAATTACAATTATATGGATAAAAATACGAATCAAATAAATCATACGCACGAGAAAAATTGAATCGGAGAGTTTTTAGGGTTTTGACCCTTTTTTTTGAGAGAGAAAGAGATTTTTATTATTTATGAATTAAATTAAACTTAAACTAATTAATTAATTAAAAGAAATATTTTTTGTTTTTTGAATGTTTCAAGGAAATAAAAAAAAATGATTAAAAGTTATCAAAAACCCTAATTCTATATTAATTTTATTTATTGTGAAAATATTAAAATTAACCTAATTAAAACTAAATTAATTAATTGTATTTATTTACAAAATGACTAATTTAATTTAATAAATAAAAATATTATATTTTTTAGTCTTCTGATTTTATTATGAAAATATTAATTTGTTAGTAATATAAATAATAATTATAAAAAATAATTAAATGAAAGAAATAAAAAGAAAGGAAAAGAAATAAACTTGTGAAGGGGGGTGTTGGGCCCAATTTTGTGGTGTATCAGCAATTCTGAAGCCCATTAACACTCCAACCTCGTTGACTTTTGTAACTCCCTGCATGCTCATTGACTAGGGCATATGGTGGATGCTCCAATCTGGCCTTTAGATCTTGGCCTGAAGCCACATGGCGTACTGAGATTTGCAGCATATGGTGGACTTCCCTTTGCAAGCTACACATGAATTCCTGAAGAATAAAAATAACAAGGTTTTGGGGGACCTGGGATTCGAACCCAGGTCCCAATGCTCATTGGCCAGCATCCCTGCCACTACACCATCATGCTTTATTTGTTATAGGAATAATAAGTGATTATTATATATGCAAACAAACAAATATGCCTGAAAAAAAAAATAAAAGCGCGCGATTTTTAAAAGGGCGAATGGGAAGGGGACGCGTCAGCGTCTTCTTCGTTGAGCACTGGTTTTTTACCTGCGGATTTTTATCCGCAGGAAGTTTCGTAGGTTCTTCCTAAAATCACTTCCAGGCAATATAAATGCAGACTAAAATCATCCCCATGCTCGTTTCATCCTCCTGAGTCCATCTATGGTCATGGCTTGCTCCAATTTTTCCTGTAAACAAAATGCCTAAAAAGCACAAACCGAAACCCTAGGTTCGAGCATCATGATACATGGCATAAAAACGAAATTGAATATTGCAATTAGGTTAGAAATCAAACAAGAAACATGAATATGTCAATGTTTT
The DNA here is from genome assembly GCA_948472305.1 of Vicia faba. NCBI lineage: Eukaryota > Viridiplantae > Streptophyta > Magnoliopsida > Fabales > Fabaceae > Vicia > Vicia faba. Next base: position 635,162,184 of record OX451736.1, on the reverse strand, counting down.
GAAGAAAAAGTGCAAGAATAGAATATCACGATTCCATGTTCGGAGGTCCATTCTTGATGACTTACAGTGCGATATGGTTGATGAAAAGGCTTGATTTCACTTGGTATAGCACCACTGGATATCCAGGAAGAAAGCTACGTTCTCTTTTTGATCTGAAAGTGCCTGCAATATCGTTCTTGATCTCACATTTTTTCAAGAATTTTTGCAATTTGCTCTGGCCGTTTTAGCAATCCTTAGGTCGTGAATTAGGTTTAGGAGGCTTGCTTGCATATAAGGCAATCAGTCTAGGTCAAAATTTGGGCTTTTATCCATGTATATTCAAGGATTAGGTTTTGACTTTATCACCATTGTTAACCTTTCCAAATATGGCCAAATCTAAGATTTTGTGCACAAATAAGCCTTAGCACAAATTGGTTGGTTGTCACATGATATATGAAAGCTGTACAAACCACAAAGATACTATTCCATTGATTTTTAGATTTTATTTGAATTATTATAGATTTAAAATGAATTAAATCAATAAAAATTAAATAAAATAGAAAAATAAATGTTTGATCCTGAAATTAAGTATGTGACACGTATGTGGCATGACAAGACTGAATCAAATGGACAAAAGTGGGCCCTTTTGTCAAAAATTGGAGTTTTGAGGATAGTTGACTTTTGCAAATTCATGAAAATTTCCCAACTTCTCCAATGCACAACTTGCTCAATTTTGATCTTTTGGAGGTGTTCTAAGACTTTTTAGAAACCTTGAGATGTCCTATAATCAACCCTTTTGGTCTCATCTCATTTTGATCTTCCATTCTCAAGTTATAAGCTTTGGAAAAAAAGGTATTTTTGTTGACTTTAAAAAATGACCTATAATGTCCAAATTTGTAACTTCTTGTGAGTGCATTTTATGATCTTGGGGTATGAAGATGGATTGTAGGAAATTGCATCCTTTTCAAAATGAGCTTTTGATGGGTCATTTCTCATAAAGTATGATAAAGTTATGCTTGGTCAAAGTTGAGTTGACTTTTCCTACAAAACCCTAATTTAGCAACTTTTGAATCTTGATGAATTTTGAGCAATCCTTGATGAATCATGATCAACCCTTGATCAAATGATGAATTATCCTTCAAAATGAGAATGTTGACAAAAATCTTGACTTTTGACTGTAAAATGACCATTTTGCCCTTGCAGTTGACTGTAGATCAAATGGAGCTTTTGACTGTGCAAATTGGCACTGTGAGTCTTGAAACTTGGCATGTAGGTGCTTGAGAATGTATATAGGCCTATGAGACTTGATTGAACCATTGAGAACCCCAAATTCTTTGAAAGAACCAAAACCCTAATTTCAGTTGTCCTAGGAAGTGATTTGACTGTACAACCTCTTGAGCCATTTTAAGTAATTTGAAGATCATTCTTGACAAATCTTGAGGAATATGGGAGGGAAAATTTTGGGGTACAACAGTTGCCCCTGTTCAATCTTCTTGAACCTGAGGATGTAGATTGGCTTGCGTGCCTTTCGTGATCCGAAGGTGGAAGATGATTGAACACTAAAGTGCCCAGAAATTTGCTCTCGCATGGTGTAGTATCAGCAATATGATGTCGGGAATGGGCTTACAGATGCCATTTGGAGATTGTTGGTAGAAGGATGGGCTTATAGATGCCATCTGGAGATTGTTTGTTGAATTGTAACTTTGTAAGTTGAAAGAAGGAACCTGTGTAGGGTTGCCTGAGGATGAGTCCGTGTAAAGCTTCATCTGAAAGAGAGACGGAACCGGTGTAGGGTTGCTTCATGATGGTCAAGTAGATAGTTGTCTTGTCTGGTTTCAGGTATTAATCTACAATCAGTCATCCGCAGATGTTTTCCTGGCTTGTTACAGGTATTACTCTGGAACTTGAAAAGATTGGTCGAGGAGATAGTTGTCCTGGCTGGTTGCAGGTATTAATCTCTGACTTGCGGAATGAAGATCTTCCTGGCTTGTTACAGGTGTTAATCTTCAATCTATTTGTGTAGATTGTTTTCCTGGCTTGTTACAGGTATTAATCTATAATCAGTCGTTTACTGATAGTTTTCCTGGCTTGTTACAGGTATTAACTTTCAGTCTCTTCGTGTACGCGGTTTTCCTGGCTGGTTTCAGGTATTAACCTACAATCCGTCGTCCACAGATGTTTTCCTGGCTTGTTACAGGTATTAATCTGGAACTTAAGAAAGGTTTGGTCAATGAGATAGTTGTCCTGGCTGGTTACAGGTATTAATCTCTGACCTGAGAAAGAGAAATAGTTTTCCTGGCTTGTTACAGGTATTAATGGTTTTCCTGGCTGGTTTCAGGTATTAACCTACAATCAGTCGTCCACAGATAGTTTTCCTGGCCTTTTACAGGTATTAAACTGGGACTTGGAAAGGTTGATGGTAGCCATCTTTTGATTGACCTTCTCCTGAAAAAAGGTAAGCGTTAGCTTTATGCAATGTCATGATGTATGCAATGCATGCTGTCATGATGTTCTAAAAAATAAATGAGATTGTGTCGTATGCACTTCATCATGTATGTAAATAGGAGGTATGAAATGTGAAATGTTTATGAATGTATTTTCGTCTGGGAAAATAAATCCCGGAGCTGTTGGAGAATAGAGTTGAGTTCTTCGTTTCCGTTGGGGATGATGAACGAAGATGATTGTGAGAATAAACCTGCAGGAGAAAAGAACTCTGTTGGGGAATAATCTGGTGAAGATATTACTCTGCGGGGAATTACTCTGTGGGAAGAGATGCTTCGCTGAGATTTTAATGATAAACTATGCTGGGGATTCCGTTGATAAGCTTTGTTGGGGATTTTGATGATGAACTCCGCTGGGGATAGAAAGAACTTCGCTGGGGATAATCTTTCAGTTGCAACTTGCTGAGGATAACCCAGTTAGACTCTTGTGGGGGGTAACCTCTAAATTTGGCTGAGAAGATGCATTTATACTCTGCAGGGGATAAGCTTCCAGAATCTACTAGGGAAAATGATTTAATTCCATTGGGGAAACCTTTTTTAGACCGCGTTGGGGGAATGGCTCCACTGGGGATATCTTGTATTCCGCCGGGGAACATTCTTATATTTCGTTAAGTAATATTAAGACTGTCGGGGATACTCTTATGCTTGTTGGGGAATATCCTTATACTCCGCTGGGGAATATTGAGACCTTCTAGGGATACCCGATCTTTTTAAGGCTGATGGTAGACCAACTCTGCTTGGGGAGAGTATTGCTGATTTTTCATAGTTGCAAGTCTCAGTGGGGAGAGCTTCCCTTACTGTCTTACTCTGCAGGGAGTGAAGGTATCTTGGTCATATTCTTCTGCTGAACTTACCTTGGTACCTTGGTGGACAGAGCAACTAGCCCGCTTAGACAATTCTTATTGCCCCTACTTCTGATATTACCCGTAATTAGCCCTTTGTTTCGCATGCAAATATTTATGAGCGGCAATTAATGTCAAATGCATATATAAAAAATGAACATTAGACGTTCTTTGCAAAACAAAACAGATAAAGGAAAAAAAGTAATTTGTAATTTGTCTGAAAAATGAACTTGTATTGATTTTGAAATTTGCCTGTAAATAGGCGTTTTGTACAAGAGGCTGACGTCCTAGTACGAGAACTCCGCCGAGCAAATAGAATTTATACAATTTGTAAAAAGAAAACAAAACAGCTATGTGAACAATCCCACTGGGTTCCAACTCTGCTATCGCCTTTATGTCTTCAAGCATCTCATCACTTTGCTGCTTAGTTGGAGATGAATCTGATCAATTGGTGTCGTCCGAGCCTGATGGTCGATACCGAAGTCTGGATGCAGGGTGATCCAATGAGACATAGTGTTACGCTTATCCCTAATTTTTGCCTGGACCGCCCTTTCGGGTTTTCAGTCCACCGGGATACCCATTTTTGCCCAAGCCGCCTTTTCAGGTTTTCGACTTGTCGGGTGTACAGATTTTTTATTTTCATCCCTTATTTTTGCCCGAACCCTTTTGGTTCGCCGGGAAGCCCTTATTTTTGCCTAGGCCAGTCAACCTAGCGGGTCTTTAATCATGCGTAGTATCTTTTTACTATGTCTGCATTGACGGGGTGAGGAAGGTCGTCACCATCCATGGTGGTTAGAATCATCGCTCCTCCTGAGAAGATGTTCTTAACCACAAATGGCCCTTCGTACGTAGGGGTCCATTTGCCCCTGGGATCACCTTGAGGTAGAATGATGCGCTTGATTACTAGGTCCCCTACTCGATACTCTTGTCGTCTGACTTTCTTGTTAAATGCCTTGATCATCCGTTTTTGGTATGTCTGACCATGACAAATAGCAGTAAGCCTTTTTTCGTCGATTAGGTTTAGTTGATCAAGTCGGGTCTGAATCCAGTCATCTTTTCTCAAACCTGCATCCTTCATGATCCGAAGAGAGGGTATCTGAACTTCAAAGGGCAGGACTGCCTCCATGCCATATACCAAGGAGTAGGGTGTTGCCCCTGTTGACGTCCGTGCTGAGGTACGGTACCCGTGAAGAGCAAATGGTAACATCTCGTGCCAGTCTTTGTAGGTCACTGTCATCTTCTGCACAATCTTCTTAATGTTCTTATTAGCTGCTTCTACAGCCCCATTCATCTTCGGCCGGTAAGGAGAAGAGTTGTGGTGTTGTATCTTGAATTGCTCGCAGAGCTCAGTGATCATCTTGTTGTTAAGATTGGTACCATTATCCGTAATGATCCTCTCTGGTACACCGTATCGACAGATCAGGTTGTGCCGAATGAACTGTGCCACGACGTTCTTGGTTACAGTGGCAAAGGAAGCTGCTTCAACCCACTTCATAAAGTAATCAATCGCTACTAGGATGAAGCGATGCCCGTTGGATGCCGTAGGTCTGATCTCGCCGATCATATCAATGCCCCACATTGCAAAAGGCCAAGGTGCTGTTAAGACGTTCAAAGGAACTGGAGGAATGTTCACCTTATCAGCATAGACCTGGCACTTGTGATATGTCCGAGAATGCTGGTAACAGTCGGCTTCCATTATGGACCAGTAATATCCTGCCCGAAGGATTTTCTTTGCCATGGTATGTCCACTGGAGTGAGTTCCGAAGGTACCTTCATGCAGCTCTGCCATGATCCTTTCTGCCTCAATCTTATCCACACAACGCAGTAAGGTTGAATCATGGTTTCCTTTGTAAAGAATGCCATTGCTGATGAAGAACTTTGCCGCGAACCTTCTCAGAAACTTCTTGTCATTAACGGATGCACCCTCGGGGTATTCTTGAGCTTCAAGGTACCTCTTTACTTCATGATACCAAGGCTTTTCTGTTACCTCTTCGGTCTCAAGATCACAGCAATGTACAGGTTCATCCAATTTCCAAATAATGATCCAGGGAGCCTCGTTGTCCCACTTGACTTTGAACATAGAAGACATCGTAGATAATGCGTCCGCAAACTGATTCTCCTCTCTTGGGAAGTGTTCAAAGGTTATCTCCTCGAAATGGGGAAGAAACGTCAACACATACTCCTTGTAAGGAATAAGGTTTGGGTGTTTTGTATCCCATTCTCCTTTGATCTGACTGATCACGAGAGCGGAATCTCCGAAGACACTCAGAAACTTGATCCTTAGGTCAATTGCAGCTCGAAGACCCATGATGCAGGCTTCATACTCCGCCATGTTGTTGGTGCAGTTGAAACATAGTCGGGCAGTAAGTGGAGTATGTGAGCCTTTAGGAGATATGATCACAGCGCCAATGTCGTTACCCAAAGCGTTTGAGGCTCCATCAAAGTGCATAGACCATCGGGATCCTTCCTCAGGTCCTTCATCCGGTCCAGGTATTTCACAATCAGTTACTACCATGATATTCTTGTCTGGAAATTCGAAGTTCATAGACTGGTAATCATCCACTGCCTGATGTGCCAGATGGTCTGCCAACACACTTCCCTTGATTGCTTTTTGTGTTGTGCACTGGATGTCATATTCAGTCAAGATCATCTGCCATCTTGCTATTCTTCCGGACAAGGAAGGCTTTTCGAAGATGTACTTGATTGGATCCATCTTTGAAATCAACAGAGTAGTGTGAGTCAACATATACTGTCTTAACCGGCGAGCAGCCCATACCAAAGCGCAACAAGTTTTCTCAAGCAGTGAGTATCGGGTCTCACAGTCGGTAAACTTTTTGCTAAGGTAATAAATAGCATGCTCTTTTCGGCCAGACTCGTCATGCTGACCCAGCACATACCCCATTGAGTTGTCAAGTACTGTCAAGTATAAGATTAGAGGTCTCCCTTCAACCGGTGGCATAAGAATGGGTGGCTCTTGGAGATACTCTTTGATTCTTTCGAAAGCGGCCTGACATTCATCGTTCCAACGTACTACTTGATCTTTCTTCAGTAGCTTGAAGATTGGTTCACAAGTAGCAGTTAGGTGCGAGATGAATCGGGCAATGTAGTTCAATCGTCCTAGAAAGCCTCTGACTTCTTTCTTAGTCTTGGGAGCTGGCATCTCTTGTATGGCTTTCACCTTAGCAGGGTCCACTTGAATACCTTTGTCGCTCACGACGAAACCTAGTAGTTTTCCAGATCTCACCCCGAAGGTGCACTTGTTCGGGTTTAATCTCAGCTTGTACAACTTCAACCGGTCAAACAGCTTCTGTAGATGGTCAAGGTGTTCCTCCTCAGTTTGGGACCTTGCAATCATATCGTCGACGTATACTTCGATCTCATGATGGATCATATCATGAAACAGAGCAACCATAGCACGCTGATACGTTGCCCCAACATTTTTCAACCCAAAAGGCATGACCTTGTAGCAAAAGGTACCCCACTGAGTAACAAAAGTGGTCTTCTCCATGTCTTCGGGAGCCATCTTTATCTGATTATAACCGGAGAAACCGTCCATGAAGGAGAATACCTTATGCTGAGCAGTGTTGTCAACCAGAACGTCGATGTGAGGCAGAGGGAAGTCATCCTTAGGGTCGCCCTGTTCAAATCCCTATAGTCAACACACATTCTGACCTTACCATCTTTCTTCGGTACTGGAACCACATTGGCGACCCACTGAGGGTAAGAAGTCACTGCTAGAAAACCGGCATCAAACTGTTTCATAACCTCAGCTTTGATTTTCTCGGACATCTCTGGGCGCATACGGCGAACCTTCTATTTTACCGGAGGGCATTCTTCCTTGGTAGGCAGGTGATGAACCACAATGTCGGTATCCAACCCAGACATATCTTCGTAAGACCAGGCAAAGATTTCCACGTAGTCATGCAGCATCTGAATCAACCGTTGTTTCACACTGAGCTCCAGGTTTGCACCGATCTTGACTTCCTTTTTGTCTGTCTCAGTACCCAGATTCACTGTTTCCACTAGCTCTTCATGTGGCTGAATGGTCCTCTCTTCCTGAAGTAGCAGTCTTGCAAGCTCACCAGGCACTTCGCAATCATCTTCACCTTCGTCTTCGGCTAAGTTGATCGGATTTTCGAAGTCATAACTGGCAGTAGCAGAGTTGTTACTAGTAAGATCCAGAGTGGATTGGAACCTGTATATGTGAGTGTGTGTAAATAGCTGTTTTGCAATATATAATAAAGAAAGACAAGGAGTGCAAGATTTGAAATGCAAAAAACGTCCAATGCTTTTATTAATGATATATGAAAATGGCACACAAAAGCCCTCACAAATGAAGCCACGGTGCCCCGGGTAAGACACCGGGCCATAAAGTTTCACAATATTGTCTGTTACAAATTCAAAACAAAAGAGTTCACTACTGAGTAACGAAAGTAATAGGGATGAAGTCTTTCGCTGTCCAGTTGTTTGGTCCACCGTTGGTTGTAGGGTAGATCCAGCTGTCGAATTCAGATTCCTCCACGTCATCTTCAATGGCATTTACTCCCGAGTTGCTGATGAACAAAGGAGGTCTTCCAATCCTTGCACTACGAACAGCCCTTTGAGCCTCTGCAGTGAAACCCAAATCAAACTTGTCAGTCTTCTGAGTGAAATCAGAAAGTCAGCCCCAGTTTGCATACTCACCCTTCTCAATAACAGCCCGGGCATCCTTTAAGGAAGCCATCTTCAAAGGAGAATCTTCAACCACAGTCTCAGCTGATTCCAGTGTCTGAGGAACCTCTTCAAAGTGTTGAAATGGAGTCTCAATGAACTCCCCATCCATCTCTATGTACCGGAACGAGTTGAGGTGGCTGACCATGTACTCTTCCTCCCCCTGTACTGTCACAATCTTCCCTCTAACCGGGTAATTCAGCTTCTGATGGAGTGTGGAGGTCACAGCTCCAGCTTTATGGATCCATGGACGACCCAACAAACAAGAATAGGATGGTCGAATGTCCATCACATAGAATGTAGAATTGAAGACCTGAGAACCAACTCTAATTGGAATATCGACTTCACCATGCACCATCCTTTTAGACCCATCAAAGGCCCGGACAACAATGTTACTTGGCTTTAGCTCCAACCCTTCGCAATCCAACCTGTCTAGAGCTTTCTTGGGCAAGACGTTCAATGAAGACCCCGTGTCAACCAACACATGTGCAAGAGTAGTGCCCCTGCATTCAATAGAGACATACAGGGCATCGTTATGGTTTTTCCCTTTAGCGGTCAGATCAGCATCGGAGAAACCCAAATCATTATCGGTAGTTAAGTTGGCCACACAATCGGTAAATTGATCAGCTGATGTCTCTTGTGGCACGTGGGCCGTCTTCAGGAAGGTAATCCGAGCCTTGGCATGGGCCTCTGAACACAACAACAGTGATAACATAGAAATCTTGGATGGGGTTTGCCCCAGCTGCTCAACTACATTATAATCACTCTTCTTAATGATCTTCAGAATCTCTTCCATCTCCTATTTGGAAGCTTCAACATTGATTGTCTTTGGTGCCTCCGTCCGGGCAGGCATATCAGTGGCAATTCCTTTGCCCCGAGCGTCTGATGACTCGGCAACAGGGGTAGAACTAAGAACTTGATCAGGAAAGGAAGTAGGTACACTTGCAGGTGTGATGGCAATAGGTCTCTGGATAGTTGGTGGCACAATATCAGGTGAGAAAAGTCTACCACTGCGGGTGACTTTAGCAGGCCCGGTGATGTTGCTGACGCCGGTACTAGTATCAAACTCTTGCTTAACTCCGAGCACATAAACATCTGCCTCATAGTGCCAAGGGACAGCTTTGTCGGATGTATAGGGGATGGGCCCCGGAACAATGATAATTATAGGTGCAATCTTCCGAACAGGCGTAATTCTGACAGGCTTCCTTGAGGGAGCCTCGGGAGAATTGTTGAAAATGGTAACAATGGACACTTCTTCAGTAGGGGTAGCAGGAACAACAATCTTCTCAAACAGGATTTCTTTATTATCCATCAGGTTTTGGATACCTGACTTCAAAGATGGGCAACCAGTAGGTGAAACGGAACACAGATGGCAACCTTTACTATATCCAGGAAATAAACCGGCTAGCAACAGGTTCCTCTTGACGGTCATTAGTGGGGTAACAATATCATCCACAGAGGCTACAAACAGGTTTTCATCTACAGCATTTACTCCATGTTTGGGCATGGGGGCTGTTACAACATCAGGCCTCTCGGGCGCCTCGAACTCAATCTCCTTTGCATCGATTAGGTCCTGAACATTATTCTTCAAAGCCCAACAATCATCTGTATTATGCCCCGGGCTGTCAGAGTGATAAGCGCAGCGGGCGTTAGGATTGTACTTTGGGGATGTTGTATTTACAATCTTCGGAGCTTCTTTCAGGGTCGCCAAATTAGTCATCAGTAACTGCGGAAATATCTGGGACAAGGTCATGATAAGACGAGTGAATTGCCTTCGAGGTGTCTCACCCCTTTGTTGGTGGTGATGCTGAGGAGCACTGGCAAGTTTTGAAATAACCACCGCGTTGACAGCTTGGCGGCGTTCTGGTCTATTCTGTCTTCTTGAACCGTAGACAGCACTAGATTCTTTCTTAAAGGGTTTCTTCTCGGTGCTCGATGAGGCACCCTTCTATATCTTCCCAGCCTTGATACCAGCTTCGATCCTCTCACCAGTCAAGATAAGGTCTGTAAACCCGGCTGAAGAATTTCCAATCAAATGGTTAAAGAATGGACCAGACAGGGTCCCCAAAAACATATCAACAAGTTCACGGTCAGTTAGAGGTGGTTGCACCCTTCCAACAAGGTCTCTCCACTTTTGAGCGTACTCTTTAAATCCTTCACCCGTCCCTATTGACATACCCTGGAGTTGGGTACACGTAGGAGCGAGGTCGGAATTATACTGATACTGCTTATCGAATGCAATAGCCAAATCTTCCTAGTTACGGATACTGGCCCCATCTAGCTGATAGAACCACTCCAGCTGAGTCCCTGAAAGACTGTCCTGAAAGAAATGGATCCACAAATTCTTATCAGCTGTGTAAGGCTGGATCTTCGTTACATATGACCGGAGGTGCAACTTTGGACAAGAAGCTCCGTCATACTTGGCAAAGGTAGGTGCCTTGAATTTATGGGGAATCACCACCCCAGAGGATAGACCTAGGTCTCTGAAGTCCAGCCCGGGTACGTTCTGTATCTCCATAGCGCTCAAGCGGTCCTCCAACTGTTTGTACCTATCCTCAGTAGGAGGATACTGTTCCTCATCATAATTCGTCTCGTTGTCAGAGACCACGGGGCTAGGAACCCTTCTCTCTTGTGGGCTGTCTTTCCCTACAGATGAGGTGGTCAGATCAACCTCATTCTGCAATCCATTTCCAAACCTGCGTCCAGTGTTGAACAGGACGGTCCTCTTTTTCTTCTTCTTCCTCTCTTTCAGAATCAGGGTCTTCAAATCCTGTTGACCCTTGGCTAGGCTCATAACCAACTCTTGGAACTGGGCATTCTGGGCCTGGAGGACCTTGATAGCTTGCTCAGTGGAAGGTTCAGTAGACATGATGATTGCTGAAATAAACAGCGAAGAAGATAAGTGACCTGTAAAAGGGGTACCTGTTATGCATATGATAAAATGAAATGCGTATGATTTATGTTTTCAAAGACAATTGGGATTCAAATTTGTAGACAAGAAAGGAAACACACTTTATTAGATTTAACTTCGGAATTTAAATTGTTCAACAAACTGCCTTTAGGCGTTACAAGAATGGAAATATTGAAAAGTAAATAAAAACTGTAAAAGAAACATCAAAAGGTCCATCAATGCTCCCATGGCCTCTTCTTCTCAGTGCGGATATAATCATTCAGGATCCACTCGTTCTCCAACTGCTTAGTCAGCTTCTGGATCTTCTTTTCTTGTTCGTTGAACCTTTCCCGATATGCATCCCGTTCTTCCTGCAGTTGCGCCCAAGACCTCTTCAATGTGCCAACATCAGTGGGCATATGAGGATGGAGAATAGTTGGAGGAACCCCATCTTTATCAGCAACTTCAAGAATAATAGGCCTGACAGCTTCGTATGGCATACCTAACTTCTGGGCATGGATGCGGACCCATCTGAAATATGACTCCATTGGCAGAGAAGTCTTTGGTCCCAACTCATGTGGGTCAGATTTGTGAACTCTGTCCCAAGCCCTGATGAATCTACGATGCAACTCGTCGATATCTACTTGAAAATCAAAGACGATATGAGGTATCAACATCTCATGAGGCCCTTCTCTTTTGGCTCTTCCAAACTGATGGAGAGCTAAGCATGGGTTATAAGAGATTCCTCCATGGGTTCCGATCAATGGAACATTAGGATACTCTCCATAACGATCAATGACGGCCACCTCATCTAAGCCTCTGAGAGTCCAAATAATGTCTTTATCAGTAAGAGACATTATTCTATGAGCCCAGCCCCTTCCTTCTTTGTTCTTCAGTATGAACTTAGGGAGGTGAAAAATAAACCACCTCGCCAATAAAGGAGCACAACACATCAAAGTTCCCCGTCTTCGGGCAGTACGAGTATAGAGCTGGTAAAGGATATCACCCAAGAGAGTGGGTACAGGGTTCCGAGAGATGAAGATCCTTATGGCATTAACATCAATGAAGGTGTCAGGATTTGGAAACAATACCAGACCATAAATTAAGAGAGCCAGAATGTCTTCGTACGCTCTGAAGTCTAAGTCATTCCAGAAACTATTAGCTTTGCCAACCAGAAACTTAGCCAAAAAGCCCTTAACTCCACTTCTAGTCTCCCAGTTAGCCATTACTTCTTCTTTGGTCAGGTGAAGGGCTGCAACAATCTCTTCAGGCCTGAGAGTCTTTTCCCAACCAGTGAATGGAGTCTGTTCCAAAACAGGGATACCAAGCAACTCAGAGAATTCTTCCAGGGTAAAGACCAGCTGGAAGTCTTGAAAGGTGAAGCAATGGTATAGCGGATCATAAAACTGAACCAGGACACTCATCAATTGTTGGTCCCACTTTGAGGTGACTAAACCGAGAAGAGAACCATGCCTCCTGATGAAGGAAGTAGTGTCTGGAATCCTGTCAACCAATTCTTTAAGCAAAGCAGGTGGTTGAACAAAGTTGAGCCGGATAGTATTCCTACGCATTGGCATCATGATGTCCTACAAAACAGAGCAAAGATGAAACCTTCTTGTCTTTGAAATGGGTTAGTCCTTATGCAGGATGTATGCAATGTTATGATGTTATGATGTTATGATAAAGGCACACCACAAGTATTCACAAAAGGCAAACATGGCAAAGGCACACAAGTCACACAAAAGAGCCCTTAGATTTCAGGCTGGCATGAAGTTTAGGTACTACCCTCTTTCAGTTTCAGTTGGTTAAGACCTGTCCTAAAAATAGTAACCGGGTTCTAGAGGATCTCAATATCACTGACTACCCTCAATCGGTCATAATTCCAGTTTGGCAACCTTTTCTTGCGGCCGGAACCATCGCGAGAGTTTAGTCTCAATGAGTGTAGCATACTGCTACTGTTCTATGGCCAAGTTGGTCAATTTAAGGTTCTAAGGTCAGATGGTGCTTAATGACTCCTCAGAAGACCCATATTCTCCTCGTTCCAACACAAGGGATATCGGTACAGACCAAGGTGTCACACCAATGTAGCTACTGCTTCATCCGTGTCGGTCTACGCCGGACAAATCCCTCACAGTTTATTGCTACTTACCTAAAAAAGGGTACCCCCAGATCCGGGTTAGGATCTATAGAACTCCGATACAAGCCCACAAAATTTAAAGCATACAAAGCATACAATTGAAAACACAAGTGATCTAATCCTAAGGTACACCTCACTTATTATTTCCCAGCAGAGTCGCCAGTTCTGTGATCGGTGGAAATAGAACTGACTGTTTTTTAATGCTGGTTCGCGTTTGCGTTTGTTTTTGCAAAATGTTGCAGTAAGCAAGATTCGCCACCGTCTTTTATTTTCTCCAACAAGGAAAGGACAAAAGCACAACAAAATTCCTTTTCGAGATGTTTCTCGGGTTCGGGAGGTAGATTATAGAAAGGGAAGGTGTTAGCATCCTTTCTATCCGTGGTTATCCACGGGCTCTTAGGTACTTGCTCACTATGTTTTCAAAAGTTTTGCTTTTCTTGTGTTTGTGGGTTTTGAAAAGGTTTTGTTTGAAAACTTCGATTTAACTCTTGTATCTGTCCTCAAGAGTGTATGAAGTGTTGTTTGAAAACTTTTGTTTGAAAAAGTGTAAGTGCGAAAAGTTTGTTTTTGTTTTGAAAGAGCAAGTACCTGAGAACCTCTACCTACTCAAAAGGAATTAAGCTGTGTAAATGTCCTTTAGACAATGCCATCCCACTATTGAGAAGTAGGTAGCACCGTCGTTGGAGTTTTCGGGTCAATTCGATTAAGGGACATGTGGTCACTAAAGCAACGGTAGGACGCCTTAGTGGTAACCCTAATGTCTTAGATCATTTTTTATCGAGGCAACCGTTTCGAGGCAACTTTGATCTTTAGACAGGAGAGCGACCTCTAAAGCTTCCTATACTCAATGACCACGTCGAGGCAACCAAGTGAGGCGTGCCCTAAGAGTGGCATGTGCGAGTGTGTCAGGTTTCAGTTATGTTATCCTTGTACATGTTATGGTGAGCTACGATTGATTTTAAGTTTAAGGTAGATCTTGTCATGCATAGCCTAGTTAGCATACATCTAGCAGTTAATAGTTGCGGAAAATAAACTAAGCTATTACAAGGCGTCGAGTATTTACATCGCCAAAAACAAACCCTTGGAAAAGTAAATGCGGGAAAGTAAATAAAAGCGATAAAAAGTCCTAATTTAAAGCTATTACATTCTCGGAGCAATTACAATTATATGGATAAAAATACGAATCAAATAAATCATACGCACGAGAAAAATTGAATCGGAGAGTTTTTAGGGTTTTGACCCTTTTTTTTGAGAAAGAAAGAGATTTTTATTATTTATGAATTAAATTAAACCTAAACAAATTAATTAATTAAAAGATTTTTTTTTTTGAATGTTTCAAGGAAATAAATAAAAAAAAATAAAATGATTAAAAGTTATCAAAAACCCTAATTCTATATTAATTTTATTTATTGTGAAAATATTAAAATTAACCTAATTAAAACTAAATTAATTAATTATACTTATTTACAAAATGACTAATTTAATTTAATAAATAAAAATATTATATTTTTTAGTCTTCTGATTTTATTATGAAAATATTAATTTGTTAGTAATATAAATAATAATTATAAAAAATAATTAAATGAAAGAAATAAAAAGAAAGGAAAAGAAATAAACTTGTGAAGGGGGGTGTTGGGCCCAATTTTGTGGTGTATCAGCAATTCTGAAGCCCATTAACACTCCAACCTCGTTGACTTTTGTAACTCCCTGCATGCTCATTGACTAGGGCATATGGTGGATGCTCCAATCTGGCCTTTAGATCTTGGCCTGAAGCCACATGGCGTACTGAGATTTGCAGCATATGGTGGACTTCCCTTTGCAAGCTACACATGAATTCCTGAAGAATAAAAATAACAAGGTTTTGGGGGACCTGGGATTCGAACCCAGGTCCCAATGCTCATTGGCCAGCGTCCCTGCCACTACACCATCATGCTTTATTTGTTATAGGAATAATAAGTGATTATTATATATGCAAACAAACAAATATGCCTGGGAAAAAAAATAAAAGCACGCGATTTTTAAAAGGGCGAATGGGAGGGGGACGCGTCAGCGTCTTCTTCGTTGAGCACTGGTTTTTTACCTGCGGATTTTTATCCGCAGGAAGTTTCGTAGGTTCTTCCTAAAATCACTTCCAGGCAATATAAATGCAGACTAAAATCATCCCCATGCTCGTTTCATCCTCCTGAGTCCATCTATGGTCATGGCTTGCTCCAATTTTCCCTGTAAACAAAATGCCTAAAAAGCACAAACCGAAACCCTAGGTTCGAGCATCATGATACAGGGCATAAAAACAAAATTGAATATTACAATTAGGTTAGAAATCAAACAAGAAACATGAATATGCCAATGTTTTGAAGAAAAAGTGCAAGAATAGAAGATCACGATTCCATGTTCATAGGTCCATTCGTGACGACTTACAGTGCGATATGGTTGATGAAAAGGCTTGACTTCACTTGGTATAGCACCACTGGATATCCAGGAAGAAAGCTACGTTCTCTTTTTGATCTGAAAGTGCCTGCAATATCGTTCTTGATCTCACACTTTTTCAAGAATTTTTGCAATTTGCTCTGGCCGTTTTAGCAATCCTTAGGTCGTGAATTAGGTTTAGGAGGCTTGCTTGCATATAAGGCAATCAGTCTAGGTCAAAATTTGGGCTTTTATCCATGTATATTCAAGGATTAGGTTTTGACTTTATCACCATTGTTAACCTTTCCAAATATGGCCAAATCTAAAATTTTGTGCACAAATAAGCCTTAGCACGAATTGGTTGGTTGTCACATGATATATTAAAGTTGTACAAATCACAAAGATACTATTCCATTGATTTTTAGATTTTATTTGAATTATTATAGATTTAAAATGAATTAAATCAATAAAAATTAAATAAAATAGAAAAATTAATGTTTGATCCTGAAATTAAGTATGTGACACGTGTGTGGCATGAAAATACTGAATCAAATGGAAAAAAGTGGGCCCTTTTGTCAAAAATTGGAGTTTTGAGGATAGTTGACTTTTGCAAATTCATGAAAATTTCCCAACTTCTCCAATGCACAACTTTCTCAATTTTGATCTTTTGGAGGTGTTCTTGGACTTTTTAGAAACCTTGAGATGTCCTCTAATCAGCCCTTTTGGTCTCATCTCATTTTTATCTTTCATTCTCAAGTTATAAGCTTTGGAAAAAAAGGTGTTTTTGTTGACTTTAAAAAATGACCTATAATGTCCAAATTTGTAACTTCTTGTGAGTACCTTTTTTGATCTTGGGGTATGAAGATGGATTGTAGGAAATTGCATCCTTTTCAAAATGAGCTTTTGATGGGTCATTTCTCATAAAGTATGAGAAAGTTATGCTTGGTCAAAGTTGAGTTGACTTTTCCTGCAAAACCCTAATTTAGCAACTTTTGAATCTTGATGAATTTTGAGCAATCCTTGGTGAATCATGATCAACCCTTGATCAAATGATGAATTATCCTTCAAAATTAGAATGTTGACAAAAATCTTGACTTTTGACTGTAAAATGACCATTTTGCCCTTGCAGTTGACTGTAGATCAAATGGAGCTTTTGACTGTGCAAATTGGCACTGTGAGTCTTGAAACTTGGCATGTAGGTGCTTGAGAATGTATATAGGCCTATGAGACTTGATTGAACCATTGAGAACCCCAAATTCTTTGAAAGAACCAAAACCCTAATTTCAGTTGTCCTAGGAAGTGATTTGACTGTACAACCTCTTGAGCCATTTTGAGCAATTTGAAGATCATTCTTGACAAATCTTGAGGAATATGGGAGGGCAAATTTTGGGGTACAACACATATCTTGTCATACACACCTAATTACTTAACATTTATATGAAGGTAATAAAAGAGTGCAAAAAATAAATCCTATACTATTACAACCATATTGAATTGCATGAAAATATAAAGGCAAAAATAAGGTAAAAGCAAAAAAATGGATCTTTCGACTTAGGGCAGCAACCCTTCGATTCTGCCATTTTTGGCCTTCTTCGACCTTACCTTGCTGGACGTTGGAGCGTGTTCTGGACTTTGAAGCGGTTGCTTTGAATGCCTCTGGATTCGAAGGAAAAGACCCAGGGTAGGCCTTCGACACTGGATTCGAAAGAGAAAAATAAGTGAAATATCCTTCTTTGCTGGATTCAAAGGAAGGAACAAATGGGATGCTCCTTGAGTCGGAGGAAACTGGAATGTGTTGTTTGAAGGAGGTAACCGTGATTCTGGTTTCTGATTTCATAAGTGTTGAAGTGTTTGAGAATTTTATGGTGGGTGAGAATTTTGAAGATACATTCCTCTTCCCCTCTTTTCTCCCTCTCCTTTTCTTTGTGCAAATGAACTCTCTATTTATAGAGAAAGGCTTGGGGAGCAAAAATAATAAAATAAGACTTAGTCTGGAAAGTAAGTGCCCACTTGTGCCATAAAAGTAAAATGAATGGTTCAGATGGGGTTGCTTCCTTCTGAAGGAAAATAGGCGCAAGGCTCAAGACAAACCTTTCTAAAAGGTAGTATTATGCTGTTAAGTGCAAGTGGTCTTGGACAACAAATGGGTAAAGGCCTATTTTAGCTTGCATAAACAAATAAGTATAGGGTGAGTCATAGGTTTGAGGCCTGAAAAGGAAAAACACGTAGCCTAGCCTATGGGTCTAAATGTTCAACTTTATCTTTTGAGTCGAATCTTCCATCTTTCTACATCTTTCGACCAGACTAGAACAACACAGCATTCGTTTTCACCAGTTGTGTGTCATGATGCAGGACTATGGCGTGTCGAAGGGTTTACAGATGGATTCGAAGGTGATATGAGGGTGCATTCGAATTCTACATGAAGATGAATTTGAAATTCACAGGAAGGTAGCCGTTCATCCAATCGAAAACTTATGAATCCAAGGCCAACAGGTGAGGGGAGAATGGTGCAGTCGAATGACACTTTTCAGAAGGTTATTAACTTCTGAATTGAAGGAAGCTTTCAAAAGATTATTGACTTTTTGAATTGAAGAAAACCAAAAGGAGACCTTTACTTCCTGGGTTGAAGGACATTCTTGAGTCGAAGGATATTCCTGAGTCGAAGGACATTCCTGAGTCGAAGGACATTCCTGAGTCGAAGGACATTCTTGAGTCGAAGGACACTGTTTCAAAGGGAAACAAAAACTCAATTGAAGCTTGTATGAAAATCATTTCCTTCTGAATCGAAGGAAACCCATTTGAAGTCACATGCCTAGACGAGAGAGGCACGCTAGCAGCAACTTTTGAGCAATCGAAGGAGGTGCAAAGTCCAATCGAAGGGGTTTTACTCGAAGGAGACCCATTTTCTTCCAAATTCGTCAAAATGTTATTTTTATCTATTTTCTCCCTTTTTGACAGTTTCCTTTTAATTCTGGTGTTGGAAGACCCCAATGTACTTGTGCAAGCTTGAACCTTGAGAATCTTTGTGAGAGATGCCTTGAGAATTGAGAGGGCAAATTTTGGGGTACAACAGCTGCCCCTGTTCAAACTTCTTGAACCTGAAGAGTTAGGTTGGCGGATCCGGCATCCGTGACTTGATGGTGAAAGATGTTTGAACACTAGAGTGCCCAGAAATTTGCACTCGAAGATGGACGGTGAATGGGCTTATATATGCCATTTGGAGGAATATTGGTAAACTCTGGAAGAAGTATCAGCACAAATCTCCTGTTGATCCATACTAAACTTGTTGTTTTACCTGTGAGAAGGGGTTAGGAAAATGAAGATGCTTTCATGATGCTTACTAGATGTGGTATCATGCTAAATGCATTGTTATGTACATGCTATGATGTATGAATGCGAAATGTGTGTTTTTGTCCGAGAAAATAAATCCCTGACTACTGCTGAAGAAATCTTTGGAGGTTGAATCCTTGATTGCCTGTTGGAAATAACGAATATGCATATCTTCAAATTCTTTTGAAGAGATGCTTTTTTCTGGGAAACATCACTCAAAGGTCAGCTGTTATCTGGTCGAATCCAGGCTTCACAGTTGCTGAGGATGAAGTAGTCAGTTGCTATCTGGTCGGGTCCAGGTTTCATGGCAACTTACTGGGGGAAGAGATGAACTAACTGTTATCTGGTCCGATCCAGGCTTTGCAGAAAATTCTTGGAAATAGAATAGTCATTTGGTCGGGTCCAGGTTTCATAACAACTTGTTGGGGAGATGGAGGTTAACTGTTATCTGGTCGGATCCAGGCTTCACAGTAACTTGTTGGGAGTAAGGGCGAATTAACTATTATCTAGTCGTATCCAGGCTTCACAACAACTTGTTGGGGATACAAAAGTTAACTGTTATCTGGTTGGGTCCAGGCTTCACAGTAACTTGGAATGGTAACTACTATCTGGTCAGATCCAGGCTTTACAGTTTTTTAGAAAGTTGTACTATTATCTGGTCGAGTCCATGCTTCATAGTGTCTTTTTGGGGATCATAGTTAATTGTCATCTGGTCGGGTCCATGTTTCATAATAAACTGCTGGGAAACTGTTATCTGGTCGGGTCCAGGCTTCGCAGATTCCTGAGGTTTTATGAGGTTGATTTCTATCTGGTCGGGTCCAGGCTTTGCAGATTTCTGATGAAGTTAATTATTATCTGGTCGGGTCCAGGCTTCACAATGAACTGCTTGGGGATTTAGTTGTCATCTGGTCGGTTTCCAGGTTTCACAATGAATCTCCGAGGATGATTGCTATCTAGTCGGATCTAGGCTTCACAATGACTTTCTTAAAACCTTGGTTGGATTAAGTTTAGGTTCTTCTATATCTTTGAAGAGTTGGGCTGGTTGTCACAGATTTTTGAGGAGTGAGATCAATTGTTATCTGGTTGGGCCCAGGATTCAGTAACTCAAGAGGTCAAACTGTTATTTGGTCGGGTCCAGGCTTCAGTAACCGAAGAAATCAAACTATTATCTGGTCGGACCCAGACTTCAGAATAATTTGAACATTGTGTTAATATCTGGTCGGATCCAGGCCTCATAGCATTTCTTGGTAATAATAAAGGCTTTGTTGAAGACTTAGGGATTAGGGGTTGTGGCCCTGTGATTTGCAGTCATTGAAGGGAAATTCTAACTGCAGAGTATAGACTCAGTCAGGAGGGGCAGACTTATCTTGGGGAGGATATACTCAGCTGGGGATGATGGACTCATCTGGGGATGATAGATTCTGTTTTAGAGAAAATAACCTTGGTGGGAAAAGATGTACTCAGCTGGGCGATTCGGACTCAAATAGGGAATTTGGGTTCCATTGAGGGATTTGTACTCCGCTGGGGGAATAGAATCTCAGTTGGAAGATATACTCCGCTGGGGAAGATGGACTCAGTGGAGAGTGTTTATTCAGCCAGACTCGGCTTGGAGAATAAAATCTCGGTTGGAAGATATACTCTACTGGGGATAAAAAAGCCCTGGTTGAGAGATATACTCCACTGGGGACAGAAAACCCTGGTTGGGAGATATACTCCACTGGGGACAGAAAACCCTGGTTGGGAGATATACTCCACTGGGAATGATGGGATTACCTGGGCAATTTTGGACTCAACAGGGAGTGCTTACTCGACTGGGGAAATCGGGGTGTCTCGTACATTGAGGAATTTGCACTTGGCCCGGGGAAATAATTCTGTTGGGGAAATAAACCCTGCTGAGGAGATGAATTTCTTTTAGACAGAGACCCCTAGGCTTCAATTTTGTAGAAATTGACTTAGCTAGATAAAGTTGTCGAGAGATTGAGACTCCGACCGGGGAATATCCTATGTGAAGAAAATTTTGTAGGCAATTCCGCTGGGGAAAGGTTGCATTGGGGTTGTTCCGATAGGGATAATGATGACGAGATAACTCTGTGGGGAATAAAATCTTCTGAGGAGATGGATTCCCTTTAAGAAGAGATCTCCTAGGCTTTAGCTGGAAAAAGCTGTTAAGAGATTGAGACCCAGGCCAAGGATCGTCCCGTGCTAGGATATTTTGCGGGCAACTCTGTTGGGGAAAGGTTTATTGCCAACGCCCCGGTGGGGATAATGATGGTGAGATAACTCTGTGGGGCTACTTCACATTCATTAAAGGGATGCTTACTGCAGTTGTGCACTGATGACCTGTTGAGGCTGCTGCTTGGCAGGACATATGTGCCAAATAGCTTTAATTATGTTCATATGCATATATTCATTCAATTTTAGTCATTGGAGAAATTTTGCATTCAAAACAGACAGACAATTTTGCACCTCAAAGTGTATTTGTATTGATATTTTGCCCATGAACAGGCGTTTTTGTACATAGAGACGAAAATCCTAGTAAGAGGAAATCGTCGAAAAGAAAATTGAGAATGAAAAACAAATAGCCATGTGAAATGATCTCATTGCCTTTCAGCTCTACTATTGCCCTAATGTCTTTGAACGTCCCTTGCCGTTGATCGAAGTTGATTGGATTGATCCTGGACCATTTGAACTTGGACCTTGGTGATAGTAGTGACCGTGTTGATTTCACGGGACATAGTCGTACGCTTTTAATCCTAAATTTTTGCCCGAACCGCCCTTTCGGGTTTTCAGCCCACCAGGATACCCTTTTTTTGCCCAAGTCGCCCTTTCGGGTTTTCAATTTGTCGGGTGTACAATCTTTTGTATATATCCCTAATTTTTGCCCAAACCTTTCGGTTTGCCGGGATGCCCTGATTTTTCTTAGGTGTGTCAACCTAACGGGTCTCTTATGCGTAGTATTTTTTAACTATGTCTGCGCTAATAGGATGTGGGAAATCTTCACCATCCATGGTGGTCAGTATCATGGCACCGCCAGAGAAAACTCTCTTGACAACAAACGGCCCTTCATAGGTAGGAGTCCATTTTCCTCTGGGGTCACCTTGCAGTAAAATGATGTGTTTTATTACCAGGTCACCAACTTGGTATACCCGAGGCTTGACCCTTTTGTTGAAAGCTTTGATCATCCGTTTTTGATATGTCTGACCATGGCAAATAACATCTAATCATTTTTCATCGATCAAGTTCAGTTGATCCAATCTCGTTTGAATCCATTCGTCTTTACTTAGGCCTGCCTCAATCATAATCCTCGGCGAGGGAATTTGAACTTCTACTGGCGAAATGGCTTCCATGCCATAGACTAGAGAGAAGGGAGTTTCCCCAGTTGATGTTCTAGCTGAAGTACAGTAACCATGTAGAGAAAATGGTAGCATCTCATGCCAATCTTTATAGGTCACTACCATTTTCTGCACAATCTTCTTGATATTTTTGTTGGCTGCTTCGACTGCGCCATTCATTTTCGGTCTATACGGAGAAGAATTGTGATGTTTGATCTTAAATTGAGTGCACAATTCCCTGATCATGGCATTGTTGAGGTTAGTCCCATTGTCAGTGATGATCCTTTCGGGGATACCATAACGACATATGAGATTGTGTCTGATGAATCTGGCTACCACATTCTTGGTGATCGAGGCAAATGAGGCGGCTTCGACCCATTTGGTGAAATAGTCGATAGCAACAAGAATGAAGCGGTGTCCGTTGGAAGCTGTGGGCTTGATCTCTCCGATCATGTCGATACCCCACATTGCAAATGGCCATGGAGAGGTCATGACATTCAGAGGGATTGGAGGTACATGGACCTTGTCAGCGTAGATTTGACATTTGTGGCAAGTTCTTGAATGTTGATGGCAATTTGTCTCCATTGTTGACCAATAGTAGCCAGCTCTTAAGATTTTCTTAGCCATTGTATGCCCACTTGAGTGAGTACCAAAAAGGCCATCGTGCATGTCTTCCATGATTCCCTCTGCCTCTCTCTTATCCACACATCAGAGTAGAGTCGAATCATGGTTGCGCTTGTACAATATCCCATTACTTAGAAAGAATTTGGTTGTAAATCTTCGTAAGAACTTTCTGTCAATGATAGATGCTCCCTCTGGATACTCTTGCGCTTCAAGGTATCTCATTACCTCATGGTACCACGGCTATTCAGTATCGATATCAAGCTCATAGTAATGTGCAGGTTCATCAAATCTTTCAATTGTAATTATAGGGGCTTCATTATCCCATCTGACTTTGAACATTAAGGACATGGTTGCTAGAGCTTCAGCCAACTGGTTTTCTTCCCTAGGGAAATGTTCAAAAGTGATTTCTTCGAAGTGACGAATTAGGGATAGCACAAGTTCCTTGTAAGGGATAAGATTAGGATGCTTAGTTTCCCAATCTCCTTTTACTTGGCTGATCACCAAAGCGGAATCCCCAAACACGTCTAAATGCTTGATCCTTAAGTCAATAGCAGCCCTTAGACCTAAGATGCATGCTTCATACTCGGCCATATTATTTGTACAGTCGAAGCATAGTCTGGCGGTAAAAGGAGCGTGGCAACCTTCAGGAGAGATGATTACAGCACCAATTCTGTTACCTAAGGCGTTGGAAGCCCCATCGAATACCATAGTACATCGGGATCCTTGTTCAGGTCCGTCGTACGATCTAGGTTTTGCACAGTCAGTTACCAGCATAATATTTTCGTTAGGGAAGTCGAAGTTCATTGACTGATAATCATCCACAGCTTGATAGGCCAAATGATCTGCTAGTACACTTCCTTTGATGGCTTTTTGATTTGTGTATTGAATGTCGTACTCAGTCAAGATCATTTGCCATCTGGCTATTCGTCCTGAAAGGGAAGGTTTTTCGAAGATGTACTTAATCAGATCCATCTTAGAAATCAACAAAGTGGTATGAGTCAACATGTATTGCCTTAGCCGGCGAGCAGCCCACGCTAAAGCACATCAATTTTTCTCGAGCAGTGAATATCTGGTTTCACATTCGGTAAACTTTTTGCTTAGGTAGTAAATTGCATGCTCTTTTTGGCCAGACTCGTCATGTTGGCCCAAAACACACCCCATAAAATTCTCTAGTACTGTTAAGTACATGATCAATGGTCTTCCTTCAACCGGAGGCATGAGAATAGGAGGTTATTTCAGGTATTCCTTGATTTTGTCAAGGGAAATCTGGCATTCATCGTTCCATTTGACTACCTGATCTTTCTTCAAGAGTTTGAAGAGTGGCTCACAGGTAGCAGTTAAGTGTGATATGAAACGGGAAATGTAATTGAGACGACCCAAGAATCCCCTGATTTATTTTTCAGAACAAGGGGATGGCATTTCTTGGATGGCCTTTATCTTGGCGGGATCAACTTAAATGCCTTTATTGCTGACAACAAATCCTAGAAGCTTTCCAGAGCGTACTCCGAATGTGCACTTGTTAGGGTTTAACCTCAGTTTATATTTCTTCAGTCTCTCAAATAGTTTGTGCAGGTGACTGAGATGTTCTTCTTCGGTTTGTGATCTGGCGATCATATCATCCACATATACCTCTATCTCATGATGAATCATGTCATGAAATAAAGCCACCATAGCCCTTTGATATGTTGCCCCTGCATTCTTTAATCCGAACGGCATGACCTTGTAGCAAAAAGTGCCCTATTGTGTAACGAAAGTAGTTTTTTCCATATCTTCGGGAGCCATCTTTATTTGATTATAGCCCGTGAAACCATCCATGAATGAGAAGACTTTATGCTGAGTGGTATTGTCGACTAGGATATCAATGTATGGTAGAGGGAAATCATCCTTGGGGCTTGCCCTATTCAGATCCCTATAGTCTACGCACATGCGAACTTTCCCGTCTTTCTTTGGCACTGGCACTATATTAGCCACCCATTGAGGATAGGATGTTACAACTAGGAATCCTGCATCAAACTGTTTCATTACCTCGGCTTTGATCTTTTCAGACATGTCAGGTCTCATGTGAAGAACTTTTTGTTTAACAGGAGGGCAGTCTTTTTTAGTCGGTAGACGATGAACCACAATGTCGGTATCCAACTCAGGCATATCTTCATACGACCAAGCAAATACTTCCACATAATCGCGCAACATCTGAACCAAACGGCTTTTGACACTGCTTTCCAAACTAGCACCAATCATGATTTCCTTCTTTTCTGAATAAGTACCCGGGTTGATAACCTCAATTGACTCTTCATGGGGTTGAATAGCCTTTTCCTCTTGTAACAGAAGTCTGGCTAGTTCTCTTGGTATGTTACAATCTTCCTCGCTTTCGTCTTCGGCTTGGTTGATAGGAAATTCAAAGTCATAGTTGGCAATAATAGAGTTGTTGGCAATAGGATCCGGAGTGGATGTAGACCTGCAAGAGTGTGTGTGTGCATGTAAGATACATGGCTATCTTTTGGAAATGTATTTGAAAGAAAAGAAAGACAATGAACACAAATATTTGAATGCAAAAGAGTCTAATGTATTGAATGATCATATGATTAGATGAACAAAATATAAAACCGTTGACAAAAGAAGCAAAGTGCCCCATGCTAGGCACATAGCTTAAAAGTCAATATCAAAATATTACAGACAACGAGTTCTTGAATTGATTAATAAGAAAAAACAAGTAGATTACTCCTCAATGAAGGATACAGGCACAAAGTCCTTCGCATGCCAATTGTTGGGCTTCCGTTTGGTTGTTGGGTAGATCCAGTCTCCGAAGGCACACTCATCATCGAAATCCTCTACGGTGTTCACTTCATGACTCTTGAGGTGGAGAGACGGCTTTCTCGTACGAGCGTCTCTGATTTCTTTCTGAGATTTGGAGGTGAAACCTATCCCAAACTTATCTGTCTTGAATGGGATGTCGGGGAGCTGACCCCATATCTCATTGTTTCCTTCTTCTACCACCGCACGGGCATCCTTAAGAGAAACCATTTTGGGAATAACTTTATCGGCCTTTGGAGTGTCGGAGGAGATTTTGGTGGTGGCCACCACTTCAAATGTCTGGAAAGGAGTCTCTATGAATTCGCCATCCATTTCTATGTACTTGAAAGAATTAAGATGGCTTACCATAAATTCTTCTTCACCGCAAACAGTGACAACCTTCCCTTGAACTGGGTACTTTAACTTCTAGTGGAGAGTGGAAGTGACCGCACCTGCCCCATGGATCCATGGGCGCCCAAGCAAGCAAGAATACGCGGGCCGTATGTCCATTATGTAGAATGTGGAGTTGAAAATCTGTGAGCCAACCTTAATTGGGAGATCCACCTCTCCACGAACCATCCTTTTCGACCCATCAAATTCTCTCACAACAATGTCACTTGGCTTCAAAAACAAACCTTCACAGTCTAGCCGATCTAAAGCGCCTTTGGGTAACACGTTTAAAGATGACCCTGTGTCTACCAAAACATGTGCCAGAGTGGTCCCCTTACATTCAACAGAAACATGTAAGGCTTTATTATGATTCTTTCCCATGGGAGTTAAATCTTCATCGGAGAACCCTAGACCATCGTCAGCTGTCAGACTTGCTACGCAGTTCTCAAACTGGTCAGCTGTGGTTTCTTGAGGCATGTGAGATTTTTTCAAGAACTTAATCAGAGCTTGTGCATGGGCGTCGGAACATAGCAATAGGGACAACATTGATATTTTAGAAGGGGTTTGTCCCAACTGCTCTACTATTTCAAAGTCGATTTTTTTGATGATTTTCATAATCTCCTCCATCTCTTGAGTGGATGGTCCTTCCATAACAGTCTTTTTAGCAAGTGCCTCTTCTTTGGCAGGCTCACTTTCTTTCTCTTTCCCTTTAGTACTGGAATCAGTATTGTCGTTGGTTATGCGGATTGGAACTGCGGTAGTGGTTGGTGGCGAGATATCAGGGGAAAAGACTCTTCCTGTTCTTGTGACTTTACTAGAACCAATGATATTAGTAACACCTGCTTCATCAATCCAAGAATCTTGTTTTACCCCATGGTAATAAACATCGACATCATAATTCCATGGAACCGCTTTATCAAAGGTGTATGGAACGGGTTTGGAAGCACTGATTATGAGAGGAGCAATGATTGGTTCGTTTGAAATCCTGATAGGACCTTTGGATGAGATCCTAAGAGGTTTGTTTGAAATTGTTATGATGGCCAAGTCTTCAGCTTTGTCGACTGAATTTCTGATGGCGGGATTATTTTCTAATAGAATTTCGCGGCTATCCATTAGGCGTTGTATACTTTTCCTCAGTTTTTCACACCCGTCCGATTGTCTCATACAGCCCACACAGTCCTTTTCACAGTCGAGGAAAGTCCCAGCTTTCAATAGATTGCTCTTGATTACATTCAATGGAGTAGTTAACCCTTTGACGGAGGCAATGAAAGTTGTATCTTCGATGGCATTAACACCTTTGTCGTGCTTCGACATTGGAGCGGTAATTACATTTGGCGTTGGAGGAGGATCAAATTCAATAGTCTTGTTGTCGATTAAATCCTGGATTTTGTTCTTCAGAGCCCAACACTGATCAGTCTCATGCCCTGGGCTGTTTGAATGATAAGCACATTTTGCATTTGGATTATATCTCGGTGATGAGGTGTCAGGGTTGGCAGGAGAATCCCGCAATGTCACTAAATTGATCCTGAGCAGATGCTGAAGAGCTTGAGATAATGACATGCCTAACCTCGTGAACTGTCTTCTTGGAGCTTCAACCTGTTGATGATTAGTGGATGGTCTTTGAGTAGCAGTCAGATTGGAGATTCAGACAGCATTGATAGACAGATGATTATTCATTTTGGTACGGGCCTTTGTTCTATACACGACATTAACTTCTTTCTTCATGGCAAAAGGTTTCTTGACAGGATTGGGAGTGGAAGTAGATGCCACAGAGATCTTTCCACTCTTAATGCCACTTTCTACTCTTTCTTCGGTTAGGATTAGTTCGGTGAAACCAGAAGAAGAGCAACCAACCAACAGATTTAAGAAAGGACCAGATAATGTGCTCATGAACATGTCAATGTGTTCCCTATCAGTCAAGGGAGGTTGGACCCTACTTGCAAGGTCTCTCCACTTCTGCACATACTCCTTAAATCCTTCACCCTTCCACATGGCCATACCTTGCAATTGAACCCTCGTCGGTGCCAAGTTGGTGTTGTACTGATATTGATGGTAGAAGGCAGTGGCTAACCCCTCCCAGGTATTGATGCGAGAGCCATCCAACTGGTAAAACCATTCAAGTTGTGTTCCAGCCAGACTCTCTTGGAAAAAGTGAACCCAGAGTTTTCTATCAGCAGTGTGCAGTTGTATCTTGCGCACATAGGACTTCAAATGGAGCTTTGGGCAAGAAACCCCATCGTATTTTGCAAAGGTTGGTATTTTGAACTTGTGGGGAATGACTACCCCAGAGATTAAGCCCAAATCGTCAAAATTCAAATCGGGAATAGCTTGGATTTCAACTGCTTTCAACCTGTCTTCTAGTTGCTTGTATTTGATGTTTGCGGGTGGATATTGTTCATTGAAATAATCATCATCAGATTCTTAGTCATTGATACAGTCGGCCTGAGTACTCTTGACCTCACCAATTTGGTTCTCGTCCTCTTTGGATGAATCTTCCTCTATTGGAATTTGACGGATTGTCTCCTTGAACCTTCTACCCATGTTGAGCAGAGCTTTCTTCTTTGGCTTTTTCTTAGCGGCCAACAAGGCCATCATATCCTGCTGCCCCTTGACCAGGGTGAGTAAAGCTTTCTAAAATTGAGAATTCTAAGCCTGGAGTTCCATCACAGTTTTCTCTAGATCCATCTTGCTTGCTGAAATAAACAGCGGAGAGATAAAGAAACCTGTTATGCAGACGCCTATCATGTCATGATGCATGAATATGAAGTATGCAAATGATTTCAAGGATTTAAAGAATTTAGCTTTGTATAGACAAAGAGTGAACAAACGTTAACTTGCATTAAAGAAATCTTGATTTGAATACAAACCTGCCTCTTGAGCTTACAACAACAGAAATAAGCATAAAGTAAACTCCTAAGACAGAAAAGTTGTGCGCATCTTCTTTGGCGCAATGTAGGTTTTTAAACTCCTTTCTTCATGAAGTTCCCTTGTAAGCTCTAATATCTTCGTCTCGCTTTCATAGAACTTGGCTTCGAAGGTGTCTCGTTCTCCTTTTAACTGAATCCAAGCGTTTTGCAAATCTTCAAGAGAAGTAGGCATGTCAGGATAGAGGATCGTATGTGGAATGTCTCCCTCGACTACTGGCTCCATGATAACAGGTAAGACTGCTTCATAAGGCATCTTGAGACTTTGAGTGTGATCCCTTACCCATTTAAGATAAGTGTGATCGGTGGAAATAGAACTGACTGTTTTGAAATGCTGGTTCGCGAAATGTCGCGGTAAGCAAGAGTCGCCACCGTCTTTTATTTTCTCCAACCAGGAAAGGACAAAAGCACAGCAAAATTCCTTTTCGAGATGTTTCTCGGTTCGGGAGGTAGATTATAGAAAGGGAAGGTGTTAGCACCCTTTCTATCCGTGGTTATCCACGGGATCTTAGGTACTTGCTCTTATGTTTTCAACAATTTGTTTGCTTTTCAAGGGTTTGTGGGTTTTGAAAAAGTTTCGTTTGAAAAATTTCTAGGTAACTCTTATATCTGTCCTCAAGAGTGTATGAAAAATTTGTTGGAAAACTTTTGAAAGTGTGAGTGTGAAAAGATGTTTTTGTTTGTTTGAAAGAGCAAGTACCCATGAGATCTACCTACTCTAAGGAATTAGACTGTGTAAGAGTCCTTTAGATAATGTCATCCCACCATTGAGAGGTAGGTAGCACCATCGTTGGAGTTATTCGGATCAATTCGATTATTAGGGACAGTGTGGTCACCGAAGCAATAGTAGGACACCTTAGAAGTAACCCTAATGTCCTAGATCCTTTTTTATCCGAGGCAACCGTTTCGAGGCAACTGGATCTTTAGACAGAAGGGCGACCTCTAAAACACCCTATACTTGACGACCACATTCGAGGCAACGAGTGAGGCGTACCCTAAGAGTGGCATGTGCATTGTGTGTTGTTTCAGTTTATATTCATCTTTGAACATGCATTTGTGAGCTACGAGTTGTTTTTAATTGTCATTCAGTCTTTCAGGCATAATTACCAGTTAGGAGTGCGGAAAATAAATTGCGGAAAGGTAAATTCTACGCTATTACAAGGCGCGGGTCTATACATCGCCAAAAACAAAAACCCGTTTTGAAATAAAGCGCGGAAAATAAAAGAAAGCGGTAAATCCTAATTACTATTACATCCTTTGAGCAGATACATGAATAATCAAGAATAAGAATAATGCGCGAAAGAATTAAATTGGAACGTCCTAGGGTTTTTGACCCTTTTGAGAAATACAGAAAGTTTTAGTCCCTTTTTGCAATTAATTAAATGTTAAACCTAAACCTAATTAATTAATTAAAAGAAAAATGTTTTTGTGTTTTTTAATATTTTAATGAAAAATAAAAAGAAAAAGGAAATTAAAAGTCAAGAAAACCCTAGTTCTAAGTTTATTTTAATTATTAATAAAAAAATGTCAAAGTTAACCTAATTAACTAAATTAATTAATTTACATTTTTTATTTACAAAAATAATAATTAATAAATAAGAATAATGATAATTAATAAAATATGATTGAAAATACCAAACCCTAATTCTACATAATTTTTATTTATTGAGAAAAAGATGAAAATTGACCTATATTAAACTAATTTATTTGTTAGTATTTTATTTACAAAAATAATAATTAGTGAATTTAATAAATAATAAAAATATTTACAATTTTTGTGATCTCTGATTTTATTATGAAAATTTATTTATTGGTTAATAATAATAATTAATAATGATTAAAAGAATTAAAAAAAGAGAAAGAAAATAAAAAGGAAAATAAACCAGGGGGGTTTGAAGGCCCAGATGGAGGTGAATTTGTGGAATTTGGCCCATTAACACAAAGCCATGTTTGACTTCCTTGAATCGTCCAGATATGCATTGACTCCTGAGTACCATGGTCTTCATTCTTTGACCATTGGATTGAGGGTTGTGGACACTTGGCTAACTGATGCGTGAGGACATATAGTGGAACCTTTGATAAGCGCTGCACATGAATTTGTTAGAAAAAATAGAATTGAGACTTGGGTGGACCTGGGAATCGAACCCAGGTCCCAAGGGTTGCTGAACACCTGGCTAACCACTCAACCAAATTGCACGCTTTGTAATATGAATAAGAAAAAAAGATAATATGTAAAAATAATTCAATGTGCTGGAAACAACAAAACACGCGCCATTATTCAAACTAGCCAACCATGTTGAGACACGTCCTTCATCTTCTACCTTTTCCTGTAAAACAAAAAACAAGATAGCGGGGGTTTTTAACCCCCACAAAGCAAAACTGCCAATAATAACGATTAGGCATACAGTGCATATAAAAAGGGCGCGATGGCATCAATGCGTTCGTCTCATCCTGACGAATTTAACCATATGTGTCTTGAGGTCTAATTTTACAGTATGTGAAAAGCCCTAATCTGAGAGCTCTGAAAACCTAGAATTCGTCCATGGTAGTTTTCGTTTTAGGGCGCCATAATCAAATTAAATCATACCAATAGCTTCAGAATGGTCCTATTAACACAAATCCATCCAAAAAAGAGGTTAAAAATGCATGAATAATGATGTGCGATTATGGAAAACAAACCAAGCCATGTGACTTGTTCTGGACGATCCTGATAGCTTCAAGGCTCGTTTTTTATTGCAAATTGTTTCTGAATGTCCCAACAATGTATTGGAATCGTTCTAAGGCTTTGAATTGTGCTGGAAGCTTGAGTTCAGTTTTCCAATTTTCCTCCTATTTTTGAATTTTGTTTATGGCTTTGTAGCAGCTTTTGCACGTGCCCCCAATTAGGTTTAGACTGTGTGTATATATGAGAAAGGGATTAGGTCATTAGCTGGGCCTTTATCCATGCACATGAGATAATTAGTCTTAGGTTTTTTTATCATTAACAAACTTTCCCTTTTTTAAGCAAAACCAAGACTTGGTGTACAACATAACCCTAGCATGAGTTTGTGAGCTGGCACATGATGTATGGAAGCTATTCAAATCCAAATGACACTATTCCATTGATTTTTAGATTTTATTTGAATTATTATGGATTTAAAATGAATTAAATCAATAAAAATTAAATAAAATAGAAAAATAAAAGTTTGATCTTGAAATTAATCATGGGACACGTTTGTGGCATGACAAGGCTGAATTAAGTGGAAGAAAGTGGGCCCTTTTGTCAAAAATTGAAGTTTCAAGGATAGTTGACTTTTGCCATTTCACAAAAATTTCCCAACTTCTCCAATGCATATCTTGCTCAATTTTGATCATATGAACATGTTCTTGGACATTTTGGAAAGGTCTTGAAGTCCTCTAACCAATGCCTTTTGTCCCATGTCATTTTGATTTACCAATCTAAAGTTATGGTCTTTGACTTAAAATGCCTTTTTGTTGACTTTTGAAAATGACCTATAATGTTGAAATTGATAACTTTTTGTGAGAGCATTTCTTGGACTTGGAATATGAAGATGAGTTGTAGGAAATGTCATCCCCTTAAAAATGAGCATTGGATGGGATTTTTCTGATGAACCATGAGAAAGTTATGCCTTGGTCAAGTTACAATTGACTTTTCAACTGTCCAAAAATGGAAACTTTTGCATCTTGATGATTTTTGAGCCATTCTTGTGGAATCATGATCAAGACTTGATCAAATGATGATTGTGGCTTAAAAATAATATGTTGACCAAAAATTTTGAATTTTGACTGCCAAATGACCATTTTACCCCTATAGTTGATTGTGAAGCAATTAGGGCTTTTGACTGTGCAACTTGATGTTGTGAGCCTTGAGACTTGACATGTAGATGCTTGGAAATGTGTATAGGCATATGAGGCTTGATTGAGCCATTGAAAACTCCAAATTCCTTGAAGGAACCAAAACCCTAATTTTGACTGGCTTAGGGGGATGTTTGACTGTGCAACCCCTTGAGAAGTTTTGAACCATTTGATGATGATTCTTGACAAACCTTGAAGAATATGGGAGGGCAAATTTTGGGGTACAACAGTTGCCCCTGTTCAATCTTCTTATACCTGAGGATGTAGATTGACTTGCGTGTCTTTCGTGATCCGAAGGTGGAAGATGATTGAACACTAGAGTGCCCAGAAATTTGTACTCGCATAGTAGAGTATCAGCGATGTGATGGAGGGAATGGGATTACAGATGCCCTTTGGAGATATGATGGATAGGAGGATGGGCTTATAGATGCCATCTGGAGATGTGACAGAACCTTTGTCGGGAATGGGCTTATAGATGCCATTTGGAACTGTAATGGATAGTTGTGGAGATGGGCTTATAGATGCCATCCGGAAGTGTCGATCGCGTAAGAGATTCCTTAGCGAGAACTTGCGTACCTGAGAAAGAAAGATAAATTCCTGGCCTGTTACAGGTGTTGATCTTCAAACTCTTCATGCAGATATGCCCTGGCTGGATGCAGGTATCGAATCTACAAACAATCGCTCACAGATGTACCCTGGATAGATACAGGAATCGAATCTGGAATTAGTCGTCTACAGATATGCCCTGGCTGGATACAAGAATCGAATCTTTAAACTCTTCAGATATGCCCTGGCTAGATACAAGAATCGAATCTGGAATTAGTCGTCTACAGATATGCCCTGGCTGGATACAGGAATCGAATCTTCAAATTCTTCAGATATGCCCTGGCTAGATACAGGAATCGAATCTGGAATTAGTCGTCTACAGATATGCCCTGGCTGGATACAGGAATCGAATCTTCAAACTCTTCAGATATGCCCTGGCTAGATACAGGAATCGAATCTGGAATTAGTCGTCTACAGATATGCCCTAGATGGATACAGGAATCGAATCTTCAAACTCTTCAGATATGCCCTGGCTAGATACAGGAATCGAATCTGGAATTAGTCGTCTACAGATATGCCCTGGCTGGATACAGGAATCGAATCTTCAAACTCTTCAGATATGCCCTGGCTAGATACAGGAATCGAACCTGGAATTAGTCTTCTACAGATATGCCCTGGCTGGATACAGGAATTGAATCTTCAAACTCTTTAGATATGCCCTGGCTAGATACAGGAATCAAATATGGAATTAGTCGTCTACAGATATGCCCTGGCTGGATACAGGAATTGAATCTTCAAACTCTTCAGATATGCCCTGGCTAGATACAGGAATCGAATCTGGAATTAGTCGTCTACAGATATGCCCTGGCTGGATACAGGAATCGAATCTTCAAACTCTTCAGATATGCCCTGGCTAGATACAGGAATCGAATCTGGAATTAGTCGTCTACAGATATGCCCTGGCTAGATACAGGAATCGAATCCGGAATTGCGATAATTGATAGTAATCATCTTTGTATTGACCTTTTTCCTGAAAAGGCAAAACATTAGTTGTATGCAATGTCATGATGTATGAAATGCATGATGTCATGATGTTCCCAAAAATGAGATTGTGTGATGTGATGCGTATATGCATGCATTATGTATGTAAGCAGGATGTATGAAATGTGAAATGTCTATGAATGTATTTTCGTCTAGGAAAATAAATCCTTGACGAATGCCGGGAAGTTAAATCCTGGGCTGATGTTGAAGAGTAGAGTTCTTCGTTTCCGCTGGGGATGATGGCTGCAAGAATAAACCGGTAGGAGAAGATGACTCCGTTGGGGAATAAACTTGTTGAAGAGATTACTCTGCGGGGGAATATTCTGTGGGGAGAAATACTTCGCTGAGATTTGATGATAACTCCGCTGGGGGTACCGTTGAGAAGTTGTGTTGGGGAATTTGATGAACTCCGCTGGGGGATAGGAAGAACTTCGCCGAGGGCGATCTTTCCGTTGCAATTAGCTGAGGATAACCCCGTTATAGGCTCTGGTGGGGGATAACCTCTGAACATGGTCGGGAGAGATATGTTTATACTCTGCAGGTGATAAGCTTCCAGAATCTACTGGGGATAAGCTTCCAGAATCTACTGGGGAGGATGATTCAACTCTCCTGGGGAAGCTTCTTGGACTGCACTGAGGGAATGGCTCCACTGGGGTGTTTGGATTCCGCCGGGGAACGATCTTATATTAAGACTGCCGAGGATGCTTGCTTAGGAACATCTGTATACTCCGCTGGGGATTGTTGAGATCTTCTGGGGATATCCAACTTCCTTAAGGATGACAGTGGACTAACTCTGCTTGGGGAGAGCGTTGCTGACTTGCTGGAGATATTGTGCCCTTGATGGGAGGCCAACTCTGCTTGGGGAGAGTATCGCTGAATCTTGTCTTACTCTGCGGGGAGTGAAGGTATTCTGGTTACGTTCTTCAGGCGAACCTACCTTGGTACCTTGATGGACAGAGCAACTAGATCACTTAGACAATTCATTATTGCCCCTATTTCTGATGTCACCGGTAATTAATCTTTTGTTTCGCATGCAAGTATTTATGAGTTAGCAATTAATGTCAAATGCATATATCAAAAATGAACATTGGACGTTCTTTGCAAAACAAAACAGAAAAAGAAAAATAATTGGTAATTTGTCTGGAAAAGTGAATTTGTATTGATTTTGAATTTTGCCTGTAAATAAGTGTTCATGTACAAGAGGCTGACGTCCTAGTAAGAGGACGCCGCCGAACAAATAGAATTTACAATTTTGTGAAAAGGAAAACAAAACAGCTATGTGAAAAATCCCACTGGGTTTCAACTTTGCTATCGCCTTTATGTCTTCAAGCGTCTCATCACTTCGTTGTTTAGTTGAAGATGAAGCTGACTGATTGATGCCGTCTGAACCTGATAGTTGATACCGGATTCTGGATGCAAGGCGATCCAATGATACATAGTATTACGCTTTATCCCTAATTTTTGCCTGGACCGCCCTTTCGGGTTTTCAGTCCACCGGGATACCCATTTTTGCCCAAGTTGTCTTCTCGGGTTTCCGACTTGCCGGGTGTACAGATTTTTCATTTCATCCCCTATTTTGCCCGAACCCTTTTGGTTCGCCGGGAAACCCTTATTGTTGCCTAGGTATGTCAACCTAGCGGGTCTTTAATTCATGCGTAGTATCTTTTTACTATGTCTGCATTGGCGGGGTGAGGAAGGTCGTCACCATCCATAGTGGTTAGAATCATAGCTCCTCCTGAGAAGATATGTTTAACCACAAATGACCCTTCGTACGTGGGGGTCCATTTGCCCCTGGGATCACTTTGAGGTAGAATGATGCGCTTGATTACCAGATCCCCAACTTGATACTCTTGTTGTCTGACTTTCTTGTTAAATGCCTTGATCATCCGTTTTTGGTACGTCTGACCATGACAAATAGCGGTGAGTCTCTTTTCGTCAATTAGGTTTAATTGATCAAGTCGGGTCTGGATCCAGTCATCTTCGCTCAAACCTGCATCCTTCATTATCCGGAGAGAGGGTATCTGCACTTCAATAGGTAGGACTGCCTCCATGCCATAGACCAAGGAAAAGGGTGTTGCCCCTGTTGACGTCCGTGTTGAGGTACGGTACCCATGAAGAGCAAACGGTAACATTTCGTGCCAATCTTTGTAGGTCACTGTCATTTTCTGCACAATCTTCTTGATATTCTTGTTAGCTGCTTCTACAGTCCCATTCATTTTTGGTCGGTAAGGAGAAGAGTTGTGGTGTTGTATCTTGAATTGCTCGCAAAGCTCAGTGGTCATCTTGTTGTTAAGATTGGTACCATTATCTGTAATGATCCTTTCCGGGACACCGTATCGACAGATCAGGTTATGCCGAATGAACCGTGCCACGACGTTCTTGTTTACGGTAGCATAGGAAGCTGCTTCAACCCACTTTGTGAAATAATCAATTGCTACCAGGATGAAGCGATTCCCGTTGGATGCCGTAGGTCTGATTTCACCGATCATATCAATGCCCCACATTGCAAAAGGCCAAGGTGCTGTCAAGACGTTCAGAGGGACTGGAGGAATGTGCACCTTATCAGCATAGATCTGGCACTTGTGACATGTCCGAGAATGTTGGTAACAGTCTGCTTCCATTGTGGACCAGTAATATCCTGCCCGTAGGATTTTCTTTGCCATGGTATGTCCACTGGAATGAGTTCCGAAAGTTCCTTCATGCAGCTCTTTCATGATCCTTTCTGCTTCAGTCTTATCCACATAACACAGTAAGGTTGAATCATGGTTTCGCTTGTAAA
This sequence comes from Vicia faba, assembly GCA_948472305.1. Taxonomy (NCBI): domain Eukaryota; kingdom Viridiplantae; phylum Streptophyta; class Magnoliopsida; order Fabales; family Fabaceae; genus Vicia; species Vicia faba. The sequence continues at coordinate 635,125,108 of OX451736.1, read as the reverse complement.
GAATGCCATTGCTGAGGAAGAACTTTGCTGTGAACCTTCTCAGAAACTTCTTGTCATTAACAGATGCACCCTCGGGGTATTCTTGAGCTTCCAAGTACCTCTTCACTTCATGATACCATGGTTTTTCTGTTACCTCTTCCGTCTCAAGATCACAACAATATGCAGGTTCATCCAGTTTCCAGATAATGATCCGAGGAGCCTCGTTGTCCCATTTGACTTTGAACATAGAAGACATCGTAGCCAGCGCATCCGCCAACTGATTCTCCTCTCTGGGGAAGTGTTCAAAAGTTATTTCTTCGAAATGGGGGATCAATGTCAACACATACTCCTTGTAAGGAATAAGATTTGGGTTTTTTGTATCCCACTCGCCTTTAATCTGATTGATCACGAGAGCGAAATCTCCGAAGACGCTCAGAAACTTGATCCTTAGGTCAATTGCAGCTTGAAGACCCATAATGCATGCTTCATACTCTGCCATGTTGTTGGTGCAGTTGAAACATAGTCGGGTGATAAGTGGAGTATGAGAGCCATTAGGAGATGTGATCACAGCACCGATACCATTACCCAAAGCGTTTGAGGCTCCATCAAAGTGCATAGACCATCGGTATCCTTCCTTAGGTCCTTCATCCGGTCTAGGTACTTCACAATCAGTTACTACCATGATATTCTCGTCTGGAAATTCAAAGTTCATCGACTGGTAATCGTCCACTGCCTGGTGTGCCAAATGGTCTGCCAATACACTTCCCTTGATTGCCTTCTGAGTCGTGTACTGGATGTCGTATTCTGTCAAGATCATCTGCCATCTTGCTATTCTTCCGGACAGAGCAGGCTTTTCGAATATGTACTTGATAGGATCCATTTTTGAAATCAACAAAGTAGTGTGAGTCAACATATACTGTCTCAGCCGGCGAGCAGCCCATACCAAAGTGCAGCAAGTTTTCTCGAGCAGTGAGTATCGGGTCTCACAGTCGGTAAACTTTTTGCTAAGGTAATAAATAGCATGCTCTTTTCGGCCAGACTCGTCATGCTGCCCCAGCACACACCCCATTGAGCTGTCAAGTACTGTCAAGTATAAGATTAGGGGTCTCCCTTCAACAGGTGGCATAAGAATGGGTGGCTCTTGGAGATACTCTTTGATTCTCTCGAAAGCAGCTTGACATTCATCGTTCCAATGTACTACCTGATCTTTCTTCAGCAGCTTGAAGAGTGGTTCACAAGTAGCAGTTAGGTGCGAGATGAATCGGGCAATGTAGTTCAGCCGTCCTAGGAAGCCTCTGACTTCTTTTTCAGTCTTGGGAACTGGAATCTCCTGTATGGCTTTCACTTTGGCAGGGTCCACTTGAATACCTTTGTCGCTTACGACGAAGCCTAGCAACTTTCCAGATCTCACTCCGAAAGTGCACTTGTTCGGGTTCAACCTCAGCTTGTACAACTTCAAACGGTCAAACAACTTCTGTAGATGGTCAAGGTGTTCGTCCTCAGTTTGGGACCTTGCAATCATGTCATCGACATATACTTCAATCTCATGGTGGATCATGTCATGAAATAAAGCAACCATGGCACGTTGGTAGGTTGCCCCAGCATTTTTCAACCCAAATGGCATGACCTTGTAACAAAAGGTGCCCCACTGAGTAACAAAAGTGGTCTTCTCCATGTCTTCAGGAGCCATCTTGATTTGATTATAACCGGAGAAGCCGTCCATGAAGGAGAATACTTTGTGCTGAGCAGTATTGTCAACCAGAACGTCAATGTGAGGCAGAGGGAAATCATCCTTGGGGCTCGCCTTGTTCAAATCCCTGTAATCAACACACATTCGGACCTTACCATCTTTCTTTGGCACTGGAACCACATTGGCAACCCACTAAGGGTAAGAAGTCACTGCTAGAAACCCGACATCAAATTGTTTCATAACCTCAGCTTTGATTTTCTCAGACATCTCTGGACGCATACGGCGGACCTTTTGTTTTACCGGAGGGCATTCTTCCTTGGTAGGCAAGTGATGAACCACAATGTCGGTATCCAACCCAGGCATGTCTTCGTAAGACCAGGCAAAGATTTCCACATAGTCATGCAACATCTGAATCAACCGTTGTTTCACACTAGACTCCAGATTGACACCAATCTTGACATCCTTTATATCTGTCTCAGTACCCAGGTTTATCATTTCCACTGGCTCTTCATGTGGTTGAATGGCCCTCTCTTCCTGGAGTAACAATCTTGCAAGCTCGCCAGGCACTTCGCAATTATCTTCACCTTCGTCTTCGGCTAGGTTAATCGGATTTTCAAAGTCATAACTAGCAGTAGCAGAGTTGTTACCAGTGGGATCCAGAGTGGATTGGAATCTGTATAGGTGAGTGTGTGTAAATATAGCTGTTTTGCAATATGTAAAGAAAGAAAGGGAGCGCAAGATTTGAAATGCGAAAAAACGTCCAATGCTTTTATTCATGATATATGGAAGTGACAAATAACAAGCCCTCACAAATGAAACCACGGTGCCCCGGGTAAGACACCGGGCCATAAAGTTTCAAATTATTGTTCGTTACAAATCCAAAACAAAAGAGTTCATTACTGAGTAACAAAAGTAACAGGTACGAAGTCTTTCGCAGTCCAGTTGCTTGGTCCACCATTGGTTGTTGGGTAGATCCAGTTGTTGAATTCAGATTCCTCTACGTCGTCTTCAATGGCGTTAACCCCCGGGTTGGTGATGAATACAGGAGTTCTTCCAATCCTTGCCTTACGAACAACCTTCTGAGCTTCTGCAGTGAAACCCAAACCAAATTTGTCGGTCTTCGGAGTGAAATCAGGAAGTCGGCCCCAGTTTGTGCACTCACCCTTCTCAACCACAGCCCAGGCATCCTTTAAGGAAGCCATCTTCAAAGGAGAATTTTCTTCAGTCACAGTCTCTGCTGACGCCAGTGTCTGAGGCACCTCTTCAAAGTGTTGAAAGGGGGTCTCAATGAATTCCCCATCCATTTCTATGTACCTGAACGAGTTGAGATGGCTGACCATATATTCTTCCTCCCCCTGAACTGTCACAATCTTCCCCTTGACTGGGTACTTCAGCTTCTGATGCAATGTGGAGGTCACAGCTCCAGCTTTGTGGATCCAAGGACGTCCCAGCAAACAAGAATAGGATGGTCGGATGTCCATCACAAAGAAAGTAGAATCAAAGACTTGAGAACCCACCCTGATTGGAATGTCAACTTCCCCATGTACCATCCTCTTCGACCCGTCAAAGGCCCGGACAACAATGTTACTAGGCTTGAGTTCTAAACCCTCACAATCTAACCTGTCTAGGGCCTTCTTAGGTAGTACGTTCAGCGAAGAACCAGTGTCAACCAGCACACGGGCAAGAGTAGTGCCGCTGCATTCAATGGAGACATGCAGAGCATCATTGTGGTTCTTCCCCTTAGCAGTCAGATCAGCATCGGAGAAACCCAAACCATTATCAGTTTTTAGGTTGGCCACACAATCGGTAAATTGATCGGCAGACATTTCTTGTGGCACATGGGCCGTCTTCAGGAAGGAAATCAGGGCCTTGGCATGGGCCACTGAACACAACAACAGTGATAGCATAGAGATCTTAGAGGGGGTGTGCCCCAGATGCTCAATCACATTGAAATCACTCTTCTTGATAATCTTAAGGATCTCTTCCATCTCTTGCTGGGAAGCTTCAACATTAACAGTCTTCAGTGCCTCCACCTGGGCAGGCACATCAGTAGCAATTCCTTTTCCCCGAGCGTCAGATGACTCGGCAGCAGGGGTAGACACTTGATCAGGAGGGGAAACAGGCACACTGGCCGGTGGGATAACAAGAGGTCTCTGGATAGCTGGAGGTGAAATATCTGGTGAGAACAGCCTACCACTTCGAGTGACTTTGGCAGGCCCGGTAATGTTACTGATGCCGGTAGCAGTATCAAACTCTTGCTTTACTCCAAGCACATAAACATCTGCCCCATAGTGCCACGGGACAACTTTGTCATATTTATAGGGGAGGGGCCCCGGAACAGTGATGGTTATAGGAGCAATCTTGTGAACAGGCATGATTTGGACAGGCTTCCTTGGGGGAGCCTTGGTAGGATTGTTGAAAATGGTGACAACGGACACTTCTTCAGTAGGGACAATAGGAACAACAATTTTCTTGAACAAGATCTCTTTGCTATCCATCAGGTTTTGGACGCCTGACTTCAGCAAAGGACAACCAGCAGGTGAAACAACACATAGAAGGCAACCTTTGCTACATCCCGGAAATAAACCGGCTAGCAACAGGTTCCTTTTGACAGTCAGCAATGGGGTAACAATATCTTCCACAGAGGCCACATACAGGTCTTCTTCCACAGCATTCACTCCATGTTGGGGCATGGGGGCAGTCACAACATTAGGTCTTTCGGGCGCCTCGAACTGTATTTCTTTAACATCAATAAGGTCCTGAACCTTATTCCTCAGAGCCCAACAATCATCAGTAGAATGCCCCGGGCTGTCAGAGTGATAAGCACAACGGGCGTTAGAGTTGTACTTCGGGGATGTGGTGTTCACAACCCTTGGAGCTTCCTTGACAGTTACCAGATTAGTTGACAGCAGTTGCGGCAATATCTGAGACAGGGTCATGCTGAGCTGAGTGTACTGCCTTTTGGGTCTCTCACCCCTTGGTTGGTTGTATTGCTGAGGAGCAACAGCGGGCTTTGAAATTACCACCGCGTTGACAGTTTGGCGGCGTTCCGGTTTGTTTTGTCTCCTTGGACCATAAACAGCACTAGCTTCCTTCTTGAAGGGCTTCTTTTCAGAGCTCGAGGATGCACCTTTCTGTATCTTCCCCGACTTAATACCAGCTTCTATCCTTTCTCCAGTTAAGATCAGGTCTGTGAACCCAGCAGCGGAATTACCAATCAGGTGATTAAAGAATGGACCAGACAGGGTCCCCAAGAACATGTCCACGAGTTCACGGTCAGTCAATAGTGGCTGCACCCTGCCAGCCAGGTCTCTCCACTTCTGCACGTACTCCTTAAAACCTTCACCCGTCCCAAGTGACATACCCTGGAGTTGGGTACGCGTGGGAGCAAGGTCGGAATTGTACTGATACTGCTTAAAAAATGCAGTAGCCAAGTCCTCCCAGTTTCGAATACTGGTTCCATCCAGCTGATAGAACCACTCGAGTTGAGCCCCTGAAAGGCTATCATGGAAGAAATGGATCCATAGGTTCTTGTATGCAGTGTAAGGTTGGATCTTCCTTACATATGATCTAAGATGCAGCTTAGGGCATGAAGCTCCGTCGTACTTCGCAAAGGCAGGCGCCTTGAACTTTTGTGGGATCACCACCCCAGAAGATAAGCCTAGGTCAGCAAAGTCCAACCCGGGCACACGTTGAATCTCCATAGCATTTAATCGATCCTCCAGCTGTTTGTACCTGTCCTCAGCAGGAGGGTACTGTTCATCATTGAAATTTGTCTCGTCGTCGGAGACTGCGGGACTAGGAACCCTTCTCTCTTGGGGACTGCCTTCCCCAGCAGATGGAGTAGCCTGATCAGCCTTATTTTGCAGTGTATTCCCAAACCTCCGTCCATTGCTGAACAAGACGGTCCTCCTCTTCTTCTTCTTCTTCTTTTCCTTCAAGAGCAGAGTCTTTAACTCCTGTTGACCCTGGGCTAAGCTCATGACCAGCTCTTGAAACTGGGTGTTCTGGGCCTGGAGGGCCTTGATAGCTTGTTCAGTAGTAGGCTCAGCAGACATGATGAAGTGCTGAAATAAACAGCAACGAAGATTAAGCAACCTGTAGAAAAAGGGTACTTGTTATGCACATGATGCATGAAATGCGTATGATTTATGTTTTCAAAGACAATCGGGGTTCAACTTTGTAAACAAAAAGGAAACACGTTTTATTAGATTCAACTTTGGAATTTGAATTGTTCAACAAATTGCCCTTAGGTGTTACAAGAATGAAAAAATCTGAAAAGGAAATAAAAGTTGTAAAAGAAACATCCAAGGTCCATCAATGCTCCCATGGCCTCCTCTTCTCAGTACAGATATACTCATTCAGGATCCGCTCGCTCTCCAACTGCTTAGTCAGCTTCTGGATTTTCTATTCTTTCTCACTGAACCTTTCCCGATAAGAATCCCATTCTTCTTGCAGTTGCGCCCAAGAGCTCTTTAGTGTATCAACATCAGTGGGTATCTGAGGAGGGAGTACAGTTGGAGGAGCCCCGTCTCTATCAGGAACTTCAAGAATGACAGGCCTGACAGCTTCGTATGGCATACCTATCTTCTGAGCACGGATGCGAACCCATCTGTAGTAGGGTTCCATTGGTAGAGAAGTCTTTGGTCCCAACTCATGTGGGTCAGCTTTATGAATTATGTCCCAAGCCTTAATGAATCTACGACGCAACTCGTAACTGTCTACCTGAAACTCAAAACTGATGTGAGGTACCAACATCTCATGAGGCCCTGCTCTTCTGGCTCTTCCAAACTGACGGAGAGCTAAACATGGATTATAAGAGATTCCTCCCTGGGTACCGATCAATGGAACATTAGGATATTCTCCGCAACGATCAATCACAGCTACCTTATCCAAACCTCTGAGAGTCCAAATGATGTCATTATCAGTGAGAGACATTAACCTATGAGCCCAACCTCTTCCTTCTTGGTTCTTCAGCACGAACTTAGGGAGGTGTGAAATAAACCACCTCACTAACAAAGGAGCACAACACCACAGAGTTCCTCGTCTTCGGGCAGTACGAGCATAGAGTTGTTGCAGGATGTCACCCAAGAGAGTGGGCACAGGGTTCCGAGACATGAAAATCCTTATGGCATTGACATTAACAAAGTTATCAGGATTTGGAAACAGAACCAGACCATAGATTAAGAGAGCCGGAATGTCTTCGTACGCCCTGAAGTCTAAGTCATTCCAGAAACTATTAGCTTTGCCAATCAGAAACTTAGCCAAAAAGCCTTTAACTCCGCTTCTAGTCACCCAGTTATCCATTACATCTTTGTTGGTCAAAGGAAGGGCTGCAGCAATCCCCTCAAGCCTAAGAGTCTTTTCCCAACCAGTGAAAGGAGTCTGTTCCAAGACAGGGATACCAAGCAAATCAGAGAATTCTTCCAGGGTAGGGACCAGCTGGAAGTCTTGAAAGGTGAAGCAATGGTACAGGGGATCATAAAACTGGGTCAGGACACTCATCAGTTGTTGGTCCCACTTTGAAGTGACTAAACCAAGAAGAGAACCATGCCTCTGGATGAAGGAAGTAGTATTTAGAATTCTGTCAACCAATTCTTTAAGCAACTCAGGTGGGTGAACAAAGTTGAGTTGGATAGTATTCCTTCGCATGGGCATCATAATGTCCTACAAAACAGAGCAAAGATGAAACCCTCTTGTCTTTGAAATGGGTCAGTCCTTATGCAGGATGCATGCAATGGTATGATGGTATGATGTTATGATAAAGCACACCACAAGTATTCACAAAGGCAAGCATGATAAAGCACACAAGTCACACAAGACAACCCTTAGAGTTTAGGCCAACATGAAGTTTAGGTAGTACCCTCTTTCAGTTTCGTTGGTTAAGACCTGTCCTATCAAAAGTAATCGGGTTCTAGAGGATATCAATATCATCGACTACCCTCAATTGGTCATAACTCCAGCGTCGCAATCTTTTCTTGCAGCCATAACCATCGCGAGAGTTTAGCCTCAATGAGTGTAGCATACTACTACTGTTCTATGGCCAAGTTGGGTCAATTTAGGGTTCTAAGGTCGGTTGGTGCTTAATGACTCCTCAGAAGACCCATATTCTCCTCGTTGCAACACAAGGGATATCGGTACAGACCAAGGTGTCACACTAACGTAGCCACTGCTTCACCCGTGTCGGTCTACGCCGGACAGGTCCCTCACAGCTTATGCTACCTAAAAGGGTATTCCCCAGATCCAGGTTAGGATCTATGAAACTCCGATGCAAGCCCACAAATATAAAAGCAATCAAGACATACAATTGAAAACATAAGAGTGGTCTAATCCTAAGGTACACCTCAGTTATAAAAGTCCCCAGCAGAGTCGCCAGTTCTGTGATCGGTGGAAATAGAACTGACTGTTTTGAAATGCTGGTTCGCGAAATGTCGCGGTAAGCAAGAGTCGCCACCGTCTTTTATTTTCTCCAACCAGGAAAGGACAAAAGCACAGCAAAATTCCTTTTCGAGATGTTTCTCGGTTCGGGAGGTAGATTATAGAAAGGGAAGGTGTTAGCACCCTTTCTATCCGTGGTTATCCACGGGCTCTTAGGTACTTGCTCTTATGTTTTCAACAATTTGTTTGCTTTTCAAGTGTTTGTGGGTTTTGAAAAAGTTTCGTTTGAAAAATTTCTAGGTAACTCTTATATCTGTCCTCAAGAGTGTATGAAAAATTTGTTGGAAAACTTTTGAAAGTGTGAGTGTGAAAAGATGTTTTTGTTTGTTTGAAAGAGCAAGTACCCATGAGATCTACCTACTCTAAGGAATTAGGTTGTGTAAGAGTCCTTTAGATAATGCCATCCCACCATTGAGAGGTAGGTAGCACCATCGTTGGAGTTATTCGGGTCAATTCAATTATTAGGGACAATGTGGTCACCGAAGCAATAGTAGGACACCTTAGAAGTAACCCTAATGTCCTAGATCCTTTTTTATCCGAGGCAACCGTTTCGAGGCAACTGGATCTTTAGACAGAAGGGCGACCTCTAAAACACCCTATACTTGACGACCACATTCGAGGCAACGAGTGAGGCGTATCCTAAGAGTGGCATGTGCATTGTGTGTTGTTTCAGTTTATATTCATCTTTGAACATGCATTTGTGAGCTACGAGTTGTTTTTAATTGTCATTCAGTCTTTCAGGCATAATTAACAGTTAGGAGTGCGGAAAATAAATTGCGGAAAGGTAAATTCTACGCTATTACAAGGCGCGGGTCTATACATCGCCAAAAACAAAAACCCGTTTTGAAATAAAGCGCGGAAAATAAAAGAAAGCGGTAAATCCTAATTACTATTACATCCTTTGAGCAGATACATGAATAATCAAGAATAAGAATAATGCGCGAAAGAATTAAATTGGAACGTCCTAGGGTTTTTGACCCTTTTGAGAAATACAGAAAGTTTTAGTCCCTTTTTGCAATTAATTAAATGTTAAACCTAAACCTAATTAATTAATTAATTAAAAGAAAAATGTTTTTGTGTTTTTTAATATTTTAATGAAAAATAAAAAGAAAAAGGAAATTAAAAGTCAAGAAAACCCTAGTTCTAAGTTTATTTTAATTATTAATAAAAAAATGTCAAAGTTAACCTAATTAACTAAATTAATTAATTTACATTTTTTATTTACAAAAATAATAATTAATAAATAAGAATAATGATAATTAATAAAATATGATTGAAAATGCCAAACCCTAATTCTACATAATTTTTATTTATTGAGAAAAAGATGAAAATTGACCTATATTAAACTAATTTATTTGTTAGTATTTTATTTACAAAAATAATAATTAGTGAATTTAATAAATAATAAAAATATTTACAATTTTTGTGATCTCTGATTTTATTATGAAAATTAATTTATTGGTTAATAATAATAATTAATAATGATTAAAAGAATTAAAAAAAGAGAAAGAAAATAAAAAGGAAAATAAACCAGGGGGGTTTGAAGGCCCAGATGGAGGTGAATTTGTGGAATCTGGCCCATTAACACAAAGCCATGTTTGACTTCCTTGAATCGTCCAGATATGCATTGACTCCTGAGTACCATGGTCTTCATTCTTTGACCATTGGATTGAGGGTTGTGGACACTTGGCTAACTGATGCGTGAGGACATATAGTGGAACCTTTGATAAGCGCTGCACATGAATTTGTTAGAAAAAATAGAATTGAGACTTGGGTGGACCTGGGAATCGAACCCAGGTCCCAAGGGTTGCTGAACACCTGGCTAACCACTCAACCAAATTGCACGCTTTGTAATATGAATAAGAAAAAAAGATAATATGTAAAAATAATTCAATGTGCTGGAAACAACAAAACACGCGCCATTATTCAAACTAGCCAACCATGTTGAGACACGTCCTTCATCTTCTACCTTTTCCTGTAAAACAAAAAACAAGATAGCGGGGGTTTTTAACCCCCACAAAGCAAAACTGCCAATAATAACGATTAGGCATACAGTGCATATAAAAAGGGCGCGATGGCATCAATGCGTTCGTCTCATCCTGACGAATTTAACCATGTGTCTTGAGGTCTAATTTTACAGTATGTGAAAAGCCCTAATCTGAGAGCTCTGAAAACCTAGAATTCGTCCATGGTAGTTGTGACCGGTGGAAATAGAACTGACTGTTTTTAAGCTGGTTTCGCAAAATGTCGCGGTAAGCAAGAGTCGCCACCGTCTTTTATGTTCTCCAACATGGAAAGGACAAAAGCACAGCAAAATTCCTTATTCGAGAATGTTTTTCGGTTCGGGAGGTAGATTTATAGAAAGGGAAGGTGTTAGCACCCTTTCTATCCGTGGTTATCCACGGGCTCTTAGGTACTTGCTCTTATGTTTTCAAAATTGTTTGCTTTTCAAGTGTGTGTGGGTTTTAAAAAAGTTTCGTTTGAAAAATTTCTAGGTAACTCTTGTATCAGTCCTCAAGAGTGTATGAAAAATCCGTTTGAAAACTTTTAGAAAGTGTGAGGTGTGAAAAGTATTTTGTTTGTTTTGAAAAGAGCAAGTATCCATGAGTCATCTACCTACCCTAAGGAATTAAGCTGTGTAAGAGTCCTTTAGATAGTGCTATCCCACCATTGAGAGGTAGGTAGCACCATCGTCGGAGTTGTTCGGGTCAATTCGATTATCGGGACAATGTGGTCACCGAAGCAACGGTAGGACACCTTAGAAGTAACCCTAATGTCCTAGATCCTTTTTTTATCCGAGGCAACCGTTTTGAGGCAACTGGATCTTAGACAGGAGGGCGACCTCTAAAACATCATATACTTGATGACCACGTTCGAGGCAACCAGTGAGGCGTACCCTAAGAAGTGGCATGTGCTTTGTGTGTTGTTTTTCAGTTAATTGTCTTTGTACATGTTATTTGTGAGCTACGGATTGGTTTTATTTACATACATTATTTCATGCATTGTTAACAGTTAGGGGTGCGGAAAGTAAATTGCAGAAATATAAATTCTACGCTATTACAAGGCGCGGGTCTATACATCGCCAAAAATACAAAGACCCGTTTTGATAAGGTGCGGAAAGTAAAGAAAGCAATAAACCTAATTACTATTACATTCTTGAAGCAGTTACATAATAATCAAAATAAAATAAATGCGCGCAAATAAAAATTAATAGGGAATGCCTTAATGGTTTTGACCCTTTTAAGAAAAGAATTGAATTTTTTTTTGTCCTTTTTTGTAATTAATGAAATTAAAACTAATAACTAATTAATTAATTAATTAAGAAAATGATATTTTTGTGTTTTTATGTTTTTAATGAAATAAAATAAAAAGGAATTAAAATTAAAAGTTAATAAAATCTAATTCTAAATTTATTTTAGTTATTAAAAAGAAGATTAAAGTTGCCTAATTAAACTAATTAATTAATTATAATTTAATTATAAAACAATGAATTAAAGTGAAATTAATAAATAAGAATAATAAAAATATTAGTTTTTTTGATTTTTTTGTTTATGAAAATAATTATCTATGAATTAAATAATAATAATAATAGTTAATAATAATAATTAGTTAAAAGAAAATAAAAAAGGAAAAGAAAACAAAAGAAAATATGAAAGAACCATGGGGGTGTTGGCCCAGGTATGGAGGTTTGAGGAAGCAACATGGCCCAATAAGCTTAAGCCTTTGTTGACTTTAGGAATTGTCTGCACGTGCTTTGACTTGGAGCATGGTATCCAGCATCTCATAGCCCCTGGATTGATCTTTGAGGCCACTTGGCGCATGATCGTTTGATGCACATGGTGGAAAGCCTTTGTGAAACCTGCACAGGAACATGTTATGGAAAAATAGAAATAAGCATTTGGGGGACCTGGGATGTTGATGGAGTGCTTGGAAGTAGTTGAATCTGGCTAGATCAGGTCTTTCGAGCTTGACAACTTCAAGGAAATTTTTGCAATTTTGGGGCGTTCTCTAGGCTGTGTGTATTTGTATGTAATGCTTTCTCATGTCTTGTATTTATAGAGGAGATGGAGGGCACAAAGAAATAAGGCAAGAATCCAAGCCATAAAGTCATGCTTTCAAACCAAAATCCAACAAATTAAATAGCTTTCCAAAATTTGCAAAACTTTCCCTTTCCATGCTTACATGTATCTGGACATCTTGGCACAAATTCAAAATTTTGTGTACAAAAAACAGCTTGCACGAATTTGGCAGCTAGTAAATGGCATATAAAGGTCATTCAAACCACAAAGATCCCCTTTAATTAATTTTTTTGATTTTATTTGAATTTTATGGATTTAAAATGGATTAAATCAATAAAAATTAAATAAAAATAGAAAAATTAATGTTTAATCTTGAAATTAATCATGGGACACGTGGGTGGCATGACAAGGCTGAATCAAGTAGAAAAAAGTGGGGCCTTTTGTCAAAAATTGAAGTTTCAAGGATAGTTGACTTTTGCCATTTCACAAAAATTTCCCAACTTCTCCAATGCATATCTTGCTCAATTTTGATCATATGAACATGTTCTTGGACATTTTGGAAAGGTCTTGAAGTCCTCTAACCAATGCCTTTGGTCCCATGTCATTTTGAGTTACAGATCTCAAGTTATGGTCTTTGACTTAAAATGCCTTTTTGTTGACTTTTGAAAATGACCTATAATGTTGAAATTGATAACTTTTTGTGAGAGCATTTCTTGGACTTGGAATGTGAAGATGAGTTGTAGGAAATGTCATCCCCTTCAAAATTAGCATTGGATGGGATTTTTCTGATGAACCATGAAAAAGTTATGCCTTGGTCAAGTTACAGTTGACTTTTCAACTGTCCAAAAATGGAAACTTTTGCATCTTGATGATTTTTGAGCCATTCTTGTGGAATCATGATCAAGATTTGATCCAATGATGATTGTGGCTTCAAAATAAGATGTTGACCAAAATTTTTGACTTTTGACTGCCAAATGACCATTTTACCCCTACAGTTGATTGTGAAGCAATTAGGGTTTTTGACTGTGCAACTTGACCTTGTGAGCCTTGAAACTTGACATGTAGGTGCTTGACAATGTATATGAGCATATGGGACTTGATTGAGCCCTTTAAAACCTCAACTTCCTTGCAAGAACCAAAACCCTAATTTGACTGGCTTAGGAGGGTGTTTGAACTGTGCAACCCTTGAGTAGACTTGAGCAAATTAAGATGATGCTTGTCAAAACTTTGAAGAATATGGGAGGGAAAATTTTGGGGTACAACAGTTGCCCCTGTTCAATCTTCTTATACCTGAGGATGTAGATTGGCTAGCGTGCCTTTCGTGATCCGAAGGTGGAAGATGATTGAACACTAGAGTGCCCAGAAATTTGCACTCACATAGTAGAATATCAGCAATGTCATGTCGGGAATGGGCTTACAGATGCCATTTGGAGAGATGGTGGATAGGAGGATGGGCTTATAGATGCCATCTGGAGATGTGACAGAACCTTGTCGGGAATGGGATTATAGATGCCATTTGGAGACTGTTGGTATGTGGATGGGCTTATAGATGCCATCTAGGTGTCGATCGCGTAAGAGATTCCTTAGCGAGAACTTGCGTACCTGAGAAAGATAATTTCCTGGCCTGTTACAGGTGTTGATCCTCACTCAGTCGCTCACAGACATGCCCTGGCTAGATACAGGTATCGAATCTGGAACTTCAAAAGGTTGATGGGTTGTCTCTACTGACAGGTTATCTCAGAAAAATCTTTAGGATTTAACTGAACCAGAGGAGGTTTTGTCTTTCTTGACGAGTTGTCTCTTTGGACGGGTTGTCTTCATGGACGGGTTGTCTTCAACGACGAGTGATCTTAAATGACGAGTCGTCTTAAATGCAAGTTGTCTTCAATGACGAGTTGTCTTCAATGACGAGTCGTCTTCAATGACGAGTTCTCTTCAATGACGAGTTGTCTTAAATGATGAGTTGTCTTCAATGACGAGTTGTCTACAATGACGAGTTGTCTTAAATGACGAGTTGTCTTCAATGATGAGTTGTCTTAAATGACGAGTTGTCTATAATGACGGGTTGTCTTAAATGACGAGTTGTCTTCAATGACGAGTTGTCTTAAATGACGAGTTGTCTATAATGACGAGTTGTCTTCAATGACGAGTTGTCTTAAATGACGAGTTGTCTTAAATGACGAGTTGTCTATAATGACGGGTGTCTATAACGACGGGTTGTCTATAATGGCGGGTTGTCTTCAATGACGAGTGTCTATAACGACGGGTGTCTATGACGACAGGTGTCTATGACGACGGGTGTCTATGACGACGGGTGTCTATGACGACGGGTGTCTATGACGACGGGTGTCTATGACGACGGGTGTCTATGACGACGGGTGTCTATAATGACGGGTGTCTATGACGACGGGTGTCTATAATGACGGATTGTCTTCTTTGACTTTAGGAAGTAATTTAACTGGACCTGTCTTCTTTGACTGGATTTGTCTTCTTTGACTGGATTTGTCTTGTTTGACTGGATTTTTCTTCTTTGACTGGATTTGTCTTTTTTGACTGGATGAGCATCAGAAAAACCTTTGGGATTTAACTGGGCTTGTCTTCTTTGACTGGATTTGTCTTCTTTGACTGGATTTGTCTTTTTTGACTGGATTGGTCTCTTTTGACTGTATTTGTCTATTTTGACATAGCTGATTATTTAACTGTATCCTTCCTGAAAGGTAAAGGTCAGTCGTATGCAATGCATGATATGGATCAAGAAATGATGTTCTTGACATAAATGAGATTGTATGACATGATGCTCATATGCATGATGTGATGTTTATGAATGTATCTTCGTCTGGGAAAGTAAATCCTTGACGCATGCCGGGAAGTTGAATCCTGGGTTGATGTTGAAGAACATAGTTCTTCGTTTCCGCTGGGGATGATGATTACAAGAATAAACCGGTAGGAGAAGACGACTCCTTTGGGGGATAAACTTGTTGAAGAGATTACTCTGCGGGGAATTACTCTGTGGGAAGAGATACTTCGCTGAGATTTGGTGATAACTTCGCTGGGGATTCCATTGAGAAGTTATGTTGAGGAATTTGATAAACTCCGCTGGGGATAGGAAGAACTTCGTCGAGGATGGTCTTTCCGTGGTAATTAGCTGAGGATAACCCATTTATAGGCTCTGGTGGAGAATGACCTTTGAATAAAGTCGGGGAGATGCTTTTGCACTCTGCGGGGGATTAGCTTCCAGAATCTACTGGGGATAAGCTTCCATAATCTACTGGGGAGATTGATTCAACTTTCCTGGGGAGACTTTTGGACTGTACTGGGGAATGGCCCCACTGGATGTCTGTATTCCTCCAGGGAACAATCTTATATTAAGACTGCCGGGGATGCTTGCTAAGGAATAATCTGTATACTCCGCTGGGGAATATTGAGATTTTCTGGAGATACCCAACTTCCTTAAGGCTGACTGTAGGCTAACTCTGCTTGGGGAGAGTGTTGCTGACTTGCTGGAGAATACTGTGCCTTTTCAGGGCTGATGGGAGACCAACTCTGCTTGAGGAGAGCATTATTGCATCTTGTCTTTCTCTACGGGGAGTGGAGATATCTTGGTTGTTCTTCAGCCAAACCTACCTTAGTACCTTGGTGGACAGAGCAACCAGATCGCTTAGACAACTCATTATTGCCCCAATTTCTGAGGGAGAAGGTACCTGTGGAGGTGTTTGACAACTGCCGTTTGACAAATCTTCTTCTGGTAGGCAAGTGATAAGGTGACGGGACATTGTCGCACGCTTTAATCCCTAACTTTTTCCTGGACCGCCCTTTCGGGTTTTCAGTCCACCGGGATACCCATTTTTGCCCGAGCCGCCTTTTCAGGTTTTCGACTTGCCGGGTGTATAGATTTTTTCATTTTCATCCCTCATTTTACCCGAACCCTTTTGGTTCACCGGGAAGCCCTTATTTTTGCCTAGGTGTGTCAACCTAGCGGGTCTTTGATTTTGCGTATTTTTTTCAACTATGTCCGTGCTCTCAGAATGTAGGGAGATGCCCCGGTTAGTAGCATTGTGTTACCATGCCACCAGAAGATCTTCGTTTGGTCGTCCAATTCCCCAAGTGATCCAGATGGAGATTTGCCCTAAGCTGGTTGGCCTTTTGAGAGATTCTCCGAATCTTGACTTAACTGCCCCAGATGATGGACAATGATCATGCCATGCCCCTTGATTGGAGGTGCTTCTGTTCATTAGACATTCATCGTGCGAACTTCTATGCTGTTCAAACAAATAGTCATATGCAAGCAATATTATATTAAAATACAAAGCTCGTGTCTGTCTTGGAGTTTTTTGAAAATGCATTTTTCAGTAAGACCAGCAAATTTTGTAAAATGTGATGTCAACTCAAGATTTTACAGCGAGCCTTAAGGAGTCAGGATACCTTTGGTAACAGTATGCTTTCGAACTACCCGTGCTTCAGCTAGGACTTTTAAGGGTTGTAACGTGGCCTGGTTCACGGTTTAAGAAACAAAGGAAAAGGCTCAAATTATATTTGTACCCACCTGCTCTTCGTGATGTTCTTCAAACCTAAACTCAGTTGATCGTGCGTTAGACCTTGTTTGAGTCTTTTCTCGGATATTCCAGTGATGGTTCGAATATTGACAGTTTTTTGGGAATAGGCAGTCATTCCTTTTTTGGTTGAGGGTTTATAGGACCTCTTTCTTTTTTGATTTTGTTATCCCTGTTTTTTGCCTGAACTGTTTCTTTCATGATCACAGTCAGCGGGATGCCCCAGTTTTGTAAGTCTTCTTCATAGGTTTTGACTTAATGGGCTTTTATTCTTGGGAGATAATGACTGTCCGTCCTTATGATTATTGGAACCATCATTGTCTTTTGTTTTGTAAGGACTTTTTTGGTGCCATTCGTTGGGCACTTGGATCAACTGAGAGAACTACTCTGCCCCAGGTTATGATTAAGGGTTTAATTTTTTTGTGAAAAGAAAACTCCTACTTCTTTGGCTCAACAAAGGGGGTAACGAGGGATTATCTTCCTTATAACTCCAGTGTTTAGGATTTGAAACAATGCCTGTACCTCATCAGCGGGGTCTGTTCAAAAGCATACGGTAAATTGTG
Source organism: Vicia faba (assembly GCA_948472305.1). Lineage (NCBI taxonomy): Eukaryota > Viridiplantae > Streptophyta > Magnoliopsida > Fabales > Fabaceae > Vicia > Vicia faba. The sequence goes on along the minus strand of OX451736.1, from coordinate 635,107,869 downwards.
GTATCATTTTCGTCATCCTCCCTCAAGAGGCTTAGAATTTTTCAATCAAGAGTTGATCATCACAAAAATATGAAAACAGTTTGCGTATAGTGAATACGAAATAATTACTTCAAAACAGACATGTGTAATGCATTAATGAAATAACAACGTTTGACATGAATACAATGTTTGAATAATCAAAGAAAAAATACAACTTGAACATTCGAATGAACAAAAAATTTCTAATCCTAGCCACGTTTTGGCAAGGGAGCAGTGATCACATTGGGAGTCTCTGGAGAGTCGAACTGGACTTCCTTTGCGTCGACCAGATCCTGAACCTTGTTTCTCAAAGTCCAACAATCATCTGTAGCATGCCCCAGGCTGTCAGAATGATAAGCGCAGCGAACGTTGGGGTTATACCTTGAAGGTGTCCTGTTGGGATTCTTAGGAGGGTCCCTTAGAGTTACCAGCTTGGTCTCCAGCAGCTGTGGCAATGTCTGGGACAAGGTCATGCTGAGGGGAGTGAATTGCCTTTTAGGTCTCTCTTCCCTTTGTTGGTTACGATGTTGAGGAGCACCGGCCGGTTTTGAGATAACTATTGCGTTGACAGCACTAGATTCTTTCTTGGACGGTTTCTTCTCAGTGTTTGAGGAATCACTATTTTGTATCTTCCCCGACTTGATACCGGCTTCAATTCTTTCCCCAGTCAATATTAGGTCTGTAAACCCAGCAGAAGAATTTCCAATCAGATGGTTAAAGAATGGACCAGATAGGGTCCCCAGGAACATATCCATAAGCTCACGGTCAGTCAACGGTGGCTGCACCCTACCCGCCAAGTCTCTCCACTTTTGCGCGTACTCCTTAAAACCTTCACCCGTCCCCTGTGACATACCCTGGAGTTGGGTACGCGTAGGAGCGAGGTCAGCATTATATTGATACTGCTTATAAAAAGCAGTTGCCAAGTCCTCCCAGTTACGAATACTGGTTCCATCCAGCTGATAGAACCATTCGAGCTGAGTCCCTGAAAGACTTTCCTGGAAGAAATGGATCCATAGGTTCTTGTCTGCCGTGTAAGGCTGGATCTTCCTTGCGTATGAATGGAGGTGCAACTTAGGACAGGAAGCTCCGTCGTATTTTGCAAAGGCAGGTGCTTTGAACTTGTGAGGGATCAACACCCCAGAAGATAAGCCTAGGTCTCCAAAGTCCAACCCGGGCACCTGTTGAATCTCCATGGCATTTAGACGGTCCTCTAGTTGCTTGTACCTGTCCTCAGCAGGATGGTACTGTTCATCATTTAAATCTGTCTCGGTGTCAGAGACTACGGGACTAGGAACCCTTCCCTCTTGGTGACTGCCTTCCCCAACAGATGGAGTAGTCCGCTCAGCTTCATTCTGCAGTGTATTCCCAGATCTGCGTCTAGGGTTGAACAAAACAGTCCTCTTCTTCTTTTTCTTCAAGAGCAGAGTCTTCAATTCCTGTTGTCCTTGGGCTAAGCTCATGACCAGCTCCTGGAACTGGGCGCTCTGGGCCTGGAGGGCCTTGATAGCTTGTTCATTGGATGATTCAGGATTCATGATGATGGCTGAAATAAACAGCGAAGAAGATTAAGCAACCTGTAGAACAGAGTACCTGTAATGCAATGATATGTATGTATGCATGCGATGTTTTCAAGGATCTCGCGGGGTAAACAGAGAAACGTGTTAGAATTTGAAGTTGGGTAGCTTGATTGAAGGAACTTCATGTTGTTGAGAGTCCTTCTTCAAGAGTCAAGGCTCACCATATCTAGTGGGTCATAGCCCCTGACTCAAGTTATCAACCTTGGCTAGAGGAAAATAAATCCCCTTTGCCCCTTGCTAGACATCATGACTTGCATCACAAACCCTTGAGACCCTTGAAATGGATTAGTCCTTATGTAGGATGTATGCAATGGTATGATGGCATGATGTTATGCTATGCGTGGAGTAATGTAGGTAAACCCTGTTATGAGTCCAGATTAAGGACGGTAAACAAAACCTGCAAGAAACTCAAGTGTCAGATAACAAGGATGCAAGTAGTCAAATTTGAAGGCACACAAGTCACACAAAAGAGCCCTTAGAGTTTAGGCCAGCATGAGGTCTAGGTACTACCCTCTTGAAATTGGTGGGCTCAAAATACCTGTCCTATCAAAAGTAACCGGGTTCTAAGGAGCTCAATATCATTGGGTTGCTTTCTATGTTCATTGTTTTGATTTAGCCACTGAACTGGCGATCAAAATATTCCAAGAAAACAACCCTCAATGAGTGTAGTATCGAGTATCAACCAACTTCAGACTGCACCAAAGTCAGTCATCTCACTACCCCTAAAGAGGCCAGGATGGTTCAATTAAGGTTCCTAAGGTCAGTTGATGCTTCACGACACCACGCGGCGACCCCGTACTCTCCTTGACTTGACTCAAGGGTTACCGGTACTCACTAAAGTGCCACATCAATGTAGCAAACTTCTTCAACCGTGTCGGTATACCCTGCTGTTTACCTTGGTTATTGGTAAACAACCGCTGATCCTCCAAATGGTTACTTATTTGGTTACTCGCAGGATCGATCAGATTGATCCTAGGACATAGGTTGATTTTGAGGTTTTGATTAAATTGGATATTGGTTAAGTGACAATAAAATAAAGAGGCTTTAAGGAAATTGCATGAAGAAGTAGACTTGGTAAAATAAATGAAGGCTTAAAGTAAAGGATTTCGACAGGAAAGTAAAGAAGAAAGCAAGTAAATTTCTGGAAAAGTAAATGACTTTGATTAATAAAGTTGGTGTTTCACACATACATTTCTCAACAATTCTTTCTCACACGCTGGGTACTCGAATCTATATGAGTGACTTTGTATATATTTGTGAACACACGCGAGAAACTGCGTGAACTACTACTATTTATACTAAAACATCCCAAGTAACCGTCGGGCAGTTACACTGCTTCGAGATGATCCCACTTGGCACGTTCTCAACGTTCGACGCTCCAGATCTTTGCACGTTGCACTTGGTAACCGCTGGAAACCGTTTTCCCTCCAAACGCTTGAATTTCAAACCGTTCCACTCTGAACCATCGAACATCTTCGTCGAGAAGCATCTTCGACGAGAAACACCTTCGACGTCGAAGGCACCCAACTTCTCTCTTGGAAGAAATCTTCTAAGTACCTTGCCATCTTTCGATGGGCATTTCGACGGACCTAGCTGGTCGAAAACATCCTTCAGCTTTAATGGCTGACATTTAATGAAACCAGGGTGTCGAATTTAGGAGCCAACAAATTGCCCCCCAAGAATGCCTTATTTCGACTCTGAAAGAAAAAGGCATTCTTTGAAACGCCATTCGACACCTGTCTTTTCATGCTTAGTCACAAATTAAATTGTGCACTTTTTGTTGTCTTCTACCAACCACTGACAATCCCAAGAAAAACCATCATTTATCCGTACCTAAGACGTCACCTCAGTACGGTGTGCAGTGTGCCAAACGTCATTTCAGAATTTGTCATTATGACAATTCCCAAAAACGAGGGCGCACGCTGCACCCCTCCATTTCTGCAGAACGGCTAAAACAACAGGGAGACGCCACGTGTCCCACTACCTTCTGCAACATTAAATGGCATTTAATGTCCTCGATTTTGGGGATTTTCCCCCACTACTATAAATAGCAGTAAGTACCCATTGTGGGACTTTTTACGCTATCTAGCTTTCAGACTTCTCCATTTTCATACAAACTTGTCAACTTTGCAAACCCTTTTTCCTCACTTCGTCTTCATCCTCACCATTAACAATGGCATCTGGTTCCTCCAATGCTCCTAGCGCCACCGTACCATCTGGAAACGTCAAACCTAGGGTGTTCTCGACCGCTCCAGTAGTAACTCCCACGGGCCAACGAAGGGTCCCTGAACCTTTGGACATCGCTGTTCGGGATGCTTACTCACGCCACCTTATGATCCCGGTTGGATATTCCAACCAGATCTTTGCTATGTCTGGCCCATTGTACCCAAGCATTGCTGAGGCCATAAAGATCAAGAGTTATTTTCCGGTAGTTGAGAGACTCAAACCGGTTGCATGCGCCAAGAAAGATGCAGAGGATAATGAAGACCCTGCTAAAGAGAAAATCGACCTCCATTTCTTCAACAAAGGTGTTAGGGCTTTCAGGTCTGGCCCTAGCCTTACTCCTGATTACATTGCTTGGCTGGAAAAGATGGAGAAACGCCAAGCTTCGACCTGGAAAGATATGGGGATTTTCGACCTGGTTATGCTGTCGAAGACAGGTCTGAACTATTCTCCGGAGATGTTGATAGCTTCTCTACTCTTCTGGGACTACTCCCACTTCACTTTCCATCTTCCCTGTGGAATGCTGACTCCTACACTCTTCGATGTGGCCGCTATCACTGGCCTTCGACCCACCGGGGACTACTTCGACCCGGAGGAGATGTCGGAGGATCAAATTGGATTCTCTGCCACAAAACCAACCTACACCACCTTCATCAATCACTACCACGATAGGTCGACAGATGCTGTGTCGGATGTCGAACACATTGCGTTTCTAGCCTTATGGCTGACACGCTTTGTGTTTTGCTCCAAGTCCTTACAGGTGACCAAGAAGATGGTCACTCTCGCCACTCAACTCCATCATGGCCAAAATATCTGTTTGGCAGAATTGATTTTGGCTAGCCTGTATGAGTCGATTAGTAATGGAGCGACTCTTCTGAAGATTATCGAGAACAGGGCCAGTTTGCTGCTTGCTGGACCTTTTTGGCTGCTCCAACTGTGGCTCAATGCCACCTTCGAATCTTTCTTGCCTAAGAAGATTCAAATAAATGAGCAGGCTCCGGAGATAGCGAACAGACGTGTCGAAGGAACCAGACTGGCTCTGTTGACTCCAATGGAAGATGGACTGGAGCTTCAGCAAACTTTCACAAACTTCGTTCTGATGTTTGCTCGAAGGAAAGAGTTTGCTTCGACTATGGCTCCGTTTGCTCGACGGAAGGTAGGCCCAGCATGGTTCAAAAGCCACATCCTAGGACGTCGAGCGGTCCTCAGGTTGACGAACATACAACAATGTGGGAGGCGTTCCTTACACCAAGAATCATGCCTCTTCGATTCAGGAGCTCTAAGACTCACTTGAGTCTGATTGCATATCAACCAAACCTGGTGTCTCACCAGTTTGGTATTATTCAAACCCTACCTTCTCCAATTTTTCCAAGGGAGAAGTCTATGTTATACTTCTGCAACGATTACACCGAAGAAGCTGCCACTAAACATATCGGAAGATATGCTGGTCGAACAGTTCTTTCGTTGTTTGACTACCAGCTCAACTTTCTTTGCTCACCATCCTTCGAGGAGTGGTGGAAAAGTTATTACGCTGAGGAGTTTTTCGACGAGAAGGACTTCGTGGATGAGCTTCAGAAATCTTTTGTCCTTGTCTTGGACAAAATAAAGAAATGTAAGTTCATCCTTTCAAATTTCTTTGTCTTTCTCTTTCGACTGCTAGCCTGTTAACTATTTTATTTGCTTTCAGTTGTTCGAAAGCCTGCAGCCAAGAAGGCTGCAGAAGGCCAACAGGGAGGAGGCCCCTCAACAAAACCTCCACCGCCGGCGAAGACTATAGCGCCGGCGAAGACCACAACAAACCAACAGGGGGAAGGCCCTTCGAAAAAGCCTTCTGTATCGGTAACCAGACTTTCATTATTTCCTTCTGGCTTTTAATTTTTTGACTTTCGATGCAATTGCTAAATCGAAATCCCATTGGTTTTTTAGGCACCTTCGCCCAAGAAACGGCCAGCACTGACGGTCGAATCCGGGAGCGATGAAGAAGATGATTCTCCCCCTGCTCCTCTAAAAAGGCGAAAGCTGACGAAGGACGTTCCTGCTCCTGAGGGTCGAACAATTAGAATCAAGGTTGCTGGGAGAAAACCCAGGCCACCTCCAGTGATCATTGAGGAGCCAACGGAGGAGGAATTAAACGTTCTTCTCAATAAGCCTGTCGAAAGCGACAATTCCAGCCCTGGGGCTGAAGCTAATTTACAGGTAATCTCTTAGACCTCTTTGTAACTCAGGTGTAGATACCTACATTCGACTATGTCTCTTTCGAATTTTGGAGATTCTTCTTCTTCTTTTTCAGGACACCACTGAAAGCTCACCGCCAAGGACTTCTGAAACATTGGAGTCTGCTGAACTCAGCAGGCCACAAGAAAAAGGCTTGGAGAATGACGAAGCCCATACTGAAATAAATGAGGCCAATGCTGAGACGGCAGAAAAACCAGCAGAAGATCCTCTAACAGAAGAGCAACAGCCAAAAGAGGTTCAGGTGGTGGATCTGTCGGAAGAGAATCGTGACGAAGGGGACCACGGCAACGCTGGCGAAGAGGATCAAGGTGCCGCTGGCGAAGAGAACCAAGGTGACGCTGGTACTGTCGCAGTCCAAGTCGAAGGGCATCAAGTCGAGGCAAATGTCATTCAACAGCCTCAAACCCAAGACAATGCTGTTGCAAGGGCTGTTACCTCAACAAAGCACAGGTCGAAAGAGGACTTAGAACTCTTGAAGCAAACTGATCCTGTTAGTTATCTGAACGCCATCATCGAGAGCAAGAGTTCGTCTGATGCTAGTCAGGAGGTTCCTACCCTGTCGGGGAAGTCCACTGAAACTTCTCCTCTCGATGAAGCTTTGGCGAAGGTTAAGGCTCAGTTTTTCAAGAAGGACTTGATGAAAGCTTTGGAGGGGGACCCTACTGCTCCATCATACTTGAGGGATGTTTTGAATGCTGTAGACTTGTTAGCTGTAGCTCCAGAAGTTTCAGGCTTGATCATGGAGTTACACTCCATTATTGATCAAGTCTCAGCAGATTATCAGCGAAAAAGGGGCTTTAATAGTCAGCTTGAGGTGTTATATGGCAAAAGCTCTTCTGCATGGACTGCTGTTTCGGAGACAACTTCTCGAATTGCAGAGTTGTCGAAACAAAAAGCATCTACACAAGAAGAAGTTGATGCCATCGATCGAGAGAATGCTTCCTTCAGGGCGCAAATCGAAGAAATAGAGGCTAAGATAAATGCCAATACTAAGCGCAAGGAGGAACTTCTCTCGACCGTCCCAGACACCGAAAGTCAAACTGAAATCAAACAAGGCCTAGAATTTGCTGAGAAAGCCCAAGGCTTCGACGATCAGATTGCCAAGCTTGTGCAGGCGAATGCCTGGTGCAACAAAAGATTGGAGCTGCAGCAAATCAAATACCTTCGACTCAAGGACTCCATTCCCTTTTGATTGATTCAGCTTTTTAACCATATTTTGTAATATGTATTCGACAATATTGCCATCTTGGCTAAAATTATAAAAATTTTCCATTTTGGCTTTTTTATGGTTAATTTAGTCTTGTTATTTTATTTTTATCTCTTGGAGTGTAGGTTTGTATTTTTTCAAATATTTACCATTTACTCTCAAGAGCCTTTTATCTTCACCTAGCTCTTCGACTTCATAGGCTCCACCAGAAAAAGTCTGGATAACTCTGAATGGTCCTTCCCATTTGGGTGACCATTTTCCCATGCTTCGATCCCTTCGATCCATGGGAAGAATCACCTTCCAAACTAGTTCTTCAGGCGAAAATACCTTAGGTTTCACCTTTTTATTATAAGAGTCTTCTACTCTTTTCTTTTGAAGCCTGAGTAGGTCAAGAGCGCGCAATCTTTCTTCGTCTAAATCCACTAGTTCGTCTAACATCATATTCCAATAAATTTCAGAGGGAATATCATAATGTCTCTGAACCCTTATGGATTGAAGACAAATTTCTGCTGGCAACACTGCATCATGGCCAAAAGTTAGCCTATATGGTGTTGTACCTGTGGCTTCTTTTGGGGACGTTCGACAAGCCCACAAAATCTGGTCTAACGTCTTATGCCAATTCTTTGGTTTCTTCCCAACATGCTTTTTTATCAAGCCAATCACTACTTTATTTGCTGCTTCGACTTGACCATTTGCCTATGCATAATAAGGCGTTGATGTTAGGAGTTTGAAACCTGTTTCCTGAGCGAATTCCTGCATCTTTTGACCAGTGAAAACTGATCCTTGATCAGTTGTTATAGTCTCAGGGATTCCATACCTAAAGATAATGTTCTTTTGAATAAATTCAATGACATTTTCTTGGTCTACATTGACTAAAGGGATAGCTTTGATCCACTTAGTAAAATAATCAATGCCTACCAGTATATATTTCTGACTCTTTGATGATGCTGGTCGAATCTCTCCAATGAGGTCCAACGCCCATCCTCTAAAGGGCCAAGGCTTCACTATCGAGTGAAGTTCGCTTGCTGGTACATGTTGGATGCCTGTATGGACTTGACATTCCTGGCAACCTTTGGCGAACTCAACACAATCTTTCAGCATGGTGGGCCAGTATAGTCCTTGTCGAAACAACAACCATTTCATCTTATGGCCTGCTTGGTGAGCCCCACATGCTCCAGCGTGCGTAGTCGAAAGGGCTATGTATGCCTCAGTTTCACTTAAGCATTTTAGCAATACCCCTTCAGGCGTCTTCTTGAATAACTCATTACCCATGAACACATAACTCAACGCCCTGTACTTTGTTTTTCGTTCTGTCGAAGCTCCTGGATTTTGAAGATAATCCACAATGGGTTTCCTCCAATCTTGTTCTGACAAATTATCTATGAACGAAATTTCGAAGTTACTTTGATCAGCATATCCTAGTCTCGTCGATTCCAAGTCTGTTGGTGATAGACAAGTTGCTTTTATCTTTTCTCGAACTTCGATTGCTCTTTGTAATCTCGTTTTTGAAATCTTATACCCAGATGCAATTTGTGCCAAGTCGTTGGCTATTTTATTTTCCACCCTGGGTATGTGTCGAATATTGACCATTTCAAATTTTTTCAATAAACAATTTGCTATCACAAAGTACATAATGAGATTTTCTCTTATGCATTTATATTCCTTTGTGACTTGCTTAATGACTAACTCTGAGTCTCCCATTATTTCGACTCGAGTTGCCCCCAATTCCAACAATATCTCAAGGCCGGTAATTAGAGCTTCATACTCAGCCTCATTGTTCGAACAAGAACCTGATATCTTGTACTTGAATGTTGTTGGAATTTTCTCTGGAGAAATGATCAAGACTCCTACCCCTGTTCCATCTTTATGGCTGGAACCATCGAAGTAGAATTTCCAAGGCTCTATCTCCACATAATTAATATCCTCAACTTGAATTGAGTGGTCGACTATAAAGTCTGCGACCACTTGTCCTTTCATTGCCTTAAGAGGCATAAAGGTCAAGGAGTATTCAGTTAATGCTAATGCCCACTTACCAATTCGACTATGCAAGATAGGTTTCGACAACATATACTTGAAAACATCAAAATGAGACGAAACATACACATCAACTGGTTTTATATATTTCTTGAGTTTTGTACAAGAGAAATACAGACATAGACACAATTTTTCAACTTCACTATATCTAGTTTCTGCATCGTTCAAAACTCTACTAAGATAGTAAATGGGTCTTTCGACTCCATTCTCATCTTCTTGGGCTAACATGCTTCCCAAAGTTTTGTCGGATGCAGCTATGTACAATCTCATACTCCTATTGCTACAAGGAGGCACCAAAATAGGTGGCTTAGTGAGGTACCCTTTGATTTTGTCGAAGGCTTCTTGTTGCTCTTGCCCCCATTCGAACCCCTCTTTATTCAGTCGAAGTAAGGTTGAAAAGGCCTGAGCTTTCCCACTTAGGTTAGATATAAACCTCCTTAAGAAATTTATCTTGCCTAACAGAGATTGTAGTTCCTTCTTATTCGATGGCGCTTTCGCTTCCAGAATTGCCTTCGTCTTGTTCTGGTTGATTTCGATTCCTTTCTTGTGGACAACGAAGCCCAAGAAATCTCCAGCTTTCACACAGAACGCACACTTCAAAGGGTTCATCTTCAGACCATGTTCTCTCATTCTTTCAAATGATTGTAGAAGGTGGTCAATATGATTCTTCCTGGAAACAGATTTTATAACAATGTCATCAATATATACTTGCATAAAAGTGTTAATAAAATCATGGAAGATAGTATTCATTACTCGCTGGTATGTTGCCCCAGCGTTCTTTAGGCCAAAAGGCCTCACTACCCATTCGTAAGTGCCTAGGGCTCCAGGGCATCGAAAAGCTGTTTTCGACACATCCTCTTCAGCAATGAATATTTGATTATATCCTGAATAACCATCGAGCATACTCAGGTATTCATAGCCAGCGGCAGAATCGACTAGCATTTCCGCCACAGGCATAGGATATTCATCTTTGGGTGTAGCAGCATTCAAATCTCTGAAATCTATGCACACCCTTAATGTACCATTTTTCTTAATTACCGGCACAATGTTTGCAATCCATTCGACATACCTTGTAACGCGTATGAATTTGCATTTCAGCAGTCTTTCGACTTCTGTTTTAATCTTCGACAGTATTTCTGGAGCGAAGCGTCTTGGATTTTGCTTGATTGGCTTCTTCCCAGGTTTGATTGGCAACTGAAGTTCTACCAATCCTCTGTCAAGACCAGGCATTTCGTCGTAATCCCATGCAAAACAGTCCTTAAACTCTTTCAACAATTGGATTACTTCCAACCTAAGTTCTGGGTCAATTTTGGCGCTGATATAAGTTGGCCTTTTCTCTGACCCTTCGCCTAAGTTGATTTCTTCTAAAGGATCTTGCGCTAACATTTTAATGTTGTTCGCCAAGGGGTCCTTTTCGAAGCCCAAAGGCTCATCGTCATAGATGGCGTCGAGCCTCTGTTCCTGCATTTCTTCTTGCATGATATCAGGGGGTTCTGGATCGAAACCCTTTCCTGGACCTGCAGCAGATAACTGTTGATCATTGGCCTGTGTGGCCATGTACTTCACTTTGGCTTCGAGAGCCGTTATCATCTTAGTTTTGGCTACATAAGCCGAAATTCGCTTCAAAGATTGTGACTCAGTCATTATCACTGAATTCACTTCCCCAACCAGTTGGTTGGATATCAGTTAACCCACTGAAATCTATGTGGGACAAGTCTTCTCTGTCCCATTGGAAACCATGCTCAGGATGCAGGTATAGGGAACAAAAAGTGTTTGGCGCTGGCGCCATGTCGAAGTCAGGTGTTGGACATGGCCCTATGTGAGTCAAGTTCTTGTCGAAATCTACCAGCCCCAGGTGATTCAGTTCGCCCAGGTAATAGCTTTGATCCGCCTCTATGTTTTCGACCATCCCATCTGGACGCCATAGGAGCAGCCTCTGGTGCATTGATGATGGCACAGCTCCAACATCATGAATCCATTCACGGCCCAACAAAAGATTGTAGTTAGGTTTGGCCGATATGACCATAAACATTGTTGGTCGAAAGATAGACCCTACTTTGATATCTAGCTGGATCACTCCCATAGTGGTCCCTATGCCGCCCTCATAGTTCGACATGACCATGTTGTGAGGCTTAATGTCCTCATCCCTTTTGCCAATTTTCCTTAGCATAGAGTGAGGAATAATGTTGATGGTTGCCCCACAATCCACCAATATTTTATTCACTGTAGTTTCTTCGAGTTTAGCCCTTATAAATAAAGGCTTGAGGTGATTTTTCATCGCCTCTGTGGGTGGTTCGAAGAATCCATTTTGTTCCTCAGTGGTGCCATTGTCCATGACGAAATAGCACACTGGCCTATGTTTGGCCATCTCTTGCTCCACTTCCCAATCACTTGCTTCGACCTCCACCTGTCGGTTGAATTCTCTGGGCAGCACTGAGACTATATTCACCATTATGTCCAAAGTATCATCAGATTCAGAATCATCTTCGTCCTCGACTTCACCTTGGTTAGGCCAAACTAGCCTGTTGGTTACTGGCTCTCTTTCTAGAGGTTTCCTTTGCTTCCTTTGAGGAACATTCGAACTGGTTTCTGCCTTTGGTTCGTTGGCAGCCTCCCTCTCAGCTTTTCGTCTCCTTTGGTATCTCCTCCATTGAGATCGAGACATGGGATTTTTCCCTTTGTAGTTGCTTGACACTTGTGCAACTTTAGGTGCAGCAACTTGAGGCTCTTTCTTTTGAGTTAAAGAGGAACCCCTTGGCACGTCGAAAGAGTGCCATCTCTCCTCACTTGGCCTTTTTCGACCAGAGTTTTTGTACCAGGTATCTACCGGCAAATTTGTTGGAGGCCTGAAAGTCAATGGCCTCTTTTCTTGGTTTGAACCTCTTTGGGAGGCTCTTCTGGGGTCATGTCGAAGATCAACATTTTCCCTTCTCTTATTCGCTGCTCTTACGCCTTGAATGTGCTCAGCAGCTTTTTTGTCAAAGATCGAACTGCATCTTGGACACAGCATCACCTCTGATTTCTTTTTCTGGCATCTTTGTAGAAAATCTGCCAGATTTTCATTTTCCCGAGGGAAAGCAGTCTTATTAGCTTGTTCTTGCCTCATGGCCTCTTCTGATGCTTTTGGGTCAGAGAGTTCGACCATGTTGATATTCATTGTATCTTTGTTGGCAAGGGTTAGCTGCTTCATTTGAATCTCCAAATTCTCCGTCTGGCCTTGAACTGTGGCCAAGTGGGGACTGGGTTCTGGTCCAGTTTTTTGTGCTTCAATGGTCTCCAGCTTTGGGCTTTCGACCGCTTTCTGAACTGCCTCTATTGTCTTTCTGGATAAATTCCCAGAAAAACTGCCAAAGATTGGCATGTTGATGTGGTCCTTTGAGACTTCGACCATCGTGATTCCTGGCCTCTTCGACTGGCTCCTAGTTGCCTCGATCACGTTCACCTCAGAAGGCTCAGCATAGTGGGCTTCAGCCTGTAATGGATTTGAGTCGACAGCCATGGGGGTCTTGTCAGCAAACTTCAACCTCCCTTCTTCGATAGCGTCTTGCACAAGATTCCTGAAAAGAAAACATTGAGAAGTTTTATGGCCCAAAAAATTATGATATTTGCAAAAACCTCTCTTCTTTCTTTGATCAAGAGGAGGCACTTTTACCCCTGGGGGTACTATCATTTGGCCATCTTTTACAAGCAAGTCAAAGATCTCATCACATTTTGTGATGTCAAAACTATAAGTCTTTTTGGGGAACCTATCGTTGGTCCTTTCTGGACCAATGGGATTTTTCCCACTTGAGGGGACTAACAGTTTACAAGAGTATGGTGGCCCTTGTTTTAGTTCCGCTAAATCGACTTCTCCTTCTTCGACAGTTATAGTATCGTCGAAGGATTCTGGATCTTCGTCATCCATCTCAACATACGCTATCCTCTCTCTCTTGTGAGTTTTCGTTGCCTTTGCTTTTTCAGCTTTGAGGCGTTCTACCTGTCGAACTCTATCGGCCAGTTGGGCCATGTCTCTCAGGTATTGGGTGTCTAGCTTCTTCCTAATGGAATAATCTAAACCGCCTGCGGCTATTTCGACCAACTCATGTTTTGGCACTTGTGTAAAACATCTCGCCTTGAGCAACCTAAACCTATTTAGATATTCGTCTATAGGTTCAGTGAAACGTCTCTTTACACTGGCCAATTCTTTCAGGCTTATCTTGGTTTGCCCCATGTAGAATTGTTCATGGAACAATCTTTCCAACTAGGTCCAATGATGGATCAAATTGGGGGGGGAGCATTGTAAACCAAGTAAAAGCGTTCTTTGTTAAAGAACTTGGGAAGTACTTGATCCTTAGATTTTCGTTATTCGAAATATCTCCTGCTTCGATCAAGTATCTCGCCACATGTTCGACAGTAGATTCTGTCGTGTCCCCGGAGAACTTAGTAAATTTGGGGACTTTACACCTAGGAGGTAAGTCTGTTTGTAACACGTATTCTGACAATGGGGATGTAAAGTTGGGCCTTCGAAAGCCCATGTTCATCCCATTCTGAGTCATGATCCTTTCGATCATGGTTGCCAGATTATTTTCCAAACCCGTGTTTTGGTATTGGATATGCTGAACTACTTCGTCAGCATTTTGGTTTCTGTTAACTAACCTTACCTCTGGGGTTATTACCCTAGGTTCCTCGACAGGTTGCTCCAAACGTGCCCTAAGGTTTTCTTCGACAGGCTGTTGAACCTGGTTGATGGTGGTTTCTTCCTCTAAGAATATCCCCTGGTTTCCCCTTATTTGCGCCCTTTGGGGCTGTCGAATAGGTTGGGTTACTCCAAAGAAATCAGCCAACCGCGTCATTTGCGCTGTCATCTGCTGATTCGATTGAGTAGTATTTTGTATTAGAGGGTTTAGCACTGTACTCAAAGTTTATGCCAACATTTGCACCATATCATGGTTGCTTTCGTCCATTTGTTGCCTCAAGACTGCTGTCGAGGCATTTGTAAGGCCATGGGCTACTTGGGACGTTCCTCCTAAGAGTTGGGTCCTATTTCTATTCGCCATACCTACTCCAGAACCTTGGAGTGGCGAAGAAGCACTCACTAAAGGGTCTGAAAAAGTGGACGCAGCATTCGTCAGACTAGCCAAGTCAGAAGTTGGCATGCCATAGAGTGGCATAAATCCTGGGGGAACAAAAGGCCTTGTGCCTAAATTTCCCCTTGGTGGGGGAGTTCCCAAAGGCACTCTGGGGCCTGTGAACGGGGGTAATGGCCCCGTTGCTGTGACCGTTACTGCTGGTGTCGAACCAACAGTTGTCGCTTCACTTACGGTCGTGCTAACCGTTGCTCCCACATTCGTTTGTGGGATTTCGTTATTGTTTGGCGGATTCGCCATCTCTTCCCTTCTTCTGGCAGTATTGTTATCGTTAGTGTATATTCTACCATTTCTCAATAACATGCAACACTCCTCGAAAAGATGAGATTATTTTCAACAATCAACACACAGTCCCATCAGGTGTGCCAATTTGTTTACCTTGGTTATTGGTAAACAACCGCTGATCCTCCAAATGGTTACTTATTTGGTTACTCGCAGGATCGATCAGATTGATCCTAGGACATAGGTTGATTTTGAGGTTTTGATTAAATTGGATATTGGTTAAGTGACAATAAAATAAAGAGGCTTTAAGGAAATTGCATGAAGAAGTAGACTTGGTAAAATAAATGAAGGCTTAAAGTAAAGGATTTCGACAGGAAAGTAAAGAAGAAAGCAAGTAAATTTCTGGAAAAGTAAATGACTTTGATTAATAAAGTTGGTGTTTCACACATACATTTCTCAACAATTCTTTCTCACACGCTGGGTACTCGAATCTATATGAGTGACTTTGTATATATTTGTGAACACACGCGAGAAACTGCGTGAACTACTACTATTTATACTAAAACATCCCAAGTAACCGTCGGGCAGTTACACTGCTTCGAGATGATCCCACTTGGCACGTTCTCAACGTTCGACGCTCCAGATCTTTGCACGTTGCACTTGGTAACCGCTGGAAACCGTTTTCCCTCCAAACGCTTGAATTTCAAACCGTTCCACTCTGAACCATCGAACATCTTTGTCGAGAAGCATCTTCGATGAGAAACACCTTCGACGTCGAAGGCACCCAACTTCTCTCTTGGAAGAAATCTTCTAAGTACCTTTCCATCTTTCGATGGGCATTTCGACGGACCTAGCTGGTCGAAAACATCCTTCAGCTTTAATGGCTGACATTTAATGAAACCAGGGTGTCGAATTTAGGAGCCAACACCTGCACAGTTCCCTCACAGTTTGTTGCTACTTTCTAAGAAGGTATCCCCCAGATCCGGGTTAGGATCTATGAAACTCCCAAAACAGGCCCACAATATTAAAGCAAACAGATCAAGCAATTGAAAACATGATGATGAACTATTCCTAAGGTACACCCCACTTATTAAGTCCCCAGCAGAGTCGCCAGTTCTGTGACCGGTGGAAATAGAACTGACTGTTTTTAAGCTGGTTTCGTGAAATGTCGCGGTAAGCAAGAGTCGCCACCGTCTTTTATGTTCTCCAACATGGAAAGGACAAAAGCACAACAAAATTCCTTATTCGAGAATGTTTCTCGGTTCAGGAGGTAGATTTATAGAAAGGGAAGGTGTTAGCACCCTTTCTATCCGTGGTTATCCACGGGCTCTTAGGTACTTGCTCTTATGTTTTCAAAATTGTTTGCTTTTCAAGTGTGTGTGGGTTTTAAAAAAGTTTCGTTTGAAAAATTTCTAGGTAACTCTTGTATCAGTCCTCAAGAGTGTATGAAAAATTCGTTTGAAAACTTTTAGAAAGTGTGAGGTGTGAAAAGTATTTTGTTTGTTTTGAAAAGAGCAAGTATCCATGAGTCATCTACCTACCCTAAGGAATTAAGTTGTGTAAGAGTCCTTTAGATAGTGCTATCCCACCATTGAGAGGTAGGTAGCACCATCGTCGGAGTTGTTCGAGTCAATTCGATTATCGGGACAATGTGGTCACCGAAGCAACGGTAGGACACCTTAGAAGTAACCCTAATGTCCTAGATCCTTTTTTTATCCGAGGCAACCGTTTTGAGGCAACTGGATCTTAGACAGGAGGGCGACCTCTAAAACATCCTATACTTGATTACCACGTTCGAGGAAACCAGTGAGATGTACCCTAAGAAGTGGCATGTGCTTTGTGTGTTGTTTTTCAGTTAATTGTCTTTGTACATGTTATTTGTGAGCTACGGATTGGTTTTATTTACATACATTCTTTCATGCATTGTTAACAGTTAGGGGTGCGGAAAGTAAATTGCGGAAATATAAATTCTACGCTATTACAACGCGCGGGTCTATACATCACCAAAAATACAAAGACCCGTTTTGATAAGGTGCAGAAAGTAAAAAAAGCAATAAACCTAATTACTATTACATTCTTGAAACAGTTATATAATAATCAAAATAAAATAAATGCGCGCAAATAAAAATTAATAGGGAATTCCTTAAGGGTTTTGACCCTTTTAAGAAAAGAATTGAATTTTTTTTGTCCTTTTTTGTAATTAATGAAATTAAAACTAATAACTAATTAATTAATTAATTAAGAAAATGATATTTTTGTGTTTTTATGTTTTTAATGAAATAAAATAAAAAGGAATTAAAATTAAAAGTTAATAAAATCTAATTCTAAATTTATTTTAGTTATTAAAAAGAAGATTAAAATTGCCTAATTAAACTAATTAATTAATTATAATTTAATTACAAAACAATGAATTAAAGTGAAATTAATAAATAAGAATAATAAAAATATTAGTTTTTTTGATTTTTTTGTTTATGAAAATAATTATCTATGAATTAAATAATAATAATAATAGTTAATAATAATAATTAGTTAAAAGAAAATTGTTCTGGACTGGGCCCGACTGGCCCAATAGCATTGATAAGGCCCAATCCAAACGGACTTGCTGGGGGCTACGCCGACCAAAGGATCACAGTCGTGCCCGACGTGCTCCCTTGGCCTACTTGCTCGAGCTCCTACTGTCCAGCTCGACCTAACCTCAAGCACCCCTCTTAGGGCAGACTCGGTCCACTGCACTCTCAACGGGACTCCGAAAAGACCGCGTCTTTGTCCGCCCGCACTTCACGCAGAACATCCAGGGAGGGGACCACGTGCGGGTCCCCACTACGCACGTAGAACCTGACAGTTCCTCCATTGGGCCAAACCTGCCCGGCCCAATGAAGGAACCTTGGCCCAGCGCTGGGGGCTATAAATACCCTCTATTTCCAGAGGGTCAGGTATTCATCATTCTACCCATACTTATTATTGCCTGCTCGTGCTCTTACTTACTTCAGCATCG
Source organism: Vicia faba (assembly GCA_948472305.1). Taxonomy (NCBI): domain Eukaryota; kingdom Viridiplantae; phylum Streptophyta; class Magnoliopsida; order Fabales; family Fabaceae; genus Vicia; species Vicia faba. The sequence continues at coordinate 635,090,232 of OX451736.1, read as the reverse complement.
GAGTGTCTTGCAGGTACCCCCCCCCCCCACCTCGTTCAAACTTTCAGCTCGGAGCCAGCCGTGACGGTCCAAGTCTGATCAGGTTAGATCAGTGGCGTCGTATGTGGGAAACTAGCTTCCCCGTCTTACAAACAACTCAAGACCAAAGCTCAAATTCAACTACCTGTCATGGCTGATTCAGCTTGCAATAAGCAGAACGTCTGTGTCGCCGACACTAATAACGGCACGGCGGACAAAAACGGACATCTCGACAACACCGGCAATCCCGGCCACAACACTATTCCTGCAACAACCGCCCCCGGAACTTCCTCCTACAGGGACGGAGCTACTGCATCATCCTCCTCGCTCCCACCACCACTCGAGGACGACCCGACGGCCCTCGCCCACTACAGAGCCGCCCGGTTCCAGGAAGTCCCCGTCCCCTCCGGGGCGGATGCCACAACACAAGTGTTGTTCGCAGCAATTAATCAAACGAACTATCTCATCTTCGCACAAGGAGAGAGATTAAAGGCGCTTGAAGACGAGCGAAGACCCTCGAGGAGGCATCGGAGACCACATACTCCCCCTCCTCGAGTGACTGAAGCTCGACACCCTTCTTCCCCGAGGAGACACTACAGGGAGACCTCTCGAAGCCCATCTCCCCGGCCAAAATAGAGACGACCGTACCTGGAGAGGCAGCCCATCATTCAGGCCGGAGAACCCAGTCGTGACCCGGTGGTACTAGAAAGAAGGCACTCTGGAGATGGGCGCGTGAAATTCAACAGCCGAGCATCCCGCTCGAGAGAAACTCAGCACGATCTGGACCGTCGTGCCAGACAATACTACAGGTCCCCATCTCTATCTCTGGAGAGAAGCGACGAGGACGACCCCCGCGGTCCCCTGTCACAGGCTATCATGGAGGCACCCATCCCCCCGGGCATGGAGAAGCCCCCACACTTGAAGGAGTACGATGGAGTCGCGGACCCGGTCGACCACATAGACAGGTTCGAGGCTATGCTTCATTATCACAATGTCGGGGGGCCCATCAAGTGCCGTCTATTCCCCACGACTCTCAGGAAGGCGGCAATGGACTGGTATAAAGGACTCGCCCCGGGCTCAATCACGTCGTGGCGGAACCTGAAGAACCAGTTCATCAGTTCCTTCACAGCTTATCGGCGCCATCCGAAGACCGAGGCGGCCCTCGAGGCCATCATCCAAAGACAGGATGAAACCTTGAGGGAATTCATCATCCGCTTCAACTGGGAAGCAATACAGGTCCCCTGCGCGGACCATATGAAAAGATACTTGCTGGAGAGAGGGATCCTCCCCGGCACAGAATTCAGAAAGGCTGTGGGTATCGAGCCACCTCGGACATTTGATGCCCTCCTCGAAAAGGCCCGAGCATACATGGACTACGTGGAGAGGGAGGCGGCCAACAGAGCCCGAGATTCCAGAACTCGTGGTCCCAACAACAGCTCGCGCCAAGAGCCTCCTCCTCGACGAACCGGGGAGAAAAGGAAGAAAGACAGACCCCGGGAAGTCCGGGAACAAAGAGGACCTTCGGGACGTTTCACCGAGTACACTCCGCTCACAGCTTCCCGCGAGCGCATCCTGGCGGAGTGTGCCAGCACCGATTTCAAGGACGGCGGTGTCAAACGTCCCCGACCTGCTCCTGCCAAGCCCGGAGCAGACAAAAATAAATACTGTCAGTACCATAGGAGTCATGGTCACCTGACTGAGGATTGCGTCCACCTCAAGGACGCCATTGAAACCCTCATCAAGGGTGGGAGGCTCGCCCAGTACCGGCGAAGCGACACTCCCCGTCGTGACGCCCAAGAAACCAGGGAGCCAGAAGAAGACGCCCGACCATCTGACGAGTCGGCGCCCATCCAAACTGCCTTCTCTGTGACCAGGCCCGAGGATTTCGACTTCCCCGAGCACCTGCAAGAGCCACTTACAATGCACAGCAGGTGGGAATACTTCCCCTCCGCCCTGGTCATCAACGGCGGCGGGTTCAACGACTTGACCATCAATTCAGCCAAGAGGAAGCTGGACGAACTGGTCGACGCGGCTCCCCCGCAAACAGTGACGTTCGAAAGGGTGAAGGGCAGGTCAGAGCCCATCACCTTCTACCTGGAAGAACTCCCCGGCGGAGCCCCGAACGCGGTCATCCCCTTACTGATAAGGGCAAGAATGGCCAATTTTGATGTACATCGCATCCTGGTCGACCAAGGGAGTTCCGTCGATGTCATGTACAGCCAACTGTTCCGGACCCTTCAGCTGGACGACTCCCATCTTTCGCCATATGTGGGTTCGGACTTACAAGGCTTCAACGGCTCGACCTCCAAACCCTGGGGATATGTCGAGCTTCTGGTTACGTTCGGGGAAGGGACGGCTACAAGACAAGTCAAAGTACGCTTCCTTGTCATCGACTGCCCGTCTCTATACAACTGCATCTTGGGGAGACCGACACTGGCAGAGCTGACGGCGGTACCCTCGACCGTCCACCTGAAGATGAAGTTCTATACCAGGAGGTCACGGGTAGCCACTATCCAAGGAGACCTAGCCGCTGCCCGTAGGTGCTTCAACACTGCTTCTAAGGGACGTGATACCGTCGACATAGGGACCAGACCCGCCAAAAGGATAAAACAGGAGCCCGGCAGGAAAGCATCCCCCGAGGAAGAAGTCCAGAAAGCTCCACCAAAAGTCGATTCCATAGCTCTGGACACCCGCTTCGACCAGGACGAGCCATCCAGCAGCGAGCAAATGCCACTCCGACCAATACCGGACAGGGATTTTGAACTCGTTCCCCTCGGCACAGACCCGACCAAGGGAGTGAAGATTGGAAAAGACCTCCCCGACCTGGCCAGAAAGCAAATCAAGGCCTGTCTGCGCGAGAATGCTGATCTGTTCGCCTGGAGCGCCGCGGAGATGCTCGGACTCGACCCTGAGGTCGCCTGTCACCACCTCGCCATTGATCCAGCCGCTAGGGCCGTAGTACAACGTAGGCGTAGGCAGTCTCCAGAAAAAACGGAGGCTGTTGAAAAAGCTGTAAAAGACCTCCTAGAGGCAAATTTTATTTCTGAAGCCCGGTATTCCACCTGGCTGTCAAATGTTGTACTCGTGAAAAAGAATAATGGAAAATGGAGGATGTGCGTTGATTATACCAATCTCAATCGGGCTTGCCCGAAAGATGCTTTTCCCTTGCCTAACATAGATATGCTGGTCGACAACTCGGCCGGATACAAAACTTTATCGTTCATGGATGCTTACTCGGGCTATAACTAAATATCGATGGCCCTGGGCGACAAACACTGCACGACATTCATGACCAGCTCGGGCAATTATTACTACAACGTAATGCCCTTCGGACTGAAAAATGCCGGAGCAACTTACCAGCGCATGATGAACAGAGTTTTCAACAAACAGATCGGCGACATGCTCGAGGTATATATGGACGACATGATCGTCAAGTCCCGAACAGACACCGACCACGCAGCACACCTCAAGACAGTCTTTGCCCAAGCAAGGCAATGTAAAATGAGGTTCAACCCCGAGAAATGTACGTTTGGGGTTAAGGCAGGAAAGTTCCTTGGATTCTATCTAACAGAACGGGGAATCGAAGCCAACCCCGACAAATGCCGCGCGTTCTCCGACCTCCCAACACCGACGTCGAAGAAGTCGATACAAATCATGAACGGCATGCTCACGTTGTTGTCCCGCTTCGTCGCGAGATCCGCTCAACACGCCCTTCCCTTCTTCAAACTCCTTCGAAAGGAAGCGACCTTCGAATGGAATGAGGAGTGCGAACAAGCACTACGCCACCTAAAGCAAAGCCTATCTCAACCACCCGTGCTGTCCCGACCTGCTGACAGAGAACCGTTGTACTTGTACTTGGTCGTTTCGAACGAAGCCATCAGCGCGGCTCTCGTCCGCGAGACACCCGACGGACAGAAACCCGTTTACTTCACGAGCAAAGCCTTACAAGGGCCCGAAAGCAGATACCAACAGATAGAAAAGGTGGCCCTGGCCCTCGTCAACGCGGCGAGGAGGCTCAGACACTATTTTCTGGCCCACACGATCATTGTGCGTACCGACCAACCGGTGAGACAACTCCTGGGTCGGCCAGATATGGCGGGCAGAATATTGAAATGGTCCCTGGAACTCTCTGAATTCGACATTCAATACGAGAGTAGGAAAGCCTTGAAAGCGCAGGCCCTGGCCGACTTCGTCGTGGAGATGACCACTTACGACCCACCCCCAGGGAAGGAACACAAGTGGACCATCTTCGTCGACGGAGCATCCAGCTCGTCCGGAAGTGGCGCAGGAATCCTTTTGGAAAATGAAGAGGGCGTAGTGATCGAGCACTCCCTAGCTCTTTCCTTCCCGACATCAAACAATCAAGCAGAGTATGAGGTCCTGCTCGCAGGATTGAGGTTAGCCGAGGACCTGGGAGCCCGCGAGGTACAGATCTACACCGACTCCCAACTTGTTGCCTCCCAAGTCCAGGGGAATTACCAAGCCAAAAACGACAACCTCATCGAGTACTTGAACTTGGTCAAAAAACACATGACAAAGTTTGTACGGGCGGAAATCTCACACGTTCCCCGCGAGCAAAACACAAGGGCAGACATATTGTCCAAACTCGCGAGCACGAGGAAGAAAGGCGGGAACAAATCCGTCATCCAAGAATCACTGGCACGCCCCAGTATCGAAAGATCCTCGACGCCGGTCGAGGTGCACGCCATTGGAGACGCCTCGTCCTGGATGACCCCGGTCTATAATTTCTTGACAAAGGGCGAACTTCCATCAAACCAATCCAAGGTGACCGTCACAAAACGGAGAGCATGCTCCTACGTGGTGCTCGAGCACAAACTGTACCGCAGGGGATTCTCTATCCCCCTCCTAAAATGCATAGACGAATCCACTGTCCCCGAGGTACTGCGGGAGATACACGAAGGGATCAATGCCCAGCACATGGGCGGTAAGTACTTGGCGAGGAAAGCCCTTCAAGCAGGATATTACTGGCCGACGATGCAGCAGGATGTCAAGGAGCACGTTAAGAAATGCGACAAGTGCCAGAAACACAGCGACATGCACCTCGCCCCGCCTCACGAGCTGAGCATACTATCGTCCCCATGGCCATTCGCGTGGTGGGGAATGGATATCCTCGGACCCTTCGTGCAAGGGACTTATCAAAATAAGTTCCTAATCGTGGCGGTCGATTACTTCACGAAGTGGATCGAGGCCGAGGCCCTCGCGAAGATCACCTCGCACAATATCCTCCGCTTCTACAAAAGAAACATCCTCGCCAGATTTGGGATTCCGAGTGCACTGGTGACCGACAACGGCACCCAATTCACCGACCACGGGTTCCAAGACTTCGTCACCAAACTAGGGACAAAACAACACTTCACTTCGGTCGAGCACCCTCAAACCAACGGGCAGGCCGAGGCCGCGAACAGGGTCATCCTCCGGGGACTCAAACGCCGACTCGGCGAAGCGAAGAGAGGATGGGTCGAGGAGCTCTACAGCGTTTTGTGGGCTTACCGCACCACGCCCCACTCAACGACGGGAGAGACCCCATTTCGACTAACATACGAGACTGAGGCTGCCATCCCCGTCGAAATCATGGAACCATCCAGACGGACCGAGAGCCCCCTCGACAAAGAAATGAACGACGAGGCGCTAAGGGACGAACTCGACTTAGTCGAGGAAATCCGATCTGGTGCAGCTCTGCGCAAAGCCACCCTAAAACAACGAGTGGCTTTACGCCACAACGACAAGGTCATCAAGCGCGAGTTTGAAATCGGCAGCCTGGTATTACGAAGGAACCAGAAGGATTCCCGCGAAGGGAAGTTGGCCGCGAACTGGGAAGGACCTTATCGCGTCCACAGCACCACTGGTACCGGGGCATACTATCTCGAGCAATTAGACGGGGAGCCATTACCACGACCCTGGAACGCTGCTAAGCTAAAGCAGTACTATAGTTAAAAACTACCAACGACACCTAGGACCCTCGACCGTCGACACCCGCGCTCGGTCAACGAGGAAAATACGTCTGACTCTGTAGAGAGGCTGAGGTACAGGCCCGACCTACGTCTAAACCGCACAACATCGTTCAACAAACGAGACCAATCGATAGTGCCCGACATGGACACCTCCACCGAGATCCACCATCGTAGTACCTGTAGGGCAGAACACCCAGCTCACGATGGGCAGTTCACGTCGCGGGCAAATAACCCCGATCCGGGTGATATACCCGAACGAGCGGCTCATTCTGCACGCCCGAGAATCTCAAAGAAACTCGGGCTATCTTCAAAAGGGTCGAAAACAAATCTCTCCTCTCGAGGTCATCACTCTGATAAATTGGGTCATCGAGTGGAGCCCGAACGGAAGACTTAGGCAAAGTTTGCCAACAGTCACAGCCATACACGGGCACGACCCGGGCATATAACTCGGGCCAATCATATCACAAAATACATAATACATACACGGGAAAACAGTCATAGAAATAAATTCATTCAACACGCCCGTAGCCAACAAAGCAAATAAAAATAAACCGACCAAGAAGGCCGGCGATGTTCAGAAAGTACAAAACCAATCGGCACGCAGGCCCAAAAAATACGAACGGGCGCGCAGGCCCAAAACAAATATCAATAAGGCACGCAGGCTCATCATCATCCTACAATCCAGTTTCCCCGGAACCATCATCGCCGACATTGGGAGAGTCGGGCGGGGGAACGATCGCGCCATCCACGATTTGAGACATGTAGCCCGTCCCTTCAGTGATCAAACCGGAATTCAGCAAGGAAAGCTGGTTGACCGCGGAGTTGAACCCCTCCTCCATAGCGCCGAAACAATCCGCTTTGAGGAGCCGGATGTGGGCGACCAGCTCCGATCGACTCCTCAAAGCGGCTATATCCTCCGGCTTATCCTCGGCAGAAAGCATGGCGACTTTCAAGTCCTCGATCTGTTGGGTTAGGCGCCCGATGTCGGTCTCCAGACGCTCCCTGTCCGCATGGAGAAGCTCTCTCTCCTCGGCTAGCTTCCCCGAGTTTTCCTTCTCCAGAATCAGCATCTCCCTCTCGGCAGCCAGCAGTGATGCCTGTTCGCGGAACATCTCCTCGGAGCGTTCCAGGGCAATCCTTAATTTGCGCGAACTCGAGGTGGGGGCCGCTTTCTCCTGTTCCAATTCTTCAATGCGGACAGGATCCTCCCCTTCCTCGGACAGCACAACGGCCATTTCGGCCATTTTCACCAGCCCGGCCATATTGGCGGCCAGGTGCCTCCTCCGGTCCTCCTTACTCATCCTCCTGATAACCTCAGCCTCATCGGCAGTCACGGACAAAGGGAACCCCTCGAAGAAACCCTCCTCTTTGAAGCAAGGGGGCAACTCGAAGGACCTTACGGCGCTGGAATCCTCGCCGACCGCCGGCCCACTTTCCACCCGGTTCCTTTTTCTTTGTATCAGGTCGGCATGTGGCTCGACCTCTTGGACCTCTGGGGTCTCTTCCGAAGCAGCCCCCGAGCTAGGCGACGAATCCACCCTCACCACATGAGGAGCGCCCGGACTATGCGGCGGGCCCATCCTCGTTGCTTGGGGAGCCTTCACCACCCTCCTGCCCCGCTTCTGGTCACAAGACAGCTTCAAGAGTCTCTCCCGTCGCCCGGCCATCGAACCTGCACAAAATAAAAAACCGGGTTAGTGTCGAGCAAATAAGCAGACAAATGACAAGCAAAGAAATTCAAGCAATAAACGACCTAGCAGACGAGCAGCCTGCCTAAATGTCTGGCACTCCACGAGTGCCTTAGTATCGATCGGTCGGGCCTCGAATGTCGGATAACCCTCCTCGTCCAGGACATCTTCCCCCTCCCTCGTAGCCCACCTGGCGGGGTGGAAGCTATCAACGTACCGATAAAGAGTGTCATAAGCTTTCTCATCCTCGGAACCCATGTCGCCCGCAGAAGTATGATAATACCCAGTTCCATGCTCGTAATGCCTAGAAATCCAATGCACGGGGAACTTGGCCGTGCGTCCCAACACCGGATACCCGTTGTTGTCTAAAAGTGCCTCCCCGTCATCGTCGCTTATCGGCGCTTCCTCCTCGTACAGGGACTCCAAAGCGGTTGTGGTAACCGGCCTCACGACATACCACTTATCTTTAAAACCCCGCACGGAGTCCATATACATCTTGAATAGTCTCCTCGACTGTTTCAAGGAGACCCAAATGTGCTTTCCTCCCCGGGATTGGCGCTGCAAATGGAAGATTCTGAAGAAGAGAGGTATAGTCGCCCCGATCCTCAGAAAACGACAGGTTAGCTCAAACGCCCGGATAAAGGCGAGCGAGTTCGGGTGTAGCTGCGACGGGGCCAGCCCCAAATGGGCGAAGACCCCAGCCTGAAAGTCGTTGAAGGGCAGCTGCAGCCCAAGGTCTTTGAATGCGATTTCGCACATGGGGAAACTGTACTCGGGGAATACCGAGCAAATCCGAGCTGTGGAGGTCGGTCGTGTAACGACGAAATTCTTTTGAAAATCAGGCTGGTCGTTGCTCGCCTCAAGGACAGCGTATGGCTTTCGGCTACGCCGACTATAGACCGATGCGATTCCTCTAGGCTCGGCGCCCACCCAGTCCAACAGAGGGTCTTCTACGGTGTCGATTCGATTCACAGCCTCATCGACACTTTGTTCCTCCCTTTCGGGGCGTCCAGAAGAGCACGGCTCGTCCGCCATGGTTACCTACAGAGCACGGGAAACCAGTCAATTGGGCACGAAACCATACGCTCATTGTAATGGACAAGATGGAGTGCGCGACAAACCACGTCGCCCCACGCACGACCACAAAGTTGGTTTGAAACAAATAGCAGTCGCCTCCCCGACTTCCAGATACCTCGACTGGTCCTTCTGCAAGCCGCCTAAATAAACCGACAATGCAGTCACTCATGAACATGCCGACCCGGGGTATGAACATGGCGAGCAACATCATAAAGCCTAAGGCCAGCGCCATGAGCATACCGGGCACGATCATGAATATGGCGCCCTGGATCATGAAGACCCTGGGCAGCACTGCAGATTATAAACCTAAACCATGTATCTACCGGCCACACGTATGTGTTTGCTGACCCTAAGCATGAATTCGTCGAGCTAAACATGAATTTACCGGGCTAGTTCCACGCGCACAGCCCCTAAAACGTCTAAAACGATGAAACTCATGCATCAAAACAGAAAAACAGGCAAGATAAGTCACTTACTTGGGATCAAGGAGTAGATTCGGCAGCGGAGGAAAGGAATCGGTGACGGAGATCGCGACGATGCTATGAGAATCTGGAAAAACAACAGCAGCAGAAGCGCGAAGAGTAGTAACGCGTTATGGGGCCCAAGAATCCTATTTATAGTGATGACGTGGAATACCAAACGTCACCTCGGGCAACCACAGAGTTTCTCTCCTCGACGCACGGCTCCCCTAGGCAATAATGACCCTATCCTCATAGGGTGGCGGCACAGTTCCCAAAAGATACCTCGTGTGCTCGACAGACGCGCGTCGTTGAGGAATTCCCGTGCACTCCCCGCGAGGAGCACCCCGACGAGGAGTTGCGTCTCTGACCCGGGCACGAGGCCCCGAAACGGAAGCAACCTAAGATCAAGCCATGGCTCCTAACCCAAGGAACCACGACTTGGGGGGCTCCTGTTCTGGACTGGGCCCGACTGGCCCAATAGCATTGATAAGGCCCAATCCAAACGGACTTGCTGGGGGCTACGCCGACCAAAGGATCACAGTCGTGCCCGACGTGCTCCATTGGGCTACTTGCTCGAGCTCTTACTGTCCAGCTCGACCTAACCTCGAGCACCCCTCTTAGGGCAGACTCGGTCCACTGCACTCTCAACGGGACTCCGAAAAGACCGCGTCTCTGTCCGCCCGCACTTCACGCAGAACATCTAGGGTGGGGACCACGTGTGGGTCCCCACTACGCACGTAGAACCTGGCAGTTCCTCCATTGGTCCAAACCTGCCCGGCCCAATGAAGGAACCTTGGCCCAGCGCTGGGGGCTATAAATACCCTCTATTTCCAGAGGGTCAAGTATTCATCATTCTACCCATACTTACTATTGCCTGCTCGTGCTCTTACTTACTTCAGCATCGGAGTGTCTTGCAGGTACCCCCCCCCCCCCACCTCGTTCAAACTTTTAGCTCGGAGCCAGCCGTGACGGTCCAAGTCTGATCAGGTTAGATCAGAATAAAAATGGAAAAGAAAACAAAAGAAAATATGAAAGAACCATGGGGGTGTTGGCCCAGGTATGGAGGTTTGAGGAAGCAACATGGCCCAATAAGCTTAAGCCTTTGTTGACTTTAGGAATTTCCTACACGTGCTTTGACTTGGAGCATGGTATCCAGCATCTCATAGCCCCTAGATTGATCTTTGAGGCCACTTGGCGCATGATCGTTTGATGCACATGGTGGAAAGGCTTTGTGAAACCTGCACAGGAACATGTTATGGAAAAATAGAAATAAGCATTTGGGGGACCTGGGATGTTGATGGAGTGCTTGGAAGTAGTTGAATCTGGCTAGATCAGGTCTTTCGAGCTTGACAACTTCAAGGAAATATTTGCAATTTTGGGGCGTTCTCTAGGCTGTGTGTATTTGTATGTAATGCTTTCTCATGGCTTGTATTTATAGAGGAGATGGAGGGCACAAAGAAATAAGGCAAGAATCCAAGCCATAAAACCATGCTTTCAAACCAAAATCCAACAAATTAAAAAGCTTCCAAAATTTGCAAAACTTTCCCTTTCCATGCTTACATGTATCTGGACATCTTGGCACAAATTCAAAATTTTGTGTACAAAAAATAGCTTGCACGAATTTGGCAGCTAGTAAATGGCATATAAAGGTCATTCAAACCACAAAGATCCCCTTTAATTAATTTTTTTGATTTTATTTGAATTTTATGGATTTAAAATGGATTAAATCAATAAAAATTAAATAAAAATAGAAAAATTAATGTTTAATCTTGAAATTAATCATGGGACACGTGGGTGGCATGACAAGGCTGAATCAAGTGGAAAAAAGTGGGGCCTTTTGTCAAAAATTGAAGTTTCAAGGATAGTTGACTTTTGCCATTTCACAAAAATTTCCCAACTTCTCCAATGCATATCTTGCTCAATTTTGATCATATGAACATGTTCTTGGACATTTTGGAAAGGTCTCGAAGTCCTCTAACCGATGCCTTTGGTCCCATGTCATTTTGAGTTACCAATCTCAAGTTATGGTCTTTGACTTAAAATGCCTTTTTGTTGACTTTTGAAAATGACCTATAATGTTGAAATTGATAACTTTTTGTGAGAGCATTTCTTGGACTTGGAATGTGAAGATGAGTTGTAGGAAATGTCATCCCCTTCAAAATGAGCATTGGATGGGATTTTTCTGATGAACCATGAAAAAGTTATGCCTTGGTCAAGTTACAGTTGACTTTTCAACTGTCCAAAAATGGAAACTTTTGCATCTTGATGATTTTTGAGCCATTGTTGTGGAATCATGATCAAGATTTGATACAATGATGATTGTGGCTTCAAAATAGGATGTTGACCAAAATTTTTGACTTTTGACTGCCAAATGACCATTTTACCCCTACAGTTGATTGTGAAGCAATTAGGGTTTTTGACTGTGCAACTTGACCTTGTGAGCCTTGAAACTTGACATGTAGGTGCTTGACAATGTATATGAGCATATGGGACTTGATTGAGCCCTTGAAAACCTCAACTTCCTTGCAAGAACCAAAACCCTAATTTGACTGGCTTAGGAGGGTGTTTGAACTGTGCAACCCTTGAGTAGACTTGAGCAAATTGAGATGATGCTTGTCAAAACTTTGAAGAATATGGGAGGGAAAATTTTGGGGTACAACAGTAGTTTTCGTTTTAGGGCGCCATAATCAAATTAAATCATACCAATAGCTTCAGAATGGTCCTATTAACACAAATCCATCCAAAAAAGAGGTTAAAAATGCATGAATAATGATGTGCGATTATGGAAAACAAACCAAGCCGTGTGACTTGTTCTGGACGATCCTGATAGCTTCAAGGCTCGTTTTTTATTGCAAATTGTTTCTGAATGTCCCAGCAATGTATTGGAATCGTTCTAAGGCTTTGAATTGTGCTGGAAGCTTGAGTTCAGTTTTCCGATTTTCCTCCTATTTTTGAATTTTGTTTATGGCTTTGTAGCAGCTTTTGCACGTGCCCCCAATTAGGTTTAGACTGTGTGTATATATGAGAAAGGGATTAGGTCATTAGCTGGGCCTTGATCCATGCACATGAGAGAATTAGTCTTAGTTTTTTTATCATTAACAAACTTTCCCTTTTTTAAGCAAAACCAAGACTTGGTGTACAACATAACCCTAGAATGAGTTTGTGAGCTGGCACATGATGTATGGAAGCTATTCAAATCCAAATGACACTATTCCATTGATTTTTAGATTTTATTTGAATTATTATGGATTTAAAATGAATTAAATCAATAAAAATTAAATAAAATAGAAAAATAAATGTTTGATCTTGAAATTAATCATGGGACACGTGTGTGGCATGACAAGGCTGAATTAAGTGGAAGAAAGTGAGCCCTTTTGTCAAAAATTGAAGTTTCAAGGATAGTTGACTTTTGCCATTTCACAAAAATTTCCCAACTTCTCCAATGCATATCTTGCTCAATTTTGATCATATGAACATGTTCTTGGACATTTTGGAAAGTTCTTGAAGTCCTCTAACCAATGCCTTTGGTCCCATATCATTTTGATTTACCAATCTCAAGTTATGGTCTTTGACTTAAAATGCCTTTTTGTTGACTTTTGAAAATGACCTATAATGTTGAATTTGATAACTTTTTGTGAGAGAATTTCTTGGACTTGGAATGTGAAGATGAGTTTTAGGAAATGTCATCCCCTTCAAAATTATCATTGGATGGGATTTTTCTGATGAACCATGAGAAAGTTATGCCTTGGTCAAGTTACAGTTGACTTTTCACCTGTCCAAAAATGGAAACTTTTGCATCTTGATGATTTTTGAGCCATTCTTGTGGAATCATGATCAATACTTGATCAAATGATGATTGTGGCTTAAAAATAAGATGTTGACCAAAAATTTTGACTTTTGACTGCCAAGTGACCATTTTACCCCTACAATTGATTGTGAAGCAATTAGGGCTTTTGACTGTGCAACTTGATGTTGTGAGCCTTGAGACTTGACATGTAGATGCTTGGAAATGTGTATAGGCATATGAGGCTTGATTGATCCATTGAAAACTCCAAATTCCTTGAAGGAACCAAAACCCTAATTTTGACTGGCTTAGGGGGATGTTTGACTGTGCAACCCCTTGAGAAGTTTTGAACTATTTGATGATGATTCTTGACAAACCTTGAAGAATATGGGAGGGCAAATTTTGGGGTACAACAATAAGGTTCCAAAGGAATGGAATTCTTACACCCCAATGTCTTGCTATCAACTTTGTTAACCATACCCCAAGCTCGTATAAATTTTTTACGGTAACCTTGGGTGTCGCTTTTGTAGTCAAATGCAATTCCTCGGATGAGTACCTCATGAGGATCATCTCTTCTAGCGTATCCAAATTGTCGTAAAGCTAAACAAGGGTTGTAAGTAATGCCTCCCCTAATTCCAAGTAGAGGGACATTAGGGAATGCCCCACAGCGGTTAATGATGGTAATGTCTTCTAAGGAGCGATAATACCAACGGATATCAGCATGCGAAAGTGACAACAATCTTTTAGACCATATCATACCTTGTTCATTCTTCACCACTGATCGAGGTAGGTGCGAAATAAACCATCTAGGCAACAGAGGAGTGCAACACATCAAAGTCCCCCTTTTCTTCAAAGTGCGAGAGTGAAGAGAATGCAATATGTCTCCAAGTAATGTAGGCACCGAATTACGAGATATGAAAACCTTAATTGCATTCATATCTATAAATTGGTCAGGATTTGGAAATAGTACCAATCCATAGATGAGAAGATCCAGAACTTCCTCAAAGGCTTGTAGATCCAAAATATTCCAACACTCTTGAGCCTTCTCCAGCAAAAACTTTGCTAGTAACCCTTTAACACCACTCCTTGTTACCCAATTTGCTACTATGTCAGACGGTTGCAAATGTAGAGCTCGAGCAATTTCCTCAGGTTTAGGGTCTCTTTCAATACTGTTGAAAGGTAACTGATTAAGAATAGGGATCCCCATGAGTTGAGAAAATTCTTCCAAAGTGGGCACAAGTTGGTAATCAGGAAAAGTGAAGCAATGATGTAAAGGGTCGAGGAATTGGACAAGCACCTTTATCATATATTCTTCAATACTTGAGGTAACCAAACTAAGGAGTCGTCCATGTCTTTTGGTGAACGGGGAATCTTCAGGGACCTTTGATACTAAATCCTTGAGTTGTGGAGGTACCCTCACAAGACTGACTTGGATAGTGCTCCTACGAGCGGAGGCCATGTCCTACAAAATAGAACAAAGATAAATCCAAAAATCCTTGAAATGGTTAGTGATGTTTATGATGTTATGATGTTATGATGTTTATGTACAAGTGCATACACAAAGCAAACAAGTCCTAGGTTTAGGCTTGCATGGGGTTTCAGGTAAGTACCCTCTTGAAGTTTTAGTTGGCTCAACCTGTCCTAGTTAAAGGTAACCGGGTTCTAAGGGATCTCAATATCACCGATCTTTACCTCAAGTTTCGTTCGATAAGCGATTGACTCGCAACCAAACAAAACTCAAGAGTCCAACCTCAATGAGTGTGGCATCGAGTATCAACCAACTTCGGACTACACCAAAGTCGGTCATCTCGCTACGTCCTAATGGCCACGTTGGTCAAGTAAGGTTCTAAGGTCAGTTGATGCTTTATGACACCACGCGGCGGCCCCGTACTCTCCCTGATTGACTCAAGGGTTACCGGTACCAACCAAAGTGCCATATCAATGTAGCTACTTCTTCAACCGTGTCGGTATACCCCGCACAGTTCCCTTACAGTTTATTGCTACTTACCTAAAAGGTGTCCCCAAATCCGGGTGTAGGATTTTTTAACAGTAACCCAAACAAGGAACTAAAATATAAAGCAAGCAAATCAAACAATATAAGCAAGTAAGTATGATCTAACCCTAAGATAACCCCACTTTAACTTACTTTTCCCCAGCAGAGTCGCCAGTTCTGTGATACGGTGGGAGAACTGACTTGGGGTTTTTGCGTTTGTGTTCGCAAAAATGTTGCGGTTTAGCAAGAGTCGCCACCGAATTTTCTTTTATCCAATAAGGAAAGGTGAAAAAGCACAGGAAAGACCTTTTGAGATATTTTCTTGAGTTCAGAGGGTAGATTATGAAAAGGAAATGTATTAGCACTCTTTCCATCCATGGTTTTCCATGGGCTCTTAGTTACTTGTTAGATCACTTGCTTTTGTTTGAAAATCGTGCTTTTGTATGGTTTTGAAAGTATTTTGAAAAGGTGCCATCGTTTAGGAGAACTTTGCAATGATTCCCGTTCGTAAGAATGTATGCAAAGTGTTGAGCTTTTAAAAATATTTCATGTTTGGAAAGTGTTTTGAAAGTGTATGTGATTGTTTTGAAAATAGCAAGGATGTTTGTTTTGAAATTGAGCAAGTAACTAAAAGTAATCTACCTACTCAAAAGGTTTTAGATGTGTTTTTCCTCCTCCTTTAGATGTTGCTACCTTACCATTGATTTGATAAGAAGCCCCATCGTTGGATGTGAAGGGACGAGCGTTGGGTCATCGTATGACCATGATAGCAATGTTGTGAGATGACTTAGCACTTTTTCTTTATGGACTAAGATCATTTTGAAAGGAAACTTTGATAGCGTCATTGAGGGACTATGATCTTGTATTTAGATTGTTTTTTGCTAAGACACCCCACATGCATAACATAACCATTTTTATGCAACAAGTGGAGTTAACCTTAAGGGTGCTAGTGTGCAAGTGTATTCGATTGCATGCATCATTTTATCTTGATTAAGGTGATATATTTTTCAATTTTCATATCTTGTCATACACACCTAATTACTTAACATTTATATGAAGGTAATAAAAGAGCGCAAAAAATAAATCCTATACTATTACAACCATATTGAATTGCATGAAAATATAAAGGCAAAAATAAGGTAAAAGCAAAAAAATGGATCTTTCGACTTAGGGCAGCAACCCTTCGATTCTGCCATTTTTGGCCTTCTTCGACCTTACCTTGATGGAGGTTGGAGCGTGTTCTGGACTTTGAAGCGGTTACTTTGAATGCCTCTGGATTCGAAGGAAAAGACCTAGGGTAGGCCTTCGACACTGGATTCGAAAGAGCAAAATAAGTGAAATATACTTCTTTGCTGGATTCAAAGGAAGGAACAAATGGGATGCTCCTTGAGTCGGAGGAAACTGGAATGTGTTGTTTGAAGGAGGTAATGGTGATTCTGGTTTCTGATTTCACAAGTGTTGAAGAGTTTGAGAATTTTATGGTGTGTGAGAATTTTGAAGATACATTCTTCTTCCCCTCTTTTCTCCCTCTCCTTTTCTTTGTGCAAATGAACTCTCTATTTATAGAGAA
Source organism: Vicia faba (assembly GCA_948472305.1). Lineage (NCBI taxonomy): Eukaryota > Viridiplantae > Streptophyta > Magnoliopsida > Fabales > Fabaceae > Vicia > Vicia faba. The sequence goes on along the minus strand of OX451736.1, from coordinate 635,073,669 downwards.
AGGCTTGGGGAGCAAAAATAATAAAATAAGGCTTAGTCTAGAAAGTAAGTGCCCACTTGTGCCATAAAAGTAAAATGAATGGTTCAGATGGGGTTGCTTCCTTCTGAAGGAAAACAGGCGCAAGGCTCAAGACAAACCTTTCTAAAAGGTAGTATTATGTTGTTAAGTGCAAGTGGTCTTGGACAACAAATGGGTAAAGACCTATTTTAGCTTGCATAAACAAATAAGTATAGGGTGAGTCATAGGTTTGAGGCCTGAAAAGGGAAAACACGTAGCCTAGCCTATGGGTCTAAATGTTCAACTTGATCTTTTGAGTCGAATTTTCCATCTTTCTACACCTTTCGACCAGACTAGAACAACGCATCATTCGTTTTCACCAATTGTGTGTCATGATGCAGGACTATGGCGTGTCGAAGGGTTTACAGATGGATTCGAAGGTGATATGAGGGCGCATTCGAATCCTACATAAGAATGAATTTGAAATTCACAGGAAGGTAGCCGTTCATCCAATCGAAAACTTATGAATCCAAGGCCAACAGGTGAGGGGCAAATGGTGCAGTCGAATGACACTTTTCAGAAGGTTATTAACTTCTGAATCGAAGGAAGCTTTCAAAATATTATTGACTTTTTGAATTGAAGAAAACCAAAAGGAGACCTTTACTTCCTGAGTCGAAGGACATTCTTGAGTCGAAGGACATTCCTGAGTCGAAGGACATTCCTGAGTCGAAGGACACTGTTTCAAAGGGAAACAAAAACTCAATTGAAGCTTGTATGAAGATCATTTCCTTCTGAATCGAAGGAAACCCATTTTAAGTCACATGCCTAGACGAAAGAGGCACGCTAGCAGCAACTTTTGAGCAATCGAAGAAGGTGCAAAGTCCAATCAAAGGGGGCTGACTCGAAGGAGACCCATTTTCTTCCAAATTCGTCAAAATGTTATTTTTATCTGTTTTCTCCCTTTTTGACAGTTTCCTTTTAATTCTGGTGTTGGAAGACCCCAATGTACTTGTGCAAGCTTGAACCTTGAGAATCTTTGTGAGAGATGCCTTGAGAATTGAGAGGGAAAATTTTGGGGTACAACAATATATAAAGGAATCCAACATGAATAAGACAAAGGTTAAAAACTTCTAGCATATTGTGATCGGTGGGAATGAGAACTGACTGTTTTGGAATGCTGGTTCGCGTTTGCGTTTGTTTTCGCAAAATGTCGCGGTAAGCAAGAGTCGCCACCGTCTTTTATTTTATCCAACAAGGAAAGGACAAAAGCACAGAAAAAATCCTTTTCGAGATTTTTCTCGGGTTCGGGAGGTAGATTATAGAAAGGGAAGGTGTTAGCACCCTTTCTATACGTGGTTATCCACGGGCTCTTAGGTACTTGCTCACTATGTTTTCAAAAGTTTGCTTTTCTTTGTGTTTGTGGGTTTTGAAAAGAGTTTTGTTTTTGAAGAGAGTGTAAGTGCGAAAAGTTTTGTTTTATTTTTAAAGGAGCAAGTACTTAAGAACATCTACCTACTCAAAAAGGAATTAGACTGTGCAAATGTCCTTTAGACAATGCTATCCCACTATTGAGGAGTAGGTAGCATCGTCGTTGGAGTTTTTGGGTCAATTCGATTTAAGGGACGTGTGGCCACTAAAGCAATGTTAGGACGCCTTAGCGGTAACCCTAATGTCTTAGATCATTTTATCCGAGGCAACCGTTTCGAGGCAACTTATGATCTTTGGACAAAAGGGAGACCTCTAAAACATCCTATACTCAATGACCACGTTCTAAGCAACCAAGTGAGGCGTACCCTAAGAGTGACATGTGCGAGTGTGTCAGTTTTTAATTTATATTATCTTTACATGTCATGGTGAGCTACTGTTGATTTTAAGTCAAGATAGATCTTGTCATGCAATCCTAGTTAGCATACATCTAAACAGTTAATATATGTACAGGAATTTAAAGTGCGGGAATTGTAAATCCTACGCTATTACAAGGCTTCGGGGAGGGGGATTATTTACATGTCCAAAATTGGGGAAATAAAGCAGTAAAGTGTAAAAGTCTTAGTTAAGCTATTACAAACCAGTAGGCAGTTACAATAAAATAAACGCGCGCGAATCTGAAAATAACTTCTAAAAATTCTAAGAATAAAATCTTTTTGTTATTTTATTTTATTTTGGGAAAATGATCTAAATCTACTTAATTTTAGTTTTGAGAAAATGTTAAGATAGTTAAAAGGTTAATTAACAAAGTTAATTTAATAGAAGAAAAAAAATTAGCCTAATGTTTTTTGTGGTTTTTCTTTTAATTGATTTTATGTTGATTAAAAAAAAGAAATAAAATAGTCAAAATAAAGATGAAATCAAAGGAACAGGCAGTAAATCTAAAAAAGCATAATTCTAGAGGCCTAGGTCGAAAGAGGTGTGGGTTGTCTTTCGACCCAGTGAAGAGGCTTGATCGAAGGTGCATGAGGGGCTGCACTTTGGGGGTGTTCGATCTGGATATGTCATCCTTCGATCTGGAAATCCTGGATCCAGTTCGAAGCTAAGCTGCTAAGCTTCAAAACTCTGAACAGGATTCTGAGAAGATATTTCCTGCAAAACAAAACAAATGTTAAAGGTCCAGGGGGGATTTCACCCCCCTGATTCGAATCTGCTCCCTAATTTGAATCCTTCCTCAATTTGAATCTACTGAATCTGGGCCTGGATTTGTTTTATCCTGAGATTCGAAGGAGACACTTAGACCGTGCCCTGGCAATGGCACGATCTCATCTTTGCGCTTCAGCTTACATGCAACAGAATCAGTAATAACAAGAATACCTATGCAATGTGTATTTAAATGAAGGTGCAATTTTGGTTTTGCAAACCCTTACCAATGTGGCTTCGGGTGTGGAGATGTTTGCAGAATGGCTGTTTTGGCTTGGATTACTTCTGAAAATGCTGATGACCTTTGGCAGCATATCTCCAAATCCTCCCTGTTTCTCCTTTTTCGTTCTGCTCTATTTTGTTTCTGCAGAGTTTTCTTTTCTTTACTATAATTTTCGTAATGTTTTTTGTTCGCCCTTTGCACTGTATGTTGGCCCTTGTATTTATAGGGGTGTGAGGGTGCATGAAAATGGCAAGGGACAACCATTTAACCAGGCCATTAAAGCTATGAGACAAGAATCAGACACATTAAAATATTTCCTTTTTTGAAATATTCATGTCTCTTTGGAATCTTAAATGAACCTGGACATTTTTTATTTTTGAATGCCTTCAGGCCATGCTCTTCGATTGGTCTTGAGTTGCCTCCTTCGAATGGGACTCCTTCTGCTTCGACTGCTTGATTTGAAAAGAGTCACTATGGTCGAATCAGCTCTTGTGGAGTTAGGAACAGAAAAGGCAAGAATCTGGCCTTTAATTTAGGAATTAAATCCACAATCAACATTTAATTATTTCTATATTTGCAAGGGACACATGCCATTTTCTCATGTTCAGTGTACCTGGACATGTTTTTTGAGTGCCCTCTTGATGGCTTCTTTCAAATGGCCTGGAAGGAGTTCTTCAAATGGCCCTGGTCAAAATATCAATCGAAGGGTACTAATTAAAATTCCAATCGAAAGGCTTTGTTAACAGGCCAATCGAAAGGTGTTGTTCATGCTAATCGAAGGACATGGTTAACATGCTTGTCGAAGCTGCCTTGACACAATGCTAAATCGAAGGATCCCTTAGCATTCCAATTAAAAGGCTTGGCCCAGGGTGCCAAATGAAAAGGTCTTTCAGAATTCTAATCGAAGGGCTTTGACATAATGCCAATCGAAGTGCTTGTCCATAATGCCAATCGAAAGGCTCCTTCAGAATACCAATCGAAGGGTCTTTCAGAATGCCAATCGAAGGCCTTGACATAATGCTAATCGAAGTGCTTGTCCATAATGCCAATCGAAATGCTCATTCAGAATACCAATCGAAGGGTCTTTCAGAATTCCAATCGAAGTGCTTGTCCATAATGCCAATCAAAATGCTCCTTCAGAATACCAATTGAAGGGTCTTTCAGAATGCCAATTGAAAGGTACTTAAAGCACCACTCAAAAATTTTCTTTTTCCTTAGGCAAGGGTTTGTGATCAACCATGCAGGGGGAAGACTTTGGAAAATATGAGAGGGCAAATTTTGGGGTACAACAGTTGCCCCTGTTCAATCTTCTTAAACCTGAGGATGTAGATTGGCTTGCGTGCCATTCGTGATCCGAAGGTGGAAGATGATTGAACACTAGAGTGCCCAGAAATTTGCACTCGCATGGTGTAGTATCAGCATTGTGATGTCGGGAATGGGCTTACAGATTCCATTTGGAGATTGTTGGTAGGTGGATGGGCTTATAGATGCCATCTGCAGGAGTGATTGCTGGACTGTATCTATAAGCTGGAACTGGATGATTGCCAGAATTGCGTCTGCATATGGAGCGTATCTGAAATGTATTTGAATGAGTGACAGAATGACATCCGAATCTGGATCGTATCTGGACTGTTATTTGAAGGTCTCTGATTGTCTGTCATTAACTGGAAGAAATAAATCTAACCAGAGGAGGTCTTTTTTGATAATGATGTGTGATGAAGGAATCTGAGACGATTGCTACTCCAAACAGATGATGAAGGAATCTTGGACGATTACTACCTCAGCAGGATGATGAAGGAATCTTGGATGACTACTACCTCAACAGGATGATGAAGGAATCTTAGATGATTACTACCTCAACAGGATGACGAAGGAATCTTGGATGACTTCTACCTCAGCAGGATGATAAAGGAATCTTGGACGATTACTACCTCAGCAGGATGATGAAGGAATCTTAGATGACTTCTACCTCAGCAGGATGATGAAGGAATCTTGGACGATTACTACCTCAGCAGGATGATGAAGGAATCTTGGATGACTTCTACCTCGGCAGGATGATGAAGGAATCTTGGACGACTACTATAACAGCTGGATGATGAAGGAATCTTGGATGATTACTACCTCAGCAGGATGACGAAGGAATCTTGGATGACTTCTACCTCAGCAGGATGATGAAGGAATCTTGGACGATTACTACCTCAGCAGGATGATGAAGGAATCTTGGATGACTTCTACCTCAGCAGGATGATGAAGGAAACTTGGACGATTACTACCTCAGCAGGATGATGAAGGAATCTTGGATGACTACTACCTCAACGGGATGATGAAGGAATCTTGGATGATTACTACCTCAGTAGGATGACGAAGGAATCTTTGATGACTTTTACCTCAGCAGGATGATGAAGGAATCTTGGACGATTACTACCTCGGCAGGATGATGAAGGAATCTTGGATGACTTCTAACTCAGCAGGATGATGAAGGAATCTTGGACGATTACTACCTCAGCAGGATGATGAAGGAATCTTGGATGACTTCTACCTCAGCAGGATGATGAAGGAATCTTGGACGATTACTACCTCAGCAGGATGATGAAGGAATCTTGGATGACTTCTACCTCAGCAGGATGATGAAGGAATCTTGGACGATTACTACCTCAGCAGGATGATGAAGGAATCTTAGATGACTTCTACCTCAGCAGGATGATAAAGGAATCTTGGACGATTACTACCTCAGCAGGATGATGAAGGAATCTTGGATGACCTCTACCTCAGCAGGATGATGAAGGAATCTTGGACGATTACTACCTCAGTAGGGTGATGAAAGAATCTTGGATGACTTCTACCTCAGCAGGATGATGAAGGAATCTTGGACGATTACTACCTCAGCAGGATGATGAAGGAATCTTGGATGACTTCTACCTCAGCAGGATGATGAAGGAATCTTGGATGACTACTACCTCAACAGGATGATGAAGGAATCTTGGATGATTACTACCTCAGCATGATGATGAAGGAATCTTGGATGATTACTACCTCAGAAGGATGATGAAGGAATCTTAGACGATTACTACCTCAACGGGATGATGAAGGAATCTTGGATGATTACTACCTCAGCGGGATGATGAAGGAATCTTGGACGATTACTACCTCAGCAGGATGATGAAGGAATCTTGGATGACTTCTACCTCAGCGGGATGATGAAGGAATCTTGGACGATTACTACCTCAACGGGATGATGAAGGAATCTTGGACGATTGCTACCTCAACAGGATGATGAAGGAATCTTGGACGATTACTACCTCAGCAGGATGATGAAGGAATCTTGGATGACTACTACCTCAGCAGGATGGTGAAGGAATCTTGGATGACTACTACAACAACAGGATGATGAAGGAATCTTGGATGATTACTACCTCAACGGGATGATGAAGGAATCTTGGACGATTACTACCTCAAAAGGAAGATGAAGGAATCTTGGACGATTACTACCTCAACAGGATGATGAAGGAATCTTGGACAATTACTACCTCAGCAGGATGATGAAGGAATCTTGGATGATTACTACCTCAACGGGATGATGAAGGAATCTTGGACGATTACTACCTCAAAAGGAAATGAAGGAATCTTTGACGACTGCTACTCCAAAAGGTAATGACTTTTATCTGTCGATCGATCTTTCCTGAAAAGGTAAAGAGTGAGTCGTATGCAATGTCATGATGTATGCATTGTGTAATGATGTTTTCAAAATAAATGATATTTATGTTAAATGTATTTTGTATGCATATGTTATGAATGTAATTTTGTCTTGGAGAATAAATTCTTTACAAGTGTTGGGGAGTTATTAAATCCTGGACTGCTGTTGAAGAGTAGGTATGTCTTCAAACTTTGCTTAGAATGTTTCCACTGAGGATCCTCGTTTTGTTGAGGAGAACTCTGTTGGGGAAAGTTGTGAACTCTGTGGAGAGTATTGATTCATTCTTAGGGAACATGTTCAGGAGTCTCGGTTGTCCGTTGCTCTACTGGGGAGTCAAAGTTAAACTGACATCTGGTCGAGTCCAGGTTTCGCAGTAACTTGCTGGGGATTGTAGAGTAGTCTACTGGGGAAGAGGAGTTGTGGTCCTTTGATTTGTAGTAGTCGAAGAGGCAAACTCAAGCTGGGGAATCCTGGTGTTGTTGGGGAAATAAACCCTTTCGTCAGTCCTCTAGAGAGGTGACATCTTCGTTGGGGGAAGTCCTCAAGGATTCTTGAGGTTGATCCAGCTGGGGAAAGGTTTTCAGAGATCAAACCCTTGCTGGGAGTCATCCTATGAGAAGGATTTTGGGGAGATTTGTCATTGCCCCTAGTAGCAAGTGTTTGTGAAATTGCCAGAAAATGTTCAATTGTACGTAACCCTTCACTGAGATTGATGTTCAATGCCCCAAGTGACGGAGATGGAGACTTGCCCCTGGTTACTCTGCATTTCTTCAGAGATTTCTTGAAATCTTGACTGGACTGCCCCAGGTGTGCTGGATAGTGACATGTCATGCCCCCTTGTTGATAGGAGATTTGTCAATGGAAGTGTCATCCTTTTTGAAGTGATTTTGTTCACTGAGAGGGCTTTCGTTCATCGGATATTCGTTGTGTGAATTTCTCCGCTGTCAAACAAATGGCCAAATGCAAACAGTGATATTCAAATAATGCAAAGTTTATGCTTGTCTCGAAGTTTTGAAAAATGCGTTTTTTAGCAGAAAACTTTTTATAAGACAAATTCAACACAAGATTTAGGGCAAAGCCTTACAGGAGTCAGGATACCTTTTGTAACAGTATGCTTTTGAACTAACCCATGCTTCAATTAGGACTTTTGAAGGGTTATAACGTGGCTTGGTTCACGGTTTAAGAAACAAAGGATAAAGGCTCAAAGTATATTTGTATCCACCCGCTCTTCGTGATGTTCTTCAATCCTAAATTCAGTTAATTGTGCGTCGAACTCTATTCGAATTTGGAACGACGTTTTGGTGATGGTTCACACAAGTTGGATTTTTGAAGGCAGTCATCATTTTTGCAACATTTTTCATGTTTTTGAGGATTTGTAATGACCTCGTTCTTTTGATTTATTATCCCTAATTTTTGCCTGACTGTTTCTGTTTTCGAGATTACAGTCAGCGGGATGCCCCCGCTTTCTTAAGCCTCCTTTATAGGTTTTGGCTCAGTGGGCTTTTCTCTTTTGAGAGATTGACTGCCTATGAGATAAGGAACCACCACTGTCTTTTGATTCCAGAGGAATGCTTTTGATGTCGTTCGTTGTATTATGAACTGAGAGTTTTGCGACTTCAATTTGCATCTTGAATTAACTGAAAGACTACCCTGCCCCAGGTTTAAATTAAAGGTTTCAATTTATGTTTAAAATAGAAAACTCCTACTTCTTTGGCTCGAAGGGGTTGACTAGGGATTTTCTTCCTTATAACTCCAGTGTTTAGGATTTGAAAGAAACGCCTGTACATCGTCAGCAAGGTCTGTCCAAAAGCATATTGTATGAGATTATGGCATTGTTTCGTCATCCTCCCTCTAAAGGCTTGTAACTTTTAGCAAGAGTTGAATGTCATAAAGTGAGTAAAAAGCATAGTTTAAATGTAATGAAAGGATGAATTCAAGACAAACATATGCAAGACATTAATGAAACATAGTTTGACATTAATAGATAATTGTTTGAATAACAAAAGAAATTACAACTTGAAAATTCAAATGAAACAAATACATTCTCAATGATTTGGCGTAGGATCAGTGATCAAACTTGATCTCCTTGGCATCAATCAAGTCTTGGATCTTGTTCTTCAAAGTCCAACAGTAGTCGGTGTCATGTCCAGGACTGTCAGAATGGTAGGCACATCTCACACTCGGATTATACTTAGAAGAGGAAGTATCGGGATTTTGAGGAGGATCCTTTAGCGTGATTAGCTTTAACTTCAGCAAATGTTGTAACGCTTGAGACAAAGGCATGTTGATGTTAGTATACTGCCTTTCTTGATATCTTACCCTATGCCTATTGCTCTGTCTTTGTTGAACAGGCGTGGGATCGGAGATCAGGGTTGCCCCTATATGTTGATCATGACGACTCTTTTGACCATACACAACATTGGACTCTTTCTTCCCATTGTAGGGATTTTTCTGAGCATCAGAAGGTGTAGCTTCTTGAATCTTCCCACTTTTGATGCCAGCTTCGACCCTTTCGCCAGTCAGTATTAGCTCGGTGAACCCGGCTGAAGATATTCCGATCAAGTGGTTAAAGAATGGACCAGACAGGGTCCCCAAAAACATATCAACAAGTTCACGATCAGCTAAAGGTGGTTGCACCCTTCCGGCAAGGTCTCTCCATTTTTGAGCATACTCTTTAAAGCCTTCGCCTGTACCCATAGACATACCCTGAAGCTGAGTACGCGTGGGAGCAAGGTCAGCATTATACTGGTATTGCTTGTAAAAAGCAGCAGCAAGGTCCTCCCAGTTGCGGATGTTAGCTCCTTCTAGTTGACAGAACCATTCAAGTTGAGTTCCTGAAAGACTGTCTTGAAAGAAATGGATCCACAAGTTCTTATCAGCAGTGTAAGGTTGGATCTTCCTCACATATGACCGAAGGTGCAGCTTTGGACAGGAAGCTCCGTCATACTTGGAAAAGGCAGGTGCCTTGAATTTATGGGGAATCACCACCCCAGATGATAGACCCAGATCTCCGAAGTCCAGACCGGGCACCTTCTGTATTTCCATAGCATTCAAACGGTCTTCCAGTTGTTTGTACTTATCCTCAATAGGAGGATATTGTTCTTCATCATAGTATGTCTCGTTGTCGGAGGCTTCAGGGCTAGGAGCCCTCCTTTCTTGTGGACTGTCTTTCCCCCCAGACGAGGTGGTCAGGTCAACTTCATTCTGCAGCCCGTTTCCAAACCCGCGTCCAGTGTTGAACAGGATGGTCCTCTTTTTCTTCTTCTTCCTCTCTTTCAGAATCAAGGTCTTCAGGTCCTGCTGACCCTTAGCTAGGCTCATGACCAACTCTTGAAATTGGGCATTATGGGCCTGGAGGGCCTTGATAGCTTGCTCGGTTGAAGGTTCAGTAGACATGATGATTGCTGAAATAAACAGCAAAGAAGATAAGAGACCTGTACTGGGAGACCTGTTATGCAATGATATGTATGACATATGTATGCAATGTTTTCAAGGATCTCGCGGGGTAAACAAGAAACCGTTAGAATCTGAATCTGGTAGCTTGATTGAAGGAGCTTCATGTTGCTGAGAGTCCTTCTTCAAGGGTCAAGCTCACCATATCGAGTGGGTCATAGCCCCTGACTCAAGTTATCGTGTTTTGATTTCTAAACAACCTTGGCTAGAGGAAAATAAATCCCCTTTGCCCCTTGTTGGACATTTGATTTACCATAACCTGCATCACAGACCCTTGAGATCCTTGAAATGGTTAAAGAAATGTTAAGGCATGATGTTATGATGTGTATGTTATGCGTTTAAGCAAAAGTGTGAGGTGATGTAAGTAAGCCCTGCAATAAATCCAAATTGTTGGATAAGGACTGTAAACAAAACCTGCAAGGAACTCATGTTGTCAGATAACAAGAATGTGCAAGTAGTTCAAGTTTGAAGGCACACAAGTCACACAAACAGCCTTAAGTTTAGGCTGGCATGGAGTTTAAGTATTACCCTCTTTCAGTTTCAGTTGGTTAAGACTTGTCCTAAAAAAATAGTAACCGGGTTCTAAGGAGCTCAATATCATTGGATTGTTTTCTGTGTTCATTGTTTTGGTTTAGCCACTGAACTAGCGACCAAAATATTCCAAGAAAACAATCCTCAATGAGTGTAGTATCGAGTATCTACCAACTTCAGACTGCACCAAAGCCAGTCATCTCACTACCCCTAAAAAAGGCCAAGATGGTCAAGTAAGGTTCTAGGTCATTAGTTCTTAGTGACATCACTCAGCGGCCCCGTATTCTCTTTGATTGACTCAAAGGCTACCGGTACTCACAAATATGTCGCACTAATATAGCTATTGCTTCAACCGTGTCGGTATACCCCGCACAGTTTCCACAATGTATTGCTGCTATCTATGAATGTTTCCCAAATCTGGGTTAGGATCTATAGAACTCCGATACAAGCCCACAAAATCAAAAGCATACAAAGCAATACAATTGAAAACATAAGTGATCTAATCCTAAGGTACACCTCACTTATTAATCCCCAGCAGAGTCTCCAGTTCAGTGATCGGTGGGAATGAGAACTGACTGTTTTGGAATGCTGGTTCGCGTTTGCGTTTGTTTTCGCAAAATGTCGCGGTAAGCAAGAGTCGCCACCGTCTTTTATTTTATCCAACAAGGAAAGGACAAAAGCACAGAAAAATTCCTTTTCGAGATTTTTCTCGGGTTCGGGAGGTAGATTATAGAAAGGGAAGGTGTTAGCACCCTTTCTATCCGTGGTTATCCACGGGCTCTTAGGTACTTGCTCACTATGTTTTCAAAAGTTTGCTTTTCTTTGTGTTTGTGGGTTTTGAAAAGAGTTTTGTTTTTGAAGGGAGTGTAAGTGCGAAAAGTTTTGTTTTGTTTTTAAAGGAGCAAGTACTTAAGAACATCTACCTACTCAAAAAGGAATTAGACTGTGCAAATGTCCTTTAGACAATGATATCCCACTATTGAGGAGTAGGTAGCATCGTCGTTGGGATTTTCAGGTCAATTCGATTTAAGGGACGTGTGGCCACTAAAGCAATGTTAGGACGCCTTAGCGGTAACCATAATGTCTTAGATCATTTTATCCGAGGCAACCGTTTCGAGGCAACTTATGATCTTTGGACAAAAGGGCGACCTCTAAAACATCCTATACTCAATGACCACGTTCTAAGCAACCAAGTGAGGCGTACCCTAAGAGTGACATGTGCGAGTGTGTCAGTTTTCAATTTATATTATCTTTACATGTCATGGTGAGCTACTGTTGATTTTAAGTCAAGATAGATCTTGTCATGCAATCCTAGTTAGCATACATCTAAACAGTTAATATATGTACAGGAATTTAAAGTGCAGGAATTGTAAATCCTACGCTATTACAAGGCTTCGGGGAGGGGGATTATTTACATGTCCAAAATTGGGGGAATAAAGCAGTAAAGTGTAAAAGTCTTAGTTAAGCTATTACAAACCAGTAGGCAGTTACAATAAAATAAACGCGCGCGAATCTGAAAATAACTTCTAAAAATTCTAAGAATAAAATCTTTTTGTTGTTTTATTTTATTTTGGGAAAATGATCTAAATCTACTTAATTTTAGTTTTGAGAAAATGTTAAGATAATTAAAAGGTTAATTAACAAAGTTAATTTAATAGGAAAAAAAATTAGCCTAATGTTTTTTGTGGTTTTTATTTTAATTTATTTTATGTTGATTAAAAAAAAGAAATAAAATAGTCAAAATAAAGATGAAATCGAAGGAACAGGCAATAAATAAAAAAAGCATAATTTTGGAGGCTGGATCGAAAGAGGTGTGGGCTGTCTTTCGACCCAGTGAAGAGGCTTGATCGAAGGTGCATGAGGGGATGCACTTTGGGGGTGTTCGATCTGGATATGTCATCCTTCAATCTGGAAATCCTGGATCCAGTTCGAAGCTAAGCTGCTAAGCTTCGAAACTCTGAACAGGATTCTGAGAAGATATTTCCTGCAAAACGAAACAAATGTTAAAGGTCCAGGGGGGATTTTACCCCCCTGATTCGAATCTGCTCCCTAATTCGAATCCTTCCTCAATTTGAATCTGCTGAATCTGGGCCTGGATTTGTTTTTACCTTAGATTCGAAGGAGACACTTAGACCGTGCCCCGACAATGGCACGATCTCATCTTTGCGCTTCAGCTTACATGCAACAGAATCAGTAATAACAAGAATACCTATGCAATGTGTATTTAAATGAAGGTGCAATTTTGGTTTTGCCAACCCTTACCAATATGGCTTCGGGTGTGGAGATGTTTGCAGAATGGCTGCTTTGGCTTGGATTACTTCTGAAAATGCCGATGACCTTTGGCAGCGTATCTCCAAATCCTCCCTGTTTCTCCTTTTTCGTTCTGCTCTGTTTTGTTTCTGCAGAGTTTTCTTTTCTTTACTATAATTTTCGTAATGTTTTTTGTTCGCCCTTTGCACTGTATGCTGGCCCTTGTATTTATAGGGGTGTGAGGATGCATGAAAATTGCAAGGGACAGCCATTTAACCAGGCCATTAAAGCCACGAGACAAGAATCAGACACATTAAAATATTTCCTTTTTTGAAATATTCATGTCTCTTTGGAATCTTGAATGAACCTGGACATTTTTTATTTTCGAATGCCTTCAGGCCATGCTCTTCGATTGGTCTTGAGTTGCCTCCTTCGAATGGGACTCCTTCTGCTTCGACTGCTTAATTTGAAAAGAGTCACTATGGTCGAATCAGCTCTTGTGGAGTTAGGAACAGAAAAGGCAAGAATCTGGCCTTTAATTCAGGAATTAAATCCACAATCAACATTTAATTATTTCTATATTTGCAAGGGACACATGCCATTTTCTCATGTTCAGTGTACCTGGACATGTTTTTTGAGTGCCCTCTTGATGGCTTCTTTCAAATGGCCTGGAAGGAGTTCTTCAAATGGCCCTGGTCCAAATATCAATCGAAGGGTACTAATTAAAATTCCAATCGAAAGGCTTTGTTAACAGGCCAATCGAAAGGTGATGTTCATGCTAATCGAAGGATATGGTTAACATGCTTGTCGAAGCTGCCTTGACACAATGCTAAATCGAAGGATCCCTTGGCATGCCATTTGAAAGGCTTGGCCCAGGGTGCCAAACGAAAAGGTCTTCAGAATTCTAATCGAAGGGCTTTGACATAATGCCAATCGAAGTGCTTGTCCATAATGCCAATCGAAAGGCTCCTTCAGAATACCAATCGAAGGGTCTTTCAGAATGCCAATCGAAGGCCTTGACATAATGCCAATCGAAGTGCTTGTCCATAATGCCAATCGAAATGCTCATTCAGAATACCAATCGAAGGGTCTTTCAGAATGCCTATCGAAGTGCTTGTCCATAATTCCAATCGAAATGCTCCTTCAGAATACCAATCGAAGGGTCTTTCAGAATGCCAATCGAAAGGTACTTAAAGCACCACTCAAAAATTTTCTTTTTCCTTAGGCAAGGGTTTGTGATCAACCATGCAGGGGAAGACTTTGGAAAACATGAGAGGGCAAATTTTAGGGTACAACACTTATTCATATGCATTCATGCATAAGCATCACATTTAGTACATTTTCATGCATAAAACTTACATGTTTTCAAAAAATCATTATCCAGTTAAACCATTAGTAAGAAAGCACCGCCTCTACGACCTCCATATTAAACCATAGCTCATCAAAAGAAAGTAATGGAGAAGATCGAGGAAAATCAAGCAGTTTTCCAAGAGATTTAGAGCAAGTGAAGAGCAACATTGACTCGATGAAAGGAGACATGAGTCAAGTTCTGTTAGCCTTGAAGAACATCATCGAAAGGCAATATTAGATTCCTAGGGCAGCCTTTAAAGAAGTAGCCCAGACTATTGGTGCATCGAGCGGTCACCAACCAAGAAGAGAACCAGAGTCAGGACCTCTAAAGTCAACTGTGGCTCAGCAATAAGTCAAGCAAGATGATACTAAAGGTTTTATCCCACCTCCACCGAAGGGAGGGGAATCTCATACCTTGCAAATTCCAGTCAACAATCCACATGACATGGATAATTATATAGACATGCGGTATGGAGATCATGACTTAGAAGATGCCAACCAGGTGCCTTAAAGGAGTGCCCGTACTAATGTTGCTTAAAATCTCGTAGTGCTTACTCAGTTTAAAGCTCTTGAAGAAAGGTTGAAGGCTATGGAGGGTTACGATGCTTTCGACGTCGATGCCCTCGAAATGAGTCTAGTTCTGGATGTAGTGATCCCCCTAAAATTCAAAGTACCTGACTTTGGAAAAATATAAGGGGCTCACATGCCCAAGGAATCATTTATGCATGTACTGCCAGAAAATGCATGCATATGCTCAAGATCAGAAGCTGATGATCTATTGTTTCCAAGAGAGTTTGAGTGGGACATCTCTAGATTTGTATATGCAATTGGAGCGAGTTCATATGTAAACATGGGCAGATCTTGCCAATGCTTTCTTAAGACAATATAAATACAACTTGGGCATGACTCCTAACAGTATGCAACTCAAGAACTTATCTCAAAAGAAAGATGAGTTCTTCAAAGAGTATGCTCAACGATGGAGATAAATGACAGCCCGTGTACAACCACCACTCCTGGAGATAGAATTGGTTGATATGTTCATGGATACTCTGCAAGGCCTATACTATGATAAAATGGTAGGAAGCTGTCATACCCCAAATTTGACCGCTCCATTTTTTTAAATATTTCTAAATTCGGTTTTATAAATTTTTAGGTTTTATTAACAGTTGGTTCAGATATTAATTCATGTTGCTTATTTAAAGATATAATAGTTTATTTTAAATTATTCATATTTCTTAAAATAGCAAATATTTGTTCGTCTTCGTATACCTTCAATTGACATTTCATTTCAAATGAACAACATAGTATAATTGGTAAGGAACGAAGCTTGCAAGTATGAGATCGTGAGTTTGAATCTCCTGTGTCGCATTTTAAACATTTTCTCTACTTTTTTATACTAATTTTTTCCCTTTTACTTTTTGGCCGATGATTTAATTTGATGACCCTCTCCTATATTTTCGATTTTGAAATTCTTACTTGTTTATTTTTTAAAAACCATATAATAATTTCTGATGGTTATTTTTTTTTCTTAAAAATTCATTTTAGTTTATATTTACAATTCACAACAAATTGTTTTCAAAGAAGTTCATCTGTTAATTCGTTTTCGACTAGGGGTGAATCCCTTATAGTTCTTCTTTTAAAATGATTCATTATGTTATTTGTTGTTAACAAATAGTACATAACCTTTTTTTTTCTATTCACTAACTGCTAGCCACCAACCTCACACTTTCAATTTTTTTACACAGAAACAATTGTTTACACATCTTGGCCACCAATTTCAAACTCACTTTCCCAAGTGCTAACACCCAATTTTACAAACTATATATTTTTTATTCTCAAACCTGCAAAAACATGAGTCAAACCTGTTTGTTTTATTTTCAAACCAATATAAATATCATTTCTTTCACGGTTACATGTTTACATGAAAACCGTTATAAATTTGTAACAAGTCTAAACATCACAAACCAGAATCCTGTCACAAATCACATACAGATTAACACTAACAGGAACTTGTGTCAAAACCTTCAAACCCAAGAACATTAATTCAATAAAACTACACTGTCGGTTATAATCCTCCTGCAAAACCTCATAATCAAAATTAAGCTTTATGAACATCATCACTTTACTTTTGTTTGCTTGTTTTGTTTGGTGTGTCTTGATTTACAGACAAAGAGAAAAGAAGGAGAAAAGTAGAAGAATTGAAAGGAGTATTGTTTTGATGTCGTCGCCGTCCAACATTCCCAATCGGCGCCTGGTGCGGTCATGATTTCGACATGTATCATTCCATCTCTACCGAGAGCCACCGCAAGACCCAGATCCTCTGTTGCACCAGTCCGTCCAGACGCGACCCTTCATCTCACCGGCAATCGAACACCACTCCTCCGCCAGCCATTAGTCCCCGCCAAGCCTTCAGGCGACCGCAATCTCTGCGGAATCGCACCCCTGCAGCCTTCCATTCACGCCCCTAACTCCAGCCGGCGCACTGCTCTAACCTCTCCAGCCGTCCAGCAACCCAGATCGCAATCCACGAAACCACCGCTCATCACCTGCGGCAAAACCGCAACAACAACAACCACCTCTACCTCCATTCAGATCCACGTGCGATCTCCTCCCTTTGGACGACTCTCCTCCTCGAGCCTACATCCGTCATTCGTGCAGCCCCCTCCGTTCCGTTTCCCGTGCGCCGTCAACTCACCGACGATCGCTCCGACGACCCCCAGCTACCTCGTCGAGATCCCTCCGTTCATCCGCGGACAGCGTCCCTGACGACCAGGGAAGAAGTTGTTGGGTTAAAACAGGAATTGGAAGAAGAGAAATAGAAAGCGAAGTGAGAGACATGCATGAATAAGGAGGAAGAGGTAAATGTGTCTCTTGTTTTTTCAGTTAATATAGTCTTACTGATACTTTTACTTTATTTTTATATTATTTCGTTACCACATATCTCTCTCTTATTTAAGTTGTATTTTACTTTTTTCTGTTGATCTTCTTATAGTACCAAGGGTTGCCGTTCCAGTACGTGATGTTCTTCTTATTTTTATTTATTTTATTTGTTATTATTTAATATGCAGAAATTAGGGTTTATTTTAAGTTGGATATTTTGGGTTAATGTTTGTAATTTCTTATTTGTCTATAGTTTTGCTAATCTTACACCACCCGGCCTGTTATTAAACACCCTTTAAATCTTAGTTATTTAAACTTCGTTGTTAACTTAATTAATTTGTTTTCTGTTGATTATTATAAAAAAATATATAAAAAACATGCTTTGTTAGTTTTTAGATTAATTAATTTAATATTTTTACAAAGGTATTACAACTCGCGTAACTCTAAATACTCCATTCGCGAGTAACACGTGACTAATATCTGGTCATGTGATGAGGAAGGATATATCAGACTCCCTTCGCATCCTTCATGACGAGTAACACATGTCTAATATCTGGCCACGTGATGAATAGACTATATCAGACTCCCCCGCTCTGTGTCCTACCATATTTCAATTAATCAATTAATTTAAAACAACTAAACAACATCAAATCATTTTTTACTAACATAATCAAAATAAAGATATTTTTGAAAAAGGATTAAGGAGAGTTACTTTCAAAATTAACTGCGAATTGCGTCTACGATCACTCTTTTATAAAACTTATACAAGTTTCAAGGATAAATTCGAAAGCAATTGTACGCAATCCTATAAGAAACATCAACCAACACTACAAACTACGAATTTAGATTTTGATTCCTCATAAGAGGATACGCAGGAATACGACTAAAATCGTGGCGAGCTCCCCTAATAAAAATTAAAACCCCGTTTCCTAAGCTGCAATTCTAAACCCTAGTATCCTTGTGAATGAGTTGGATGAGGGGTGTCTAACAGTTTCCCTTCGACTAAGAACGAGTCCAACAACTTAGAATCTCTGACCAAATTAGGGTTATCCTTTATATTCCCTTCTCAAAGATAAAAATTAAGAGTGCCGACTCTCATTTTAAAACCAGTTACAACAGAAGCGTCTCTTCCAAATTTTCTGATTTGGGGACTATTGGTGAAAGAATTGAAGCGGGTATAAAAAGTGTCAAGATAAAAGAGGCATCATCCAATACTCCTTACAATTTGAAGAAGCATGTTCCTAACTTATCGAAGAAGAAGGATGGAGAAATTAATGTTGTCGCATCGCATCCAAGGACACAACAACCATTGGTAATTCCACGAGAACAACAACAATATAACAACTTTGAAAGGCCTACGAGAAGATTTGATGCTCTCCCCATGCCTCACAGTCAATTACTGTAGCACTTACTCAAAGCATCTTTGGTGGAGATGAAGCCACTAGCCCTTATGTGATACAGTGGGAGAACTGACTTGAGGTTTTTGCGTTTTATCGCAAATATTGCGGTTAACAAGAGTCGCCACTGACTTTTCTTTTATCCAATAAAGAAAGGTGAAAAAGCACAGGAAAGACCTTTTGAGATGTTTTCTTGAGTTCGGGGGGTAGATTATGAAAAGGGAAGGTATTAGCACCCTTTCATCCATGGTTTTTGCGTTTTATCGCAAATGTTGCGGTTAAGAAGACTTTTCATCCATGGGCTCTTAGTTACTTGCTATATCACTTGCTTTTATTGTTTGAAAATGTGTTTGGTGTGGTTTTGAAAGTATTTTGTAAAAGAGGTCATTCGTTTAGGCAATCTTTGTAATGATTCTCGTTCGTAAGAATGTATACAAAGATGTTTATCTTTTTGAAAATGTTTTCAATGTTTGTAAAATGTTTGGAAATGTGTGTGTTTGTTTTGAAAATAGCAAGATAATTGTTTGGGAATACAGCAAGTAACTAGAAGTAATCTACCTACTCAAATGTCTTTCTTGTGCATTTTCTATTCCTTTGACATTGTTGTCTTACCATTAATTTGGTAAGCAACCCTATCTTTGGATGTAAACGGGACGGGCGTGGGTCATCGTATAACTATGATTAGCAATATTGCAAAGTATCTTAGCATTTTGAGGGACCAAGATCATTTTGAAAGGAAACTTTGATAGCGTCATCGAGGGACTATGATCTTGTATTTTTTCGATTTGTTTATGCTAAGACACCCCACATGCATAACATGACCATTTTTTAGGCAACACGTGAGATTACCCTAAGGGTGCATGTGTGCAAAGTGTGTTTGATTGCATGTATTTAGTCTTTGATTTTTGGTGGTCTACTTGTTGGTTTTATCTTTCCAGACACGCCTAATTACTAGCATTTACATTTGAAAGCGATAAATTGCAGAAATGTAAAGTCATACGCTATTACAATATTTAGGGGATGGGGATACAAATTTATGAATGGGGGTTGTAAGTAAAAAATAAGTCCTAAATTACTATTACAACCATATTGAAATGCATAAAAATATACAAGAAAATGTCAAATTGACTAGTTTAGAAAATGTTTTTGTCTTAAGGAAATAAAATAAAAGAATTTTTTTTTATGTTTTTTATTTTAATAATAAAAAAGATGAAAAGGAAAATAAATGCAAAAATAGAGAAGGCGTGTTGACTCTGAGGTCCTGCAAAAAACGTCAGAGGGAAAGGGAACAGAGGTTCTGGATGGATACACTCTGAATTCCTACAAAAATGTTAGAGGGAAAACACAAAGGTTTTGGGTGGTGTCCAACCAGTGAACCAAAAGTCAGAAGTTCTGTATTACATTGAAACAGTGAGCAAGCGTCAGCAGTTCAGTGTATTTGACATGTAAGGAGAACTCAGAAGTTCTGTGTTGTGTTAAGATTGTGAGTGAACATCAGAAGTTCAATATTATGCTGAGCCAGTGGGTGAACATCAGAAGTTCAGTGTGTGTTAACAGTGAAAAAAGTCATGGAAGTTCTGTGTGTTAAAACAGTGAAGAGAACTCAGAAGTTCTGCGTGCTTAAACAGTGAGAAAATCCTAGAAGTTTTGTGTGTTAAAATGATGAGTGAAAAACAGAATTTCTGTGTTACATTTCAGTTCTTAATCGGCACAACAACAATTCGTTCAGTTCAGCAAATCAGAATAATCATAGCACAATAAATCCAGAAATTCCAATCCTAAGTTTGAGCCTAGCATTATTCTAGAAGTTATGATCCATAGTTTTTCTATTCATACAATGATATGTACAATATTAATACTATGATATTTACATGGTAATGATGTTCAGAATGAAAAGCAAGTAAAGTCAGAAAGACTTACCTGGAGCGTACTTGGAGCTTTGAGTGGCTGCCTTTGGAAGTTCTGAGTCAGCAAGAGAGACAGAAGAGTGGTTGTGTCCTTTTGTTCGAAGGAAAGAACAAAGGTTTGTTTTTATGTATGAGAAATCTGGATTTTTATAAAGGTTTCACAATTTCCTTTTCTCTCTTTTGGCCAATCTCTCTCTTCAAAAGCCAGCCCCTTGAACGTGTGATGGAGCCAAGTATTTATAGATGAATTTGTTGTAACTTTGGGGGGAAAACAAATAGGATTTTAACCTGTTTTAGCATCCTCTTCCTTTGCTTTTTCATCACAGTTTTTGTATGCTAGTTTGGTGTAATCATGAGATGCAGGCGTAGGCTGAGCCAGCCGTTGGTCATAGGTCTGCAGTAAGTTGTATAAGCAAGGTTTTGGGATTTGGTCAAGTTCTGACCAGAGCTTTGAAAAATAGCCTTCATGTGCTGAAGCGCTGCCTTGTCTTTGAAACAAGCATGGTGGCTGTCAGCAGGAATTAAGGAAAAGCAAAAGCAAAGTTGCTATCCCAAGACAATAGAGGTACACGTGGTGAAGATCCTTTGGATAAAGACTCAAAAGGTGGTTATGAGCATTAAATGAGCATTAAATGACGATGAGACTTATCACAACCATAAATCCTGCAACATGAATGTTGTACCCCAAAATTTGCCCTTCTATATTCTTCAAGGTTTGTCAAGGATCATCTTCAAATGGTTCAAGACTACTCAAGGATTGCACAGTCCAAATGCCTCCTAAGCCAGTCAAAATTAGGGTTTTGGTTCCCTCAAGGAATGTGAGGTTCTCAATGGTTCAAACAAGTCTCATAGGCCTATATACATTCTCAAGCACCTACATGCCAAGTTTCAAGACTCACAATGCCAGTTTGCACAGTCAAAAGCCCTATTTGATCCACAGTCAACTGTAAGGGCAAAATGGTCATTTTGCAGTCAAAAGTCATAATTTTTGGTCAACATCTTATTTTGAGTCCACAATCATCATTTGATCAAGTCTTGATCATGATTCCACAAGCATGGCTCAAAAATCATCAAAGATGCAAAAGTTACTATTTTTGGACAGTAGAAAAGTCAACTGTATCTTGACCAAGGCATAACTTTTTCATGATTCATCAGAAAAATCCCATCCAATGCTCATTTTGAAGGGGATGACATTTCCTACAATCCATCTTCACACTCCAAGTCCAAGAAATGCTCTCACAAAAAGTTATCAATTTCTACATTATAGGTCAATTTCAAAAGTCAACAAAAATGCACTTTAAGTCAAAGACCATAACTTGAGATTTGTAAATCCAAATGACATGGGACCAAAGGCATTGGTTAGAGGACTTCAAGACCTTTCCAAAATGTCCAAGAACATGTCCATATGATCAAAATTGAGCAAGATATGCATTGGAGAAGTTGGGAAATTTTTGTGAATTTGGAAAAGTCAACTTTGCTCAAAACACTTTGTTTTTGCTAATGGGCCTCAAATTCCTTCTTGAAACTTTATTCAAAGCTTATGCACGACCCATTGATATTATTTGAATTTATTTTCTTATTTTTTATTAATTAATTGGATTTTTAATTGATTTTAATTCATTTAATTAATTTAAATTGTAGGAAATACAAATATTTGATTTTTTTTCAATCTTTTTGTGAAGCAAACAAGCTCAAGATATGCTGGCAATTCGTGTGCAAATCCAAGGGACAAATATCTCCAAGTTTGGCAAGTTTCTTCAATCAAAAAGATTCAAAAAGATGTGATTGCAAATCAAATATTTAAACCATCATGCAATGGATTTTTTGTGCAAGATTTAACCTAATTCTCCTCTACTATATATACACAAGCAAAACCTAATGTCATGGACGAAAAATCTCTGCAGAAAAAAGCCATAGCCATTCAAGAAAATTCAAAGAAAACTCAAAAATGTTTTCCAGGTTCCAGCACGATTCAAAGCAATTGGTGGATTTTAATACATTGCTGGAACTCTCAGGGACGTTTTGCAATCAAAACCACACGCTAAAGCTTAAGAAATCACTCTAAACAGTCGCACGGTTTGCATACTTTTTCAGAATCGAAACTCATATTTCATGCATAATTAACATGCTTTAATCATTGTTTTGTGTTGCTTGAATTCATATGAAGCTAATGGTATTAGTTAATTGCATTATAATGCCCAGAATCACAGGTTACCATTGAAGAAATTTAGGGTTCATGAGTTCTCAAATTGGGGCTTTATTACCCAGGAAAAATTAGAACCTCTAATGCATATGGTTGAAATCGTGGAATCCAGACGAACACAAATCCATACTCGCGAAATATTTATGTTAAGCATAGAGCTATTCGCTATTATTCCTCATGTCAAATTATGGGGGTTAAAAACCCCTGCTATCTAACATGTATTTTGCAGGTTCAGTGAAGACGGTGGTGAGGTGGAGATACGTGGTTGGGTGATTCAAAAAGCGCGCGTGTTTGTTTTGCTTTACAACATAGTTATTATTTTCCCAATATATTATTTGAGTATTATCTTAATAACAAACGCAGGCAAGTGGTTCAGTGGATGTTGCGTTGGCTGGTAACCATTGGGACCTGGGTTCGAATCCCAGGTCCCCCCAAATACTCCTATATTATTTTGTTTAATATATTCACATGCAGGCAGTCCAAGAGTGTTCCACCATGCACTCTCATATCCCAGGCGCCATGTGGCTTCAAGCAGCAATCTAATGGCCATGATGGAGTGATTACCATACTCCTGGTCAACCCTGCGCGTGGACAGTTCCCCAAGGTCAAACAGGCTGGAGAGCTTAATGGGCCAGATTTCCAAACAAACCTCCAAAAAGGCCCAGCACCCCCCCTGGTTTCTTTATTCTTTTCTTTTTTAATTTCCATTTAATTATTTTATTAATTATTATTATTATTAGTTAATTAACTCACAAATTAATTATTTTTCATAATAAATTCAGAAACCTAAAATATTATTTATTTTTATCATTTATTAATTTCACTATTAATTATTTTTTGTAAATAAATTCTAAATATAATTAATTTAGTTAATTAGGTTAACTTTGATTTTTTTTCACAATAAATAAAATTAACCTAGAATTAGGGTTTTGACAACTTTTAATTTCTTTAAAACATAAAAAACTTAAAAAAACATTTCTTTTATTTAATTAATTAGAATTATATTTAATTAAATGCAAAAAGGACCAAACTTTCATTCTTTTCTCAAAAAGGGTCAAAACCCTAGGGACGTCCCCGATTTAATTTCTTTGCGCGCATATTTATTTTTGATTATATTTATGTAATTGTTCCGAGGATGTAATAGCATAATTAGGACTTTTATCACTTTCTTTATTTTTCTCGCAATTTACTTTTCAAGGGTTGCTTTTGGCGATGTAAATACCCGACGCCTTGTAATAGCGTAGATTTACTTTCCGCAATCTACTTTCCGCAAATTATTAACTGTTAACTATGCATGACAAGACTTGCCTGAAATTAAAATCAAACCCGTAGCTCACAATAAACATGTGCAAAGATAATTTAAACCTGAATCCTGACACACTCGCACATGCCACTCCTAGGGTACGCCTCACTTGGTTGCCTCGACATGGTCATTGAGTATAGGGTGTTTTAGAGGTCGCCCTCCTGTCTAAAGATCCAGTTGCCTCGAATCGGTTGCCTCGGATAAAAAGGATCTAGGACATCAGGGTTACCGCTAAGGCGTCCTACTATTGCTTTGGTGACCACACATGTCCCTATAATCGAATTGACCCGAATAACTCCAACGACGGTGCTACCTACTTCTCAATAGTGGGATAGTACTGTCTAAAGGACATTTACACAACTTAATTTCTTTTGAGTAGGTAGATTTCTCTAAGGTACTTGCTCTTTCAAAAAACAACTTTTCGCACTTACACTTTCAAACAAAAGTTTTCAAACAAACACTTCATACACTCTTGAGGATAGATACAAGAGTTACCTAGAAGTTTTCAAACTAAACTTTTTCAAAACCCACAAACACAAGAAAAGCAAACATTTTTTGAAAACATAGTGAGCAAGTACCTAAGAGCCCGTGGATAACCACAGATAGAAAGGGTGCTAACACCTTCCCTTTCTATAATCTACCTCCCGAACCGAGAAACATCTCGAAAAGGAATTTTGCTGTGCTTTTGTCCTTTCCTTGTTGGAGAATATAAAAGACGGTGGCGACTCTTGCTTACCGCGACATTTCGCGAACCAGCATTTCAAAACAGTCAGTTCTATTTCCACCGATCACAATGAAACTCTACACCAAGGCTTAGTTCTGGATCAGAAGTTCTGCTTCAGCGTAGCATCCCATCTTCTGATCCTCTTATCTTATGGCTCTAGCATGTTCTGAAGGAGCTTTCAGACTTTGTATTACGCTTCATCACCTTCTTTGTCTTATCCTAACAAACTCTGGCTGAACTTGCGTAGATGCTGAAGAGCCATATTCTGACTAAAGATTATGTGCTGAACCATGTTTACAACTTATGACTGCATCTGCCTGGACTCTGGCTCAGAAGTTCTGAAGTGTCATTTTTCTTAAATACTTAGAAAAATCCCAAGTATTTAGAAATTTGGCTTTTCCATAGTAAATTTGACTTTTGAACTTTTGATGATACAAACTTCATATTCCAACATGTCTTGATGAAATATGATTCTTGAAACTTGGTTTTGGTCCAAAGGTCAAAGTTAGACTTCTCAGCGCGCAAATGACCATTTTTCCCTTGTGAATGGTTTGCTTGGAAAGAAATGATAATTCAAGGCTTGGAATTGGATGGAAGCAAACTTGAGGATCCAAGGTGATTCCTTGATAAATGAGAGGGCAAATTTTGGGGTACAACACCTTCCAATTGGGGCACTCCCGCCAAAATATGACGCTAATGCGAGGTGCGAATATCATGCCAATTTTTCGAGGCATGCCATAGAAAAATGTTGGGCCTTCAGACATAAGGTTCAAGATTTGCTGGATTCCCAAGATATCACTTTTGACAAGCCTAATATTAAGACGAACCTCATGCCTCCGCATGGTGGTCCAACTGTGAATGTAATTGAAGTAGCTACTGACCATGGAGAGATCAAAGAGCAGATTCGTACCATCCAGGAAACCTTTATCAACAAAGGGGTAGAGCATGGTGGACAAGTAGCAATCATATCCAACAAAAGAAGCACTAAAAGAGCATATGACTTCATTCGTGAGTGTGCTCCAGGTGAAGAACTCAAGAATTAGACAGTCGTGGAGATTCCAGACATCTTTTTCATTCCAAAGTAATTTTTCCTGTTTTTAAAAGAACCCATGTCACGCCTGAGGCATAAGGGTAGCTTGTAAGGGCCCCCGATTTGTTTTAAATAGTATTTTCAATTAATAAGAGTTTTGTTTGCACTCAATTAAGATCCTTGTCTTTCTCTTGCATTTATCTCTGATGTTTTAAAATGGAAATACTTTTCTTCATATGCATTTTACAAATTCACATACTTAGCTGCACCAAAACATGATAAATGTGTAGATCCATACCTAAACCCACCGATAATTTTACTGCTGCTATCTGATATAATTTTGATGCACCAATTAACCAAGCTGAAGAGGAAGATGAAGAAGATCTTAAACTCTCTGAAGAATTGGCGAGGGTATTAGAGCAAAAAGCAAACATTATACAACCATACCAAGAATTTATTAAGATCATTAACCTTGGCACAGAGAAGGATCCGAAAGAGATCAAGATAGGTACAACCTTGGAGGAAAGCGTCAAAGAAAGGCTGATCAAGATTTTGCATGAGAATATGGAATAATTTTCCTGGTCTTATAGAGATATTCCGGGATTAGATACATATATTGTGGTGCATAGGCTACCTCTCAAGAAAGGTTGTTCTCCAGTTAGACAAAAGCTCAAAAGAACTCGTCCAGACATGCCTGGCAAAATTCGAGAAGAGGTTTGTGATACGGTGGCAGAACCGACTGTTAATACTGGTTTGCATTTTTTGTTTTCAAATGTCGCGGTAAGCAAGAGTCGCCACCGACTTTTCTTTTATCCAACAAAGGAAAGGGTGAAAAGAACAGAAAAGACCTTTTTTCGAGAGTTTCTGAGTAAGGGGGTAGATTATGGAAAGGGAAGGTGTTAGCACCATTTCCATCCATGGTTTTCCATGGGCTCTTAGGTACTTGCTCATTTTTGAAATTGCTTGTGTTTATGTGTTTTGAAAAGCTTTGAAAATTGTCTTAGTGCGGCGATTCGCTTTACGATAACTCTTGTATCAGTCCTCAAGAGTGTGATAAAGAGTTTTGAAAACTTTTGTTTGAAAAGTATTTGAAAGTGTAGTGTGCAAATTTATTTGAGCAAGTACCTAACAATTATCTACCTACTCGAAAAAAGACTGTTCTTTTCCTCTTATCCTTTAGACCGTGTTATCCTACTATTAGTGAGTAGGTAACCCTAGTCGTTGGATGTATGAGGGACTATCGAAAGGGACGTATGGTCATTGAAGGAAACATGTAAGGATACCTTAGCATTTCGAAGGGACTATCATCATAAGATCATTTCTCACGGGTAACTCGAGGGACATTTTAGGGACTATGATCTTCATGATGATTTTAAACTAAGGGTCTTTGCTAAGAGTATCCCTACGTTCGAGGGAAATGACCATTGTTTCCGAAGGCAACCAAGTGAGGTAATACCCTAGGGGTACAAGTGTGCAAAAGTGTGCTTTTTCCGATATGTCTTATCTTGTGCAATTAGGATTATCTAGGTTCAATTAATCATTATCATTCAGGCAACCCTATTAAACATTCATCTAGGCAGTTTGTCAGGCGGGAAAATAAATGACGGAAAGATAAAATTCCTAACTATTACAAGGCTTTGGTGCAATTACATAATCAATGACTGATGTGATACGGTGGGAGAACTGACTTGGGTTTTGCGTTTGTATTCGCAAATGTTGCGGTTAGCAAGAGTCGTCACCGACTTTTTATTTTATCCTAAGGAAAGGTTAAAAAGCACAGCAAAAACCTTTTGAGATGTTTTCTTGGGTTCGGGGAGTAGATTATAGAAAGGGAAGGTATTAGCACCCTTTCTATCCATGGTTATCCATGGGCTCTTAGTTACTTGCTTAGATCACTTGCCTTTTGTTTTTAATTTGTTTGAAATGGTGCTTTGTGTGTGGGTTTTGAAAATGTTTTGAAAAGATGCCAATGTGGTGGCAACCTTTGTAATGATCCATGTGGGGATGTATACAAAGATGTATGTCTTTTGAAAAAGTTTTCATTTGTTTTTGAAAGTTGTTTTGAAAGTGTAGTGATGTGTGATTTTGAAATTAGGCAAGTGTTTTGTTTTGCAAGTTTGATTCAAGTAACTAAGAGGTTATCTACTCCTAAATTTCTCAAGAGATTATTGCTATGTTTTAACCCTTTTAACAAGTTTGTTCCACCATTGTATTTGGTGGACAATCTTATGTTAGGATGTGAAAGGGACGGGCGCGGGTCATCGTTTAGACCATAATTGCAACAGCGTTAAATGTCTTTGGGCAATTTTCTTTTAAGGGAATTGATCATTTGTTTTTTGTTTGTTTTGAAAAGTTTTATCGAGGGACTATGATCATTCAAATTGTTTGCTTTGCCCAAAGAAGTTCAACATACAATATGGCCCAATTTTGAAAGGCAACAAGTGGAATACCCTAGGGGGTGCAAGTGTGATTTGTGTGTCCATTTTCATGCTTATTTATCTTGAGATTAGGTCATAACTATTTTTTATCGTTTTTTCGCATACAAACCCTAATTCTAACATGTTATCATTAGAAAGCAATAAAATGCGAAATTAAATTTACTAAGCTATTACAAAACCAAATATGGGAAGAGGGGTACAAATGTTCAAATGGGGATATTGACAAGAATTTAAATCTAAATTATTACATCATTTTGAATATTTGCAATTTAATCAATGTACAAAAATTAAATAAGAATGCAAGATGCAAAAGAAATGTTTTGTATATGTATGAAAAAATATTATTTATGTAAAAGAGAAAAGAAAATAAAAATTATATTATTTTTTGGAGTATTTTGAATTTAGGGCAAAAACCCTAATTTTAAAGAAAATGCATTATTATCTAATTTAATACAACTATTTATTTATTATTTATAAAAATAAAATAAAATGAAGTATATTATGGAAAAAGTATTTTTGTATCAAATATTAATAAAAATAAAAAAAAGTATTTTTATATTTTAACTTAAACATATTAATAAACATATATATATATATATATATATATATTAAATCTTAAATATGTATTATACACAAAATAAATATTTATTTAATATTTTAATAAAATAAATAAAAAGAGTATTTTTTATGTGAAATATTTTCAGAAGGTAAATAAAAAAAAATGTATTTACACTATTTTTTATTTATTCTAATAATAGTGTATATATAATATTTATATGCAAACAAAAGAAATAAATCAAATAAATATGCCATATATTCAAAAAATGATGGAAAAAATATTTTTTATATTTTTAATGTCATGAGAAAAAATAAACAAAGTCAATCAAAAAAGAAAAAGTCAAAAAGAGTCAAAAATGAAGCAAATGGGCTCAGGGGGTGTAATAGCAATTAAGTGGTGTGAATAAGAAAAAATGCACATGCCCAGCCCAAAGCTCACTGTCTTCAACCTCCAGCACAAATGTTTGAAAAAACGCGCGCCATGTTCAGCTTCTTCTAACTCTTGATTCCTGGCTTTTTAACAAAAACTCATAACACAACAAATGTTCAGCATGAAGAGACGGTTCTAACCATGTATGGAACTTGACCTAACTCTCTAAGATGAGGGAGAATTTCTCCTCCCCCAAATCCTAACCTAATTTTTCTGCCATTTTCAAACTACAAATTCTCTCTACTCAGGCAAAAGAAATGAAATGTAAAGATATGTACATGCTCAGGGCTATGAGTAGAACCTTGTTTCTTCACAAACTTAAGACTAAAGATGCATGACAAGAGAGATACGAGTTCAAAGTTTTACCTGTGCAGCTGAACTTCTATCTGGAGAATGAGGAACTTCTAGTGCAAGGTAATGACTGGAAAAGCTTCCTTGAGGTCCAGGGATGCTGTTTCAATGTTTACTTTGTCTTGAGAGCTTCTGAATCAAGCTATGGAACTTCAACTGCAAAAGGAAAAAATGAAAATGGTGGAAACTGTTAGGGTGATTACAGGTCAGGTTTTAGGCCATGGTTAGCTTGCATATGTTGTAAGGAAGGTAGAGGAACATGTTTGGACAAGAATGCTCGAAGGGATTGAGAGATAGCACTCAATCTGCAGGGGTTCCCCTGTTTGAGCAGTTTCAAGGTGATTCTGAGATGGAGGGTGCTTGAGAGGTCTAGGACTCGTGCAAAAGCTTGGATATGTTATGTGTAAGGTGTTTGATAATTTCTTTCTTGTGTTTGTAAGCTGAGATGAGATATGGCACAAGTTATGGACTTTTCTTGAACTTGAAGCAAACAAAAGCAAGTTGGCTTTCTAGGTCAGTAGAGGACCCCCTAATGTGCTGCATAATCCTCTCTTGATCAGTGTGTTATGCACATAATCTTGTGCCAAGCAGATTTTCCATGTACTTTCTTGATTTGCAATTGGACATAAAGTTAATCTTTTCAAAAATGGAAAGTTCACTTTATCTAGTTTAGGATTAATCTTGCATACAATGCTTGCACTCAAAGAACAACACTCTAACACATTGAATATGCATTAAATTATTGAGTATGGAATGGTTCAAGGACCTGTAATCAAGCATAAAGCAAGCTGAGTTCAAATTTGCAAAGTTATGAACATGTCTTGATGAAGAACAAAAGTGAATTTTTGCCAACTTGTGAAATTCGAATCTCTCAAGTTATGAGGTTGTTTGATAAGTTCTTGGACATTTTGGAAAGCTTGGAATGTGTACTACAATCCATCTTTGAAATGCAAATTAAAATTATAAGTGGAAGGGTATGAAAAGTGGCCTTGAAGTGGGGTAGAAAACCTTGTCAAAATAGGTTAAAATTTCACTAAGTTAAAAATGGTTTAGTGCCCTTATTCAAAAACTTGTAACTTGAGATACAAGCTTCAAATGAGAAAACTTTGTGAATCAAAGTTGTAGATTATGCAACAAGCTACAACTTTCATGTTTTGACTTTTGTTTGAATCCAAATGGATCTTGGTGAAAAGGTGGGGCAAAGTTGGGGAAAAAATTAGGGTTTTTCATAACTTAGAAAAATTCTAAGTTATGAAAAATTCCATTTTCAAACCCTAATTTGCATTTTGTGATTTCTTGGTGAACAAGTTTCATGACTTGGCATGTTTTGATGAAAAATGAATCTTGACTCTTGATATTGACCAAAAAGTCAAAGTTTGACTTTTCAGTATACAGTCAAAATTGATCAATTGACTGGGAAATTCAACTGTTAACCTTGTGTACTTGGGATCTTTTGAGCTTGTTGAGCATGTCAAGATAATTCCATGGGGTCCTTGAGTCCATATGTGAGCTTGATTTGCCATTGGCTAGGTCAAACAGTCAAAAATTGCCTTTGTGCAGTCAAAACCCTAAAAATGACCATTTTGCCCTTTTGGTGATCTGGTCCAATTTCTTGTGGAATTGTGATCCAAACTTGATCAAATGGTCCATATGAGTTCAAAATGTTGATGTGGGTCAAAAATCATGAGGTTTGACTGTCAATTGATCACAGTTGACTTTTTCCCCAATACAGCTGATTTCTAGGTCAACTGTCCAATTGACTGGGCAAAGCTTGGAATCAAGACTTGAAACTTGGTGAGGGTAAACTTGGGAGTCCAATATGAAGCATGAAAGTCATCTTAGGAATTTTAGGTCAAAACATCCTTGGGCAAACACAAACCCTAATTTGAGTCCACAGTGCTAGGAGAAGTCTTGTAGAGGAAACCCTAACTGGATCTTGGTCTTCAAGGGTCTTGGGATGAGAAAATGTTGAGGAAATGGGAGGGCAAATTTTGGGGTACAACAGTTGCCCCTGTTCAATCTTCTTGAACCTGAAGAGTTAGATTGGCAAGTTTGCCTTTCGCGACTCGAGGGTAAAAGGAGATTGGACACTAGAGTGCCCGGAAATTTGCACTCGCATGTTGGAGTATCAAGGTGATGTCAGGAATGGGCTTATAGATGCCATCTGGAAATGTGACAGAACTTTGTCGGGAATGGGCTTATAGATGCCATTTGGAAGTGTTGATCGCATAAGAGATTCCTTAGCGAGAACTTGTGTATTTGAGAAAGACAGATGTTTTCCTGGCTTGTTACAGGTGTTTGATCTTCAATCTCCTCATGCAGATATGCCCTGGCTAGATACAGGTGTCGAATCTACAATTGGTTGTTCACAGATGTGCCCTGGCTGGATACAGGAATCGAATCTGGAAATAGTCGTTAATAGATGTGCCCTGGCTGGATACAGGAATCGAATCTGGAGATGTGGTCAACAGATATGCCCTGGCTGGATACAGGAATCGAATCTGGAGATGTTGTAGTTGATAGATGTGCCCTGGCTGGATACAGGAATCGAATCTTCGAACTTTTCGGATGTGCCCTGGTTAGATACAGGAATCGAGTCTGGAAACTGATCACTCTCAGATGTGCCCTGGCTGGATACAGGTATCGAATCTTCGAACTTTTCGGACGTGCCCTGGCTAGATACAGGAATCGAGTCTGGAAACTGATCACTCTCAGATGTGCCCTGGCTAGATACAGGTATCGAATCTGGAATTGTGACAGTTGAAGGTAGTTGTTTTTTGGGATTGTCTTTTTCCTGAAAAGGCAAAAAACGTAAGTTGTATGCAATGTCATGATGTATGATATGCATGATGTCATGATGTTCAACATGAGATGGTGTTGTATGCGCTTTATAATATATGTAAGCAAGATGTATGAAAATGTGAAATGTTTATGGATGTAATTTCGCCTTAGGAAAATAAATCCTTGACGATTGGCCGGAGAATGTGCTCTGTGGAAGAGATACTTGGCCGAAGTTTTGATAAGAGGCCTGTTGAGGACTTTAATGATGGATTCCGCTGGGGATAATGATGATAAACTCCGCTGGGGATTGAAGGAACTTTGTCGAGGGCGGTCTTCCGTGGTTTTTAGCTGAGGATAACCCAGTTATAAGTCCTTGTGAGGAAATAACTCTAAATAAAACTCGGGAGAGACGTCCGTACTCTGCAGGGGATAAGTTTCCAGAATCTACTGGGGAATGTTGTGACTTTTTCAGGATCGACGGGGAATCAACTCCGCTTGGGGAAAGTATTGCCGAATCTTGTTTTACTCTGCGGGGAGTTGAGATGATTTGGCCACATTCTTCGGTTGAATCTACCTTGGTACCTTGGCGGACAAAACAACCAGGCTGCATTAGACAACCCCATAGTGCCCCTGTCTCCGATGTCACCTGTAATCAATCTCTTGTTTCATATGTAAACATTTATGAATCAGCAATTTAATGTCAAATGCATATATCAAAAGATGAACATTGGACGTTCTTCGCAAGACAAAACAGAAAAAAGGAAAACAATTGGCACTTTTAACTGAAAAGTATATTTGTATTGATTTAAACTTTGCCTGTGAATAGGCGTTTTTTGTACAAGAGGCTGACATCCTAGTAAGAGGACATCGCCAAATAGTATAGAGTTTATAATTTGAAAAAGGAAACAAAACAGCTATGTGAACAATCCCACTGGGTTCCAACTCTGCTATCGCCTTTATGTCTTCGAACGTCTCATCGCTTTGCTACCTAGTTGAAGATGAAGCTGATTGGTCAGTGCCGAAATCTGGAGCCAGATAGTTGATGCCGAATTCCGGATGCGAAATGATCCAATGAGACATAGTGTTACGCTTTCATCCCTAACTTTTGCCTGGACCGCCCTTTCGGGTTTTCAGTCCACCGGGATACCCTTTTTTGCCCAAGCCGCCCTTTCAGGTTTTCGACTTGCCGGGTGTACAGATTTTTATTCATTTCGTCCCTTACTTTTGCCCGAACCCTTTTGGTTCGCCGGGAAGCTCTTATTTTTGCCTAGGTATGTCAACCTAGCGGGTCTTTTATTTATGCGTAGTATTTTTTCACTATGTCTGCATTGGCGGGGTGAGGAAGGTCGTCACCATCCATGGTGGTTAGGATCATGGCTCCTCCTGAGAACACACGTTTAACCACAAATGGCCCTTCGTACGTAGGGGTCCATTTGCCCCGGGGATCACTTTGAGGAAGGATGATGCGTTTGATTACCAGGTCCCCAACTTGATACTCTTGCGGTCTGACTTTCTTGTTAAATGCCCTGATCATCCGTTTCTGATACGTTTGACCATGACAGATAGCAGTGAGCCTCTTTTCGTCAATCAGATTTAATTGATCAAGTCGAGTCTGGATCCAATCATCTTCATTCAAGTCTGCATCCTTCATTATCCGGAGAGAGGGTATCTGGACTTCAATTGGCAAGACTGCTTCCATGCCATAGACCAAGGAGAAGGGAGTTGCCCCGGTTGACGTCCTTGCTGAGGTGCGGTACCCATGAAGAGCGAACGGTAACATCTCGTGCCAATCCTTATAGGTCACTGTCATCTTTTGCATAATTTTCTTGATATTCTTATTGGCTGCCTCTACAGCCCCATTCATCTTCGGCCGGTAGGGAGAAGAATTATGGTGCTGTATCTTGAATTGTTCACAGAGTTCAGTGATCATTTTGTTATTGAGATTGGTACCATTGTCCGTAATGATTCTTTCCGGGACGCCGTACCAACAAATCAGATTATGCCGGATGAAACGTGCCACGACGCTCTTGGTTACTGTGGCGTAGGAAGCTGCCTCAACCCACTTCGTGAAGTAATCGATCGCCACCAAGATGAAGCGATGCCCATTGGATTCCGTCGGTCGGATCTCACCGATCATATCGATGCCCCACATTGCAAACGGCCAAGGCGCAGTCAGAACATTCAAAGGAACCGGAGGGATATGCACCTTGTCAGCATAGATCTGGCATTTATGACAAGTTCGGGAGTGTTGGTAGCAATCGGCTTCCATTGTGGACCAGAAATATCCTGCCCGAAGGATTTTCTTAGCCATGGTGTGTCCACTGGATTGTGTTCCAAATGTACCTTCATGCAGTTCCATCATGATTTTCTCTGCTTCTTCCTTATCCACACAACGTAGCAGAGTTGAATCATGATTCCGTTTGTAGAGAATGCCGTTGCTGAGGAAGAATTTTGCAGCAAATCTCCTCATGAACTTCTTATCATTGACAGATGCACCTTCAGGGTATTCCTGAGCTTCCAAGTACCTCTTCACCTCGTGATACCAGGGTTTCTCAGTCACCTTCTCAGCCTCGAGCTCGCAGCAGTATGCCGGTTCATCCAACTTCCAGATAATGATTCAGGGAGCCTCATTGTCCCATTTAACTTTGAACATTGAAGACATCGTAGCTAGGGCGTCTGCTAGCTGATTCTCCTCTCTAGGGAAGTGTTCGAAAGTTATCTCTTCAAAGTGGGGAAGCAAGGTCGACACATACTCCTTGTAAGGAATAAGATTCGGGTGTTTCGTATCCCACTCGCCTTTGATCTGATTGATCACGAGAGCGGAATCTCCGAAGACACTTAGAAATTTTATCCTTAAGTCGATTGCAGCTTGTAAACCCATGATACATGCCTCATATTCTGCCATATTGTTGGTGCAGCTGAAACATAATCGGGCGGTGAGGGGAGTATGAGTTCCTTTGGGAGATATGATTACAGCGCCGACGCCGTTACCCAAAGCATTGGAGGCTCCATCAAAATGCATAGACCATCGGGATCCTTCCTCAGGTCCTTCATCCGGTCCAGGTACTTCACAGTCAGTTACCACCATGATGTCTTCGTCCGGAAAATCAAAGTTCAATGATTGGTAATCGTCCACAGGTTGGTGTGCCAAATGATCTGCCATTACACTTCCCTTAATTGCTTTCTGAGTTGTATACTGGATGTCATATTCTGTCAAGATCATTTGCCATCTCGCTATTCTTCCAGACAGAGCGGGCTTTTCAAATATGTACTTGATGGGATCCATCTTTGAGATCAATAAAGTAGTGTGAGTCAGCATATACTGTCTCAGCCGGCGAGCAGCCCATACAAGAGCGCAGCAAGTTTTCTCGAGCAGTGAGTAACGAGACTCACAGTCGGTAAACTTTTTTCTCAAGTAATAAATAGCGTGCTCTTTTCGGCCAGACTCGTCATGCTGCCCCAGTACACACCCCATTGAATTGTCAAGTACTGTCAAGTATAGTATCAGAGGCCTTCCTTCCACCGGTGGCATAAGAATGGGTGGCTCTTGGAGATATTCCTTTATCTTTTCAAAGGCGGCCTGACATTCATCAATCTAGCGTACTACTTGATCTTTCTTCAGTAATTTGAAGATTGGCTCACGAGTAGCAGTCAGATGTGAGATGAATCGGGCAATGTAATTCAGTCGTCCTAGGAAACCTCTGACTTCTTTCTCTGTTCTTGGAGTCGGCATCTCTTGTATGGCTTTTACCTTGGCAGGGTCCACCTGAATACCTTTATCACTTACAATGAAACCTAGCAACTTTCCGGATCTTACCCCAAAGGTGCATTTGTTGGGATTCAATCTCAGCTTGTACAACTTGAGTCAGTCAAACAGCTTCCTCAAATGGTCAAGGTGCTCCTCCTCAGTTTGAGACCTTGCAATCATGTCATCAACGTATACCTCAATCTCATGATGGATCATATCATGAAATAAAGCAACCATGGCACGTTGATAGGTTGCCCCAGCATTTTTCAATCCGAATGTCATGACCTTATAACAGAAGGTGCCCCATTGAGTCACAAAGGTAGTCTTCTCCATATCTTCTGGAGCCATCTTGATCTGATTATACCCTGAAAAACCATCCATGAAAGAGAATACCTTGTGTTGAGCTGTATTGTCAACAAGGACATCAATGTGAGGTAGGGGGAAGTCATCCTTGGGGCTGGCCCTGTTCAGATCCCTGTAGTCAACACACATTCTGACTTTACCGTCCTTCTTCGGCACTGGCACCACATTGGCAACCCACTGAGGGTAAGAAGTCACTGCGAGGAACCCGGCATCAAACTGCTTCATAACCTCGGCCTTAATCTTTTCAGACATCTCTGGACGCATCCGTCGGACTTTTTGCTTTACCGGAGGGCAATCCTCCTTGGTTGGCAGGTGGTGAACTACAATGTCGGCATCCAAACCAGGCATATCTTCATAGGACCAAGCAAAAATCTCCATGTAGTCTTGTAGCATCTGGATCAATCGTTGCTTCACGCTGAGCTCTCGATTGGCACCAATCTTGACCTCTTTCCTATCTGTCTCAGTACCCAGGTTAATTGTCTCCACCGGCTCTTCATGTGGCTGAATAGCCCTCTCTTCCTGGAGTAGCAGTCTTGCGAGTTCACTAGGCACTTCGCAATCATCTTCACCTTCGTCTTCGGCCAAGTTGATCGGATTTTCGAAGTCATAACTGGCGGTAGCAGAGCTGTTACCAGTGAGATCCAGAGTGGATTGAAACCTGTATAAGTGAGTGTGTGTAAATATAGCTGTTTTGCAATATATATAACACAAAAAGGAAAAGAGCACAAGATTTGAAATGCAACAAACGTCCAATGTTTTGATTGATGATATATGAAAATGTCATACAAAAAGCCCTCACAAATGGAGCTACGATGCCCCGGGTAGGACACCGAGCCAACAAAGTTTTAACATATTGTTTGTTACAAATTGGAAATCAAAAGAAATTAATTACTGCGTGACAAATGTGATAGGGGTAAAATCCTTTGCCGTCCAGTTGCTTGGTCCGTTGCTGGTAGTCGGGTAGATCCAACTGTCAAACTCTGCTTCCTCCACATCCTCCTCGATAGCATTCACCCTTGAGCTGGAAATAAACACCGGAGCCTTTCTGATCTTCTCTTTGCGCACAGCCTTCTGAGCCTCTGCAGTAAAGCCTAACCCAAACTTGTCGTTCTTCTGAGTGAAGTCAGGAAGCTGACCCCAGTTTGCACAATCGCCTTTCTGAACCACAACCCGGGCATCCCTTAGAGAAGCCATCTTCAAGGAAACATTCTCTTCGACTATTGTTTCTGCTGCTGCTGAAATTGGATGCACCTCCTCGAAATGCTGAAAGGGGGTTTCAATAAACTCCCCATCCATCTCAATGTATATGAAGGAATTCAAATGGATCACCATATACTCCTCTTCTCCTTGCACAATGACGATCTTCCCCCTGACGGGATACTTCAGCTTCTGGTGCAAGGTGGAGGTCACTGCCCCAGCTTTATGGATCCAAGGTCGACCCAGTAGACAAGAGTACGATGGACGTATATCCATCACATAAAAAGTAGAGTCAAACACTTGAGAGCCCACACGAATATGGATGTTAACCTCTCCATGAACCATCCTTTTTGAACCGTCAAAGGCCCTGACGATGATATTGCTGGGCTTCAATTCCAGGCCTTCATAATCCAGACGGTCTAAAGCCTTTTTCGGTAGGACATTCAAGGAAGAACCAGTATCCACCAATACATGCGCCAGAGTAGTGCCCCTGCATTCAATAGAGACATGCAGGGCATCATTGTGGTCTCTTCCCTTCGCAGTCAGGTCAGCATCTGAAAAACCCAAGCCATTGTCTGCCGTCAGATTTGCTATGCAATCAGTGAACTGGACTCCAGATGTTTCCTACGGCACATGGGCCGTCTTGAGAAATGAGATCAAGGCCTTAGCATGGGCCTCAGAGCATAGCAATAAGGAGAGCAGGGAGATCTTGGAGGGCGTATGCCCCAGCTGCTCGACAACATTGAAATCACTTTTCTTTATTATTTTCAGGATCTCCTCCATTTCTCGTTGGGAGGCTTCAGCATTTATGGGTATTGGTGCCTCCATCCGGGCAGGCTCTTCTTCAATCCCTTTGCCCCGAGCATTTGATGACTCGGCAGCAGGGGAAACAACTTGATCAGCAACAGTAACAGGTATACTTGTAGGTGTTATAAGGAGGGGTCTTCGAATAGCGGGCGGTGCAATGTCAGGCGAGAAGAGCCTGCCACTGCGGGTGACCTTGGCTGGACCAGTGATATCGCAGATACTGGCGCCAGTGTCGAATTCTTGTTTGATTCCATTCACATATACGTCTGCCCCATAATGCCAGGGGACAGCTTTATCAGACACGTAGGGGAGAGGCCCCGGAATAGTAATAATCACAGGTGCAACAGTCATGATTTGAACAGGCTTCTTCGGGGGAGCCTTGATTGGATTTTTGAAGATGGTAACCACAGAAACTTATTTTACCGGAACCAACTGAACAGCAGAATTCTTAAACAGAATCTCCTTGCTATCCATTACGCTTTGGACGCCTAACCTCAGCAAAGGGCAACCAGACAGGGAAACAGCACAGAACAGGCAACCTTCACTGCAACCCGGAAATAAACCGGCCCGCAGTAGGTTCTTCTTAACGGTCTTCAGAGGGGTGACAACTTCATTTACCGAAATAGCATACAATTCTTCCTCAATGGCATTTACTCTATGCTGGGGCATAGGAGCAGTTACAACATTTGGTCTCTCCGGCGCTTCAAACTGAATTTCCTTTGCGTCGATCAGATCTTGCACTTTGTTTCTCAAGGCCCAGCAATCATCAGTAGTGTGCCCGGGACTATCAGAATGATAAGCACACCGGGCATTTGGGTTATATTTAGGAGACGCAGTGTTGACGACCTTAGGAGCTTCTTTGAGGGTCACCAGGTTGGTGGATAACAGTTGGGGTAAAATTTGAGATAAGGTCATACTCAGTCGAGTATACTGCCTTTTGGGCCTTTCGCTTCTTTGTTGATTGTACTGCTGAGGAGCAGCA
The DNA here is from genome assembly GCA_948472305.1 of Vicia faba. Classification (NCBI taxonomy): domain Eukaryota; kingdom Viridiplantae; phylum Streptophyta; class Magnoliopsida; order Fabales; family Fabaceae; genus Vicia; species Vicia faba. Next base: position 635,034,444 of record OX451736.1, on the reverse strand, counting down.
ACAGGTTTGGAGATGACCAAAGCATTGATGGCTTGGCGACTTTCGGGCTTGACTTGTCTTCTAGGACCATAGACGGCACTTGCTTCTTTCTTAAACGGCCTCTTCTCAGCACTTGTGGAGGCAGCCTTTTGTATCTTGCCTGACCTGATGCCAGCTTCAATTCTTTCTCCCGTCAATATTAAATCTGTAAACCCAGCGGAGGAGTTACCGACCAAATGATTGAAAAACGGACCAGACAACGTCCCTAGAAACATATCAACCAGCTCTCGATCAGTTAACGAAGGCTGCACCCTGCCAGCCAAATCTCTCCATTTTTGAGCGTACTCTTTGAACCCTTCACCCGTTCCTAGAGACATACCCTGAAGTTGGGTACGCGTAGGAGCGAGATCAGAATTGTATTGGTATTGTCTGTAGAATGCGGTTGCCAAATCTTCCCAGTGTCGGATGCTAGCTCCATCCAATTGGTAGAACCATTCAAGCTGTGACCCCGAGAGGCTATCTTGGAAGAAGTGAATCCAGAGGTTCTTGTCCGCCGTGTAAGGTTGGATTTTCCTTACGTACGACCTCAGATGCAGCTTTGGGCAGGAGACCCCGTCATACTTGGCGAAGGCAGGCGCCTTAAACTTGTGTGGAATTACCACCCCAGAAGATAACCCCAAATCTCCGAAATCCAGTCCCGGCACATTCTGAATTTCCATGGCGCTCAAGCGGTCCTCCAATTGTTTGTATCTGTCAGCAGCAGGTGGGTATTGTTCGTCGTTATAGTCCGTCTCGTTGTCGGAGACTGCGGGACTAGGAGCTCCTCCCCCTTGGGGACTGTTTTTCTCAGCAGAAGAAGTAGTTGGATCAGCTTCATTATGGAGTGTGTTCCCAAATCTGCGTCCGGTGTTGAACAACGCAGTCCTCTTTTTCTTCTTCTTCTTCAGGAGTAGAGTCTTCAACTCTTGCTGACCTTGGGCTAGGCTTAGGACCATCTCTTGAAACTGTGCACTTTGGGCCTGAAGGGCCTTGATTGCTTGCTCACTGGATGAGTCTGGATTCATGATGACTGTGCAAAATAAACAGCGAAGGAGATTAAGCAACTTGTGAAATAGGGTACCTGCTATGCATATGGTGCAATGGAATGCGTATGTTTTATGTTTTCAAAGACAAACAAGATTCAATATTTGTAGACAAAAAGGGAAACACACTTCATTAGATTAAAATTTTCAATTGTTCAACAATTTGCCCTTAGGCATTACAGGAATGAAAAATACTGGAAAGGAAATAAACTACAAAAGGAAACAATCAAAGCTCATCAATGCTCCCATGGCCTCCTCCTTTCAGTGCTGATGTAGTTGTTCAGGACCCGTTCTTCTTCCAATTGCTTAGTCAGCCTCTGAATCTTCCGTTCCTGCTCGTTGAACTTCTCTCGATAGAAATCCCGCTCTTCTTTTAGCTGCGCCCAAGATCTCTTCATGGTGTCAAAATCAGTAGGTATCTGAGGAGGGAGGACAGTTGGAGGAACCCCATCTTCATCAGAAGACTCAAGAATGAGGGGTCTAACAGCTTCGTAGGGCATACCTAACTTCTGAGCACGGATGCGGACCCATTTGCAATAGGGCTTCAATGGCAGAGAAGTCTTTGGTCCCAACTCATGTGGGTTGGCTTGGTGGATTCTGTCCCAAGCTCTAATGAATTCCTGGCGTAGTTTGTCACTGTCTGCCTGAAACTCAAAATGGAAGTGAGGAACCAGCATTTCATGAGGCCCATCTCCTCTGGCTCTTCCAAACTGTCGGAGAGCTAAACACGGATTGTAAGAGATTCCTCCTTGGATACCAATCAACGGGACATTAGGGTATTCTCCGCAACGGTCAATAACAGCTACCTCATCCAAACCTCTGAGAGTCCAAGTGATGTCATTATCAGTGAGAGACATTAACCTCCGAGCCCAACCTTTTCCTTCTTCATTCTTCAGCACGAACTTAGGAAGGTGCGAAATAAACCACCTTACTAGCAAAGGAGCACAACACCACGGAGTTCCCCGCTTTCGAGCAGTACGAGCATAGAGTTGTTGTAGAATGTCACCCAAAAGAGTGGGTACCGGATTCCGAGACATGAAGATCCTTATGATATAGACACTGATAAAAGTGTCAGGGTTGGGAAACAATACCAGACCATAGATCAAAAGAGCCAGAATATCCTCATATGCCTTGAAGTCTAAGTCATTCCAGAAATCATTAGCCTTGCCAACCAGAAATTTGACCAAAAAGCCCTTGATCCCATTTCTAGTTTCCCAGTTGGACAATACCTCTTCCTTGGTCAAGGGGAGAATTACAGCAATCTCTTCAGGCCTAGGAGTCTTTTCCAAACCAGTGAATGGAGTTTGTTCCAAGACAGGAATCCCAAGCAAATAAGAAAATTCTTCCAGGGTAGGAACCAGCTGGAAGTCTTGAAAGGTGAAACAATGGTACAGAGGGTCATAAAACTGGGTCAGAACACTTATCAGTTGTTGGTCCCATTTTGCAGTGACCAAGCCAAGGAGAGAACCATGTCTGTTGATGAAGGAAGAAGTGTTTGGAATCCTTCCAACCAAATCCTTGAGTAAAACTGGTGGTTGAACAAAGTTGAGCCGGACAGTATTCCTACGCACGGGCATCATGATGTCCTACAAAACAGAGCAAAGATGAAACCTTTTTGTCTTTGAAATGGGTTAGCCCTTTATACAGGATGCATGCAATGGTATGATGGCATGATGCTATGATGAAGCACACCACAAGTATTCACATAGGCAAATAAGGCACACAAGTCACACAAGACACCCTTAGGTTTCAGGCCAGCATGAGTTTTAGGTATTACCCTCTTTTGGTTTTGTTGGTTAAAACCTGTCCTATCAAAAGTAACCGGGTTCTAGAGGATCTCAAATCATTGGCTACCCTCAATCGGTCATAACTCCAGCATCGCAATCTTTTCTCGCGGCCAGAACCATCTCGAGAGTTTAGCCTCAATGAGTGTAGCATACTGCTACTGTCCTAATAGCCAAGTTGGTCAATTTAGGGTTCTAAGGTTGGTTGGTGTTTAATGACCCCTTAGAAGACCTATATTCTCCCCGTTACAACACAAGGGATATAGGTACAGACTAAGATGCCACACCAACGTAGCCACTGCTTCACCCATGTCGGTCTACGCCGGACAGGTCCCTCACAGATTATGCTACCTAAAAAGGGTATATCCCAGATCCGGGTTAGGATCTATGAACTCCGATGCAAAGCCCACAAATATAAAAGCAAACAAAGCAAACAATTGAAAACAAAGGTGATATAAGCCCTAAGGTTACTCCACTTTTAAAAGTTTTCCCCAGCAAAGTCGCCAGTTCTGTGATACGGTGGGAGAACTGACTTGGGTTTTGCGTTTGTATTCGCAAATGTTGCGGTTAGCAAGAGTCGCCACCGACTTTTTATTTTATCCTAAGGAAAGGTTAAAAAGCACAGCAAAAACCTTTTGAGATGTTTTCTTGGGTTCGGGGAGTAGATTATAGAAAGGGAAGGTATTAGCACCCTTTCTATCCATGGTTATCCATGGGCTCTTAGTTACTTGCTTAGATCACTTGCCTTTTGTTTTCAATTTGTTTGAAATGGTGCTTTGTGTGTGGGTTTTGAAAATGTTTTGAAAAGATGCCAATGTGGTGGCAACCTTTGTAATGATCCATGTGGGGATGTATACAAAGATGTATGTCTTTTGAAAAAGTTTTCATTTGTTTTTGAAAGTTGTTTTGAAAGTGTAGTGATGTGTGATTTTGAAATTAGGCAAGTGTTTTGTTTTGCAAGTTTGATTCAAGTAACTAAGAGGTTATCTACTCCTAAATTTCTCAAGAGATTATTGCTATGTTTTAACCCTTTTAACAAGTTTGTTCCACCATTGTATTTGGTGGACAATCTTATGTTAGGATGTGAAAGGGACGGGCGCGGGTCATCGTTTAGACCATAATTGCAACGACGTTAAATGTCTTTGGGCAATTTTCTTTTAAGGGACTTGATCATTTGTTTTTTGTTTGTTTTGAAAAGTTTTATCGAGGGACTATGATCATTCAAATTGTTTGCTTTGCCCAAAGAAGTTCAACATACAATATGGCCCAATTTTGAAAGGCAACAAGTGGAATACCCTAGGGGGTGCAAGTGTGATTTGTGTGTCCATTTTAATGCTTATTTATCTTGAGATTAGGTCATAACTATTTTTTATCGTTTTTTCGCATACAAACCCTAATTCTAACATGTTATCATTAGAAATCAATAAAATGCGAAATTAAATTTACTAAGCTATTACAAAACCAAATATGGGAAGAGGGGTACAAATGTTCAAATGGGGATATTGACAAGAATTTAAATCTAAATTATTACATCATTTTGAATATTTGCAATTTAATCAATGTACAAAAATTAAATAAGAATGCAAGATGCAAAAGAAATGTTTTGTATATGTATGAAAAAATATTATTTATGTAAAAGAGAAAAGAAAATAAAAATTATATTATTTTTTGGAGTATTTTGAATTTAGGGCAAAAACCCTAATTTTAAAGAAAATGCATTATTATCTAATTTAATACAACTATTTATTTATTATTTATAAAAATAAAATAAAATGAAGTATATTATGGAAAAAGTATTTTTGTATCAAATATTAATAAAAATAAAAATAAAAGTATTTTTATATTTTAACTTAAACATATTAATAAACATATATATATATATATATATATATATTAAATCTTAAATATGTATTATACACAAAATAAATATTTATTTAATATTTTAATAAAATAAATAAAAAGAGTATTTTTTATGTGAAATATTTTCAGAAGGTAAATAAAAAAAATGTATTTACACTATTTTTTATTTATTCTAATAATAGTGTATATATAATATTTATATGCAAACAAAAGAAATAAATCAAATAAATATGCCATATATTCAAAAAATGATGGAAAAAATATTTTTTATTTTTTTAATGTCATGAGAAAAAATAAACAAAGTCAATCAAAAAAGAAAAAGTCAAAAAGAGTCAAAAATGAAGCAAATGGGCTCAGGGGGTGTAATAGCAATTAAGTGGTGTGAATAAGAAAAAATGCACAGGCCCAGCCCAAAGCTCACTGTCTTCAACCTCCAGCACAAATGTTTGAAAAAACGCGCGCCATGTTCAGCTTCTTCTAACTCTTGATTCCTGGCTTTTTAACAAAAACTCATAACACAACAAATGTTCAGCATGAAGAGACGGTTCTAACCATGTATGGAACTTGACCTAACTCTCTAAGATGAGGGAGAATTTCTCCTCCCCCAAATCCTAACCTAATTTTTCTGCCATTTTCAAACTACAAATTCTCTCTACTCAGGCAAAAGAAATGAAATGTAAAGATATGTACATGCTCAGGGCTATGAGTAGAACCTTGTTTCTTCACAAACTTAAGACTAAAGATGCATGACAAGAGAGATACGAGTTCAAAGTTTTACCTGTGCAGCTGAACTTCTATCTGGAGAATGAGGAACTTCTAGTGCAAGGTAATGATTGGAAAAGCTTCCTTGAGGTCCAGGGATGCTGTTTCAATGCTTACTTTGTCTTGAGAGCTTCTGAATCAAGCTATGGAACTTCAACTGCAAAAGGAAAAAATGAAAATGGTGGAAACTGTTAGGGTGATTACAGGTCAGGTTTTAGGCCATGGTTAGCTTGCATATGTTGTAAGGAAGGTAGAGGAACAGGTTTGGACAAGAATGCTCGAAGGGATTGAGAGATAGCACTCAATCTGCAGGGGTTCCCCTGTTTGAGCAGTTTCAAGGTGATTCTGAGATGGAGGGTGCTTGAGAGGTCTAGGACTCGTGCAAAATCTTGGATATGTTATGTGTAAGGTGTTTGATAATTTCTTTCTTGTGTTTGTAAGCTGAGATGAGATATGGCACAAGTTATGGACTTTTCTTGAACTTGAAGCAAACAAAAGCAAGTTGGCTTTCTAGGTCAGTAGAGGACCCCCTAATGTGCTGCATAATCCTCTCTTGATCAGTGTGTTATGCACATAATCTTGTGCCAAGCAGATTTTCCATGTACTTTCTTGATTTGCAATTGGACATAAAGTTAATCTTTTCAAAAATGGAAAGTTCACTTTATCTAGTTTAGGATTAATCTTGCATACAATGCTTGCACTCAAAGAACAACACTCTAACACATTGAATATGCATTAAATTATTGAGTATGGAATGGTTCAAGGACCTGTAATCAAGCATAAAGCAAGCTGAGTTCAAATTTGCAAAGTTATGAACATGTCTTGATGAAGAACAAAAGTGAATTTTTGCCAACTTGTGAAATTCGAATCTCTCAAGTTATGAGGTTGTTTGATAAGTTCTTGGACATTTTGGAAAGCTTGGAATGTGTGCTACAATCCATCTTTGAAATGAAAATTAAAATTCCAAGTGTAAGGGTATGAAAAGTGGCCTTGAAGTGGGGTAGAAAACCTTGTCAAAATAGGTTAAAATTTCACTAAGTTAAAAATGGTTTAGTGCCCTTATTCAAAAAATTGTAACTTGAGATACAAGCTTCAAATGAGAAAACTTTGTGAATCAAAGTTGTAGATTATGCAACAAGCTACAACTTTCATGTTTTGACTTTTGTTTGAATCCAAATGGATCTTGGTGAAAAGGTGGGGCAAAGTTGGGAAAAAAATTAGGGTTTTTCATAACTTAGAAAAATTCTAAGTTATGAAAAATTCCATTTTCAAACCCTAATTTGCATTTTGTGATTTCTTGGTGAACAAGTTTCATGACTTGGCATGTTTTGATGAAAAATGAATCTTGACTCTTGATTTTGACCAAAAAGTCAAAGTTTGACTTTTCAGTATACAGTCAAAATTGATCAATTGACTGGGAAATTCAACTGTCAACCTTGTGTACTTGGGATCTTTTGAGCTTGTTGAGCATGTCAAGATAATTCCATGGGGTCCTTGAGTCCATATGTGAGCTTGATTTGCCATTGGCTAGGTCAAACAGTCAAAAATTGCCTTTGTGCAGTCAAAACCCTAAAAATGACCATTTTGCCCTTTTGGTGATCTGGTCCAATTTCTTGTGGAATTGTGATCCAAACTTGATCAAATGGTCCATATGAGTTCAAAATGTTGATGTGGGTCAAAAATCATGAGGTTTGACTGTCAATTGACCACAGTTGACTTTTTCCCCAATACAGCTGATTTCTAGGTCAACTGTCCAATTGACTGGGCAAAGCTTGGAATCAAGACTTGAAACTTGGTGAGGGTAAACTTGGGAGTCCAATATGAAGCATGAAAGTCATCTTAGGCATTTTAGGTCAAAACATCCTTGGGCAAACACAAACCCTAATTTGAGTCCACAGTGCTAGGAGAAGTCTTGTAGAGGAAACCCTAACTGGATCTTGGTCTTCAAGGGTCTTGGGATGAGAAAATGTTGAGGAAATGGGAGGGAAAATTTTGGGGTACAACAACTGAAAAGTAAAAATGCGGAAATAAAACCCTAATTAACCTATTACAAACTGGGCGCAGTTACATTAATAACAAAAATTAATCATATGGCAAGAGTAATTAAGCGCGAGAATTAAAATTGAAAAAGGTGCAAAACCCTAAAATTCCAATTAGATTATTAAAAAAATATTTTGGGATTTTATGAGAAAAAGAATTGAATTTTAGCCTAATTTTTCTAATTGATTTTAATTGATGGAAAATAAATTAAAGTTGGTGAAATTAATTTATTTGCAAAAATTAATTTGTTAAAAAAAACTAAATCCTATTTTTTTTGTGATTATTTGATTTTAGGATTTAATTAAAAAATTGATTAATAAAAGATAGTTAAACTAAATAATGATAATAAATAAATAAATAAACTAGAAAAGATTTGAAATTTGGCCTAAGGGGGTGTAGGCCCAGATTGGAGGTTGTTGTTGCTGAATTCTGCTAAGCCCAAGTCTGTTGGCCCATAGCAAGCGCTGAATTCAGTGGGAGGCTTGCTGGGATGTCCACCATGGGGATGCATCCTAGAAGCGTGAGATCTAGCCAAGGAATGATCCAATGGTGATGATCTGGAGGCGCATGATGAGTGCACTTAAGATGAAAGCATGGGATCTGCAAGGAAATATTGAGAAAAATATTATGTAAGAGGCAGGGATCGAACCCCTGACTTTCGACACGCACGCCTTGAAAACCCTTCCTGCTTGCCATTGGGCCACTTGGTCTTTTGTTAATATAAGTAAACAAAATGTAATATATTGAATAATGGTTAGTGGTTGTAACAAAACGCGTGCGAGATTCAAACTGCCCACTCAGCCTTTGACACACATTCATCTTCCCCAAGGGACTGTCGCTTTAGGTCCAGAACTTTTACCTACGGACATACGCTGTAGCCATAAACCTACATATCTCAAAAATCACAGCCACACAATAAAAATGAAATCTAAGAATGCAGACCGACCGGGTTTGATATCCTGAGTGTAATGGTGTTTATCTTTTAGCTTAATTTCACCTATAACAAAAAACCCTAAAATGAAGCTTCCAACCCTAGCAATGGCAGTTATCCATACAAGCATCAAAACAAACAATTAATTATGCAAACATGTTCTAAACGATTATACAAACATGAATATATAGTTAGAATTCATTTATGATGCGTGTATATTCAAAATCAAATTCAAGAACGAAGGGAAAACCGTGATACCGTATGGGGCGTTTCTGGGTGCTTTGACGCGTGGGAATGATTCAGGTAACTTCCAAACGTGCCCAGGAATTGATTGCAAGCCTTATAATGCTTTGAATCTCCCAGTAAATCAAAATTTAATCACCACTTTTTTGTCAAAAAATTGAAGTTTCTTGTCTCGATTCTACACGACCAATCCTTATTTTTATCATCAGGGTTTGTTATGCATATATAGTAGAAGCAATTAGGTCAATAAAACTGAGTTGAATCTTTGCAAATTGATGAGAAAAGATTTGATTTGCCTCTTGTATTTTTTATTTCTAAATTTGGCCAAATCATGATCTTTTCTAATCCAATTAGTCCTTGTACGAATTATATGATTTACCAGCTGATTATAGACTCATAATGTGCTCATAAAATCCAATCTTTGATTTTATTTCATTATTCCATTATTTTAAATGATTTATTTTGATTTTAATGAATAAAAAATCAAAACAAATAATAAAAATAACAAAATAATAGGTGGATAAGCTCAGGGGTCGTGGGTCATCTTAGGAATAAGTTTCAAACAAGAAAACATGGGCCCATTTGGAAAAAAATTCAATTTTGATCAATTTTGACTTCATGCACATTTCTAAAAATTGGTCAACTTTAGCAATACATATCTCTCTCATTTTTAACCCTAAGAGGTTGTTCTGTGACTTTTTAGAAAGCTTAGGATGTCCTATAAACAACCCTTTTGGTTTCATCTCAATTGGATCTTCCATGTTCATGTAAGGAGCTTTGACCCAAAAGGTGTTTTTGTTGGCTTTTTGAAATAACCTATAATGTCTGAGCTTATATCTTTTGATTGAGGAATTTCTTGAACTTGAGGGCTGAATAGAAATTGTAGGGAATTGTATTTTCTTCAAAATGAGCCTTGGTTGGAAAATTTCTGATAAAGTATGAGAAAGGTATGCCTGGTCAAAGTTTGGTTGACTTTTGCTATAGAAACCCTAAATTGTCATATTTGACTTTTGATGAGTTGGGAGCATTTCTTGAGGAATCATGATCAACCCTTGATCAAATGATGAATATTACTTCAAAATGTTGATGTTGACCAAAAATCTTAAGGTTTGACTGTATTTGGGCTACATTTGACTTTTGACCTAGTACAGTTGATTTTCAGGCATTTGAGCAGTTGACTGAGCAAACTTGTTGTGCAAGGCATGAAACTTGGCATGGATGATCTTGAGGACATATTAGGACAATGGAGACCATTTGGGACCCTTGGAACTCAACCATATTGATAAGGAGTGAAACCCTAGTTTGAGGCTTATTGTCTTAAGAGGAGGATTTGTCTGGTCAGTCCTTAGTCAACCTTGAGCACTTGAGGACCTCTAGAAGCATGTTTTGTGTGAAAATGGGAGGGAAAAATTTGGGGTACAACAAGGTTCTTAAACAATTTTATGCAGGGTTCCTAGCCGTGGTAGATTCTCCATATTGGATATCTAACATAATACTAGTGCCTAAGAAGGACGGCAAAACACGCATGTGTGTAGATTATCGGGATCTGAACAAAGCAAGTCCCAAAGACGATTTCCCGCTACCTCACATAGATGTTTTTATGGACAATACAACTCAAGCTTCAGTATTTTCATTCATGGATGGTTTATCAGGTTATAATCAGACCAAAATGGCACCAGAGGACATGGAAAAGACTACTTTCACGACTCCTTGGGGAACTTTCTGTTACAAGGTAATGCCTTTCGGTCTAAAGAACACAGGGGAAACTTACCAATGAGCGATGGTCACGTTAACTCATGACATGATCCACAAAGAAGTTAAGGTATACATGGATGATATGATTGCCAAATACCATACGGAGAAGGATCACATCATACATTTACAAAAATTATTCGAGGGTCTACGAAAATACAAACTAAGGTTGAACCCGAACAAATGTACATTTGGTTCCAGGTCAGGAAAATTGTTGGGTTTTATTGCGAGTCAGTGAGGTATTAAAGTGGATCACGACAAGGTGAAGGTCATACAAGAAATGCCAGCTCCAAGAGTATAAAAAGAGGTTTTTGGTTTCTTAGGACGATTGAACTATATTTTAAGGTTAATATCGCACCTAACCGCTATGTGCAGGCCTTTATTCAAATTACTTTGGAAAAATCAAGCAGTGGTGTGGAATGATGATTGTCAAACAACCTTCAAGACAATAAAACAATATTTACAAGAGCCACCAATCTTGATGCCACCAGTACCTGGAAGACCGCTCATCATGTACTTAACAATGCTTGAAGGGTCTATGGGATGTGTATTAGGGCAACACGACGAAATAGGTAGAAAAGAGCATGCAATCTACTACCTTAGCAATAAATACACTGACTGCAAAACTAGGTATTCACTCCTCGAGAAGACTTATTGTGCTTCGGCTTGGGCTACTGAACGATTGAGACAATACATGTTGACTCACACCACGTGGTTAGTAGAAAGGATGGATCCTCTGAAGTATGTGTTTGAAAACCAACTCTTACAAGGAGAATTTCCATATGGAAAATGTTACTATCCGAGTATGACATCCAATATGTTACTTAAAAGGCCATCAAAGATAGTATATTAGCTTATCATCTAGCTCATCAACCGTTTCCAGAATATCAACCAATGAAGTTCGACTTTCCAGACGAAGATGTTATGGTTATAGGTGACTACGAAATATCAGGGCCCGATGAAGGACCTGAACTAGGGGCACGTTGGACACTCATGTTTTATGGTGCTTCAAATGCACTAGGGCATGGTATTAATTTAGGATGAGTCTTAGTAAGACATCATCTGGAAGTGTAAGAGAAGGAACCTGGGTAGGATTACTTCAGGAGATATATGAGACGGAGCCTAGGTAAGGCAGCTTCAGGATGAGTCCGGGTAAAACTACATCGGGAAATGGTAAGAAGGAACCTGGGTAGGGTTGCTTCATGATGAGTCCAGGTAAAACTGCATCTGAACTAAGAAGGAACCTGGGTAGGGTTGCCTCATGATGAGTCAGGGTAAAACTACATCTGAACTAATAAGGAACCTGGGTAGGGTTGCTTCACGATGAGTCTGTGTAAAACTTCAGAAGGAACCTGGGTAGGGTTACTTCGGGATAAGTCTGTGTAAAACTTCAGAAGGAACTTGGGTAGGGTTACTTCGGGATAAGTCCGTGTAAAACTTTAGAAGGAACCTGGGTAGGGTTACTTCAGGATAAGCCTGTGTAAAACTTCAGAAGGAACCTGGGTAGGGTTACTTCGGGATAAGTCTGTGTAAAACTTCAGAAGAAACCTGGGTAGGGTTACTTCAGGATAAGTCTGTGTAAAACTGTTTTCGGAAGTCAGAAGAAACCCTTGTAAGATTGCTTCATGTTGAGCCCATGTAAAGCTGTATTTGGAAGTTAGGAGAAACCCGTGTGAGATTGCTTCATAATGAGCCCGTGTAAAGATGTGTTTGGTCACGCAGATAATTACTCTGTTTAGTTTCAGGAGCTAATCTTGGACATGTTGGAAATTGTTGATGATAAATATATGTTAATTGATCTTTCCTGAAAAAGTAAAGCATTATCTATATGCAATGTCATGATGTACGAAATGCATTGTGTGTAATGATGTTCTCAAAATAAATGAGATTGTGTCGTATGCATTTGTACTGCATATGCTATGACATTTCTAGAATGATGTATGAATGCAATATGTGAATGTATCAGTTGTTCTATTGCAGTGTTGTTAGAATAGGGAAAATAAATCCCTGATTGCAGTTGGCGATGAAGAATGTAGGTATTCGGATTTTGTTAAAGCTGAACTACTGGGAGATGATCTTCCGTTGTTAGAGAAATAAACTCTGTTGGGGAAGGGAAGCTCTGTCCACTGCCTGAGGATTTTGTGAAATCCTATTGAGGAATCCAGAGAAGTTTCACGACTTTACTAGGGGAAACCTGATGTCGGAGCAGTAGTTGGAAATTCCTGTTCTACTGGGGATACAAGAACACCTGACATCACTAGGATGTAAGCTGAGGATATGGCGACAAATTTTTAGTAAGATGCCTCTGCCTCTGTACCTGCTGAAGAAAGTACTTGCGGAAACTTTGTGGATGGTTTGAGTGTCATCCCAACTCCTGGGGTGCTTGGTAAATGATGATCAGGATGATAAGTCTTCTACTGATAAACAAATGACAAGATGACGGGACATAGTCATACATTTTTAATCCCTAACTTTTGCCTGGACCGCCCTATCGGGTTTTCAGTCCACTGGGATACCCTTTTTTTGCTTAAGCTGCCTTTTCAGGCTTTCGACTTGCCGAGTGTACAATTTTTGTATATATTCATAATTTTTTCCCGAACCCTTTTGGTTCGCCGGGATGCCCTTATTTTTGCCTAGGCCAGTCAACCTAGCGGGTCTTTGTTCATGCGCAGTATTTTCGGACTATGTCCATGTTCACCGGGTACGGAGAATTGTCATTGTCCATAGTAGTAAGTGTTGCCACATTGCCAGAAGATGTTTGTTTGATCATACAAGATTCGTTGATGGGATTCATACCCAATGCCCCAAGTGATTCAGACGTAGATCTGCCCCTGGCTATTTGGCATCTTTGAGAGATTCCTTGAATCTTGACTTGACCGCCCCAGATGATGGACAATGTTCATGCCACACCCCTTTGGTTGGAAGTGTTTTTCCACTTGAGGTGATCCTTTTCATTGAGAAAGTTTTTGTTCACTGAATATTCAATGTGTGAATTTCTCTGCCATTTGAACAATTAATCATGCGCAAACAATGTTATTTAAAGAATGCAAAACTCATGTCTGTCTTGAAAATACTTTTTTTTTTGAAAATGTGTTTTGTGTAGTAAAACAAAATTTGCAAGAATGTGATATCAATTCAGGATTCGTAGCAAGTCCTACAGGAGTCAGGATACCTTTGTAACAGTATGCTCTCGAACTAACCCATGCTTCAGCTAGGACTTTTAAGGGTTATAACGTGGCTTGGTTCACGGTTTAAGAAACAAAGGATAAAGGCTCAAAATTTATTTGTACCCACCCGTTATTCGTGATGTTCTTCAGTCTTAGGCTCAGTTAATTGTGTATTTTGAATCCCAATTGAGTTTGGCATCTTGTCCTTGATATTCTGGTGATAGTTCAGCAATTTAACATTTGTTTGAAGAAGGCAGTCATTTTTGTAACCTTTCCTTTTTTGTCGAGGATTTGTAGTAACCTCTTTTTTATTTATTTTGATTTCCCTGTCTTTTACCTGAACTGTTTCTTTTATGATTACAGTCAGCGGGATGCCTCGGTTTTTTTCCTTAAGTCTCCTTCATAGGTTTTGACTTAATGGGCTTTTATTGTGAGAAATAATGATTGCCTGCCTTGATGATTATGCAGAACCATCACCATCTTTTGGAGAGCATATTCTACACTATTTGTCATGTATGAAGGGAAAGTTGGCGATTGAATGCACATCTGAATTAACTGAGGAAACTACCCTGCCGCAGGTCATGATTAAGGATTTTAATTTGTGTGAAAAGAAAAACTTCTACTTCTTAGGCTCAAAGGGGTTGACTAGGGATTATCTTCCTTATAACTCCACTATTTAGGATTTGAAGCAATGCTTGTACATTGTCAATAAGGTCTGTTCAAAAGCACACTGTATAGATTGTGGTATCGTCTTCATCATCCTCCCTCTAAAGGATTAGAGATTTTAATCAAGAGTTGAATATCACGAAAAGGAAGTATAAAGCAGTTTAAGCATAAATTAATTCAAGACATACATGTGCAATGCCTTAATGAAATAACAAAGTTTTGACATGAGAATAATTGTTTGAATAAACAAAGAAAATACTTGAGAATTCAAATGAACAAACATGCTTTCAATCCTAGTCATGATTTGGCATGGGAGCAGTGATCACATTGGGAGTCTCAGGAGGGTCGAACTCAATCTCCTTGGCATCAATCATATTCTCAATCTAGTATTTCAGCGCCCAATAATCGTTAGTATCGTGCCCCGGACTTCCAGAATGATAAGCACACCTTGCATCAGGATTGTAGTTAAGAGAATAAGTCTTAGGGTTTAGATGAGGGCCTATTATCGTAATCAGATTCATCTTTAACATGTGTTGCAATTCTTGTGACAATGGCATGTTGATTTTGGTAAATTGTCTCTTAGGCTCGTCTTGCCTTTACTGATTACCCCATTGTTGTGGTTGTTGCACGCGTGCCGAATTAGAGACCAGCACTGACCCCACAGATTGGTGGTAGTCTTCCTTATTACGTCCCTTCTGGCCGTGCACATCATTGGCTTCCCTCTTACCACCAAATGGCTTCTTCTCAGCATTAGAAGTTACATCCATCGGGATCTTCCCGCTCCTGATACCACTTTCGATCCTCTCTCCAGTCAGAACCATCTCTGTGAACCCGAATGAGGAACTCCTAATCAGCAAATTGAAGAATGGGCCTGTCAGAGTGCCCATGAACATGTCCACCATTTCCCGGCCAATCAGAGGAGGTTGAACCCTGCCAGCTAGATCCCTCCATTTTTGTGCATATTCCTTAAACCCTTCTCTCGAGCCCATGGACATATTCTGCAGTTGCACTCGAGTTGGTGCCAGGTCAGTGTTGTATTGGTACTTCTTGTAGAAAGCAGTAGCCAAGTCTTCCCAGGTATGGATGTCAGTTCCTTCTAGCTGATAAAACCAATCCAAATGATTGCCAGCCAAACTTTCTTGGAAGAAATGGACCCATAACCTCTGGTCAGCAATGTGAGGCTGGATCTTCCTGACATAGGACCTTAAGTGCAACTTAGGGCAGGAGACACGATCATACTTAGCAAATGTGGCAACCTTGAACTTTGGTGGAATGACCACTCCAGGAACCAGGCCTAACTCTTCGAAATACAGACTGGGCACCCTTTGGATCTCCATGGCATTGAGCCGATCCTCTAGCTGTTTGTATTTTTCATCAGAAGGAGGATACTGCTCCTCATCGTAGTCAGGTTCA
Source organism: Vicia faba (assembly GCA_948472305.1). Classification (NCBI taxonomy): domain Eukaryota; kingdom Viridiplantae; phylum Streptophyta; class Magnoliopsida; order Fabales; family Fabaceae; genus Vicia; species Vicia faba. Next base: position 635,018,765 of record OX451736.1, on the reverse strand, counting down.
TCTTCTTCAGACGTTGGATTTTTGTCTCTTTCATCTGATTCCTCATCTTCTTCCTCTTGATTACCTCCTCCCTTTGATGGGGTTGCAAAATCTGGATCTCGGTTAGTTATTCTTCTCCTTCCCACACGAACTGATTTTTGTGCCTTCTTAGCCTTCTTTTTGATGATCAGAGCCTTCAGGTCTTCTTTCCCTTGGGTCAGAGTCAGGAACATTTGCTGGAACTGAGAGTTTTGAGCCTGAAGGTCTTTGATTGTTTGTTCAAGAGCCATTTCTTTTGCTGAAATAAACAGCGAAAAGATGAGAAACCTGTACTGGAAGACATGTTATGCGATGATATGTATGATATATGTATGCAATGTTTTTAAGGATCGCGCGGGGTAAACAAGAAAATGTCAGAAGTTGAAATTTGCAGCTTTGGTTGAAGAACTTTGTATCGTTGAGTGTCCTTCCATGAGAGTCAAGCTCACCATATCAAGTGAGTCATAGCCCCTAACTCAAGTTGTTGCGTTTGATCTTTTGACGATATTGGGTAGAGGAAAATAAATCCCCTTGCCCCTTACTAGACGTATGATTTATCATAACCTGTATCATAAACCCTTGAGATCATTGAAATGGTTAAGAAAATGTTGTGGCATGATGTTATGATGTGTATGTTATGCGTTAAGCAAAAATGTAAGGTGACAAACACAACCCTGCGAAGAATTCAAGTTGTTAGACAATAAAGGCGAACAAGTCACACAAGCAGCTTTAGGTTTAGGATTGCATGGGGTTTGTAGGTAAATACCCTCTTGAAGTTTAGTTGGCTCAAGCTATCTTAGAAATAGTAATCGGGTTCTAAGGAGCCTCAATATCACTGACCTTCCCTTCAGAAATTGTTTCAGCTCTGCACCAAGTATTGCGGCCAAAAAATCCTGAAAGTCCAGCCTCAGTGAGTGTAGTATCGAGTATCAACCAATCTTCGGTCGGGACCAAATCTGGTTATCTCACTACTTCCTAATGGCCAAGTTTGTTCAACTAAGGTTCTAAGGTTCGTTAGTGCTTCTCGACACCACGCGACGGCCCCGTATTCTCCTCGATTCGACACAAGGGATACCGATACTAACCAAAGTGTCACACCAACACAACCATCGCTTCAACCATATCGGTCTACACCGTACAGTCTCCATGATTTATTGCTGTTTACCTAAAAATTGTCTCCAGATCCGGGTGTAGGATCTTTACAAGAATACCCCAATAAACCCTTGAAAGTAAAGCAATCAAAGCAAACCAAGAAAGCAATTTTAAAATGAAACTAGACCCTAAGGTAAACCCCACTTTTCCCCAGCAGAGTCGTCAGTTCTGTGATACAGTGGCAGAACCGACTGTTAATACTGGTTTGCATTTTTTGTTCGCAAATGTCGCGGTAAGCAAGAGTCGCCACCGACTTTTCTTTTATCCAACAAAGTAAAGGGTGAAAAGAATAGAAAAATACCTTTTTTCGAGAGTTTCTGAGTAAGGGGGGTAGATTATGGAAAGGGAAGGTGTTAGCACCTTTTCCATCCATGGTTTTCCATGGGCTCTTAGGTACTTTCTCAATTTTGAAATCGCTTGTGTTTGTGTGCTTTGAAATGCTTTGAAAATTACCTTGGTGCAGCTATTCGCTTTACGATAACTCTTGTATTAGTCCTCAAGAGTGTGATAAAGCGTTTTGAAAACTTTTGTTTGAAAAGTATTTGAAAGTGTAGTGTGAAAATTTATTTGAGCAAGTACCTAACTGTTATCTACCTACTCAAAAAAAGATTGTTCTTTTCCTCCTATCCTTTAAACCGTGTTATCCTACTATTAATGAGTAGGTAACCCTAGTCGTTGGATGTATGAGGACTATCGAAAGTGACGTACGGTCATTGAAGGCAACATGTAAGGATACCTTAACATTTCGAATGGACTATCATCATAAGATCATTTCTCGCGGGCAACTCGTGGGACATTTTACGGACTATGATCTTTATGATGATTTTAAACCGAGGGTCTTTGCTAAGAGTATCCCTACGCTCGAGGGACATGACCATTGTTTCCGAAGGCAACCAAGTGAGGTAATACCCTAGGGGTGCAAGTGTGCAAAAGTGTGTTTTTTCAGATATGTCTTATCTTGCGCAATTAGGATTATCTAGGTTCAACTAATCATTATTTTTCAGGCAACCCTATTAAACATTCATCTAGGCAGTTTGTCAGGCGGGAAAATAAATGATAGAAAGATAAAATTCCTAACTATTACAAGGCTTTGGTGCAATTACATAATCAATGACTGAAAAGTAAAAATGCGGAAATAAACCCTAATTAAACTATTACAAATCGGGCGCAATTACATCAATAACAAAAATTAATCGTGTGGCAAGAGTAATTAAGCGCGAGAATTAAAATTGAAAAAGGTGCAAAACCCTAAAAATCTTATTTGATTATTAAAAAAATATTTTGGGATTTTATGAGAAAAAGAATAGAATTTTAGCCTAATTTTTCTAATTGATTTTAATTGATGAAAAATAAATTAAAGTGGTGAAATTAATTTATTTACAAAAATTAATTTGTTGAAAAAAAACTATATCCTATTTTTTGTGATTATTATGATTTAATAAAAAAAATTGATTAATAAAAGATAGTTAAACTAAATAATGATAATAAATAAATAAACTAGAAAAGATTAGAAATTTGGCCTGAGGGGGGTTTAGGCCCAGATTGGAGGTTGTTGTTGCTGAATTCTGCCAAGCCCAAGTTTTTTGGCCCATAGCAAGCGCTGGATTCAGTGGGAGGCTTGCTGGGATGTCCACCATGGGGATGCAACCTGGAAGCGTGAGATCTAGCCAAGGAATGATCCAAGGGTGATGATCTAGAGGCGCATGATGAGTGCGCTTGTGATGAAAGCATGGGATATGCAAGGAAATATTGAGAAAAATATTATATAGGAGGCAGGGGTCGAACCCCTGACCTCTTACAGGCACGCCTTGAAAACCCTTCCTGCTTGCCACTTGGCCACTTGGTCGTTTGTTAATATAAATAAACAAAATATAATATAATGAATAATGGTTAGTGGCTGTAACAAAACGCGCGCGAGATTCAAACTGCCCACTCAGCCTTTGACACACAACCATCTTCCCCAAGGGATTGTCGCTTTAGGTCCAGAACTTTTACCTACGAACATACGTCGTAGCCATAAACTTGCATATCTCAAAAATCACAGCCACACAATAAAAATGAAATCTAAGAATGCAGACCAACTGGGTTTGATCTCCTGAGTGCAATGGTGTTTATCTTTTGGCTTAACTTCACCTGTAACGAAAAACCCTAAAGCCAAGCTTTCAACCCTAGCAATGGCAGTTATCCATACAAGCATCAAAACAAATAATTAATTATGCAAACATGTTCTAAATGATTATACAAACATGAATGTGTAGTTAAAATTCATTTATGATGTGTGTATATTCAAAATCAAATTCAAGAACGAAGGGCAAACCGTGATACTGTATGGGGCGTTTCTGGGTGCTTTGACACGTGGGAATGATTCAGGTAACTTCTAAACGTGCCCAGGAATTGATTGCAAGCCTTAGAATGCTTTGAATCTTCCTGTAAATCAAAATTTGATCACCACTTTTTTGTCAAAAAATTGAAGTTTCTTGTCTCCATTCTACACGGCCAATCCTTGTTTTTATCATCAGGGTTTGTTATGCATATATAGTAGAAGCAATTAGGTCAATAAAACTGAGTTGAATCTTTGCAAATTGATGAGAAAAGATTTGATTTGCCTCTTGTATTTTTTATTTCTAAATTTGTCCAAATCATGATCTTTTCCAATCCAATTAGTCCTTGTACGAATTATATGATTTGCCAGCTGATTATAGACTCATAATGTGCTCATAAAATCCAATCTTTGGTTTTATTTAATTATTCCATTATTTTAAATGATTTATTTTGATTTTAATGAATAAAAAATCAAACCAAATAATAAAATAATAGGTGGATAAGCTCATGGGTCGTGGGTCATCTTAGGAACAAGTTTCAAACAAGAAAACATGGGCCCATTTGGAAAAAATCAATTTTGATCAATGTTGACTTCATGCACATTTCCAAAAATTGGTCAACTTTAGCAATACATATCTCTCTCATTTTTAAACCTAAGAGGGTGTTCTTGGACTTTTTAGAAAGATTAGGATGTCCTCTAAACAACCCTTTTGGTTTCATCTCAATTGGATCTTCCATGTTCATGTAATGAGCTTTGACCCAAAAGGTGTTTTGTTGATTTTTTGAAATGACTTATAATGTCTGAGCTTATATATTTTGATTGAGGCATTTATTGAACTTGAGGGCTGAAGAGAAATTGTAGGTAATTTGATTATTTTCGAAATCAGCCTTGGTTGGAAAATTTATGATAGATTAGGAGAAAGTTATGCCTAGTCAAAGTTTAGTTGACTTTTCCTATAGAAACCCTAAATTGCCATTTTTGACTTTTGATGAGTTGGGAGCATTTATTGAGGAATCATGATCAAACCTTGATCAAATGATGGATATTACTTCAAAATGTTTTTGTTTACCAAAAATCTTGAGGTTTGACTGTATTTGGGCCACATTTGACTTTTGACCTAGTATAGTTGATTTTCAGGCATTTGAGCGGTTGACTGAGCAAACTTGTTGTGCAAGGCATGAAACTTGGAATGGATTATCTTGAGGACATATTAGGACAATGGAGACCATTTGGGACCCTTGTAACTCAACCATATTGATGAGGAGTGAATCCCTAATTTGAGGCTTATTGTCTTAAGAGGAGGATTTGTCTGGTCAATCCTTAGTCAACCTTGAGCACTTGAGGACCTCTAGGAGTATGTCTTGTGTGAAAATGGGAGGGAAAATTTTGGGGTACAAAAAGATTCTTAAATAATTTGATGCAGGGTTCCTAGCCGTGGTAGATTCTCTATCTTGGATATCTAACATCGTACCAGTGCCCAAGAAGGACGGCAAAGTACGCATGTGTGTAGATTATCGAGATCTGAACAAAGCAAGTCCCAAAGATGATTTCCCACTACTTGACATAGAAGTTTTTATGGACAATACAACTCAATCTTCGGTATTTTAAATCATGGATGGTTTATCAGGTTATAATCAGACCAAAATGGCACCCGAAGACATGGAAAAGACTACTTTCACGACTCCTTGGGGAACTTTCTGTTACAAGGTAATGCCTTTTGGTCTAAAGAACACATGGGCAACTTACCAACGAGCGATGGTCATGTTAACTCATGACATGATCCACAAAGAAGTTGAGGTATACATGGATGATGTGGTTTCCAAATACCATACGGAGGAGGATCACATTATACATTTACAAAAATTATTCGAGCGTGTACGAAAATACAAACTGAGGTTAAACCCGAACAAATGTACATTTGGTTCCAGGTCAGGAAAATTGTTGGGTTTTATTGCGAGTCAGTGAGGTATTAAAGTGGATCCCGACAAGGTGAAGGTCATACAAGAAATGCCAGCTCCAATAGTATAAGAAGAGGTTTGTGGTTTCTTAGGACTATTGAACTATATTTCAAGGTTCATATCGCACCTAACTGCTATGTGCGAGCCTTTATTCAAATTACTTTGGAAAAATCAAGCAGTGGTGTAGACTGATGATTGTCAGAAAACCTTCAAGACGATAAAACAATATTTACAAGAGCCACCAATCTTGATGCCACCAGTACTTGGAAGACCGCTCATCATGTACTTAAAAGTGCTTGAAGGGTCCATGGGATGTGTATTAGGGCAACACGATGAAATAGGTAGAAAAGAGCATGCAATATACTACCTTAGCAAGAAATTCACCAACTGCAAAACTAGGTATTCACTCCTTGAGAAGACTTGTTGTGCTTTGGCTTGGGCTACTGAATGATTGAGACAATACATGTTGACTCACACCATGTGGTTAATAGAAAGGATGGATCCTCTGAAGTATGTGTTTGAAAACCGACTCTTACAAGGAGAATTTCCAGATGGCAAATGTTACTATCCGAGTATGACATCCAATATGTTACTCAAAAGGCCATCAAAGTTAGTATACTAGCTTATCATGTAGCTCATCATCCGTTGCCAGAATATCAACCAATGAAGTTCTACTTTCCAGACGAATATGTTATGGTTATAGGTGACTACGAAATATCAGGATCCGACGAAGGACCTGAACTAGGGGCACATTGGACACTCATGTTCGATGGTGCTTCAAATGCACCGGGGCATGGTATTGGGGAAGTGTTGACTTCTCTGAAGAATTTTCACAAACCTTATTCTGCAAGGTTATGTTTTGATTGCACCAACAATGGGGCTGAATATGAAGCTTGTATGTTGTGGTTAGAAGCTACCATCGATCTAAGAATTAAACACCTCAAAGTGTACGGAGACTCAATATTAGTTATATACCAAGTCATTGGTGAATGGGACACTAAACATCCCAAACTGATTCCATATCGAGATCATGTTTTGAATCTAGCTACAGATTTTATTAAGATTACCTTTACTCGTATTCCGTGAGAAGAAAATCAGACGACAAACGCCTAGGCAACTTTATCATCCATGTTCAAAGTAACTTGGCCAAATAACAAACCACACATTACAATCATACATTTTGAATAATATGAACATTGCCTTTCCATTGAAGAAAAACTAGATAACAAGCCTTGGTTCTATGACCTCAAGAGGTATCTCGAGAAGCGAGAATATCCAAAAAATTCCTCTATGATTGACAAGCGAACTCTTTAAAAGCTAGCTTAAAAGTTCTTTCTAAATGGTGATGTGTTGTATAAAAGAAACCATAATATGGTGTTGCTCAGGTGCATGGAGAAGTGTGAAGAAGATACACTTATGAGAGAGATCCATGAAGGCACCTTTGGAACTCATACAAATGGACATGCCATGGATAGAAAGATCTTGTGAGCAGGTTATTATTGGTTGATGATGTAAGCTAATTGCTATGATTATACAAAGACATGTCACAAATGACAAATCTATGCTGATAAAATGTACGTGCCACCAACTCCTCTGAATGTCCTAAGTTCTCCTTGGCCATTCTCAATGTGGGGAATTGATATGATAGGGATGATCAAACCGAAAGCCTTTAACGGACACTGATTCATACTAGTTGCTATTGATTATTTCACCAAGTGGGTTGAAGCAGTGTCATATGCAAATATGACAAGACAAGTTGTTACTCGGTTTATCAAGCACAACATCATATGCAAATATGGGGCTCCTAGCAGGATTATTACAGACAGTGGGTCCAACTTGAACAAGAAAATGATGAAGGAGTTATGCGATGACTTTAAGATTGAGCATCATAATTCCTCACCATATCGACCCAAGATGAATAGGGCCGTTGAAGCTGCCAATAAGAATATCAAGAAAATAATTCAGAAAATGGTGAAGACATATAAAGACTGGCACGAAATGCTACCCTTTGCTCTACATGGCTACCGTACTTCCGTACGTACATCAACAAGTGCAACTCCTTTCTCACTCGTATATGGCATGGAGGCACTACTCCCTATTGAAGTAGGGATACCATCGCTATGAGTTCTAATGGAAACAAAGCTTGAAGAATCAGAGTGGGTTCAGATGCGACTTGATCAGCTTAACCTCATTGAAGAAAAACACTTAACAACTCTATGCCATGGTCAGTTATACCAAAAGTGAATGAAGAAGGCATTTGATAAGAAGGTTCACCCTTGAGTGTTCAAAGTAGGAGATTTGGTGCTCAAGAAGATTCTACTACCTTGCCTTGATTCATGTGGTAAATTGAAACCCAACTACGAAGGTCCGTATGTGGTTAAAACAACATTTTCGCGTGGTGGTCTTATCCTCACAACAATGGATGGGGAAGAACTTCCACATCCAATAAACTCAACCGCGGTCAAAAAATACTATGTATAAAAAGCCCGCTAAGTCGAACCTTAACATGCGACTTAAGCAAAAAGGGGAATCCCATTGGATCGAAAACCTGAAAGGGTGGTCCAGGCAAAAATTAGGGACATAAACAAAAAGATTATCCCGGTGGATAGAAAACCCGAAAGGGCGGTCCAGGAAAAAGTTTGGGATCTTATTCAAAATAAAGAATAAATAGACTGCGATCTAAGAACTACAATCGTGACTATGAAAGAGAAGGATTAATCCAAATCATCTGACTCGGAAGCAAATGAGATTGAAGTTATCAAAAAGACATAGGAGAAACAAAAATAGAAATTATCATTTTCATTGCCATTTTGTTAAAACTTTCTGTAATTAATTCATTCAAGGAATTTCATCTTGTACTCTCGCCTATTCACAAGAATTTTTTATCAATAAAAATTACTTATCAATCTTTTCAATTGTGTTTTTCTTTTTCGGACTTGTTTTCCTAATACTACAATTTTTTTTTTGTAAATACTGCGTTGAAAATATTTTGGGGATTGGACAAACAATTCAAAGCATTTAATAAAACATCAAAGAGCATTTTTGTTAGAAAAACATCGAAAGAAAATCCGTGTCTACATCCACGCTTATGCCTGCGCCTACGATAAAATTATCGAAATCTTGTTTACACTGTTCACCAGATGATATATCAAAATTCAAATTAACTTGGAGATACCACGACAAAGTAACATACAATGTTGGGGAGTAGGTGACACAAAAAAAAACCAATGGTTTAAAAGGAGAAAAATAACATACAATATTTACAATACATTTGGTGCATAAATATTTACAAACATTTGGTGCATATACAAAACATTTGATGCATATACACTTGGGTTCCATATCAACTTAGGGCATTTTGCATCGTGCATGGCATTTTCAAATCTACTTTGGTTAAACTACAAACTTTCTTGGGGCCTGTTGTTAAATTAGATTATCTGTGCAATACAAGCAAACACCTTGGTTGAGAATATACACAACCGGTAATAATTTGATCTTATCTTTGGTTTAGATTCGAAAACACTCTTCAAACTTCAAAAACCGCATTAGTTACCCCCTAGGTTGTGGTAGGTATGCGAAATTTATAGTTCATTGTGTCAGTCTCTAAGTGATAATGAATTATCAGGTGTGTTTTATTTATCCTCTAGGTCGTGATAAATACACAAACTTATACTCGTGTTATCTACCCCTAGGTTGTGGTAGATATGCGAAAATATGCGATATAGTTCATTGTGTCAGTCTCTAAGCGACGATGAATTATCAAGTCTGTGTTATTTATCCTCTAGGTCGTGATAAATACACAAACCTATATTTGTATTTTATATCCCCTAGGTTGTGATAGGTATGCAAATTTGTGATATAACTCATTGCGTTAGTCTCGAAGCAGCAATAGGTTATCTATCTCTCTGTGATATAATTCATTGTGTTAAGTCTCCATGCGGCAATGGATTATCAACTCTGTTTTATTCATCCCCTAGGTTGTGATGAATAGACAAAATCTGCATTATAAGCTTGCTATGTTAGTCTTGAAGCGTTAGTAAGTCAATTTTCAAACTTGTGTTATTTACTTCTTAGGTTATGGTAAATACGCAATGTCTACAATCTCTTTTCTAGGTGTTTGCGAGTTATCTGCGCCGTCATATTTAGATCAATCATACTCTTTGTTCAAACTCTAGTAGGATGATACATCATCATCTTTGCCTATTTATCTTTTTCTTTGGTATATTTTACAGTATATCCTTGTTTAGAAAATCTTTGGTAAAATTTTAGAGTCTTCTATTATTTAATAACCCTCTGATCCGAATGTACGAGACCTTCGTATTCTTGCAACCTCAATCAAAGAGTATTTAAATAGGGCAGTTGTCATACCTAAAATTTGCTCTAGGATATCAATAGTCAACTTTTTCTTTTTTAGTCATTTTGATTGAACTCTAATAATTTTGTTACTAACTTAGTTTGATATATCTTTGGTATAGTAGTTTAAAAATCTAAAAGGGTGTATAGCAAAACGGTTTAGATTAAAAAGGTGTGTGGGTTTTACAAAGCTTAAATTGGGGAGGCCCAATATGGTTTTTGGTCTGTTGTAAAATAATAAAGGGTGTACTTTGGGTTTATTACTTCTTTTTGTCAGACTGGCCCATTACAGCTTGAAACCTGTTTTAATTGGATCATACAATAAGGGGGTGTACATATATTACTTCAGTTTGCTGTTAATTGGCCCATTAAAGTGCTGAGCCCAGTTTGGAGAAGTTGTTGACTAAAGTCAACATTAAGTCCTAATTATTTTCCTTATTTTATTATCAAATATTATTTATATTATTACTATTATTATTATAACAATTATTATTATTATTATTATTATTATTATTATTATTATTACTATTATTATTATTATTATTATTATAACAATTATTATTATTATTATTATTATTATTATTATTTGTATTATAAAATAATTATTTTATTTTTTAAGAAAATAGAAAACAAGTTTTATATTGGACGTGGTTGACTAAGTCAACCGAGGGTTTTGAAACCTTAGTTTCATTCTCAGTGGCGGCGCTGTTGATCTTCTCCTTCAATAATCTAAACAAACCCCAAAGCCCAGAATAACCAAAGTCCATTAGTTTTTGAATCGAATCAAAATCGAATTAGAAATTACAAATCAAATCTTGTTGATAAATCCGAGGATAAAATTTTGTTATTGATCATTTTCGAATTTATACAAACAGAAATGTCCAAGTTTATTACAAACAAATCTAAAAACCTAATTTATAAACAAATCTAATCCTAATTTGATTTAATCTTTAATCAATCTCAAAAAGTAACAAAAATCATTTTTTTCCCTAATTCATTTAATTCTAATGCCTATAAAAGAAAACTCTAAGACTATCTCCAAGAGAAAGAAAAAAGAAAAGAAATTGTAAGAGAAGAAGGAGAAGAAGAAGATTGTGCCGCCGTAAGCCCCGAACCCTTCCTCAAAGCATCCCCTTTGCATACAGATCTAGGGTTTTTGAACAAAAATCCTAAGATCTTCAAATCGCCGCCACGCATCCGTCCTTGTCACTTTTGGTACCTGCAAAACAAAGAAGGAGGAGATCAGAGAGGAGATGGAGGAAATCAGATCGAAGACAAAGGATTCACGACATAGGTAATCCGTTGAACACTTATCTTAAGGGCATGTTGCCTTGATTTTGGATGCGTTTCTGGGGTTAGGACTTAGGGTTGCTTCCATTTGAAGTTGCCGCCAATTTCAGTTAGGGTGTTGTTGTTGTTGTTGTTTGGGTTTGGGAAGAAGACGAGAGAAGAAAACAGAGAATGAAGAGAAGAGAGGGGGTGAACGATAGAATGAAATGAAGTGTAAAGAAAATGAGTAATATAAACCCTATATATTCTCATGCATCACCCTTACCATGCGCCCTCAATCCCTGCCCTTTGATCTTAATCAGACACTCCTGACCGTGCGAGACCACCCCAATACCATGAACTCCATCGCACCAAGTCCAAACAGACCTTTCTCAAATGTCGTTCTGGGCCAAGTCCATTACAATTCACACCCCACCTTTCTTCTCTTATTACTTTCAAACAACAAACTACACCCCCGCGCATTAATGCCAAGTCCAAATTCTAAACTTGGACCCTTACTTTCTACACCCCTAGATTCACTTCCTAGTTGTAAAACACCCCCCCCCCCCCCCCCCGGACATTTGTACTTAAAATCTCTTTGGGTCCAAATATTTTTTCCTAATAGACCCCATATTTAACTTCAGCGCCCCTCCTTTAATTAATTAATTTATTAATTTAATTCTTTAATTAACTTATTCTATTTTTTTCATTTATTTAAAATATATCATATTTCTAGCATTAGTATTAAAATCTTTTTTGCATAATTATTAAATTTTTAACATATTTTTAAATTATAAAATAGTTATTTATTAATTAAATATTTTCTAAAATACTAACCCTATTTTTTAATTATATTAAATCTTTTTTTCATCCAAATTATTATTTTTCCATATTATATCATACACTCGAAAATAGCTAACCAACCAAATACTAACCATTTTTCTACTAACATAATTAAATCAAGATATTTTAAAAAATGATTGTAAATCTATTTTATATTAACTGCGAACTGTGTATATGATTCTGTTATTTTCAACCCATACTTGATTCAATAATTACTTTAAAATATTTTCAAAACCCATAAAAAAAAACTAACCAAACACTTCGAATTACGAATTGAGACTCTGATTCCTCGTAAGAGGATACATATGCATACGACTAAAATCACGGCGAATTCCCCTAATTAAAAAATTAAAACACTATTCATGAACATTGAACTTAAACTCTAGTATCCTTGTGAACAATGTAGATGAAGGATGACGACTCTCCTATTTTTTTGCCGATTATGACACACACATTATTATCAATTCTACAAATTTCATAATTTTCGAATCTTGTTCTTCACATACTTTCATTTTTAAAACCGTTTTCTTTATTTTTGGGCCAATGATTTTTATATGAAGCCCTCGTTCCTTTTTATTTTTAAATTTTAATTTGTTTACTATTTTATCCATATGATAATCGGCTAATAGTTTATTTTTTTTAAGTTTATATTACTAGCAATTTTAAACACACGTACATATTTTGCGCACTCTCAAAGACTAACAATTACTCTATCTTTTTTACACATAAAAAAACCTTATTTTTTAGAGTCTTATTTTCATGTACATACCATGGCACTTTTTATACATTTTAAAGAAAAAAAATTTGTTTTCCAACACGATTTCTAACACCACCAATCAAACCCGCCGCTCTCTTTTCATGTAGCTACTCTATTCATCACTCTCTTTTCATGTAGCTACTCTACTCATCACTAAACATCTATAAACAATTTTTCCCAATAACAATCATGAAATTTCTCACAAACTCGTCAACAAGAACCTAAATCCAAACACTCAAGCCTTTAACATTACAACAACAAACTTCAAATTCTGTCAAATCCATGAACCTGTTAAAACAATTACAACTGTTGAACTTTTACCATTAACCTCTATTCGATAAAACTAACCTTCAATTTTACCAACATCAACAACCCAACAAACAAAAAAAACATTAACACAATATGAAACCTTTAACAATCTCATCCATAATCAACACTAAATCCAACTTGAAAAACAATATACAAAAAAAAACTTTGACAAAATTCGCAACACCGCAACTTTTTGCGCTTGTTATTGACTTAATTTTGCAGGTGGCTGATTGGGATGGTGATTTGTTTCATCCGAAAGATCCAGAACAAAGCACAATAGAAACAACAGTGTTGGTTCACAAAGAAGAGATGAAAGGCAAAAGAAACTATATTTAATGTCGGTTACAAAATAAGGAATAATGATTTACAATGAATTATATTGAGCTACCTCACTATGCTATTTATACACAAAATAAAATCCTAAATATCATTTAACAAAGATATAAAAAGATATAATAATATCTTCTAAAAAGATATTCCTAAAATATAGATTAATATCCAAAATATAATCCTAAAATATAGATTAAATCTAATACCATCCCTTAATTTATATTTTATCCAAAACTGACAACACCAATTTCATCCCTCAAGCGAAGAAATTGATCAGTCTTGATAGCCTTTGTTAGAACATCTATCAGCTGCTTCTGGGTGCTACGGTGCATAATTTCTAATATTCTGCTCTGAACTTGATTCCTCAGAAAGTGATATTTGGTCTCAATATGCTTGTTTCTCCCATGCAGGAATGGGTTCTTGGCAAGATTGATTGCAGACTTGTTATCAATCATCAGTTTCAAAGGTTTATTTACCTCAATATTCAGATTTTTCAGCAAGTTCAGAATCCATACAGTTTGGCATGCAGTCAGAGCGCCTGCAATATATTCAGCTTCACAGGTTGACATCGCAACAATAGGTTTCTTCTTGGAACACCAAGAAATAGGACCTCCCAGAAATTTGAATAAGTATCCATAAGTACTTCTCCTGTCAACTCTATCTCCACACCAATCAGAGTCTGAATAACTCAGAAGTTCTGATTCGATCTTTCTTCTAGACGGAAATAACACTCTATACTTCAGAGTTCCCTTCACATACCTCAGAATCCTGACAGCAACTTGGTAATGAGACCACTTTGCTTTACTCATAAATCTGCTAACTATTCCAACATCATAGAAAATATCAGGTCTGGTATTACACAAATACCTTAGAGAACCAACCAACTATTTGAAAGTTGTAGCATCCACATCCTCTCCATCATAATCAGAGTCCAACTTCTGATTCGTATCAACAGGTGTGATAGAGCCTTTGCAATTCTCTAGCTCAAATCTCTTCAGAAGCTCAAGTTCATACTTCATCTGATACAAAATGATTCCTTTCTCAGAGTACATAAATTCCATCCCTAGAAAGAAACTCATTTTCCCAAGATCTGTTATCTCAAACGCATTCATCAGAACTTTCTTGAACTCAACTATCTCTTGTTCAGAACTTCCTGTGAGTAATATGTCATCAACATACAAACAAACCAGAATCATATTACCTTTTGAAGTGTGCTGAACATAAACACCATACTCCATCTCATACTTCTGAAACCCTCGTTCCTTGAAAAACGAATCAATCTTCAAATTCCAAGCTCTGGGCGCTTGCTTCTATCCATACAAGGCTTTGTGTAATTTGAACACCATCCTTTCCTGATTATTTTTCTCAAATCCAGGAGGTTGTGATACGTATACCTCTTCTTGTAATGGACCATTCAGAAATGCAAATTTTACATCTAAATGCATCAGAGGCCAATTCCTGTTAGTAGCTATTGTAATCACTAGTCTGGTTGTTTCATGTCTCGTTACAGGTGCAAACACTTCAAAGTAATCCAGCTCAGGCTTCTGTAGAAAGCCTCTTGCTACTAATTTTGCTTTGTGTTTGCCAATTGATCCATCTGACTTTAGATTTTACTTGAAAACCCATCTGACGATGATGGCTTTCTTGCCTTTTGGAAGTTCTGTCAGCTTCCAAGTCTTGTTTCTCTATATAGCATCAAGTTCTTCTTTCATGGCCTATAACCAAACTTGCTACTGAAGATCCTCTTCCGTACTCATGGGTTCAGAGTCTACTAACATTGCACACTGAATAACTTCTCTTTCAGAGGCTATTTCGGTGTCTTGCAACATGTCAAACTCTGCAAATCTTCTTGGGGTGTTTTTGAGTCTTTGTTGCCTCTGAACTGGACCTTCAGAACTTTGGACACCAGAACTTTCCCCTTCAGGAGCACTTGCTTCAAAAATTGGACTTTCTCCAGAACCTTGATTGTCTTCAGAGTTTGGATCACCATCAGAGTCAGAGTCAGAATCATCTTCTCCTTCTGTATCTTCTTCAGAGTCAGAGTCTTTACCAGCTTCAGAAACATGTGGGTCTGAATTTTCTTCAGGAGTTCTCTCATCAGATTCAGGATGAGACCTTTCCCAATTCCAAACTTCTGATTCCTTTACAATGACGTCTCTTCTGAACTCAACTGTATTAGTTTCTGGACAATAAAGTTTGTATCAACCTGTACTGTGGTACCCCACCAACAACATCACTTTACTTCTATCATCCAACTTCTATCTTCTGGCTTCTGGGACATATTTGTAACATACAGAACCAAACACCTTCAGATGACTAACACTTTGCTTATCTCCAGTCCACTTCTGAATAGGAACTATTTTCTTCAATTTCTTCGTTGGACATATGTTAAGCACATAACATGCAGTTGCAACAGCTTCTCCCCACAGAGTATGAGGAAGCTTCTTCTCTTTCAGCATGCTTCTCACCATATCAAGCAAAGTACAATTTCTTATTTCAGCAAGACCATTGTGTTGAGGAGTATAGGGAGCAGTAACATCATGCTCAATTCCATTCTCCTCACAGAACCTTCTGAATTCTGTGGAGTTATACTCACCACCACCATCAGTTCTAAGAATCTTCAGAGTCTGGCCACTCTGATTCTCAACCTTCAGTTTGAACTTCTTGAATTCAGCAAACACCTCACGTTTAAACTTTATGAGAGATACCCATGTCATTCTGGTGAACTCATCAACAAATGACACAAAATATTTATTCCCTCCAGTTGATGCTACTGGAAAAGGACCGCACACATCAGAATGCACTACTCCCAAGGCACGTTTTGCTCTTGGAGCTACTTCTGATGCAAATGGTAATCTTGGTTGCTTCCCTTCCATGCACACCTTACATGACTTTTCAGGCTTCTTAATTGTAGGAATTCCATGTACTAGATTCTTTGATTTCAGATTCCCTAAACTTCTGAAATTCAGATGACTAAATCTCTTGTGCCACAACTCACTCTCCTTGACAACACTTGTTGCACTAAGACATTCAGAGTCTGCAGTTCTAACATTCACCTTGAGTATTCTGTTCCTTCCCTGTTCTGACTCCATAATCAGCTTCTGATTACAGTCATACAGCTTTAGAAGATTTTCCTTCATGGTAACTGAAAAACCTTTCTCAATCAGTTGTCCCACACTCATCAGATTGCTTTTCATGCAAGGTACATACCATACATTCTGGATCACTGTTGTTTTCCCATTGTTTAGAGTGATTATGAGATTTCTCATACCTTCTACATTGAGGTATTTATCATCAGCACATATGATCTTTGTACTCTTTCCAGAGTCAAAATCAACCAACCATTTCTTGTTTCTAGTAAGATGGTTTGAACACCCTGTGTCCATATACCACCATTCTGATGCATTCAGATCATCAGGTTCAGAAGCCAACAATAGCACAGGTTTACCATCTGACTCTCCTCTGGCTCTATTTGCTTCTTCTGACTTCTTTTCTTTGTTTGACCAGCAATCTTTGGCATAATGATCAAAGTTCTTGCAACAGTAATACTGAACATTCTTCTTGTCAGACTTCTCATTTCCCTTCTGGACATTCTTCTGCCTATCAGAGTTTGAAGCTTCTGATCTTTGACCACCATTAGTTTTCTTCCTGGCTTCTGACCAAGTCTGCTTCTGATACTTCTTACTAAAAGTTACTTTCAGAGCCTGCTGTTCTACTTCCCTCTCAGAATTTCTCACAGTCATACGTAACTCATGCGCCTCTAAACTACTTTGCAGCTCTTCAACTCTCATGGTGCTCAGATCTTTGGAATATTCAATTGCTACCACAATGTAATCAAATTGAGAAGTTAAAGATCTCAAGATCTTCTCAATGATTATTTGTTCAGAAAGAGTTTCTCCACAAGCTTTCATCTCATTAGTGATCAGAATCACTCTAGAGATGTACTCAGAAACCTTCTCGTTTTCCTTCATGTTGAGATTCTCATATTTCTTTCTGAGAGACTGAAGCTTCACCTTCTTCACTGATGCGTCAGCACCGTAACATCTGACCAGTGTGTCCCACCCAGCCTTTGCTGTTTCAGAATCAGCAATCTTCTCAAACACATTTGCATCCACACATTGATGGATGTATAACAACGCCTTATGATCTTTCTTCCTTAGAGCCTTTTGTGTTATCTTCTGTGCCTATGTTGCGTCTGCTTCTAACAAATCATATACATCAGTGACAAGATCTAACACATCTTGTGAACCAAATAACACGCGCATCTGGATCTTCCAACGATTCCAGTTTTTGCCATCAAATACTGGAAGCTTGGAATGAACATTGCCTCTGTTCCCGTACATCTTCTACCTTGTGCAACTTACGCAGAAACACAATAAAGCAGTGTTTCCTAAATCCCCAGAATCAGAAACAACGATTATCATGCAACACCTCAATGTTCTTCCGTGTTTCCCATTTTCCCTATGGATTTCGAACCGGGGCTCTAGATGCTAATTGTTGGTGCACAAAGAAGAGATGAAAGAGAAAATAAAATATATTTAATGACGACTACAAAATAAAGAATAATGATTTACAATGAATTACATTAAACTATCTCACTAGACTATTTATACACAAAATAAAATCCTAAATATCCTTTAACAAAGATATAAAAAGATATAATAATATCTTCTAAAAAGATATTCCTAAAATATAGATTAATGTCCAAAATATATTCCTAAAATATAGATTAAATCTAATAAGAAGTAGAGGAGAATTCAACGAAAAAGCTAAAGTTTCTATTACCCACATCTCCAACTTGTCCACCGCGGCTTAGAACCTCCAACAACCGAGTAGCTCATCATGCCAAACGACCCTCTGTCGCGCTCAGCCGCATTCACCCGCGTTCACGCACCCGCCGACGAATCCCGCCTAGATCCCACGACCTCAGTGAAGGATTCAACCGTCGCATAACACTCTACACACTATCTTCGACCGTGAGCGCAGGTCGACCGCTGCCAGCCCTTGCTATGTCGGATCCCCATTGTCTGAAGCTTCCGCCGCGAATCTTTCATGAATTAGTTTTCCGCTCCAAAAAACCAGCCACCATCGTGAGTTTTGCTTTTGATTCTATTGATTTTATATTTGATTGAGATCAGAATTTTGTGTTATGTGTTGTTATCTCTTCTGAAAGATTGTGAGAAAACAAATAAACTGAAAGAGGAGTTGGTGTAGGTTCAGCTCTCTCACTCACGTGAGTTTTATATGTTATTTCATTATTTTTTAATGTTATTTAGCAAAAGCCACGTGTCAATACTTAAATGGATCTCGTTTAAGAAATTTTAAAAACAAAAATGGAAAACTACTTTGATATAGAAGGTGGAACGATTCCACGTTATATCTACAACAATGTTTTTTATTATTCTTATAAATTTATTTATAAATTAATTAGGATTTAAAATTAAAGTTTAGTTTAGAATTTGGGTTTATATCAGTTGGACCTTATTTCTAACCAACTCCTCCATTTCACCTTACACCCTTTATCCCTTTTTAATTTAATTTGATTTAGTTATTTTAGTTTATTTTTTATTGAGTTTAGTTCTTATTTTTGTTAACTTATTTAGTTTTCTTTTAGTCAATCAATTTAGCTTTATTAAATTTTTAATTTAGGTTATCCGATAACTCATTATAAAAAAACTCAAAATAAATTCTCACATTTTTTATAATCATATTAATTTAAACATTTTTTATAAATACTAGAATATATAGATTTTACATCCATTATATCTTCGAATAACCGATTGATCGGTTTAATATCTTACCAATTAATCATTAAATTAAAATATTTACAACTAACAAATAAATTAAATAAATTACTTCTTTGCACGCGATTTAATTCTAATAAAGGATCAACTTCTTATAAAAATTAATTTTTTTGTCCCGCGCGATTTAATTTCGATAAAGATCAACTCTTTATCAATAAACCAACTCAAACATTTTTCTTTATACTAACTTAATAAAAACCAAATTATTTCAAAAAAGGATTGTTAGATTACTTTCAAATTTAACTTCGAACTGCGTCTACGATCACTCATTTTTCAAACTCAGACGAGGTTCAAGGATAATTCGAAAACAATTCTACACAATCATATAAAAAATACTAACCAAACAATTCGAACTACGAAATTGGACTCTGATTCTTCGCGAGAGGATACGTAGGCACACAATTAAAACCAAGGCAAGTCCCCTAACTAAAAAAATTAAATCTTCTTATATACATGGAAATAATAACGTCTAAGTAGAAATTCCCGATTTACCCTAAAACCTAAAAAGGAAGGCCCTTGAGAACAAGGGAGATGAAGGGTGCCTAACACCTTCCCATCGTCTAACCAACTCACGAATCTAGAATCTTAAAAACTTAGGGTTATCCGTTATTTTCCAGTCCTTAGGACAAAAAGTAGTGGTGGCGACTCTCATATTTTTTGCCGATTACGACAACTGGAAGATCTTGAAAGCCCTATTTAAAAAACATTGTCATGCAATCTATTTCTTCTCAGAACTAGAAATAAGATGTTTGAATGTAGGTGACGGTGGATCACAACCTCCGATGTAGTGGATGAAGGTGTGAAAAACACAAGAAATAGGGGGTTTGAATTGGCTTTTTTAAAACAAAGCTATTCTTTTAAAAATATTCCCCTTTAAGTTAAAATACTTTTTCCTTCACTTTTGATAATAACAATAAGTAAGAACAGGAAGTAAAGAGCAATGTATGTTTATACTAGTTCACTTGAAAATTATCAAGCTAGTCTAGTCCACCCGCCAAGGTGATTTCGTCTCACTCAATCGAGGACTTCATTCACTATAACCAAACTGATTACAATTTGCACAAGCTAACCACAAGTGACTAACAATCTCTAAGACTCACAAGCCCTAGAATTCTTAAGGATTCAGACCTACCCGGTCCCTTAAGGAATATCAAACAATAATCAACCTGATTATTACAATGCATAAGCTACCCGTAAGTGACTAATAACTTCTAAAACTTGCAAGCTCTAGACTTCTTAAGAATACATACCTACCCGGTCCCTTAAGAAAAATCAAACAACTGTTTGAATAAAAGTTTTGTTTACAAGAGTATTGCTTCTAAAAAGTTGAATATGTAAACTATTTTATGAACAATGACTTAAGAATGTGAAAGCTATGAACAGAGTTTGCACGTGATTATTCAGTGAATTGGAAGCTTTCTCTCTTAGTCTTCAAGCCTTTATATATCCAATAAAATAATATATTCATTGAGGGGTACTCTTGGGATTTCCAGAAACATTGACAGATTGAACAATAACGTGGGGGACAAGATTGTGTGACGCGTTCATCCTTTCATGGTAGTGGAATGAAATGTTGATTGTACCATGTACTATTTGTACCACGTTAACATTATCTTCTTTCCTTCTGCAAATCAGAAGCTTCTGCGAGCATGAGTTTAGAAGCAAGAACATAACATCAGGTCATAAAAACTTCAAGTCTCCAGAGTCTTCAGAACTGTGTCTTTAGAGTCTTCAACACTTGGTTGTGAGAACCTTTTCTTGGAACCTTGGGACTTTATAAATTCAAGTATTTAGAATCTTTACTACTTTTGTCTTTAGAGTCTTCAGCACTTGGTCTTCAGAACCCTTATCTTTAGAACCTTGTTATTAGATGTCATCCCCCAAATTTGTCCTACCCTTTAATAAAATCATCTAGCTTATGTATCTTGCACTTCTCATCTCATTGAATTGGAGTTTGTGAGAATTATGAAGTGCTCATTCAAATGATCAATGCTCTAGGTTCAAATTGTTCGAAGTGGGTACCAAAATACTTAAGACACATGTTGTCTAAGGTTGTTCAAACGTGCAAGGTTAAGAGAAAACTCATAAGAAGTCCTTGGACAACAAGTGATTTCTCATTTCAAGTCATGACATTCATCATAAAATATCATTTAAAGTCATTTAAAATTAAAATTTCATTTTTAAAGCACCATCCAATTCTATTACAAAATTATATTACAACTTCAAGTCAAAGTTACAATACATCATCAACCTTTACAGAGGGAAAGTTACTCAAAATTTATATCCTAAGCCAATACCTTAATTCTACAATCTCCAAACATTCAAAACTCTTCATCGTGTCAAGTACTATATGCTTGAGACTCCTCTAATTTTTCTTCCAAAAAAGCCAACGCCAAAACAAAGGCCATAAAACCTGTAAACAAGGAGGTAGCTGAAAAAAAGAGTGAACTTAGTGTCAGTTTGCTTAATATTAAAGTTAGATTGATTCATAAAGAAAGTCGAGGTTAATGAAAAGTCCACAGGATACACCGAACCTGCTAAAACATATCCAAACCTGCGTCAAATTAAAAACATTTTCAGCCATCCTCCTTCAATTGGAAAGAACAATAAATATGAATTACAAGACCGGTTTCACAGTTTCATCAATTCACTGCATAACAGAAATTAAGAGGAAATATAAAATCATCAACATGTGGTGTTACACGGTGACATAACCGACGTTTAGATATTACTGGTTTTACGTTTGTGTTCGCAAATGTGCGGTAAGCAAGAGTCGCCACCGTCTTTTCTTTGATCCAACAAAAGGAAAGGGTGAAAAGAAAAAAAGACCTTTTCGAGATGTTTCTGAGTAAGGGGGGTAGATTATGGAAAGGGAAGGTATTATCACCCTTTCCATCCGTGGTTTTCCATGGCCTCATAGAGGTTTGCTCATTTTTCAAGATGCTTTTGTGCTTTGTGTTTGAAAATGTTTTGGAAACACCTTAGCGCAATGATTTGCTTTGTGTTTAACTCTTGTATCAGTCCTCAAGAGTGTTAACAAAGCAAATGTTTTGAAATTGTTTTTGAAAGTAGTTTTTGTGTAAGTGCAAAAATAGTTTTGAGCAAACTTCTAATAACTATCTACTTTTTGTACTCGAAAAGGGTGTTCTTTTCCTCTTTTCCTTTAGACAGCGCTATCCTACTATTAGTGAGTAGGTATCTATTGTACCCTAAAATTTTCCATCTCACTTATCAAGAATTTACTCAAAAGATCTCCTTTGGCTCAAGACTGCACTAGGGTTGATCAGCTCAAGACACCTTCTTAAGCACCGATGACCAAAATTAGGGTTTGAGTTTGCACAAGGATTTTTGAATTTCCAATGCCGCATATGACTTTCATGGATCATTATAGACCCTCAAGATCACTCATGTCAAGTTTCAAGCTTTGGATCACACTTTTGCTCAATCAATTGAGCAGTTGACCTAAAAATCAGTTGTATTGGGGAAAAAGTCAACTATGGCCAATTTACAGTCAAACTTCATAATTTTTTATCCACATCAACATTTTAAACTCATATGTATCATTTGATCAAGTTTGGACCATAATTCCTCAAGAAATGATCAAATCTTCAAAAGGTCAAAATGGTCAAAATTAGGGTTTTGACTGGGAAAGGGCAATTTCTGATTTTTGACCTAGCAAATGATCAATTGGTTTAAGGAATAATCTCAAGTGTTCAATTGCATCATTTTGACCTAATGGCATGACCTAAAACCTTGCTCAAGATCATTGGATTGACAGATGAATTTTAGTCAACTGATGAAAAGTCAATTGTGCACTGAAAAGTCAAACTTTGACTTTTTGATCAAAATCAAGTTTCAAAAATCATATTTCATCAAGAATTGTCAAAATATGAAACTTGTTCATCAAGAAATTTAAAAGTCAAAATTATCTTTGAAAAGTCAAAATTCTAAGAAATTTTTATAAGTCTTAGAATTTTGACTTTTCAAAGATAATTTTGACACTTCAATTTCTTGATGAACAAGTTTCATATTTTGACAAGTCTTGATGAAATATAATTTTTGAAACTTGATTTTGATCAAAAAGTCAAAGTTTGACTTTTCAGTGCACAATTGACTTTTCATCAGTTGACTAAAATTCATCTGTCAATCCAATGATCTTGAGCAAGGTTTTAGGTCATGCCATTAGGTTAAAATGATGCAATTGAAAACTTGAGATTATTCCTTAAACCAATTGATCATTTGCTAGGTCAAAAATCATAAATTGCCCTTTCCCAAACAAAACCCTAATTTTGACCATTTTGCCATTTTGAAGATTTGATCAAATTTCTTGAGGAATTGTGGTCCAAACTTGATAAAATGATACATATGAGTTTAAAATGTTGATGTGGATATTTTTTTTGAAGTTTGACTGTAAATTGGCCATAGTTGACTTTTTCCCCAATACAACCGATTTTTAGGTCAACTGCTCAATTAACTGAGCAAAAGTGTGATCCAAAGCTTGAAACTTGCATGAGTGATCTTGAGGGTCCATAATGATCCATGAAAGTCATATGTGGCATTGGAAGTTCAAAAATCCTTGTACAAACTCAAACCCTAATTTTGGTCATCAATGCTTAAGGAGGTGTCTTGAGCTGATCAACCCTAGTGCAGTCTTGAGCGAAAAGAGATCTTGTGAGTAAATTCTTGATAAGTGAGAGGGAAAATTTTGGGGTACAATAGTTTCCCCTGTTCAATCTTCTTAAGCCTGATAAGTTAGATTGACGAGTTTTACCATTCGTGACTCGAAGGTAGAAGATGATTGGACACTAGAGTGCCCAGAAATTTGCACTCGGAGATGTGATGGTTGATGGTATAGGGAATGGGATTAAAGATACCATTTGGAGGGATGATGGAAAGTTGTTGGAGATGGGCTTGTAGATTCCATCTAGAAATGATTGTCGAACCGTATCTATATGCTGAAACTGAATGAGTATTAGAATGGCATCCGTATCTGGAGCGTATCTGAACTGTATCTGAAAGCTGTATTTGAATGAGTATCAGAATGGCATCTGTGTCTGGAGCGTATCTGAACTTTATCTGAAAGTTGAATTTGAATGAGTATCATAATGACATCCATGTCTGGAGCGTGTCTGAACTGTATCTGAGAGTTGAATCTGAATGAGTATCAGGATGGCATCCGTGTCTGGAGCGTATCTGCACTATATCTGAAAGTTGAATCTGAATGAGTATCAGGATGGCATCCATGTCTGGAGCGTATCTGAATTGTATTTGAAAGCTGAATCTGAATGAGTATTAGGATGGCATTCGTGTCAGGAGAGTATCTGAACTGTATCTAAAAGCTGAATCTGAATGAGTATCAGGATGGCATCCGTGTCTGGAGCGTATCTGAACTGTATCTGAAAGCTGAATGTGAATGAGTATCAGGATGGCATCCGTGTCTAGTGTAACACCCCAATTCTAACCCAAACAATTATGCAAAATAAATCAGAGTTATAAAATTTCAATCATACAAATGAATCGGGACATCACAAATTCTTCTAACAAATTCATTGCATTCATCGTGGATATATAACACTTTTTCAAACATCGGATGAACCATCAACATAACATTTGTAATTAAATAAATCAACATGTACGTAGCGGAATTCTTAATAACATCTCTAACAAAACAGCAACTTTGAATCATCTCATAAATCATAATCAAATTAAAATTCAACAACTAAAAATCATCAATCCAAACAGCAAGCGTTCATCCCCCCGAGTGTTACATATCAGAGCAATGACACCGACTCGAACTATTGAAGGTATACAACCTTCACTCTCGATTACCTGCACGCTACCAACATAAGGGAAACATTCAAACATAAGGGGTGAGATATCTAACAATATAATAAAGCGCATGATAATTAATATATTAAATTAGATCAACAACATCACCACTTCTCATCTCATAATCAACATCAATCTCAACAATAATATACTTTCATTCACATCAAAATACACTTATTTATGAAATCATATAATGCGACTCAATACTATGCAAATGCATGTGGTACCATTGGAGCAGAACTCCCATCTCAAAAATCTTCCAATTAATAGAGGCATTAACAAGGCATAGCCTTCATCTCAAAATTTGCCAATCCATGCCATCTCAACGAGCATAAGCTCCATATCAAAAATGCAATGTATGCGACTCAACCATGAATGTAATGATAACACCCAAGTTAACATCTCAAATCATCTCAAAACATCTCAAATTATCATCTCAAAACATCTCAAAATACATCTCAAAATAACATCTCAAAGACGTCTCAAATTAACATCTCAAAATAACATCTCAAATAATTAAAATAATTCATCAAACGTCATTTATTTATAAATTATCAAACATCATTTATTTATTAATAACTTCTCATTTATAACTTAGTTGTACATTAATACTACAGTAATCCATACTGTTATTCTGTAGGTTTACTTTGTTACTTTCACTAATCCTACTGTCATAATTCGAACAGCAGTCTCTAAACATCTCACATTCATCATTCTGTTCAAGAGTCAGCACAACGACCAACACGGGAAATAATTCTAAATCCTAAATTGGCTACTGGGATTACACTTCTTACTCATCATTTTAATCATCTAGAATAAAGGTCACCGCGTTAGCTATTCAACGCTTCGAACGACATCTCAAACGGCATCCTAAAATTCAAGTTACAGCACTTTAAAACCGAATCTGTCAAAAATCAGACATTATGGGTCGGCGCAAAACCCTGTGGATCGACGCGTACTGCTTCATCTGTACATCATGAGTCGACACATCCTCCTTATGGATCGACTTATCCTGGTCTCATAAACAGCATGTATCGACACATGCTTCTCACCGATCGACTCATCCTGAGTCTTGCAACTATCATGTATCGACGCAAGCCCTTCTTGTATCGACTCATCCTGAGTCTAACATCGCCCATGTATCGACGCATCAAGCTTGAGGTCGACACATCCTGGTTCCTCCTGCATAATTATGCGATTTCCTCTGTATTTTCGCTACGGGAATTCATATTACAGCCCTACAAACCTTATTATAATCATGGTAATTCATCAGCTAACATTAACCTATAATACTACATCGATTACACAGCATCATGGCATCATTATTCATCTAAAATTCATAAAATCTTCATCATACATCATCATACATATCCAATTCAAGAACATAACAACAATAACTCTAACCCCACATATCAAACATCGAACCCAATTATAAAGTCAGAACCCCACCCTTACCTTGGATTGAAGGTCGCTCTACAATTTCCAGGTTGAATCTTTGTTCTTGCTGTTTTCCATTTTTTCCAGCAGCTTCACGTTCTCTTCCAAATCCTTATTTCTTTCTACTCCTTCTTTCTTCTCTTCCTTCTCACAAATGATAAAATATCCCTATTATTCCATTATTCCTTATTGGGCTTAAAACCAACACACACCCCTTATTACTTCTACTCTCTCAAAATAAGCCCACATTAAATAATATTACACTTTTAATATTATTTCACATATCTCTAATATTATTTCTCCACTTAATAAAATAAATCCAATTAATTATAACACATCTTCATAAATATTCCAAAAATAATTTAATTAAATAATTAATTAAATTACGGGCGTTACAACTCTCCCCCACTTAGAATATTTTCGTCCTCGAAAATTTACCTCAATCAAACTATTCAGGATAGGAGTCTCACATCTTGCTCTCCAATTCCCAAGTCATGCTTTCTCCTGCAGCTCCTAACCAAACCACTTTAAACAAAGCAATATCTTTGCCCCTCAGAGTCTTCATTTCTCGATCCACGATCCGTACAAGCATCGTCTCCACCGTAAGATTATCCCGTACTTGCACATCATCCATATGAATCACATGAGATGGATCTGAAATATACTTCCAAAGTTGCGACACATGAAACACAATATGCAAATTCGAAATATTAGGCGGTAAAGTCACTCTACAAGCCACATTCCCCACTCTCTCTGAAATCTGATACGGTCTAATAAAACGATAAGTAAGCTTCTTAGACTTCAATGCACGCCCAATCACCAGTCACAGGTGTAACTCTCAAAAATACATGATCACCAGCTTGAAATTCTAAATCTTTCCTTAGCTTGTCATGATAACTCTTCTGTCTACTTTGTGAAGCTTTCATCTTTTCTCGAATCAACTTCACCTTCTCAGTAGTCTCACGAACAAGTTCATGTCCAAGTACTACACTTTCACCAGATTCATGCCAACATAACGGAGTTCTACATCTTCGACCATACAACGCTTCAAAAGGTGCCATCCCAATACTAGAATGGTGACTGTTATTATAAGTGAAATCTATCAACGGAAGATAAGTATCCCACGAACCTCCCTTCTCAAGGACACATGCCCTCAACAAATCTTCCAACGATTGAATCGTTCGTTCAGTCTGACCATCTGTCTGAGGATGATACGCTGAACTCAACCTCAACTTAGAACCCAACGCTTATTGCAAACTCTTCCAAAAATCAGAAGTAAATCTTGGGTCCCTATCTGACACAATGAATAAAGGAACACCATGCACCTTCACAATCACACTGATATAAACCTCAGCCAACTTCGACACTGGAAACTGATGTTAATAGGAATAAAATGAGCTGACTTTGTAAGCCTATCAACAATCACCCAAATCCAATCATGTGCTCTTAAAGTATTAGGAAACCCTGTCACAAAGTCCATTGAAATGCTATCCCATTTCCATTCTGGAACTTCCAATGGTTGCATCAATCCTGCATGCTACTGATGTTCAACTTTTGACTTCTGACAAGTCAAACATGCATACACAAACCGAGCCACATTATTCTTCATCCAAGGCCACCAAAACAAACCTTTCAAATCTTAATACATCTTTGTAGCTCCTAGATGAATACTCAACTTACTTCTATGACTCTCTTCAAGTATCACTTTCTTCATCTCAGCATCATCAGGAATACAAATCCGGTTACGAAATCTCAACACACCTTGCTCATCTAGCTTAAAATCACTATTCTCAGACTGATCAATCCCAACCATCAAATCTACCAGTTTCACATCCAACTTCTGAGCTTCTCTGATACTGTCTAAAAATTCATTATTAATCTTCAACATACCCAACATAACACTCTACAGAGTGACCTCGCAAACTAAGCTCATATCTCTGAACTGCTCAATCAATTCCAACTCTTTAATCATCATTGCTGACACGTGTAAAGTCTTTCGACTCAACGCATCAGCCACCACATTCGCTTTTCCTGGATGATAATTTAAACCAAAATCATAATCCTTTATCAATTCCAACCATCTTAGTTGCCTCATATTCAACTCTTTCTGATCGAACAAATACTTCAAACTCTTATGATCACTAAACACTTCAAATCTAGAACCATAAAGATAATGCCTCCAAATCTTCAGCATAAAAACAACTGCAGCAAGCTCTAAATCACGCGTAGGATAGTTCTTCTCATGAGTCCTTAACTGCCTCGAAGCATAAGCAACTACCTTACCATTATGCATAAGCACGCCTCCTAAACTCAATTTAGAAGCATCACAATAAACCCCAAAAGGCTCTTCTGGATTAGGCAACGTCAAAATCGGAGCCGACGTCACTCTTCTTCAATTCTGTAAAAATTTCTTTGCACTGAACATCCCATACAAACACTCTACCTTTACAAGTCAACTTAGTCAACAAAAGTGACAACTTAGAAAACCCTTCGATAAACCTTCTATAATAACCAGCTAATCCCAAGAAGCTTCTAATCTCAGTAGCTGACTTTGGAGTTTCCCATTGCAACACAGCATCAACCTTCAACGGATCTACAACAATGCCACTACCTGAAATCACATGACCAAGAAAACTAACCTCTTTTAACCAAAATTCACACTTGGACAACTTTTCATACAACTTCTTTTCTTTCAAAACTTGCAATACTACTCTTAAATGTTCAGCATGTTCTTCTTCTGACTTAGAGTCAACCAAAATATCATCAATGGACACCACTACAAACCGATCCAAATAAGTATGAAAGATACGATTCATATATTCCATGAATACTCCCGGCGCATTAGTAACACCGAAAGGCATCACCGAATACTCGTAATGTCCATAACGCATTCTGAAAGCCGTCTTCTGAATATCTTCATCCTTCACTTTAATATGATGGTAACCTGACCTCAAATCAATCTTACTAAACACACGAGAATCCACCAATTGGTCCATCAAATCATCTATTCTTGGAAGCGGATACTTGTTCTTAATCGTCACCTTGTTCAGCTGTCTATAATCAACACAAAGCCTCATACTTCCATCTTTCTTCTTCACTAACAACACTGGAGCTCCCCACGGTGATACACTAGGTCTTACAAACCTCTTCTCAAGTAACTCTTCCAATTGCTTCTTGAACTCAGACAATTCAAATGCAGACATCCTGTATGGTGCCATAGACACAGGTCTGGTACCAGGTACAAGATCAATTGCAAATTCAACTTCTCTCTCTGGCGGTACATCAGGAATCTCATCAGGGAAAACTTCAGGAAATTCACACACCACCTGCTATTCCTCAATTATAGCTTGAATCTCTACAGATAGCGACACCATCAACGAGAACATATGTTCTTCCTCTTGCATCAACTTCCTCAACTTCCTAACAGACAACATACCACCTTCCTCTTCTTCAGGAGTAGAAAACTTCACCGACTTGTCATAACAGTTAATATGAACACAGTTATGCTCTAACCAGTTCATATCCAAAATTACATCCAAACCTCTTAACGGAAAACAAACCAAATCAACAACAAAGTCTCTGTCGAAGATCGACAAGGGACACTTAGCACACAAAAAGGAAGTAGTCACTGACCCCTTGGCTGGAGTATCGATGACCATTTCTCCATTCAAAGAAGACAACACAAGACCCAATCTTTCAACACAATCAGCAGCAATAAAATAATGCGTAGCACCAGTATCAATAATAGTGATTAAAGTAGTACTATTAATGAAACATGTACCTCTAATAAGTCCGTCCTAAGTAGCTGTCTGATCCTCAACCAAAGCAAACACTTCACCACTTGACTGAGCCTTCTTCGGTTTTGGACACTGACTACCAATGTGTCCTTCTTCTTTACAGTTGAAACAAACCACACTCTTGTGCTCACACTCAGATACAACATGTCAGTTCTTGCCACAACGGAAACACCTCTTCACTTTAGTAGTGCACACATTACTCTTGTGCCCAGATTTCCCACACTTAAAACAAATCACACCAGCAGGAGCATCTCCCCCACTAGTCCTCTGTCGATGAACAACTCTCTGTTTACGCTTACCAGTTGGGGCATCACAGGGTTTACCATGATTCTGCGGGTGCCTACCCATCTTCTCACTAATAATCTTGTAATGAGCATTATTGTCCTCCTCATAAATCCTGCAGCTATCAACCAGATCAGCAAAGACATAGATTTTATGATATCCAACTGCTTTCTTAATCTCCGGGCACAACCCATTCTCAAATTTAATACACTTCGAAAACTCAACATTTTCATCAGCGTAATGCGGATAAACCTTAGCCAACTCAGCAAACTTGGAAGCATACTCAACAACAAACAGATTTCCTTGCTCCAGCTCAAGGAACTCAATTTCCTTCTTACCACGGACATCTTCAGGAAAATACTTTCTCAAAAACTCCCTACGAAACACAGACCAAGTGACATTCTCACCTGCAGCTTCCAAATTCTGACAATTCTCTAGCCACCAGTCATCAACCTCGACTGCTAGTATATGAGTCCCATAACAAACCTTCTGCGCTGGAGTGCAGTCCATCATGCAAAATATTCTCTTAATCTCTTTCAACCATTCTAATGCTCCGTCAGGATCATACTTTCCCTTGAACGTAGGTGGATTCTCTCTTTGGAAAGTCGCCAAGCTACGAGATCCAACATTCTCGTCAGCATTCGGCTGATTTTCCATCACATGAGCCATTGCTTCTAGAGCAGCAGCAAGAGCAGCATCATTCCTTCCAGCCATCTCAACTTCTCACTACAACATAAAGAACGGTTAGAACATCAAAATAACAATACTCGATTGTTAGACAACTACAACTCGATGACAAGGTCGAACCAACCTTTTGCTCTGATACCAACTTTGTAACACCCCAATTCTACCCCAAGCAATTATGCAAAATAAATCAGAGTTATAAAATTTCAATCATACAAATGAATCAGGACGCCACAAATTCTTCTAACAAATTCATTGCATTCATTTTGGATATATAACACTTTTTCAAACATCGGATGAACCATCAACATAACATCTGTAATTAAATAAATCAACATCTACGCAGCGGAATTCTTAATAACATCTCTAACAAAACATCAACTTTGAATCATCTCATAAATCATAATCAAATTAAAATTCAACAACTAAAAATCATCAATCCAAACAGCAAGCGTTCATCCCCCCGAGTGTTACATATCAGAGCAATGACACCGACTCGAACTATTGAAGGTATACAGCCTTCACTCTCGATTACTTGCACGTTACCAACATAAGGGCAACATTCAAACAGAAGGGATGAGATATCTAACAATATAATAAAGCGCATGATAATAAATATATTAAATTAGATCAACAACATCACCATTTCTCATCTCATAATCAACATCAATCTCAGCAATAATATACCTTCATTCACATCAAAATACACTTCTTTATGAAATCATATAATGCGACTCAATACTATGCAAATGCATGTGGTACCATTGGAGCAGAACTCCCATCTAAAAAATCTGCTAATTAATAGAGGCATCAACAAGGCATAGCCTTCATCTCAAAATTTTCCAATCCAGGCCATCTCAACGAGCATAAGCTCCATCTCAAAAATGCAATGTATGCGACTCAACAATGAATGTAATGATAACACCCAAGTTAACAACATCTCAAATCATCTCAAAACATCTCAAATTATCATCTCAAAACATCTCAAAATACATCTCAAAATAACATCTCAAAGACGTCTCAAATTAACATCTCAAAATAACATCTCAAATAATCAAAATAATTCATCAAACATCATTTATTTATAAATCATCAAACATCATTTATTTATTAATAACTTCTCATTTATAACTCAGCTGTACATTAATACTACAGTAATCCATACTGTTATTTTGTAGGTTTACTTCGTTAATGTCACTAATCCTACTGTCATAATTCGAACAACAGTCTCTAAACATCTCACATTCATCATTCTGTTCAAAAGTCAGCACAACGACCAACACAGAAAATAATTCTAAATCCTAAATTGGATACTGGGATTACACTTCTTACTCATCATTTTAATCATCTAAAATAAAGGTCATCACGTTAGCTATTCAACTCTTCGAACGACATCTCAAACGGCATCCTAAAATTCAAGTTACAGTACTTTAAAACTGAATCTGTCAAAAATCAGACATTATGGGTCGACGCAAAACCCTATGGATCGTCGCGTACTGCTTCATCTGTACATCATGAGTTGACACATCCTCCTTATGGATCGACTCATCCTGGTCTGATAAACAGCATGTATCGACACATGCTTCTCACTGATCGACTCATCCTGAGTCTTGCAACTATCATGTATCGACGCAAGCCCTTCTTGTATCGACTCATCCTGAGTCTAACATCGTCCATGTATTGACGCATCAAGCTTGAGGTCGACACATCTTGGTTCCTCCTGCATAATTCTGCGATTTCCTCTGTATTTTCGCTATGGGAATTCATATTACAGCCCTACAAACCTTATTATAATCATGGTAATTCATCACCTAACATTAACCTATAATACTACATCGATTACACAACATCATGACATCATTATTCATCTAAAATTCATTAAATCATCATCATACATCATAATACATATCCAATTTAAGAACAAAACAACAATCACCTCTAACCCCACATATCAAACATCATGAACCCAATTATAAAGTCAGAACCCCACCCTTACCTTGGATTGAAGGTCGCTCTACAATTTCCGAGTTGAATCTTCGTTCTTGCCGTTTTCCACTTTTTCCAGCAGCTTCATGTTCTCTTCCAAATCCTTATTTCTTTCTACTACTTCTTTCTTCTCTTCCTTCTCACAAATAATAAAATAACCCTATTATTCCATTATTCCTTATTGCGCTTAAAACCAACACAACCCCCTTATTACTTTTACTCTCTCAAAATAAGCCCACATTAAATAATATTACACTTTTAATATTATTTCACCACATAATATTATATCTCTAATATTATTTCTCCACTTAATAAAATAAATCCAATTAATTATAACACATCTTCATAAATATTTCAAAAATAATTTAATTAAATAATTAATTAAATTACGGGCGTTACATCTAGAGCGTATCTAAACTGTATCTGAAAGGCCTTTGAACATTGTTAATAATAGCTATTGATTAACCTTATCCTGAAAAAGGGGAAATGTTAGCTAATATGCAATGTCATGTTGTATGAAATGCATGGTATAATGAGATTGTGATACATGCATTCGTGTTATCAATGTTTATGATATATGGATGCGATATCTGCGTATGTGAGCTAATCTACTGCACTGCTTGTTGGATATGGGGAAAATAAATCCCTGACCGCTGCTGAGGATATGGAGTGTAAGTCTTCATGTTTTGAAGTGTTGATGAATTTCCACTTAGAGAAATAAACTCTGTTGTAAGGGAAATGTCGTGTACTGCATGTAAAATCCTGTTGGGAAACCCTGAGAAATTTGGCGACTTCTACCGGAGATTGATAACTGGAAGCTCTGTTCTGCTGGGGATTAAACTCCATACTGCAGGGGGTTTTATGGAAATAGCTTAGAGAGATTTCCATGCCTTAAAGCCATCAGTGATTGTCTTTTTATTTTGTTCATTTGTAAACAGTAATTACGTCCAAATGCATATGTTCAAAATTAAATCATTAGACGTTTTTGTAAACAAAACACAAGAGTAAAGAAAAATAGATAGTTTTTGCACTTTCAAAGGGATATCTTTGTATTGACTTTGAGTAAGTATTTTTGTACAATGAGACAAACATTCTAGTAAGAGAATGCCGTCGTAAAAAATGAAAATTTGATACAAAGAAAAGATAGCTATGTGAATTAATCCCATGGGGTTCCCATTCTGCTATAGCTTCGTGTCTCCGAGCATCTTATCCATTTGTTGCCTTGTCCGAAGCTGATTGAATTGATCATAACCGTCGAGTTTGCTATTTGAAGCCAAAGGTTGTCTGTAAGGTGATCCAACAGGACATAGTCATACACTTTAATTCCCTAACTATTGCGTGGACCTCCCTTTCGGGTTTTCAGTCCACCGGGATACCCTTTTTTGCCCAAGCTGCCCTTTCGGGTTTTCAGCTTGCCAGGTGTACAATTTTTTTTTGTTTTATCCCTAATTTTTCCCGAACCTTTTGGTTCGCTGGGATGCCCTTGTTTTTCCTAGGTGTGTCAACCTAGCGAGTCTCTTATGCGTAGTATCTTTTGACTATGTCCGTGTTCACGGGGTACGGTAGGTCGTCGCCATCCATGGTTGTCAAGATCATTGCTCCACCAGAGAAAATGCTTTTGATTGCAAACAATCCTTCATATGTAGGAGTCCATTTTCCCCTGGGATCACCTTGCGGCAGTATGATATGTTTGATCACCAGATCCCCGACTTGATACTCTTGGCGTCTGACCTTTTTGTTGAAAGCCTTGATCATCCGTTTTTGATACATTTGACCATGACAGACAGCAGTAAGCCTTTTCTCATCGATCAAGTTTAGTTGATCAAGTCGAGTCTGGATCCAATCTTCTTCATTCAGCCCTACATCCTTCATAATTCTCAGAGAGGGGATCTAGACCTCGATAGGAAAGACAACCTTTATGTCGTATACCAGAGAGTAAGGTGTTGCCCCAGTTGATGTGTATGCTGTGGTACGATAACCGTGGAGAGCGAATGGTAGCATCTCATGCCAGTCTTTGTATGTGACTGTCATTTTCTGTATGATCTTTTTGATGTTCTTATTTGCGGCTTCGACAACACCATTCATCTTTGGCCGGTAAGGGGAAGAATTATGGTGTTGGATCTTGAATTGCTCGCACAGGGAGGTGATCATAGTGTTGTTAATATTCGTACCATTGTCTATGATGATCCTCTCCGGGATACCATACCGATATATGAGATTCTGTTTAATGAACCAGGCTACAACATTCTTGGTAACAGAAGCGAAAGAGGCTGCCTCAACCCACTTTGTAAAATAGTCAATGGCCACTAAGATAAAGTGGTGTCCATTAGAGGTTGTTCGCTTGATTTCCCCAATCATATCAATACCCCACATAGCGAAAGGCCAAGGAGCCGTCAAGACATTCAAAGGAACCGGAGGTACGTGCACCTTGTCAGCATAGATCTGACACTTGTGGCAGGTTCAAGAGTGTTGATAGCAATCTGCTTCCTTGGTAGACCAGTAATAGCCTGCCCGTAGGATCTTCTTTGCCATCATATGCCCACTGGAATGGGTACCAAAAGTGACCTCATGTAGATCAACCATGATCTTTTCCGCCTCAACCTTGTCTATGCAACAGAGCAAAACAAAGTCATGGTTGAGTTTATAGAGAATTCCATTACTAAGGAAGAATTTAGCAGAGAACATCCTTAAGAACTTCTTATCATTGACTGAAGCTCCTTCCGGATATTTTTGAGCCTCGAGATACCTCTTGAATTCGTGAAACCAAGGCTGGTCCACTACTTCTTCAGTATTAATCTCGTGACAGTGAGCTGGTTCATCCATTTGTTCAATGGTGATCTAGGGAGCCTCGTTATCCCATTTACGTTTAAACATAGATGACATTGTGGCTAGTGCGTCTGCTAGCTAATTTTCTTCTCGCGGGAAATGCTCGAAGGTAATCTTATCAAAATGTGAGATCAATGTTAGCACATGTTCTTTATAGGGGATAAGGTTAGGGTGTTTGGTATCCCATTCTCCTTTGATCTGGCTGATGACCAAAGCTGAATCTCCAAATACATTTAAGGATTTAATCCCCAAATCTATGGCAGCTTTGAGACCAAAAATGCACGCTTCGTACTCTGCCATATTATTTATACAGTTGAAGCAGAGTCTTGCCGTAAAGGGAGTATGACATCCTTTAGGAGATATGAGTACAACACCAATACCATTGTCGAGTGCGTTGGACGCCCCGTCAAAAACCAGGGTCCATCGAGATCCTTGTTCAGGTCTGTCATATGGCTTGAATTCTTCACAGTTGTTTACCATCATGATGTCTTCATTTGGGAATTCGAACTTCATGGACTGGTAGTCATCCACAACTTGATGAGCAAGGTGATCAGCTAGTACACTGCCCTTTATTTCTTTCTGGGTAGTATATTGTATGTCATATTCTGTCAGGATCATTTGCCATCTCGTTATTCTCCCAGAGAGAGCAGGTTTCTTGAAGATGTATTTCATTGGATCCATTTTGGATATCAACAAGGTAGTATGAGTCAACATATACTGTCTTAGCCGGAGATCAGCCCATGCCAGAGTGCATCAAGTATTCTCGAGCAGTGAATATCTTGTGTCACAGTCGGTAAACTTTTTACTCAGGTAGTAAATAACGTGCTCTTTTCGGCCAGACTCGTCATGCTGCCCCAACACATACCCCATTGAATTTTCAAAAACAGTTAGATACATGATCAATGGTCTTCCCTCGACTGGTGGAATTAAAACAGGAGGCTCTTGCAGGTGCTCTTTGATCTTTTCGAAAGCAGTTTGGAATTCGTCATTCCATTTGACTACTTGATCTTTCTTCAATAATTTGAAGATTGGTTCACAAGTAGCTGTCAGGTGAGAAATGAATCTGGCAATGTAATTTAAACGTCCCAAGAATCCTCTGACTTCCTTCTCAGTACGAGGAGCAGAAATCTCTTGTATCACTTTCACCTTGGCGGGATCTACTTCAATACCTTTATTGTTGATGATAAAGCCTAGGACCAGACCTCACCCCAAATGTGCATTTATTTGGGTTCAACCTCAGCTTGTATTTCTTTAGCCTCTCAAAGAGTTTCTGTAAATGGTCAAGATGCTCTTATTCTGTTTGAGATCTAGCTATCATGTCGTCCATATAGACCTCTATTTCGTGATGTATCATGTCGTGAAATAGAGCTACCATGGCACGCTGATAGGTTGCCCCAACATTCTTTAGTCCGAATGGCATAACATTGTAGCAGAATGTGCCCCATTGTGTGACAAAGGTTGTTTTCTCCATGTCCTCAGGCGCCATTTTGATTTAGTTGTAGCCTGAGAAACCGTCCATGAAGGAAAACACTTTATGCTGTGCCGTATTGTCGACTAGAATATCAATGTGGGGAAGTGGAAAATCATCCTTGGGGCTTGCCCTATTCAAATCTCTGTAGTCCACGCACATTCGTACCTTGCCGTCCTTTTTGGGCACGGGAACAACATTGACAACCCATTGTGGATAGGAAGTGACGGCCAAGAATCCAGCATTGAATTGTTTGATGACTTCAGCTTTAATCTTCTCTGACATATCTGGTCGCATACGACAGACCTTTTGTTTTACCGGTGGGCAGTCCTCTTTTGTAGGTAGACGATGTAGTACGATATCTGCATCTAGTCCTGGCATGTCTTTGTACGACTAGGAAAATACCTCAACATAATCGTGTAACAACTGAATCATACGCTCTTTGATACTGGGTTCCAGATTGGCACCCACCTTGACTTCTCTTTTGTCTTCTTCGGTACCTAGGTTGATTGTGTCCACTGGTTCTTCGTGGGGCTGAATGGTCCTCTCTTCTTGTTGTAGTAACCTGGCGAGTTCCCCTGGTACTTCACAATCTTCCTCACCTTCATCTTCGGCTTGGTAGATTAGATTTTCAGAGTCACAAAAGGCCATAGAAGAACCGTTACCTATGGGATCCCGAATGGATGTAGACCTGCATTATGAGTGTGAGTGTGTGTAAGAGTATAACTATCTTTGAAAGAAATGAAAATGTAAAAAGAAAAACAATGAGCACAAAGTTTGTATGCAAAAACATCCAAGATTCATTAATGTCATATGGAAATGAGATAATAACCCTTACAAATGGACCATTGTGCCTCGGGTAAGACACAAGGTTTTAAGAGTCTGAATTTTTTTAATATTACAGATCCGACTAAATTTAAAGACAAATTACTGTTGGATAAATGTGATCGGGACAAAATCTCTAGCCTCCCAGTTGCTGAGCCCTCCACTGACAGTTGGGAAAATCCAATCCTCTAGGTTATAGCTGTCTTCATCATCCTCCATGGCGTTGACTTGGTGGTTGCTGATCTTTAAGGGTGGTCCTCTGGCACGAGCGTGGCGTACAACTTTCTGGGCTCCTAAAGTGAAACCAAAACCGAATTTGTCAGATTTGTATGGGATATATGGGAGTTGGCCCTAAATAGTGCACCCACCTTCTTCTATCACTTCCTTGGCATCCTTCAAAGATGACATCTTGAGTGGAGGCCTTGTGATCTTGGGAACTTGAGACACAATCTTGGTTACTGCCACAGTCTGCGGGACTTCTTCAAAGTGCTGGAATGGAGGTTCAATAAATTCACCATCTAATTCCATATATCTGAAGGAATTTAGATGGCTGACCATATACTCTTCTTCTCCATGAACAATGATGATCTTCCCATGAATTGGATATTTCATCATTTGATGCAACGTAGAGGTAACAGCACCAGCATTGTGAATCCACGGTCGGCCTAATAAGCAGGAATATGAAGGGTGAATATCCATTACATAAAAAGTTGAATCAAATGTTTGGGTTCCAACTTTTATGGGGATGTCCACTTCCCCATGCACCATCCTTTTTGAGTCATCAAAGGCCCTCACTATTATGTTGCTCGGTTTCAATGTCAATCCTTCATAGTCAAGCCTATCAAGAGCTTTTTTAGGCAACACATTCAGAGACGAACCGATGTCAACCAAGACACGAGCCAAAGTAGTGCCCCTGCATTCGACTGAGACATACAATGCCTCGTTATGCTTCCTCCCCCTTGGCGTTAAATCAACATCCGAAAAACCTAAACCATTATCTGCAGTCAAGCTGGCTATGCAGTCTTGGAACTGATCAGCAGATGTTTCTTGGGGTACATGGGCAGTTTTGAGGAATTTTACCAAGGCCTTTGCATGAGCCTCAGAACATAATAATAAAGCCAGCACATAAATTTTTGATGGAGTTTTCCCCAGTTGCTCGACTACGTTGTAGTCTCTTCTATTTATGATCTTTAGAATCTCCTCCATCTCTTTTCGGGAGGTCTCAGGGATAGCTACTGATTGTGCCTTCGTTCGGACAGGCTCAACCAAAATGCCTTTTCCTCGAGTCTCGGTTGACTCGACAACAGGAATGTCAGTAGGGGTGATAACAGGGATTGCAATAGTTTTGTCAGTTGGAGTACTAGCAGATATGATTGTAGTACTGGGAATAGCCTTGGGAGAGAAAACCCTTCCACTTCGGGTTATCTTACTAATCCCTGCGATATTGCTGATATCAGAGTCAACTTTCTCAGAACTTGAATTTTCAGCAGCTGGCCAATCTTGCTTGATACCGTGGTAGTAGAAATCCCCTCCATAATTCCAAGGGACGGTTTTGTCTGATGAATACGGGATTGGTCCAGACATTGTAATTATCAACGGAGCTACTTTAGGAACTGATGCAATTCTAACGGGTCTTTTGGTGGAGACCCTGGAATAATTGGTGGAAATGGTTACGATGGAAACATCATTATAAGAAACAGTTGGGATAGAAGTTTTCTCGAACAAAATCTCCTTGTTATCTATTAGGCATTGAACGTCTGCTTTTAACAAATGACAGTTGGTTGGTGAGGGTAAATAGAAATGACAGCTTTCATCACAACCTGGGATTACACCGGCATTCAACAAGTTCTTTTTGATGGTCAGGAGTGGGGTCACAAGTTCATCAACTGAAGTAACAAACATATCTTCCTCAACGACGTTGGCATCACGGCCGTGCTTGGGCATAGGGGCAGTAATAACATTGGGAATTTCTGGCGCATCAAATTCAATCTCTTTGGCTTCAAGAAGGTCTTGTACCTTGTTCTTCAGAGCCCAAAAGTTGTTAGTGTCATGGCCGGGACTCTCAGAATGGTATGCACAACGGGCATTAGGATGATAGTGAAGAGAGGTTGTGTTAGGATTCTTTGGAGCTTCTTTCAAAGTCACTAGGTTGGATCTTAACAAATGTGACAATACTTGAGATAATGTCATATTAATTCGGGGGAACTGTCTGACTGGTCTTTCCATTCTTGGCTGGTTGCTTCTTTGCTGAGCAAGTGCGGATTTAGGAATCATGACATCCCCCACCATTGGACGGTGTTCAGCCCTATCTTGATTTCTCTGAGGATATACAGTAACCACTTCTTTCTTTCCAATGAATGGTTTCCTTACAGCAGTAGAGGATGCATCTTTTTGAATCTTCCCATTCTTTATCCCGACTTCTACCCTTTCTCCGATCAATATCAACTCAGTAAAGTCTGCCGATGAACTCTCAATTAAGGGATTAAAGAAGGGACCAGACAAGGTGCCCAAAAACATGTCTACCAACTCTCTTTCAGATAGAGGAGGCTGGAATCTTCCTGCTAAGTCCCTCCATTTTTGCGCGTAGTCTTTAAAGCCTTCACTTGAAACCATGGCCATACTCTGGAGTTGAGTACAGGTGGGAGCAAGATCAGCGTTGTATTGGTATTATCTGTAAAAGGCAGCGGCAAGATCTTCCCAATTATGAACATTGGCTCTTTCTAGCTGATAAAACCAATCAAGTTGAGTTCCAGACAGGCTGTCTTGAAAGAAATGTACCCATAAATCCTTGTCGGCGGTGTGGGGCTGTATTTTCCTCACATAGGACCGGAGATGCATTTTGGGACATGAAACTCCGTCATATTTGGTGAACACTGGTGCTTTGAATTGTGGAGGAATGACAATCCCAGATACTAACCCCAACTCCTCAAAGTCCAATCCAGGCACTTTTTGGATTTCCATTACGCTCAACCGCTCTTCTAAATGCTTATACTTGTCATTGTAACACCCCAATTCTACCCCGAAAAATTATATAAATAAATCAGAGTTATAAAATTCAATCATGCAAGCGAGTCGGGACGTCACAAATTATTCTATAAAAAATTCATTGCATTCATCGTGGATATATAACACTTTCAAAATGTCGGATGAACCATCATAACATCTTTAATTAAATAACTCAACATCTATGCAGCGGAATTCTCAATAACAATTTTATCATCAATACAACAACTTCAAAACAACACAATTTAATAATAATCAACAATGAAAAACAGCAAGCGTTCACCCCCCCCCCCCGAGTGTTACATATCAGAGCAATGACACCGACTCGAACTAACGAAGGTATACAGTCTTCACTCTCGATTACCTGCACATTACCAACATAAGGGCAACATTTAAACAGAAGGGGTGAGATATCTAACAATATAATATAGCGCATGATAATTAATATATTAAATTAGATCAATAACATCACCACTTCTCATCTCATAATCAACAATAATTACATTGTATATACACATTCATCAATATCAAAATACACTTCTCTATGCAATCATATAATGCGACTCAATACTATGCAAATGCATGTGGTACCATTGGAGCAGAACTCCCATCTCAAATTTTTTCCAATTAATAGAGGCATCAACAAGGCATAAGCCTTCATCTCAAAATTCTCCCATACAGACCATCTCAACGAGCATAAGCTCCATCTAAAAAAATGCAATGTATGCGACACAACCATGGATGTAATAACAACACCAAAGTTAACAACATCTCAAATTAACAACATGTCAAAAACATCTCAAATTAACAACATCTCAAAATTCATCTCAAATTAACAACATCTCAAAATTCATCTCAAATTAACAACATCTTAAAATTCATCTCAAATTAACAACATCTCAAAATTCATCTCAAATTAACAAGATCTCAAAATTCATCTCAAAATAATAACATCTCAAAATTCATCTCAAATTAACAACATCTCAAAAGCATCTCAATGTCTCGTCATCAACATGTCATATCATGATAATAATTCATCAAACATCATTTATTTATTATAAATCATCAACACAACATCATTAATAACTTCTCACTAACAACTCAGCTGTACATTAATTCCACAGTAAGTCAATACTGCTATTCTGTAACTCTAACGTCATGACCGTCACTATCCTATTGTTACAGTTCACACATCAGCTTCTAAGAATCTAACCTTCATCATTATGTACGAAACTAACGCAACGACCAGCATAACTTCTGACCATCACAACCTCTGACAACACAACTTCCAACCAACACAACTTCTAATAACACAACTTCTAATAACATAACTTCTGACAACACAACTTCTGACAACACAACTTCTGACAACACAACTTCTAACAACACAACTTCTGACCAACACAACTTCTGACCAATTCAACTTCTGGCCAATACAACTTTTGACTAACCTAACTTCTGAGTAACCCAACTTCTGACTAATACAGCTTCTGATGACAAAATCTTCTGACTAATACAACTTCTGATGACACAATCTTCTGACAACGTAACTTCTAACTAACACAAATTCTATCATAAGAACTTCTACTTTCTAATAATTCAACGCAACTTCTAACTCTATCTCCAAATTAATTCATTGTTCTAAAACAGTAGCGCCTGATATCAATTTGCCTAATTCTGCGTTTTTTTCTTCCCTGCAACATTCTGCATTTTCATTACTGCAATATTCTACGTTTTCTTCCCTGCATCTCACTATGGGATTCACGCTTAAAGCCCTAAAACTTAATATATTCATGGATAATAATTACTCACAATTACCTTATAATTCTACATCAATCGAACAACATCATGACATAATTATTCATCTAAAATTCATCAGTTCTCATCATACAACAATCATATATTTTCAATTCAAGAACAAGACAACAATCATCTCTAACCCCACACACCAATCATCATAAACCCAATTATAGAGTTAGAACCCCACCCTTACCTTGGATTGAAGGTCACTCTACAATTTTCGGTTGAATTCTCGTGCTTGCCATTTTCCACTTTTTCCAGCAGCTTGCACGTTCTCCTCACAATCCTTATTCTTCTACTGCTTCTTTCTTTCTATTCTATTCCAACAACAATAAAATAACCCTATAATTCTTTATTCCTTATTAGGCTTAAACTAATACACCCCCTTATTACTTCTATTCCTTTAAAACAAGCCCACATCAAATAATATTATACTTCTAATATCATTTCACTACTTACTAAAATAATTAAATCCAATTAATTATAACACATCTTCACAAATATTCCAAAAATAATTAATTAAATTATGGGCGTTACAACTCTCCCCCACTTAGAATATTTTCGTCCTCGAAAATTTACCTCTATAAAACAATTCAGGATAGGAGTCTCGCATCTTGCTCTCCAACTCCAAAATCATGCTTTCTCCTGCAGCTTCTAACTGTGATGCGGTGGGAGAACTGACTTGAGGTTTTGCGTTTGTGTTCGCAAATGTTTCGGTTTAGCAAGAGTCGCCACCGACTTTTATTTTATCCAAAAGGAAAGGTAAAAAAGCACAGGAAATACCTTTGAGATATTTTCTTGAGTTCAGGGGGTAGATTATGAAAAGGGAAGGTGCTAGCACCCTTTTCATCCATGGTTTTCCATGGGCTCTTAGTTACTGGTTTAGATCACTTGCTTTGCTTTTTCAATTGTTTGAAATGGTGCTTTGTGTGGTTTTGAAAGTATTTTGAAAAGAGGCCATCGTTTAGGCAATATTTGTAATGATTCTCATTCGTAAGAATGTATACAAAGATGTTTGTCTTTTGAAAA
The DNA here is from genome assembly GCA_948472305.1 of Vicia faba. NCBI lineage: Eukaryota > Viridiplantae > Streptophyta > Magnoliopsida > Fabales > Fabaceae > Vicia > Vicia faba. The sequence continues at coordinate 634,974,683 of OX451736.1, read as the reverse complement.
ATGTTTCAATGTTTTGAAAGTTTGGAAATGTTTTGAAATGTGTGTGATTGTTTGAAAATAGCAAGGATTGTTTGCAAATTGATCAAGTAACTAGAAGCATCTACCTACTTAAAAGTCTTTCTTGTACATTTTTATTCCTTTGATAATGTTGATTTACCATTGCTTTGGTAAAAAACCCTATCTTTGGATGTTAAACGGGACGAGCGTGGGTCATCGTATGACCATGATAACAATGGTGCCAAGTATCTTAGCTTGTTTAAGGGACCAAGATCATTTTATTTTTAGGCAACCTTTTGATAGCATCATCGAGGGACTATGATCTTTTGTTTTGTTTTGTTTTGTTTTGTTTTGCCAAGATACTTAGCATACACACCATGGCCATTTTGTTTAGGCAACCAAGTGGGTGAAACCCTAGGGGCGCTTGTGTGCAATGTGTTGTCATTTTTCATGCATTTTGTTTGTCTTGTATTAGGTCATGTCTATTTGTTTGATTTTGTCTTATCATTCAAACCCTAATTTACTAAACATGTATATAATGCGATAAATTGCGTAAAGTAAATCTAAACTATTACAACAATATTATGGGAGGGGGGATACAAGTTTTGAATGGGGGATATTGCTCAAAATAAAACCCTAATTCACTATTACAACCCAATTGAATTTATTGTACAAATAAATAAATAAACAAGTATTTAAATATGCAATAATATGTATTTATGCAAAATGTTTTGTAATTGTTTTATGTGTGAGAAAAATAAATTATTTAAGTCCTAAAAATAAGAAGAAAAAAAATATTATTATTTTTTAAAGGGAAAACCCTAATTTTTGATTTAAAAGAAAATATGTTCTATATCATTTATTTTATTCATTTATGTACAAGAAATAAATAAATAAAAATATTTACAAGTATATAAAAATAAAATATGTGTGGAAATAATAATTTATGTATATGAATAATAAAAATAAAAATGTATGATATTTATTTAAATATATTCACTATTTATTTAAGAAAACAAAGTATATTATTACTAATAAACTATTTTTTATACCAAAAAATAATAATAAAAATGAAATAAAATGCAAAAAATTAGAAAATATTTTTGGGTATTTTTTATTATTAGAAAAAAAAAGAATGCAAGCACAGAAAATAAAAATATGCAAGAAAATACAAAAATATAAAATAATAAGCCAGGGGGTGCAAATAGTGGATCAAGGGGTATGGGACGTAAAACAGCAAGCCCAAGCGCGCCAGGCCTAAGCCAGCTTCATCCCTGTCCTCCAGCCAACGTTCTGCGCGCGTTTTGCCTCAAACCTGTATCATGCTATTCTTTGCATAAAATCAAAAACTTGCAACATGAAAAATGTAGCTCATGATCTCACGATTCCAGTGATATAAAGTTTGTAAACTAACTCTAAAAGACCAGGGAGAATTTCAGTGGCCCTAATTCCTGACCTAATTTTTTCATGAACTTCAACAATCAAATACTCTTAGCTCAGTTAATATAAATGATAACTATGCATATGTACAGCTTAAGCAAGTTAAGGACTACATTTTTGCTTCACAAATCGTGACCTAAGGATGCCTAAATAGAGAGATAGAAACTTGAAAAAAATACCTTGTTCAGCTGAGTTTGGATATGGAAATATGGGGACTTTGAGTGAGGCCTGAAGATCGTGTGAGCTTCTTTGAAGTTCCCTCAAGCTTTTCCAATGCTTAGCTGGCCTTGTAGATGCTTGAATCTCCTTGTAGAAGTCAACCTGCAACCTTCCAAAATGAAAATGGTGATGTTTGAAATAGGGGTTACAATTGCAAGACAAGGGCCTGGATAGTTTAGGTGGGATGTATTTAATGTGTTTGAAGTCTTAAAATGAGAAACGCACGAGCCAATATTGATTTGGCAGGGGTTCTGCAGATGATGCCCTGTTTGGGCAGAAAAATGTGATTTTGGTGTTTGAGAGTGTTTGGGATGCTATGGATTCGTGTATTAGGCTTGTGACAAAGTTCTGAAGTTGTTTCAAATGATACCAAGGCTTCTCTTTATCAGATGCACAAGTTGTCTTGACTTTTGCAAGTTTGCTTGCTTTTGAAGAAAGTTGAAGTGACAATGCCCAAAATGCTGTACTTTCTAGTTCTAGGGCTGTAAGGAGTTGGTATGCTTTTCCTGATAACTGTGAACCTTGCTTGTGACAAAGAAACAGGTCCAATGCTCAAGGATAGCAAAGTTGTAAAAAGCTAGCTTTATGAAAGTAGTATTGTGAACTTTATGCCATTTTTGGATTAAATTCTTGTACAATGCTCCATAGGTCAGAATAAAGCCAATATTCATTGAGTTTGCATTTAATTATGGAGTATAGAAAGGATTAGGACCTGTAATGCAAGGTACAAGCATGCTAGGACAGATTTGCAACTTGAACCATTGTGAAAATGCCTTGAACAAAAGTGATAAATTGCCATTTTCCCTTCTTCGATTCTCCCCAACCACAATTGATCTTGGAGAGTTCTTGGACATTTTGGAAAGCTTGTAACATGCTATACAATCCATATTTGAAATTCAACTTGAAATACCTCTGGGAACTAGGTGAAAAGTTTCCATGAAGTTAGGTCAAAAACCTGCCTAAACTAGGGCAAAATTTCACTAAGTTAAAAAGTTTATGGACCCCTATTCACAAAATCATAACTTGAGACCCAAGCATATTTTGGGAAAACTTTGTGAATAAAAGTTGTATATTTCATGGAGGAATACAACTTTCATGTTGGATGTTTCCTTTGAATCCAATTGCATCATGGTGAAAAAGTTGTGGAAAGTTGGGAAAAAATAAGAAATTTTCCATACTTAGAAAAATTCTAAGTTATGAAAAATTTCAAATTAAAACCCTAATTTGCAATTTTAGGTTTCTTGGTCAACAAGTTTCACATTTTGACTTATCTTGATGAATTATGACCCTTGGCACTTGATTTTGACCAAAAAGTCAAAGTTTGACTTTTCAGTGTACAGTTGATTTTTGATCAGTTGACTGCAAAATTCATCTGTCAATCCTATGCATTTAAGATATTTTGAACTATGTGATTAGGTCAAGATGATGCTATTGAGTTCTTGAAATCATGCTTGAACCCAATTGGTCACTGGCTAGGTTAAAAATCAGAAATTTCCCTTTCTCAGTCAAAACCTTAATTTTGACCATTTTGCCCTTTTGATGATCTGATAAAATTTCTTGAGGAGTTATGATCCAAACTTGATCAAATGGTACATAGGAGCCTAAAATGTGATTGTGGATAAAAAATTATGAAGTTTGACTGTAAATTGGCCATTGTTGACTTTTTCCCCAATATAGTTGATTTTTAGGTCAATTATCCAATTGACTGGGCAAAAATGTGATTCAAGGTTTGAAACATGGTATGAGCAATCTTAGGGGTCCAAGATGGTGTATGAAAGTCACGTGAGGCATTGATGGCCCAAAAATCCTTGTGAAAACTCAAACCCTAATTTCAGGTCATCAGTGCAAGAGAGGTCTTGAGCTGAGCAAACCCTAATCCTGTCTGGAGTCTAAGCAGTCTTGTGAGGAAAATCTTGATAATATGAGAGGGAAAATTTTGGGGTACAACAGGTGCCCCTGTTCAATCTTCTTGAACCTGAAGAGTTAGATTGGCGAGTTTGCCGTTCGTGACTCGAAGGTAAAAGATGATTGGACACTAAAGTGCCCGTAAATTTGCACTCGTCAAAATGTAGTTGAGGAAATGGGCTTAAAGATGCCATTTGGAGATGTGATAGAATCTTGTTGGAGATGGGCTTAAAGATTCCATCCAAGAATGTTTGTTGAATTGATAAGTTGTAAGTCAAAAGAATGAGTATCAGAATGGTGTCTGCATCTGGAACGTATCTGAGCTGTATCTGGAGACTGAATCTTTATGAGCAATATAATAGAATACGTGTCTGGAGCGTCTCTGAGCTGGGGAAAATCAGAATAAGTGACAGAATGGCAACCGTGTCTGGAGCGTATCTAGATTGTATCTGAAGTTGAGATCTGAATGAGTAGCAGAAAGACTTCCGTGTTTGGAGTGTATGTGAACTGTATCTGGGATCTGAATAAGTGACATAATGACTTCCGTGTCTGGAGTGTATCTGAACTTGCGATTGATAGTTGAATCTGAATGATAAATAGAATGGCTTCCATGTCTGGAGCATATCTAATCTGTATCTGAGATCTGAATAAGTATCAGGATGGCATCCGTATCTGGAGCGCATCTGAACTGTATCTGAAATCTGAATCTGAATGAGCAACAGAATGACTTCCGCGTCTGGAGTGTATCTGAAAGCTGTCTTTGAATGAGTAGCAGAATGACTTCCGTGTCTGGAGTGTATCTGTAAGTTGTCTTTGAATGAGTAGCAAAAGGACTTCCGTGTCTGGAGTGTATATGTACTGTATCTAAGATCTAGAACTTGAATGAGTGACAAAATGACTTCCGAGTCTGGAGTGTATCTGGACTGTATCTTAGATCTGAGTAAAGGTCAAAATGGCATCCGTGTCTGGAGTGTATCTATACTGTATCTAGAATCTTTGAATATTGTTAAAGATAACTGTTAATCTTATCTTGAAAAGGGTAAACTGTTAGCTGAAACACAAAGTTATGTTGCATGCAATTGTTGGCTCCTAAATTCGACACCCACATTCTATTATTATATAGATCATTAATTGAGTCAGAAGAGTTTCCGACACAAGAAGGCTTCGACCAGCTGATCACGTCGAAGGCTCATCAAGGAATGACAAGGTACTTAGAGAAATTCCTTTAAGTTGGAATCTTGTTGTCTTCGATGTCGAAGGAGAAACCTCTCGACCAAGGTCCCTGATGCCCAAGATCGAACGGTTTGAATTCTGAATTGTTGGAGGGAAAACGGTTCCCAGCAGTTACCAAGCGCAACGTGTCGTGCACGTAGGTGTCGAAGGTTGTGAGCATGCCATGTGGAGTCATCATGAAGCGGTGTGGCTGCCCAGCAATTACTTAGTTTTTTTAGTATAAATACTAAGTATTTTACAAAGTTAGGAGGTGTTCATCATTGTATACAAGTCACTCATTTAGATTCAAGTACCCAGCGTGAGAGAAAGAATCATTAAGAATGTATGTGTGAAACACCATTTACCTTAATCAAAGTCTTTTATATTCAAGAAATTTATCACTCTCACTCATTTCCTTCCGTCGAAGTCATTTACTTAATAACTTTAATGCTCTTATTTACTTTATCAAGCTTTTCTCCATGCAATTTATTTAAAGTATCTTTACTTTACTTGCATTAATCACCATTAGGATTAATCGAGACTCTTTACTTCAAAGCCTTTAAACTCCAAAGATCAACCATGTCTTAGGATCAATCTGATCGATCCTGCGAGTCACCAAATAAGTAACCTTTTGGAGGATCAGCGGTTGTTTACCATTTTTCACGATAAACAAATTGGCACACCCGGTGGGACATTGTGTTGATTTTTTCACGTTTAATCGTCTTATATAAACTATCCTTCTTTTTCGAGAGTATTGCATGTTATTAAGAAGTGGTAGAATATACACCAACGAAACCAATACTAGGAGAAGAGTTAGTGAAATGGCGAATCCGCCAAACAATGGAGAAATCCCACAAACAAACATGGGAGCAACGGTTATCCCAACCGTAAGTGAAGTGGTAACTGCTGGTTCGACGCCAGCAGTAACGATCACACAAACGGGGCCATTACCTCCATTTACAGGCCCCAGAATGCCCTTGGGAACCCCCCCACTTAGGGGAAACCAAGGAACAAGACCATATGTTTCCCCAGGTTTTTCGACAGTCAGGTTAAATCGAGAACCACCCTATGGCATGCCAACTTTTGAATTGGCTAGCCTGACGAACACTACGTCCACCTTCTCAGATCCTTTAGTGAGCGCCTCTTCGCCACTCCAAGGCTCTGGAGTTGGTATGGCGAACAGGGGTAGGAACCAACTCTTAGGAAGAACGTCCCATGTAATGCCTGGCCTTATGAATGCCTCGACAACAGTCTTGAGGCAGCAAATGGACGAAAGCAACCACGCCATGGTTCAAATGTTGGCACAAACTTTAAGTACAGTGCTAAATCCTCTAATACAAAATACCACCCCAGTCGAATCAGCAAATGACAGCACAAATGTCGCGCCTGGATAATTTTTTTGGGGTACCCCAACAAATTCGATAGCCCCAAAGGGCACATATGAGGGGAAACCAAGGCATACTTCTAGAGGAAGAAACCACTATTAACCAAGTCCAACAGCCTGTCGAAGAGAACCTTAGGGTACAACTAGAACAACCTGGGGTCGAAGAGCCAAGAGTCGTAGCCCCTGAAATAAGGATGGTTAATAGAAACTAAAACGCTGACGAAGTAGTTTAGCAGATCCAATACCAGAATGTTGGTTTGGAGAATAACTTGTCAGCCATGATTGAAAGAATCATGATGCAAAACGGGATGAATACAGGTTTCCGTAGGCCCAACTTCACATCCCCCTTGTCGGAATATGTGTTGCAAACGGACTTGCCTCATAGATGCAAAGTCCCTAAGTTCACTAAGTTTTCAGGGGACACGACAGAATCCACTGTCGAACATGCGGCAAGATATTTAATCGAAGCGGGAGAAATCTCAAACAATGAGAACCTGAGGATTAAGTATTTCCCAAGTTCCCTAACAAAGAATGCGTTTACTTGGTTCACAACTCTCCCTCCCAATTCGATCCACCATTGGACTCAGTTGGAGAGATTGTTCCATGAGCAATTCTACATGGGACAGACCAAGATAAGCCTGAAAGAGTTGGCTAGTGTAAAGAGGAGATTCACTGAGCCTATAGACGAATACTTAAATAGGTTTAGATTGCTCAAGGCAATATGCTTTACGCAAGTACCAGAGCATGAGTTAGTCGAAATAGCCGCAGGAGGTCTAGATTACTCCATTAGGAAGAAATTAGACACTCAGTATCTGAGGGACATGGCCCAATTGGCCTATAGGGTTCGACAGGTGGAACGCCTTAAAGCTGAAAAAGCCAGGGCGACGAAAACTCATAAAAGAGAAAAGATAGCATATGTCGAAATGGACGAAGAAGATCCAGAAACATTCGACGAACTTTTAGCCGTCGAAGAAAGTGAGGTCGATTTGGCTGAGTTAAAACAAGGGCCACCATACTCTTGCAAATTACTAGTCCCCTCAAGTGGAAAAAACCCCACTGGGTCTGAAAAGGCCAGTGATAGGTTCCCTAAAAAGACTTACAGTTTCGATATTACGAAATGTGATGAAATTTTTGATTTACTTGTAAAAGATGGCCAAATGATAATACCCCCAGGGGTAAAAGTGCCTCCTCTTGATCAAAGAAAGAAAAGAGGCTATTGTAAATATCATAACTTTCTGGGCCATAAAACATCTCAATGTTTTCTTTTCAGGGATCTCGTGCAAAATGCTATCGAAGAAGGGAGGTTGAAGTTCGCTGATAAGGCCCCCATGAACGTGGATTCGAACCCTTTACAGGCGGAGGCCCATTATGCTGAACCTTCAGAGGTCAATGTGATCGAAGCTTCCAGGAGTCAGGTGAAAAGGCCAAGGATAACTATGGTTGAAGTCACCAAAGATCACATTAATATGCCAATATTTGGCAGTTTTTCTGGGAACCTTTCTAGAAAAACAATCGAGGCAGTCCAAAAGGCCGCTGAGGGCCCAAAACTGGAAAAAGGCGGAGTCTCAAAATCTGGGAATAAACCCACTTCCTACTTGGCTGCGGTGCAAGGCCAGACAAAAGACTTGGAGGCTCAAATGAAGCAAATGACTCTTGCTACTAAAGACAACATGAATGTCAACATGGTCGAGATTTCTGAATCAAAAGTCTCAGAGGAAGCCATCAGGTAAGAGCAAGAAAACAAGACAACGTTCCCCCTCGAGAACGAAAATCTTGCAGAATTCTTGCAACGATGCCAGAAGAAGAAATCAAAGGTAATGCTGTGTCCTCGATGCAGCTCTATTTTTGACAAGAAAGCTGCTGAACACATCAAAGGTATGAGAGCAGCAAACAAGAAATGGAGCAGAAATGCCCAGAAAAGTGCAGTCTCTGATGTTCGACACGATCCTAGAAGAACCTATCAAAAGGGTTCAAGTCAGGAAAAAAGGCCACTAACTTTCAGGCCTCCAACCAATGTGCCATTCGATACATGGCTAAAAACATCGGGTCGAAAGATACCCAACGAAGAAAGGTGGCACCCCTTTGAAGTGCCAAGAGGTTCATCTTTGATACTCAGGAAGGAACCTCATCCAGGTGACACCAAAGTTGCTCAAGTATCGAGTAATTACAAGGGAAAGAACCCAATGTCTCGATCCCAGTGGAGAAGATACCAAAGGCGGCGCAAGGCTGAGAGAGAGGCTGTAAAAGAACCAAAGCCAGAGTCGAGTTCAAATGTCCCCCAGCGAAAGCAAAGAAAGCCTTTGGAGAGGGAACCAGTAACCAATAGATTGGTATGGCCTGACCAAAACGAAGCTGGTGACAGAGAGGGCTCTGAGTCCGACGACACATTAGACATCATGGTAAATATAGTTTCGGTCTTGCCATGAGAATTCAACCGCCAAGTGGAGGTCGAATCAAACGATTGGGAAGTCGAACAAGAGATGGCCAAGCATAGGCCAGTATGCTACTTTGTCATGGGTAATGGCTGCACTGAAGAGCAAAATGGTTTCTTCGAACCACCAACTGAGGAGATGAAGAGTCACCTCAAGCCTTTATTCATAAGGGCAAAGCTCGAAGAGGCCACTGTAAACAAGATCTTGGTGGACTGTGGGGCGACTATCAACATAATCCCCCACTTCATGCTAAGAAAAATAGGCAAGAATGATGAAGACATTAAGCCTCATAATATGGTCCTATCGAACTACGAAGGTGGAATAGGGACCACCATGGGGGTGATTCAACTAGACCTCAAAGTGGGATCCATCCTTCGACCAACCATGTTCATGGTCATATCGGCGAAACCAAATTACAACCTATTATTAGGACGAGAATGGATACATGGTGTCGGAGCAGTACCATCATCGATGCACCAAAGGTTGATATTATGGCGTCCTGATGGGATTTTTAAGAATGTAGAAGCAGATCAGAGCTACTACTTAGGCGAAGTTAATCACCTAGGGAGAGCTGACTTCGACAAAAATTTGGCTCACATTGGGCCATGTCTAACACCTGATTTCGACATGGCGCCAGCGCCAAATGCTTTTTGTTCCTTGTACCTGCATCCTGATCATGGGTTTCAATGGGATAAAGAAGACTTGTCCCACAAAGATTTCAGTGGGCTGACTGACATCCAGCCAACTGGTTGGGGAAGCGAATTCAGTGATAATGACTGAGTCTCAAGTGTTACAACGAATTTCGGCTTACGTGGCCGAAACAAGAATGATTGCGGCTCTTGAAGCCGAAGTAAAATATATGGCCAGCAAGGCCAATGACCAGGAGCCACCAGATATAGGTCCTGGAAAAGATTTCGACCCAGAACCTCCCGATATCATGACAGAGGAAATGCAGGAACAGAGGCTCGACGCCATCTACGACGATGAGCCTTTGGGTTTCGAAAAGGACCCCCTGGCGAACAACATCAAAATGTTAGCACAGGATCCTTTAGAAGAAATCGACTTGGGCGAAGGGTTAGATAAAAGGCCCACTTACATCAGTGCCAAAATAGACTCAGAGCTCAGGGTTGAAGTGATCCAATTACTGAAGGAGTTCAAGGACTGCTTTGCATGGGATTACAACGAAATGCCTGGACTCGACAGAGGATTGGTAGAACTCCAGTTGCCAATCAAATCTGGAAAAAAGCCTGTCAAACAGAATCCAAGACGCTTCGCTCCAGAAATACTGTCGAAGATCAAAACGGAAGTCGAAAGACTGCTGAAGTGCAAATTCATACGAACTACGAGGTATGTTGAATGGATTGCAAACATTGTGCCAGTAATTAAGAAAAATGGTACGTTGAGGGTGTGCATAGATTTCAGAGATCTAAATGCTGCAACACCCAAAGATGAATATCCTATGCCTGTGGTGGAAATGCTTGTTGACTCTGCCGCTGGCCACGAGTACCTGAGCATGCTCGACGGTTACTCAGGATACAATCAAATTTTCATTGCTGAAGAAGATGTGTCGAAAACAGCTTTTCGATGCCCTGGGGCCTTAGGCACTTACGAATGGGTAGTAATGCATTTTGGCCTAAAGAACGCTGGGGCAACATATCAGCGAGCAATGAATTCTATCTTCCATGATTTTATTAACACTTTCATGCAAGTATATATTGACGATATTGTTGTAAAATCTGTTTCCAGGAAGAACCATATAGACCACCTTCGACAATCATTCGAAAGAATGAGAAAGCATGGTCTGAAAATGAACCCTTTGAAGTGTGCGTTCGGTGTGAAAGCTTGAGATTTCTTGGGCTTCGTCGTCCACAAGAAAGGAATCGAAATCAACCAGAACAAAACGAAGGGGCATTCTTGGAAGCGAAAGCGCCAACAAACAAGAAGTAATTGCAATCTCTGCTGGGCAAGATAAACTTCTTGAGGAGATTTATATCCAACCTAAGTGGAAAAGCGCAAGCCTTCTCACCCTTACTTCGATTGAATAAGGAAATATTCGAGTGGGGGCAAGAGCAGCAAGACGCCTTCGACAAGATCAAAGGGTACCTCACCAAGCCACCTATTTTGGTGCCTCCTTGTAGCAATAGGAGTATGAGATTGTACATAGATGCATCTGACAAAACTTTGGGAATCATGTTAGCCCAAGGAGATGAAAATGGAGTTGAAAGACCCATTTACTACCTTAGCAGAGTTTTGAATGATGCAGAAACTAGATATAGCAAAGTTGAAAAATTATGTCTATGTCTATATTTCTCTTGTACAAAGCTCAAATAGTATATAAAACCAGTTGATGTGTATGTTTCGTCCCATTTTGATGTTTTCAAATACATGTTGTTGAAACCCATCTTGCACAGTCGAATTGGCAAATGGGCGTTAGCATTAACTGAGTATTCATTGACCTTTATGCCTCTTAAGGTAGTGAAAGGACAAGTGGTAGCAGACTTTATAGTCGACCACTCAATTTAGGTTGAAAATATAAATTACTTGGAGATAGAACCCTGGAAATTTTACTTCGATGGTTCCAGCCATAGAGATGGAACGGGAGTAGGGGTCTTAATTATTTCTCCAGAAAAAATTCCAACAACATTCAAGTACAAGATAGAAGGTACTTGTTCGAACAATGAGGCTGAATACGAAGCTCTAATTATTAGCCTTGAAATATTGTTGGAATTGGGGGCAACTCGAGTCGAAATAATGGGAGACTCAAAGTTAGTCATTAAGCAAGTCACAAAAGAGTACAAATGTATAATGGAAAATCTCATTATGTACTTTGTGATAGCAAATCGTTTGTTTAAAAAATTCGAAGTGGTTAATATTCGACATATACCTAGATTAGAAAACCAAGTAGCCAATGATTTGGCACAAATTGCATCTGGGTATAAGATTTCAAAAGCGAGATTACAAAGAGCAATCGAAGTCCGAGAAAAAATAACGACAACCAGTTTATCTCCAACTGATTTGGAATCAACAAAACTAGGGTATGCCGATCAAAGGAATTTCGAAATTTCATTCATAGACAATTTATCGGAGCAAGACTGGAGGAAACCCATTGTGGATTACCTGCAAAATCCAGAAGCTTTGACAGAACGAAAAATAAAGTATAGGGCGTTAAGTTATGTACTCATGGGGAATGAGTTGTTCAAAAAAACGCCTGAAGGGGTATTACTAAAGTGCTTAAGCGAAACCGAAGCATACATAGCCCTTTCGACTACGCATGTGGAGCTCACCAAGTAGGTCATAAGATGAAATGGTTGTTGTTTCGACAAGGACTATATTGGCCTACTATCTTGAAAGATTGCGTCGAGTTCGCGAAGGGTTGTCAGGAATGCCAAGTCCACACTGGTATCCAACATGTACCAGCAAATGAGCTTCATTCAATAGTGAAGCCTTGGCCTTTTAGAGGATGGGCGTTGGATCTTATTGGAGAGATTCGACCAGCATCATCAAAGAGCCAGAAATATATACTGGTAGGCATTGATTATTTCACTAAATGGATCAAAGCTATCCCTTTAGTCAACGCAGACCAAGAAAATGTCATTGAGTTTATTCAAAAGAACATTATTTACAGATTTGGAATCCCTGAGACTATAACAACTGATCAAGGGTCAGTGTTCACTGGTCGAAAGATGCAGAAATTCGCTCAAGAAACAGGTTTCAGACTCCTAACATCAACACTGTTGTACCCCAAAATTTGCCCTCCCATATTCTTCAAGTTTATCAAGAATCATCTTCAGATGGTTCAAGATTTCTCAAGGGATTGCACAGTTCAAAGGCCTCCTAAGCCAGCTGAAATTAGGGTTTTGTTTCTTGCAAGGAATTTGAGGTTTTCTATGGCTCAAACAAGTCTCATGTGCCTATATACATTGTCAAGCATCTACATGTCAAGTTTCAGGACTCACAATCCCAAGTTGCATAGTCAAAAGCCCTATTTGGTTCACAATCAACTGCAGGGGTAAAATGGTCATTTTGCAGTCAAAAGTCAAAATTTTTGGTCAACATCTTATTTTGAAGCCACAATCATCATTTGATCAAGTCTTGATCATGATTCCACAAGCATGGCTCAAAAATCATCAAAGATGCAAAAGTTACTATTTTTGGACAGCTGTAAAGTCAACTGTATCTTGACCAAGGCATAACTTTTTCATGGTTCATCAGAAAAATCCCATCCAATGCTCATTTTGAAGGGGATGACATTTCCTACAACTCATCTTCACATTCCAAGTCCAAGAAATGCTCTCACAAAAAGTTATCAATTTCTACATTATAGGTCAATTTCAAAAGTCAACAAAAATGCACTTTAAGTCAAAGACCATAACTTGAGATTGGTAAATACAAATGACATTGGACAAAAGGCATTGGTTAGAGGACTTCAAGACCTTTCCAAAATGTCCAAGAACATGTTCCTATGATCAAAATTGAGCAAGATATGCATTGGAGAAGTTGGGAAACTTTTGTGAATTTGCAAAAGTCAACTTTGCTCAAAACACATCATTTTTGCTAATGGGCCTCAAATTCCTTCTTGAAACTTTGTCCAAAGCTTATGCACGACCCATTAAGCCTACTTGAATTTATCTTCTTATTTTTTATTAATTAATTGGATTTTTAATGTATTTTAATTCATTTAATTAATTTAAAATGTAGGAAATTCAAAGATATGTTTTTTCCAATCTTTTGTGAAGCAAACAAACTCAGGGCAAGCCGGCAAATTCGTGTATCAATCAAGGACATCAAAATATCCATGTTTGTCAAGTTTTGTCAATCAAAAAGATTGAAAATTATTTGATTTCCAATCAAATATTGAAACTTCAATACAATGGATTTCTTGGCAAGATTGTAACCTAATTTCCTTCCATTACATATACATGACCTAAACCTAAAGCCTCACACGTGAAAACTCTGCAAGAAAGCCATATGCAATATTGGAAAAAAATCAAAGAAAACTCAAAACTGAATTCCATAATTTAACGTGATTCAAAGCTTGTTCTTGTTTCTAATACATTGCTAGCACTCCCAGAAGCGTCTAGCAATAAAAAACAAGACTTAAAGCTCAAGAAATACGCAAGAACAGTCCCTCGGTTTGTCACTCTTTTTCAGAATCGAAACTCACATTTTATGCATCATTAACATTTTCTAATCATTGTTTTGCATTGCTTAAATCCATACAAAGCTATTGGTATTGATTAATTGGATTATAATGCACAGGATTGTGAATTGCCATTAACGATTTTTAGGGTTTTGGAGTTCTTGAATTAGGGCTTTACTATCCAGGCAAAATTAGAGCCTCCAACGCATATGGTTGAACTCAGGAGATTGAGACAAACATATTGATACCATCGCGCCATATTTATATGTATTGTACACCTAATCGCTATTATCTGTGGATGCAGGTTGTGGGGGTTAAAAACCCCCGCTATCTCTTTATCTTTTTTCAGGACAATTGAAGAAGACGATGACGCGTTGATCTACCATTGGTCCGTACAAATCAGGGTGCGCGTGTTTTGCTTTATTGCATATTGTCTGGTTTCATAATATATTATTTATTGATCACTATAATAACAAAAGCGTTCAACTGGCTCAGTGGAAGATGATGTGGCTGGCAACCATTGGGACCTGGGTTCGATTCCCAGGTCCCCCAAACCTTTGTTTCTATTTTTTCTTCTATGTTCACATGCAGGCTTCATGAAAGAGTCCACCATGCGCTCCAGCATCATCTTGCCAAGTGGCCACTAACACCAATCCAATGGCCATAAGGTTCTGAACACCATGCTCCCAGTCAAAGCAGCGTGCAGGCAATTCCAGAAGTCAACGCAGGCTTGAGTTTAGTGGGCCTCAGATTTCCAGAACTCACCTCCTATTGGCCCAACACCCCCCTGGTTAAATATTTTTCTTTTATTTTTCTTTTACTAATTTCTAACTATTATTATTATTATTATTATTTATTTAACTATCATAATTAATATTATTTTCATAATAAAATTCAGATAATCAAAAATGTAAATATTTTTATTAATTATTATTATTATTCTTATTTATTAATTTTAATTATTTTGTAAATAAATTCTAACATTAATTAATTTAGTTTTAAATTAGGTTAATTTTAATTCTCTTTTACAATAAAATAAAATAAATTAGAATTAGGTTGCTTTTACTAACTTTTGACCTTTTATTTTATTTTCATAAAAAACCTAAAAAACATAAAAAATACTTTTTCTTTTAATTAAATAATTAATTAGTAAATTAGTTTTAATTTTAATTAATTGCAAAAAGGACAAATTTCAATTCTTTTCTCAAAAAAGGGTCAAAACCCTAAAGGACGTCCCGATTCAATCTTTCGCGCGCATATTTATTTTAATTCATTATATTTATGTAACTGTTTCCGAGAATGTAATAGTTAATTAGGGCTTTTACCGCTTTATTTTACTTTCTCGCAATTTATTTTTTCCAAAGGGGTTGTTTTTGGCGATGTATATACCCGCGCCTTGTAATAGCGTAGATTCAATTTTCCGCACTTTATTTCCTGCAAATTATTAAACTGCTAATTATGCATGACAAGATTTGTATGAAAAATAAAATCAATCCGTAGCTCACAATGATGCATGTTCAAAGATAATGTAAACTGAAACAACACACATGCACATGCCACTCCTAGGGTACGCCTCACTCGGTTGCCTCGAGATGGTCATCAAGTATAGGGTGTTTTAGAGGTCGCCCTCCTGTCTAAAGATCCAGTTGCCTCGAAACGGTTGCCTCGGATAAAAAAGGATCTAAGACATTAGGGTTGCCACTAAGGCGTCCTACTATTGCTTTGGTGACCACACATGTCCCGATAATCGAATTGACCCAAATAACTCCAACAATGGTGCTACCTACTTCTCAATAGTGGGATAGTACTGTCTAAAGGACCCTTACACAGCCTAATTCCTTAGAGTAGGTAGATTTCTCCTGGGTACTTGCTCTTTAAAAAAAAAACAAAAAAACAACTTTTCGCACTCACACTTTCAAAAAGTTTTCAAACAAACACTTCATACACTCTTGAGGACTGATACAAGAGTTACTTAGAAGTTTTTCAAAATGAAACTTTTTCAAAACCCACAAACACAAGAAAAGCAAACATTTTTGAAAACATAGTGAGCAAGTACCTAAGAGCCCGTGGATAACCACGGATAGAAAGGGTGCTAACACCTTCCCTTTCTATAAATCTACCTCCCGAACCGAGAAACATTCTCGAAAAGGAATTTTGCTGTGCTTTTGTCCTTTCCTTGTTGGAGAACATAAAAGACGGTGGCGACTCTTGCTTACCGCGACATTTCGCGAACCAGCTTTAAAACAGTCAGTTCTATTTCCACCGATCACAGAACTGGCGACTCTGTTGGGGAATAATATAAGTGAGGTGTACCTTAGGATTAGACCACTCTTATGTTTTCAATTGCTTGCTTTGTTTGCTTTAATATTGTGGGCCTGTTTTGGAGTTTCATAGATCCTAACCCGGATCTGGGGGATACCTTTTAGAAGTAGCAACAAACTGTGAGGGAACTGTGCGGGGTATACCGAAACGGTTGAAGCAGTTGCTACATTGATGTGGCACTTTGGTGAGTACCGGTAACCCTTGAGTCAAGTCAAGGAGAGTACAGGGCCGCCGCGTGGTGTCGTGAAGCATCAACTGACCTTAGGAACCTTACTTGACCATCCTGGCCTCTTTAGGGGTAGTGAGATGACCGACTTTGGTGCAGTCCGAAGTTGGTAGATACTCGATACTACACTCATTGAGGGTTGTTTTCTTGGAATATTTTGATCGCCAGTTCAATGGCTAAATCAAATCAATGAACATAGAAAACAACCCAATGATATTGAGCTCCTTAGAACCCGGTTACTTTTGATAGGACAGGTTTTGAGGCCACCAACTTCAAGAGGGTAGTACCCCAAACTTCATGCTGGCCTAAACTCTAAGGGCTGTCTGGTGTGACTTGTGTGCCTTATCATGTTTGCTTTTTGTGAATACTTGTGGTGTGTCCTTATCATAACATCATAGCATCATACAACATCATATGCATTTACTAACCACTTCAAGGGTTCGAATCTTCATCTTTGTTCTTGTTTTGTAGGACATGGAATCCCTCCGTAGAAAGACAATTCAGATCAACCTTGTAAGGATCCCTCCTCAACTTAAGGAGCTTACATCCAGGATTCCTGAGAACCCTTCCTTCAGTGAAAGGCATGGTAGACTCATCAGCTTGGTCAACACCAACATTGAGGAGGACATGGTGAAAGTGTTGTTCCAGTTCTTTGACCCTTTGCACCACTGTTTTACTTTCCCGGATTATCAATTGGTGCCTACTTTGGAAGAGTTTTCCCAACTTCTGAAGGTTCCTATTCTTAGTCAACTACCCTACAACGGTACGGAAAAGGAACCAAAACCTGAAGAGGTTGCTAAAGCATTACGTTTGCAACCATCTGACATCAAGGGGCATTGGGAAATCAGAAGTGGTATCAAAGGATTCTTGGCAAAGTTCCTGTTTGAGAAAGAACAAGAATGTTGGAATTCCCTTGACCTACAAGCCTTTGAAGAAGTTGTGGCACTCCTTGTCTATGGGTTGGTGTTGTTCCCGAATCTGGATTAGCTTATAGATATCAATGCTGTCAAGATTTTCATGTCCAGGAATCCCATACCTACGTTGCTTGGGGACATCCTCCACTCATGTTACACTCGAACCATGAGAAAAAGAGGTGTTCTCATGTGCTGCACTCCTCTCCTGGCAAGGTGGTTTATTTCGCACCTTCCACAATCAGTTTTGAAGAACGAGCGGGGTTTGAGATGGTCGCAACGGTTAATGTCTCTTACACATGCTGATATACATTGGTGTTCTCAGTCCAGAGAAAACGTCACTATTATTGATCGCGGAGAGTTTCCTAATGTTCCTTTACTTGGAATTAGAGGGGGCATTACTTACAACCCATGTCTGGCTTTGAGACAGTTTGGATATGCTTAGAGGGATAGCCCTCATGACATGTTGATTCCTGACATAGTATTTGACTTCGACAATGATACGCAAGGACTTCGCCAGAGATTCATCAGAGCTTGGAGGATGCCTATTGAAATTCTGGCTGCAGATACTCAATGTCACGTTCAATGTTATGACACCGTATCTGACTTTCTATAAGACAGTAAATACAAGAAAACAGTAAAGAACACAGTCAATTGTTTACCCAGTTCAGTGTGCAACAACACCTACTCTGGGGGCTACCAAGCCAGGGAGGAAATCCACTATAAGAGATATTAATTCAGGAATAAACCAACCAGTTTATCTCCTTCACTTAAGACCTACCCAATGCAACTTCAATCTAAGTACAACTTAAACCTGAGTTCCTACTCACTCCCCCTCAATCACAGCAGTGATACTTAAAACAATTGACTAATGAATTGATGAAGACACTCTTCAAAACATACACTTGATTATGCTTCACAGCTTTTTAATCAAGCAACACAAACACTCTTGCTTCACAGCTTTGAGTGATACATAAACCTAACTTGACTTTGCTTCAAAGCTTCAGTCAAGAGACACAAAAACACTCTTGCTTCAAAGCTTTGAGTGATACACAACCCTTACAATTAAAGCCTATTCCAAGTCACTTATCACAATGATACTTGCTTGGATTACAATAGTTAAAACTATACAGCTTCTAAATGATCTTCTATCAAAAAGGGATTGATTCCAAAACAGCAGCTCTGTTGAATATATAGCAGCTGCATCTTCAGTTAGGGTTTCCACAAAAAGCTAGGGTTAATTCCGTTTGACCTTAAGACTAGGTCACAGGACTTTATCAACCAGGTTAGGGTTGAGCTAGGTTAACACCAAGTCCACGAGATTTTTTATTCTGGAAAGACTGAGTCATTTTCCTGAAAAAACTCAGAATTACCCAAACTGCATAACTGTTAGTTCAGAGCAGGATGTCTTAACATTTGTTATGACATCAGAATTCCTGTCTACTGATTTTGGTAAATGTGATCTTTTTGCAAAATGCTTAGATACACACTCATAAACAGCAGCACCTATATGACAATATTTTTCTGCAAAGGTACCTAATACATCAATACCTAATAAACTAGAATGTTATGACATCAGTCATGACATTCACACACCTGGTTTTACCAAAAATGCATGCCAACAACTAAACAACTACAAACTCCCCCTTTGGCAGATTTTTGGCTAAAGCCCCTAAGCAATCAGAGATAAATAGCAGCAGAATAAATATGACTGCAGAAAAATAGAATGTCTAATAAAGTCTACCAAAATATATCTCCCCCTCTTTAGCCACAAATGGGCCAAAGATACATGTTCTTAAAATTTATACAGTCATCCAGAAAAAGTAATAAGAACAGCAACTAAAATCTGAACACACTTCCAAACTCCACCAGGGACCAGCATCAACTCCACCAACCTTCAAGCACTGTCCCCATCAGAGGAGCTAGTTTCTTCAGTATTGAGTTGATCTTCAGCTTCTTCACCCTCTTCCTTTCTGTTTCCTTCAGCTTCCTCCTTTTCTAACCTGGCAATTAGGTTTTCTAGGGTCTTTTTCCTAGCTTCCAGCTCTTTGCATGTCTCTTTCAATACAGCTATAACATCAGATGTTTTGGACTGAGTCTATACAGATGATGTCTCAGCTGATGTTATGACAATATCAGGAGCATGAGATCCCTGAAACAGCTTATAGTGTAACCCAAGAGCAGGAGCTCTTTTGCAAGCAGTATCTCTTGCCACCAGGATATCAAGGTATTGTGCAAGGATAATTCCACAAAGGAGGGAGGGAAAGGCATTGGGCCTTTGACAGCATAACTACCAACATGTTTTAAAGTTTGTTCAAAAATATACCTACCATAGTCAAAAACAGTCTTGGTTCCCACAACATAAATAAATCTCCCCAATCCTGTGGAGATAGTTGATTTATGGTTTGTAGGGACCCAGTTGGCTGCACCAATCTTGTGCAGGATGGAAAATTTCATGCTAAGTTTGCTGGCATTCAGCTTGCCTTTCAAGGGCCATCACTTCACTTGTCTTGCTGTGATGGTTTGACAAACTTCATTGTCAGTGACTTCCAGTTCAGGACAATCCTCATTTGATCTTCCAAGAAATTTGTTAATTTCTGATGGAGAGAAATTAACCCTTCTTCCTCTAACATAAACACTTTCAAAGTCAGCTGACCTTCCATCAGCACATTCATCAGACAAGTTAACTATGAACTCCTTGACCAGATTTTCATAGCACTTGGTAAATTTTACCACAATCTTCATCAGTCCAGCAGTTTTAATCAGGTCCATGATATCCTTGCACTCCATGGCATCATTGTTTAGCTCTCTTTATAAAGCTATTCTCTTCAAGCAAACATACTTCCATCTGTTGGCATTGTCAGGGTGGTGAAAAGAGATGTTGTCTGTTGGGACTTCAGGAACTCTAGCCATTTTGCTGGAGGGGAGTTTCCTTCTGATAGGAATTTCTTCAGCATCAATCTCAAACTCTGATTCCTCATTAGAATCAGAAGACTCAGGTTCTTTTCTTTTCTTTGTAATTGGTTGTCTACAAGTATGCACTTGGGCTTTCACCTTCCCTTTGGACTGACCAGTTTTCACAGATTCTACCCCAGTCTTGCCTTCAACCTTGGATTTCTTATTAGCAGGTTTCTCTTTGGTCATACATTGTACAGCATTCTGATTACCCTTTCTTTTCATCATTCTCCTAGCTATGCTAGGGTTTACATTGGCAATTAGATCATTGTCTGAGTATTCCTCGTCCACATCAATGACAGGTGGATCAACAGTTTTCTCTGAAGGATTCTGAATGTTGTCATTTGGTGTCACAACATTCTCAGAGACATCTACATTTGCTTCAACATTTGGGCTTGCTGATTCTTGATTTAATGGGACAGAAATCCCCGATACAGAGTGGTTTTCGCTTAGTATTCTTGTAACAAGCCTAGCAATTGCTTGATGTACTTGAGCTGATCCTTCCCTATTTGGTACAGAGGAAGAAGGATGAGAAGGATTACCAGAAGCAGTAGCTTGAGCTCTTCCTGCATGCCTAGTTCTCAGCTTTTTGACTTTTGAGGGGTCAGTTGCCATTTCTCTGAGAGGAGTGATCTCCAGGACTTCAAAATCTATGCATGTGGTGATTGCTCGAGAATCTTGGTCAGATGATGAAGATGAAGTGGTCGCCTTGGTTGAAGATGATGTTTGAGACATTTTGATTGACTTAGAGCACCAGTAGCAATTTGAGAGAAAACTTTGATTAAGAGAAGGAAATAGGTTGCAAAGTCGAGAGAGGTAGGAGGCAAATGAGAGTCTATTCAACTTCTTAATAATTTTGAACGAATTGGAAAAACATATGATTAACCCACTAAAAATAGACTTAACAAAAATAACTCCTTCAACCCTTGCTTTAAGCAAAATTAATTGCTATAATTTCTCACGTTGGCAAATGCCCATCTTGCCCCTCAAGTTTTCAAGTTGATTTCCAACAAGAGCCTTGGTAGAAGAATCAGCCAGCTGAAGCTTAATGATACCATGTTCCAGTTTAATTGACTTATTCTCTACAAGGTCAATGTGCTTGGTCCTGCTATGCTGAATAGGGTTCTTGGAAATATTGATTGTATTCAGATTGTCACAATACAATGTCACAACATCTTGTGAGACATTATACTCAGTGAGCATCTGTTTTGTCCAGATATTTCGAGAACAGCTACTACCAGCTGCAACTATTTCAGCACAGAGTTGGGAAGGCATTCTTTTGACATGAATCATAGCTCTGGCAGATTCCTGTATGATCCTATTTTTCTTTTTGTCAACTCCATTTTGATGATGAGTTATAGGAGAAGAGACTTCATGACTCATTTCTTCTGGGAAACAGAATTTATTAAACTTGTTGTTTCCAAATTCTTTGTCATGATTACTTCTGGTTCTGACAACACATCCTTCTTCAAGTTTATTCACCATATCATAGACATGTCTCTTTTTACCAAGCCTTTCAATTTGAAGTTCACCACAAACCCTCCTTTTATCAATTTGCAGTCTTGGAATCCTTCTGACTGCTTCCATAGAGATAGTTCTTTTCATTCTTCTTAGATGAAGATGACCAAGCTTATGGTGCCACAGTTTCATCTCTTTTTCTTCTTTGGTAATGGAACACATAGTGGAGTTATTAGTGTTCTCAGGCTGCCACAAGTAACAGTTATCTTTAGATCTGATTCCTTTCATTACCACTTCTAGTTTTTCATTAATTACTAGACATTCAAATTTTGAGAAGATGACCTTGAATCCTAGATCACACAATTGACTGATACTAATGAGATTAGCAGTCAGGCCTTTTACCAATAGAACTTCATTTAGATTTGGAACTTCTGGGCAGTCCAAATTACCAACTCCTTTGATTTCACCTTTAGCACCATCTCCAAAGGTCACATAACTAGTGGTGTGAGGTTTAACATGATTGAGAATGTTCTTTATTCCAGTCATGTGCTTAGAGCACCCACTGTCAAAGTACCAGCCTTCCTTTGCAGAGACTCTCAGGGAAGTGTGGGCTATCAGGGAAGTAGCCTTTTTCTTCCATTGAGGAGTATGTGGTACCCTTTTTGACTTAGGTTTAACAGCTGAGTTTTGATTAGGGTATCCATGCAATTTGAAGCAGAAAGGCTTTATGTGGCCATACCTCCCACAATGATGACATCTCCATCTTTGGTACTTTTTCTTCATATATCTCTATTTCTGATGTTGAGAGTTGTGTTGAGACATCTGCTTTGACATTTGTTTAACAGGCCTGATCTTCTTGTCTGCACCAGATTTCTTAGCTTCCACAAATCCTAGTCCAGATTTGTTTCCCACATTTTGTCCAACTTGAAGAATCTCTTCCAATTTGTCTGTTCCATTAGTCAGCATCTTGACAGATTTGGTCATTTGGTTCAGTTGTGAGTTCAGCAATTGAACTTCCCCTTCTAGATGACTTATAGTTTCAAGGTTTGCCCTTTTTTCAGCCTCCAGCTTTATGATGAGTTTTGATTGTTTCTCATTCTGCACACAGACTTCAGTACTTCTGATACACAATTTCTTGTAAGTATCAGCCAGTTCTTCAAATGTCACCTCCTCATCACCAGTGTCACTTTCAGAGGTACAAACACCAGTTAGAGCAGTAACTAGTTTGGCAGATTCTTCTTCAGAAATACTTTCTGAATCACAGTCAGACCAAGTAACAGTCATTCCTTTCTTTTGTTTCTTAAGAAAGGTAGGACATTCAGCTCGAATATGCCCATATCCTTCACAACCATGGCATTGAATTCCTCTGCCTTGATTTCCCTTCTCTTCTGACCTTGGTCTTCTGCTGGAACTGTCAATGTCAGAGGGAATATTATGAACATTAGACCTTGACTTTGGATCTATTCTTTTGATGAGTTTGTTGAACTGTCTTCCAAGCATGGCTATAGCTTCTGAAATATTTTCTTCTTCATCCTCCTTGTTTTCAACATCAGTGTTGGATACAAGTGCTATGCTCTTGTTCTTCTTGTCACCATTTTCAGTGATCCCCATCTCAAAAGTCTGAAGAGACCCAATAAGTTCGTCCACTTTCAACTTGCTGATGTCCTGGGCTTCTTCTATGGCAGTTACCTTCATTGCAAATCTTTTAGGCAAGGATCTGAGAATCTTTCTCACCAATTTTTCTTCTGACATCTTTTCTCCCAGTGCTCCTGAGGTGTTGGCAATCTCCAAGATGTTCATGTGAAACTCATGAGTGGTTTCATCTTCCATCATTTTTAGATTCTCAAACTTGGTAGTCAACATCTGAAGCCTTGACATTTTTACTTTGGAAGTGCCCTCATGGGTAGTTTTGAGAGTGTCCCAAACTTCCTTGGCCAGTTCATATTGATGTACTAGTCTGAATATGTTTCTATCAATTCCATTGAACAAGGCATTTAAAGCTTTGGAATTTCCCATGGCTAACTCATCTTCTTCTTTACTCCAATCTTCCTCAGGCTTCAGACTGATTGTCCCATCTTTCTCAATTATGGTGGGATGGATCCATCCTTTGTCAGCAGCTCTCCAAGCCTTTTTCTCCAGAGATTTTAAGAAGGCAATCATACGAGGTTTCCAGTAGTCATAATTTGTTCCATCCAGAATGGGTGGTCTATTTCCAAAAACTCCTTCTTTGTCCATAGTGCCAGAAAGTGATATCCCTAGATCTCACCCAGTAATACAGGCAGGGTGCCTGCTCTGATGCCAATTGAAATTCTGGCTGCAGATACTCAATGTCACGTTCAATGTTATGACACCGTATCTGACTTTCTATAAGACAGTAAATACAAGAAAACAGTAAAGAACACAGTCAATTGTTTACCCAGTTCAATGTGCAACAACACCTACTCTGGGGGCTACCAAGCCAGGGAGGAAATCCACTATAAGAGATATTAATTTAGGAATAAACCAACCAGTTTATCTCCTTCACTTAAGACCTACCCAATGCAACTTCAATCTAAGTACAACTTAAACCTGAGTTCCTACTCACTCCCCCTCAATCACAGCAGTGATACTTAAAACAATTGACTAATGCATTGATGAAGACACTCTTCAAAACATACACTTGATTATGCTTCACAGCTTTTTAATCAAGCAACACAAACACTCTTGCTTCACAGCTTTGAGTGATACATAAACCTAACTTGACTTTGCTTCAAAGCTTCAGTCAAGAGACACAAAAACACTCTTTCTTCAAAGCTTTGAGTGATACACAACCCTTACAATTAAAGCCTATTCCAAGTCACTTATCACAATGATACTTGCTTGGATTACAATAGTTAAAACTATACAACTTCTAAATGATCTTCTGTCAAAAAGGGATTGATTCCAAAACAGCAACTCTGTTGAATATATAGCAGCTGCATCTTCAGTTAGGGTTTCCACAAAAAGCTAGGGTTAATTCCGTTTGACCTTAAGACTAGGTCACAGGACTTTATCAACCAGGTTAGGGTTGAGCTAGGTTAACCCCAAGTCCACGAGATTTTTTGTTCTGGAAAGACTGAGTCATTTTCCTGAAAAAACTCAGAATTACCCAAACTGCATAACTGTTAGTTCAGAGCAGGATGTCTTAACATTTGTTATGACATCAGAATTCCTGTCTACTGATTTTGGTAAATGTGATCTTTTTTCAAAATGCTCAGATACACACTCATAAACAGCAGCACCTGTATGACAATATTTTTCTACAAAGGTACCTAATACATCAGTACCTAATAAACTAGAATGTTATGACATCAGTCATGACATTCACACACCTGGTTTTACCAAAAATGCATGCCAACAACTAAACAACTACAAGCTCACCCGCCTACTGCACGAGGAAAAGACTCTCAACACTTACATAGCTCCAAAGAGGATGCACAGTGTCTTTTGGGATTAAGTATTTTGTAATATTTCTCCCATGAGGCATTGATGTACTGAAAAGATTATTTATTAATATAACGTGTGTTCCTTTTTGTCTACAACGAATTTGAACTTTCGAACCCTTGAATGCATTGCATAAATAGCATATCATGCATCATATGCATAACAGGTACCCTTTTTCTACAGGTTGCTTAATCTTCTTCGCTGTTTATTTCAGCAATCATCATGTCTTCCGAGCCTACTACAGAACAAGCTATCAAGGCCCTCCAGGCCCAGAACGCCCAGTTCCAAGAGCTGGTCATGAGCTTAGCCCAGGGACAACAGGAATTGAAGACTCTGCTTTTGAAAAAGAAGAAGAAGAGGATTGTGCTGTTCAATACCGGACGCAGATATGGGAATACACTGCAGAATGAGGCTGATCTGGCTACTTCCTTTGTAGGGAAGGACAATCCCCAAGAAAGAAGGGTTCCTAGTCCCGTGGTTTCCGACAAGGAGACAGATTACAATGATGAGCAGTACCCTCCTGCTGAGGACCGGTACAAACAGTTGGAGGACCGGTTAAGTGCCATGGAGATTCAATACATGCCTGGGTTGGATTTCGGAGATCTAGGATTATCTTCTGGGGTGGTGATCCCACACAAGTTCAAGGCGCCTGCCTTTGCAAAGTACGCCGGGGCTTCCTGTCCTAAGCTGCATCTCAGATCATATGTAAGGAAGATCCAACCATACACTGCAGACAAGAACCTATGGATCCATTTCTTCCAGGATAGTCTTTCAGGGACTCAACTCGAATGGTTCTATCAGCTGGATGGAACCAGTATTCGAAACTGGGAGGACTTGGCTACTGCATTTTATAAGCAGTATCAGTACAATTCCGACCTTGCTCCTACGCGTACCCAACTCCAGGGTATGTCGCTAGGGACGGGCGAAGGTTTTAAGGAGTATGCGCAAAAGTGGAGAGACCTGGCTGGAAGGGTGCAACCACCCTTAACTGACCGTGAGCTTGTGGACATGTTCTTGGGGACCTTGTCTGGTCCGTTCTTAAACCATCTGATTGGGAATTCTTCTGCTGGGTTTACAGATCTGATCTTAACTGGTGAGAGAATAGAAGCCGGTATCAAGTCTGGGAAGATACAGAAAGGTGCCTCCTCGAGCTCTGAAAAGAAGCCCTTCAAGAAGGAATCTAGTGCTGTTTATGGTTCAAGGAGACCAAATAAACCGGAACGCCGCCAAGCTGTCAACGCGGTGGTAATCTCAAAGCCTGCTGCTGCTCCTCAGCAATATAACCAACCAAGGGGCGAGAGACCCAAAAGGCAGTACACTCGGCTCAGTATGACCCTGTCCCAGATATTGCCGCAACTACTGTCAACCAATCTGGTAACTGTCAAGGAAGCTCCGAAGGTTGTGAACACCACCTCTCCAAAGTACAACCCCAACGCCCGTTGCGCTTATCACTCTGACAACTCGGGGCATACTACGGATGATTGTTGGGCTCTGAGGAATAAGGTTCAGGACCTTATTGATGCTAAAGAAATACAATTCGAGGCGCCCGAAAGGCCCAATGTTGTGACTTCTCCCATGCCCCAGCATGGAGTGAATGCGGTGGAAGAAGACCTGTATGTAGCCTCTGTGAATGATATTGTTACTCCGTTGTTGACTGTCAAAAGGAACCTGTTGCTAGCCGGTTTATTTCCGGGATGTGGTAAAGGTTTCCTTCTATGTTCTGTTTCAACTGCTGGTTGTCCTTTGTTGAAGTCAGGTATCCAAAGCATGATGGATAATAAAGAGATCTTGTTCGAGAAGATTGTTGTTCCTGCTATCCCTACTGAAGAAGTGTCCATTGTTACTATTTTCAACAACCCTCCTAAGGCTCCCTCAAAAAAGCCTGTCAAAATCATGTCTGCTCAGAAGATTGCACCTATCATCATCACTGTTCCGGGGCCCCTCCCCTATACATCTGACAAAGCTGTCCCTTGGCACTATGGGGCAGATGTTTATGTGCTTGGAATTAAACAAGAGTTCGATACTAGTACCGGCGTCAGCAACATCACCGGGCCTGCCAAAGTCACTCGCAGTGGTAGACTTTTCTCACCAGATATTGCGCCACCAGCTATTCAGAGACCTCTCATCATTACACCTGCAAGTGTGCCTGCTTCCCTGCCTGACCAAGTTCCTATTTCTACCCCTGCGGCCGAGTCATCTGACGCTCGGGGAAAAGGGATTGCTACTGATGTGCCTGCCCAGATGGAGGCACCGAAGACAACCAATGTTGAAGCTTCTAATCAGGAAATGGAAGAAATTCTTAAGATTATCAAGAAGAGTGATTTTAATGTAGTTGAGCAGCTGGGGCACACCCCATCTAAGATTTCCATGCTATCACTGTTATTATGTTCAGAGGCCCATGCCAAAGCCTTGATTACCTTCCTGAATACGGCCCACGTGCCACAAGAGACATCTGCTGATCAATTTACCGAGTGTGTATCCAACTTAACTGCTGATAATGGTTTGGGTTTCTCTGACGCCGATCTGACTGCTAAGGGGAAGAACCATAACGATGCCCTGCATGTCTCCATTGAATGCAGGGGCACTACTCTTGCCCATGTGCTGGTTGACACTGGTTCCTCGTTGAACGTATTGCCCAAGAAAGCTCTAGACAGACTGGATTGTGAGGGTTTAGAGCTCATGCCAAGTAACATTGTTGTCCGGGCCTTTGACGGGTCCAAAAGGATGGTACATGGCGAGGTTGACATTCCAATCAGGGTTGGTTCGCAGGTCTTTGATTCTACTTTCTATGTGATGGAAATCCGACCGTCGTATTCTTGTTTGCTGGGTCATCCTTGGATCCACAAGGCTGGAGCTGTGACCTCTACACTACATCAGAAGCTGAAATACCCGGTCAGAGGGAAGATCATAACAATTCAGGGGGAGGAAGAATACATGGTCAGCCACCTCAACTTGTTCCGGTATATAGAGATGGATGGGGAGTTCATTGAGACCCCCTTTCAACACTTTGAAGAGGTGCCTCAGACACTGGCATCAGCGGAAACTGTGATTGAATATTCTCCGTTGAAGATGGCTTCCTTCAAGGATGCCCGGGCTGTGATTGAGAAGGGTGAGTGTGCAAACTGGGGCCGACTTCCTGATTTCACTCCGAAGACTGAAAAGTTTGGTTTGGGTTTCACTGCAGAAGCTCAAAGGGCTGTTCGTAAGGCAAGGATTGGAAGACCTCCTGTGTTCATCACTAACCCGGGAGTGAATGCTATTGAAGACGACGTGGAGGAATCTGAATTCGACAGTTGGATCTACCCAACGACCAACGGTGGACCGAACAACTGGACTGCGAAAGACTTCACACCTATTACTTTTGTCACTCAGTAATGAACTCCTTTGTTTTGAATTTGTAACAAACAATAATTTGTGGAATTTTATGGCCCGGTGTCTTACCCGGGGCACCGTGGCTTCATTTGTGAGGGCTTTTGTGTGTCATTTTCATATATCATTAATAAAAGCATTGGACGTTTTTGCATTTCAAATCTTTCGCTCCTTGTCTTTCTTTATTATATATTGCAAAACAGCTATATTTACACACACTCACCTATACAGGTTCCAATCCACTCTGGATCTCACTGGTAACGACTCTGCTACTGCCAGTTATGACTTCGAAAATCCGATCAACTTAGCCGAAGACGAAGGTGAAGATGATTGTGAAGTGCCTGGTGAGCTTGCAAGACTGCTACTCCAGGAAGAGAGGGCCATTCAGCCACATGAAGAGCCAGTGGAGACGGTAAATCTGGGTACTGAGACAGACAGAAAGGAAGTCAAGATTGGTGCAAATTTGGAGTCTAGTGTGAAACAACGGTTGATTCAGATGCTGCATGATTATGTGGAAATCTTTGCCTGGTCTTACGAAGACATGCCTGGGTTGGATACCGACATTGTGGTTCATCACCTGCCTACCAAGGAAGAATGCCCTCTGGTAAAACAGAAGGTTCGCCGTATGCGTCCAGAGATGTCCGAGAAAATCAAGGCTGAGGTTATGAAACAATTTGATGTCGGGTTTCTAGCAGTGACTTCTTATCCTTAGTGGGTTGCCAACGTGGTTCCAGTGCCGAAGAAAGATAGTAAGGTCCGAATGTGTGTTGATTACAAGGATTTGAACAGGGCGAGCCCCAAGGATGACTTCCCTCTGCCTCACATCGACGTTCTGGTTGACAACACTGCTCAGTATAAGGTATTCTCCTTCATGGACAGGTTCTCCAGTTATAATCAAATCAAGATGGCTCCTGAAGACATGGAGAAGACCACTTTTGTTACTCAGTGGGGCACCTTCTGCTACAAGGTCATGCCTTTTGGGTTGAAAAATGCTGGGGCAACCTACCAACGTGCCATGGTCGCCTTGTTCCATGATATGATCCATCACGAGATTGAAGTATATGTCGATGATATGATTGCAAGGTCCCAAACTGAGGAGGAACACCTTGACCATCTACAGAAGCTGTTTGACCGTTTAAAGTTGTACAAGTTGAGGTTGAATCCGAACAAGTGCACCTTTGGGGTGAGGTCTGGAAAACTGCTAGGCTTCGTCGTGAGCGACAAAGGTATTCAAGTGGACCCTGCCAAAGTGAAAGCCATACAAGAGATGCCAATTCCCAAGACAGAGAAAGAAGTCAGAGGCTTTCTAGGACGATTGAACTACATTGCCCGATTCATCTCGCACCTAACTGCTACTTGTGAGCCAATCTTCAAGCTGTTGAAGAAAGATCAAGTGGTACGTTGGAACAATGAATGTCAGGCCGCTTTCGAAAGAATCAAAGAGTATCTCCAAGAACCATCCATTCTTATGCCACCAGTTGAAGGGAGACCTCTAATCTTATACTTGACAGTACTTGACAGCTCAATGGGGTGTGTGCTGGGGCAGCATGACGAGTCTGGCTGAAAAGAGCACGCTATTTATTACCTTAGCAAAAGGTTTACCGACTGTGAGACCCGATACTCACTTCTCGAGAAAACTTGCTGCGCTTTGGTATGGGCTGCTCGCCGGCTGAGACAGTGTTTGTTGACTCACACCACTCTATTAATTTCAAAAATGGATCCAATCAAGTACATCTTCGAAAAGCCTGCCTTGTCCGAAAGAATAGCAAGATGGCAGATGATCTTGACTGAATATGACATCCAGTACACGACTCAAAAAGCAATCAAGGGAAGTGTATTGGCAGACCATTTGGCACACAAGGCAGTGGATGACTACCAATCTATGAACTTTGAATTTCCAGACGAGAATATCATGGTAGTAACTGATTGTGAAATACCTGGACCGGATGAAGGACCTGAGGAAGGATCCCGATGGTCTATGCACTTTGACGGAGCCTCCAACGCTTTGGGTAACGGCATTGACGCTGTGATCATATCTCCAACAGGCTCTCATACTCCACTTACCGCCCAACTATGTTTCAACTGCACCAACAACATGGCGGAGTATGAGGTATGCATCATGGGTCTTCGGGCTGCAATTGACTTAAGGATCAAGTTTCTGAGTGTCTTCGGAGATTCCGCTCTCGTGATCAGTCAGATCAAAGGCGAGTGGGATATGAAACACCCAAATCTTATTCCTTACAAAGAGTATGTGTTGACGTTAATTCCCTACTTCGAGGAGATAACTTTTGAACACTTCCCAAGAGAGGAGAATCAGTTGGAGGACGCGCTGGCTACGATGTCTTCCATGTTCAAAGTAAAATGGGATAACGAGGCTCCCCGGATAATTATCTAGAAATTGGATGAACCTGCATATTGCTGCGATCTTGAGGCTGAAGAAGTAACTGAAAAACCCTGGTATCATGAAGTGAAGAGGTACTTGGAAGCTCAAGAATACCCCGAGGGGGCATCTGTCAATGACAAGAAGTTTCTGAGAAGGTTCGCGGCAAAGTTCTTCCTCATCAACGACATTCTGTACAAGCGAAACCATGATTCAACCTTACTGCGTTGTGTGGATAAGACGGAAGCAGAAAGAATCATGGCAGAGCTGCATGTGGGTACCTTCGGAACACATTCCAGTGGACATACCATGGCAAAGAAAATCCTTTGGGTAGGATATTTCTGGTCCACAATGGAAGCTGACTGTTACCAACATTCTCGGACGTGTCACAAATACCAGATCTATGCTGATAAGGTGCACGTTCCTCTAGTTCCTCTGAACGTCTTGACAGCACCTTGGCCTTTTGCAATGTGGGGCATTGATATGATCGGCGAGATCAGACCTACGGCATCCAACGGGCATCGCTTCATCCTGGTAGCGATTGATTACTTCACAAAGTGGGTTGAAGCAACTTCCTATGCTACCATAACCAAGAACGTCGTGGCACGGTTCATCCGGCATAACCTGATTTGTCGCTACAGTGTACCTGAGAGGATCATTACGGACAATGGTACCAATCTTAAAAACAAGATGATCACTGAGCTCTGTGAGCAATTCAAGATACAGCACCACAACTCTTCTCCTTACCGACCGAAGATGAATGGGGCTGTAGAAGCAGCGAATAAAAATATCAAGAAGATTGTGCAGAAGATGACAGTGACCTATAAAGATTGGCACGAGATGTTACCGTTTGCTCTTCATGGGTACCGTACCTCAGCACGGACGTCAACAGGGGCAACACCCTTTTCCTTGGTCTATGGCATGGAGGCAGTCTTGCCTATTGAAGTCCAGACACCCTCTCTCCGGATAATGAAGGATGCAGGTTTGAGCAAAGATGACTGGATCCAGACTCGACTTGATCAATTAAATCTAATCGATGAAAAGAGACTCACCGCTATTTGTCATGGTCAAACGTACCAAAAACGGATGATCAGGGCATTTAACAAGAAAGTCAGACGTCAAGAGTATCAAGTCGGAGACCTGGTAATCAAGCACATCGTTCTTCCTCAAAGTGATCCAAGGGGAAAATGGACCCCTACGTATGAAGGGCCATTTGTGGTTAAGAATATCTTCTCAGGAGGAGCTATGATTCTGACCACCATGGATGGTGACGACCTTCCTCATCCCGCCAATGCAGACATAGTAAAAAGATACTACGCATGAATAAAAGACCCGCTAGGTTGACACACCTAGGCAAAAATAAGGGCTTCCCGGAGAACCAAAAGGGTTCGGGCAAAAATAAGGGATGAAATGGAAAAAATATGTACACCCGGCAAGTCGAAAACCTGAAAAGGCGGCTTGGGCAAAAATGGGTATCCCGGTGGACTGAAAACCCGAAAGGGCGGTCCAGGAAAAAGTTAGGGATAAGCGTAATACTATGTCTCATTGGATCACCTTGCATCCAGACTTCAGGTATCAACTATCAGGCTCACACGACACCAATCAATCAGCTTCATCTTCAACTAAGCAGCGAAGTGATGAGACACTTGAGGACATAAAGGCGATAGCAGAGTTGGAACCCAGTGGGATTTTTTTCACATATTTTTTTTGTTTTCCTTCTCACAAAATGTATAAACTCCGTTGTTCGGCGGCGTTCTCTTACTAGGACGTCAGCCTCCTGTACATAAAACACCTATTTACAGGCAAAATCCAATATCAATACAATCTCATTTTCCAGACAAATTGCCAATTGTTTTTCCTTTATCTGTTTTGTCTTGCAAAGAACGTCCAATGTTCATTTTTGATATATGCATTTGACATTAATTGATAACTCATAAATATTTGCATGCGAAACAAAGGACTAATTACAGGTGACATCAGAAACAGGGGCAATAAAAATTGTCTAAACGATCTAGTTGCTCTGTCCACCAAGGTACTAAGGTAAGTTCAGCTGAAGAATTTGACCAGGACACCTTCACTCCCTGTAGAGTAAGACAAGGTTCAACAATACTCTCCTCAAGCAGAGTTAGTCTCATAACTAGCCCTAAAAAGGCACAGTATCCCCAGCAAGTCAGCGATACTCTCCCCAAGCAGAGTTAGCCTACTGTCAGCCTTAAGGAAGTTGGGTATCCCCAGAAAATCTCAATATTCCCCAGCGGAATATATAGATATTCCTCTACAAGCATCCCCGGCAGTCTTAATATAAGATTATTCCCCGGCGGAATACCAGGCACCCCAGTGGAGCCACTTCCCCAGTACAGTCCAAAAGTTACCCTATGAGAGTTGAATCAATCTCCCCAGTAAAATCTGGAAGCTTATCCCCAGTATATTCTGGAAGCTTATCCCCAGTAAATCTCGGAAGCTTATCCCCTACAGAGTACATGCATCTCTCCCCGACCATGTTCAGAGGTTATCCCCCACCAGAGCTTATAACTGGGTTATCCTCAGCTAATTACCACAGAAAGATCGGCCTCGGCGAAGTTCTCCCTATCCCCAGCGGAGTTCATCAAATTCCCCCACAAAACTTATCAAGGGAATCCCCAGCGGAGTCGTCATCAAATTCTCAGTGAAGTATCTCTTCCCACAAAGTAATTCCCCGCAGAGTAATATCTTTATCAAGTTTATTCCCCAATGGAGTCATCTTCTCCTACCGGTTTATTCTTGCAATCATCATCTCCAGCGGAAACGAAGAACTCTACTCTTCAAACATCAGCCCAGGATTCAATAAGCTCCCGACATTCGTCAAGGATTTATTTTCCTAGACGAAAATACATTCATAGACATTTCACATTTCATATATCCTGCTTACATACATGATAAAGTGCATACGACACGATCTCATTTATTTTTGAGAACATCATGACATCATGCATTTCATACATCATGACATTGCATACAACTGATGTTTTGCCTTTTTAGGAAAAAGGTCAATCCAAAGATGATTACTATCAACTGTCGCAGTTCCAGATTCGATACCTGTATCTAGCCAGGGCATATCTGTGAGCGATTGATTATGGATTCGATACCTGTATCTAGCCAGGGCATATCTGCATGAAGAGTTTAGAGATTCGATACCTGTATCCAGCCAGGGCATATCTGTAGACGACTTGTTCCAGATTCGATACCTGTATCTAGCCAGGGCATATCTGTGAATAATTGATTGTAGATTCGATACCTGTATCCAGCCAGGGCATATCTGCATGAAGAGTTTAGAGATTCGATACCTGTATCCAGCCAGGGCATATCTGTAGACGACTTGTTCCAGATTCGATACCTGTATCTAGCCAGGGCATATCTGTAGACGACTAATTCCAGATTCGATACCTCTATCTAGCCAGGGCATATCTGTGAGTGATTGATTGTAGATTAATACCTGTATCCAGCCAGGACATATCTGCATGAAGAGTTTAGAGATTCGATACCTGTATCCAGCCAGTGCATATCTGTAGACGACTAATTCCAGATTCGATACCTGTATCTAGCAAGGGCATATCTGTGAGTGATTGATTGTGGATTTGATACCTGTATCCAGCCAGGGCATATCTGCATGAAGAGTTTAGAGATTCGATACCTGTATCTAGCCAGGGCATATCTGTAGACGACCAATTCCAGATTCGATACCTGTATCTAGCCAGGGCATATCTGTGAGCGATTGATTGTAGATTCGATACCTGTATCTAGCCAGGGCATATCTGCATGAAGAGTCTGAAGATCAACCCCTGTAATAGGCCAGGAAATTATCTTTCTTTCTCAGGTACGCAAGTTCTCGCTAAGGAATCTCTTACGCGATCGACAATCCCCCAGATGGCATCTTTAAGCCCATCTCCACAACTATCCATTACATCTCCAAATGGCACCTATAAGCCCATTCCCGACAAAGGTTCTGTCACATCTCCAGATGGCATCTATAAGCCCATCCTCCTATCCACCATCTCTCCAAATGGCATCTGTAAGCCCATTCCCGCCATCACATTGCTGATACTTTACTATGCGAGTGCAAATTTCTGGGCACTCTAGTGTTCAATCATCTTCCACCTTCAGATCACGAAAGACACGCAAGCCAATCTATATCCTCAGGTCTAAGAAGATTGAACAGGGGCAACTGTTGTACCCCAAAATTTGCCCTCCCATATTCTTCAAGTTTATCAAGAATCATCTTCAGATGGTTCAAGATTTCTCAAGGGATTGCACAGTTCAAATGCCGCCTAAGCCAGCTGAAATTAGGGTTTTGTTTCTTGCAAGGAATTTGAGGTTTTATATGGCTCAAACAAGTCTCATGTGCCTATATACATTGTCAAGCATATACATGTCAAGTTTCAGGACTCACAGTCCCAAGTTGCACAGTCAAAAGCCCTATTTGGTTCACAATCAACTGCAGGGGTAAAATGGTCATTTTGCAGTCAAAAGTTAAAAATTTTGGTCAACATCTTATTTTGAAGCCACAATCATCATTTGATCAAGTCTTGATCATGATTCCACAAGCATGGCTCAAAAATCATCAAAGATGCAAAAGTTACTATTTTTGGACAGCTAAAAAGTCAACTGTATCTTGACCAAGGCATAAATTTTTCATGGTTCATCAGAAAAATCCCATCCAATGCTCATTTTGAAGGGGATGACATTTCCTACAACTCATCTTCACATTCCAAGTCCAAGAAATGCTCTCACAAAAAGTTATCAATTTCTACATTATAGGTCAATTTCAAAAGTCAACAAAAATGCACTTTAAGTCAAAGACCATAACTTGAGATTGGTAAATCCAAATGACATGGGACCAAAGGCATTGGTTAGAGGACTTCAAGAACTTTCCAAAATGTCCAATAACATGTTCATATGATCAAAATTGAGCAAGATATGCATTGGAGAAGTTGGGAAATTTTTGTGAATTTGCAAAAGTCAACTTTGCTCAAAACACATCATTTTTGCTAATGGGCCTCAAATTCCTTCTTGAAACTTTGTCCAAAGCTTATGAACGACCCATTAAGCCTACTTGAATTTATCTTCTTATTTTTTACTAATTAATTGGATTTTTAATTGATTTTAATTCATTTAATTAATTTAAAATGTAGGAAATTCAAAGATATGTTTTTTCCAATCTTTTGTGAAGCAAACAAACTCAGGGCAAGCTGGCAAATTCGTGTATCAATGAAGGACATCAAAATATCCATGTTTGGCAAGTTTTGTCAATCAAAAAGATTGAAAATTATTTGATTTCCAATCAAATATTGAAACTTCAATATAATGGATTTCTTGGCAGGATTGTAACCTAATTTCCTTCCATTACATATACATGACCTAAACCTAAAGCCTCACACGTGAAAACTCTGCAAGAAAGCCATATGCAATATTGGAAAAAAATCAAAGAAAACTCAAAACAGAATTCCATAATTTAACGTGATTCAAAGCTTGTTCTTGTTTCTAATACATTGCTAGCACTCCCAGAAGCGTGTAGCAATAAAAAACAAGCCTTAAAGCTCAAGAAATACGCAAGAACAGTCCCTCGGCTTGTCACTCTTTTTCAGCATCGAAACTCACATTTTATACATCATTAACATGTTCTAATCATTGTTTTGCATTGCTTACATCCATACAAAGCTATTGGTATTGATTAATTGGATTATAATGCACAGGATTGTGAATTGCCATTAACGATTTTTAGGGTTTTGGAGTTCTTGAATTAGGGCTTTACTATCCAGGCAAAATTAGAGCCTCCAACGCATATGGTTGAACTCAGGAGATTGAGACAAACATATTGATACCATCGCGCCATATTTATATGTATTGTACGCCTAATCGCTATTATCCGTGGATGCAGGTTGTGGGGGTTAAAAACCCCCGCTATCTCTTTATCTTTTTTCAGGATAATTGAAGAAGACGATGACACGTTGATCTACCATTGGTCCGTTCAAATCAGGGCGCGCGTGTTTTGCTTTATTGCATATTGTCTGGTTTCATAATATATTATTTATTGATCACTATAATAACAAAAGCGTTCAACTGGCTCAGTGGAAGATGATGTGGCTGGCAACCATTGGGACCTGTGTTCGATTCCCAGGTCCCCCAAACCTTTGTTTCTATTTTTTCTTCTATGTTCACATGCAGGCTTCATGAAAGAGTCCACCATGCGCTCCAGGCATCAGCTTGCCAAGTGGCCACTAACACCAATCCAATGGCCATAAGGTGCTGAACACCATGCTCCCAGTCAAAGCAGCGTGCAGGCAATTCCAGAAGTCAACGCAGGATTGAGTTTAGTGGGCCTCAGATTTCCAGAATTCACCTCCTATGGGCCCAACACCCCCCTGGTTAAATATTTTTCTTTTACTAATTTCTAACTATTATTATTATTATTATTTATTTAACTAACATAATTAATATTATTTTCATAATAAAATTCAGATAATAAAAAATGTAAATATTTTTATTAATTATTATTATTATTCTTATTTATTAATTTTAATTATTTTGTAAATAAATTCTAACATTAATTAATTTAGTTTTAAATTAGGTTAATTTTAATTCTCTTTTACAATAAAATAAAATAAATTAGAATTAGGTTGCTTTTACTAACTTTTGACCTTTTATTTTATTTTCATAAAAAACCTAAAAATCATAAAAAATACTTTTTCTTTTAATTAAATAATTAATTAGTAAATTAGTTTTAATTTTAATTAATTGCAAAAAGGACAAATTTCAATTCTTTTCTCAAAAAAGGGTCAAAACCCTAAAGGACGTCCCGATTCAATCTTTCGCGCGCATATTTATTTTAATTCATTATATTTATGTAACTGTTTTTGAGAATGTAATAGTTAATTAGGGCTTTTACCGCTTTCTTTTACTTTCTCGCAATTTATTTTTTCCAAAGGGGTTGTTTTTGGCGATGTATATACCCGCGCCTTGTAATAGCGTAGATTCAATTTTCCGCACTTTATTTCCTGCAAATTATTAAACTGCTAATTATGCATGACAAGATTTGTATGAAAAATAAAATCAATCTGTAGCTCACAATGATGCATGTTCAAAGATAATGTAAACTGAAACAACACACATGCACATGCCACTCCTAGGGTACGCCTCACTCGGTTGCCTCGAGATGGTCATCAAGTATAGGGTGTTTTAGAGGTCGCCCTCCTGTCTAAAGATCCAGTTGCCTCGAAACGGTTGCCTCGGATAAAAAAGGATCTAAGACATTAGGGTTGCCGCTAAGGCGTCCTACTATTGCTTTGGTGACCACACATGTCCCGATAATCGAATTGACCCGAATAACTCCAACGACGGTGCTACCTACTTCTCAATAGTGGGATAGTACTGTCTAAAGGACTCTTACACAGCCTAATTCCTTAGAGTAGGTAGATTTCTCCTGGGTACTTGCTCTTTAAAAAAAAACAAAAAAACAACTTTTTGCACTCACACTTTCAAAAAGTTTTCAAACAAACACTTCATACACTCTTGAGGACTGATACAAGAGTTACTTAGAAGTTTTTCAAAATGAAACTTTTTCAAACCCACAAACACAAGAAAAGCAAATATTTTTGAAAACATAGTGAGCAAGTACCTAAGAGCCCGTGGATAACCACGGATAGAAAGGGTGCTAACACCTTCCCTTTCTATAAATCTACCTCCCGAACCGAGAAACATTCTCGAAAAGGAATTTTGCTGTGCTTTTGTCCTTTCCTTGTTGGAGAACATAAAAGACAGTGGCAACTCTTGCTTACCGCGACATTTCGCGAACCAGCTTTAAAACAGTCAGTTCTATTTCCATCGATCACAAACACCTTATTACGCGCAGGCAAATGGTCAAGTCGAAGCGGCGAATAAAATAGTGATTGGCCTGATCAAAAAGCATGTGGGAAAGAAGCCAAAAAATTGGCACAAAACGTTAGACCAGATCTTGTGGGCCTGTCGAACATCCCCAAAGGAAGCCACAGGTACAACACCATATCGGCTAACTTATGGTCATGACGCAGTACTGCCAGCAGAAATTTGTCTTCAATCAGCAAGGGTTCAAAGACATCAAGATATCCCCTCTGTGGTTTATTGGGATATGATGTTAGATGAATTGGTAGATTTAGACGAAGAAAGACTACGAGCTCTCGACCTACTGAGAATTAAGAAGAAAAGAGTGGAAGACTCTTACAATAAGAAAGTAAAACCTAAGGCATTCACGCCTGAAGAACTAGTTTGGAAGCTAATTCTTCCCATGGATCGAAGAGATCGAAGCTTGGGAAAATGGTCACCCAAGTGGGAAGGACCCTTCAAAATCATTCAAACTTTTTCTGGTGGAGCTTATGAGGTCGAAGAGTTAAGCGAAGATAAAAGACTCTTGAGAGTAAACGACAAATATTTGAAAAAATATAAACCTATGCTTCAAGAGATCAAAATAAATAAGAATTAATGACTAAGTTAACCATAAGGCCAAAATGGAAAATGACATTGATTAACCAAAATGGCTACATTGTATTACAAAAATTACAGTACATGGTCAATGAAATACAGAGCAAATTAAAAGGGGACAGAGGCTTTGAGACGAAGATATTTGGCTCGCTGTAACTCCAGTCGTTTGTTACACAAGGCATTCGCCTGAGAAATTTTGGCAATCTGGTCATCTAGGGCTTGGGCCCTTTCAGCGAACTCTAGGCCTCAAGCAACTTCATCTTGGCTCTCTACGTCTGAAACGGTCAAAAGGAGTTCCTCTTTGCGCTTAGTGTTAGAGTTTAACCTGGCTTCCAACTCCTCGATCTGCACCCGTATAGAGGTGTTATCCTGATCTATGGCTTCGATTTTCTGTTTCTTGGACGTCTTCTGTTTCGACAATTCTGCAATTCGAGAAGTCGATTCAGCTACTTCAGTCCAAGCAGAAGAACTCTTGCCATACAACGTTTCGAGTTGGCTGTTGAACCCCCTTCGACGATTATAATCCGCAGAGACTTGGTCAATAATGGAGTATAACTCCAAGATGAAGCTAGAAATCTCTGGAGAAACAACAAGCAAATTGACTTCACCCAAGACAGCCCCCAAACAAGACTGGGCAGTAGGATCCCCCTCTAAAGCCTTCATTAGATCCCTCTTGAAGAATTGAGCCTTAACTTTCTTTAAGACATCATCGAGAGGAGAAGTCGAAGTAGACTTCCCTGATGCAGTAGAAGCATCATGACTGGGGTCGGATGAATTTTCCCTGCTCTCGACGATGGCGTTCAGATAGCCAATTGGATCATTTTGCTTTAAGAGGGCTAAGTCCTCTTTAGATCTGGGCTTTGTCGAGGTAACCTTTTCTGTGGCATTGGTGGCTTGGGGCTGAGCATTTTCAGCAGCATCGACATCAACCTGACCCTCTTCATCATGTTGCTCTTCTGTCTCATTAACCACTTGAGTTTCCTCCTGGTGATGCTCCTCAGGGACATCCTCTGTTGCAGCAAGGAACTCATCATCCACCAGTTCCTCTTTGCGTTGTCTACTATGGTCAGCAGAGTCCTGCAGCTCTGAAGTTTGATTCACTTCGTTAGCAGAACTGACGAAAGAAGAAGGATTGAAGGTGGGTTCTCCTGTGCTGTTTATGAAGGTATCAGAACCTTCGACAGGATGCCCAGCTGGCGCTGAAGTTCCAGCCGTTTCCTAAAAATAGAAAAGGAAAAATATTCTGATTAGAGAGATGTACAATTGAAGGTGATCATCGACACTTAAGTTAAAAGTGGTCGGAGGCGTTACCTGTACAGGAACCTCAACCCCGGGGCTGGAGTTATCGCTTTCAACAGGATTAATGAGTAAGACGTTTAGCTCCTCCTCCGTGGGCTCTTTAATAATCACAGGGGGTGGCCTGGGTTTATTCCCTGTGACTTTAGTTCTCATCACAGGTCGAGATTCAGGGGCAGGGGCAGCCTTTTTCAGCTTTCTCTGTTTGAGAGGAACAGGAGGAGATTCCTCCTCGTCACCACTCGAAGATTCAACCGTTAATATAGGTCGCTTCTTAGGCGCAGGTTCCTGAAAATCCCAAATGGAGTCGATTTAAAACACAGCGTCGGGAATAAGAATGTTTAAAACCAAAGAAGGAAACAAGAGAAATTTTTGTTGCCTGTGCTGGAGGTTTTGTAGAGGGACCTCCACCCTGATGGCTGTCTGTGGCTTTCTTAGCCACAGGTTTTCGAACAACTGAAAGAAGAAACGTTCACAAGTTATATTTGGGAGATATAAGTTGAAATGAAAAGACAAATATAATTTGAAGGAACGTACATTTCTTTATTTTATCAAGAACCAGGACGAAGGACTTCTTGAGTTCGTCTGCAAAGTCCTTCTCGTCGAGGAACTCTTCGACATAATATCTCTTCCACCAGTCTTCAAAAGCTGGTGAACAAAGGAAGTTGAGTTGGTAGTCGAACAATGATAGTACGGTCTGACCAACGTACCTACTAATATGCCTAGTAGCGGCCTCTTCAGAGTAGTCAGTAGAAAAGAACAACAATGATTTCTCCCGAGTATAAATTGGAGAAGGAAGCGATTGGATAATGCCAAATTGTCGAGAGACAAGATTTGGCTGGTAGGCAATCAGGCTCAGCTGATTCTTTGAACTCTTGAAGCGCAATGGAATTATCCTTGGAGTGAGAAACGCTTCCCACATTGTTGTATGCTCTTCCAAGTGAGGATCCTCTGATGATTTGGGATGGGGCCTGGTAAACCATCCTGGACCACACTTTCGACCGGCGAAAGGGGCCATGGTCGAGGTAAATTCCTTCCTCCCTGCAAAAATCTGAACGAAGTTTGCGAAGGTTTTTTGTAGTTCTAGGCCATCCTCAGTAGGAGTCAATAAGGCAAGCCTGGTGCCTTCGACGCGCCTTCTAGCTATCTCAGGAGCCTGTTCGTTTATTTGAGGCTTCTGGGGAAGAAACGACTCGAAAGTGGCATTCAACCAGAGTTGAAGTAGCCATAAGGGACCAGCAAGTAGAAGGCTGGCTCTATTTTCGATTACTTTCAATTGAGCCACTCCACTGCTTATTGACTCATACAAATTCGCCAATATTAATTCGGCCAAACATATGTTTTGGCCGTGATGAAGCTGAGTAGCGAGGGTGACCATTTTCTTCGTCACCTGCAGAGATTTCGTGCAGAACACGAAGCGCGACAGCCATAGGGCTAGAAACGCGATGTGCTCCACATTAGTCACCACAACTGTCGATTTGTCATGGTAATGGTTGGTGTAGGTGGTGTAGGTGGGTTTGGTAGCAGAAAACCCAATCTGGTCTTCAGACATTTCCTCTGGGTCGAAGTAGTCCCCAGTTGGTCGAAGACCAGTAATGGCGGCCACATCGAAGAGTGTGGGCGTAATCATTCCACAAGGCAAGTGGAAGGTATAATGAGTGTAGTCCCAAAACAGCAATGAAGCTACCAGCATGCCAGGGCTGTAGTTAAGGCCAGTTTTGGACAACATGACTAGGTCATAAATGCCCATATTTTTTCAAATCGAAGCCTGACACCTCTCCATCTTAAGGAGCCAAGCGGCGTATTCTGGTGTCAGACTAGGGCTAGAGCGAAAAGCCCTAACCCCCCTGTTAAAAAACCGAAGATCTATCTTCTCCTTCGCAGGATCTTTAGTATCATCTTTTGCTTTCTTTGAACACCCAACTGGTTTGAGTTCCGCATGCACAAGGAAGAAACCCTCATTTTTTGTGGGGTCATTGATGCTTGTTGAAAGAGGGCCTGACATGGCAAAAACCTGGTTGGAATATCCAACAGGAATCAGCAGTTGAGAGCCATAAGTTTCACGTTCAGCCTCACCCATGGGTTCAGGAACCCTTCGCATTCCCATAGAATTGACTATCGGAGCGGTTAAGAAGATTTCTGGTCGAGCAGTTTTTGAGGGAGTGCTAGTTCTTGGGGTATGGGGAACACGAGTGTGTGAAGCCATTTTTTGGTTTGAGATGAGAGTAGATGAAGATGAAGATTACTAGGACTGGAAAGGAAGAAGCAAAGGTTTATTTGCAGAAAGTTTCGGTCGATTGAAGGTTTGGGTGCAAGAAGGCGTAAAGAGTCTAACTGAGGCACTTGGTGCTATTTATAGTGAGTGAAAAATCACAGGGCTCGAGGTCATTTAATGCCACAGACAAGAGTGGGGCACGTGGCACGCAGTGTGCATTGTAACCGTTCTGAAAAACGGAAACGTTGCAGCGTGCTTCCTTGATTTCGGGAAATAGTCATGATGACGGCATATGAAAGGTAAACGTGCGTGCAAAACGCCTTACTGAAGTGACGTCTTGGGAAAAGGTGAAATGATGACTTTTTAAGTTTGTCAGTGTTGGCTCTTAAATTCGACACCCTTGTTTCATTAATATCAGCCATTAAAGCTGAAGGATGTTTTCGATCAGCTGGGTCTGTCGAAATGCCCATCGAAAGATGACAATGTACTTAGAAGATTTCTTCCAAGGGAGAAGTTGGTTGCCTTCGACGTCGAAGGTGTTTCTCGTCGAAGATGCTTCTCGACGAAGATGTTCGATGGTTCAGAGTGGAACGGTTTGAAATTCAAGCGTTTGGAGGGAAAACGGTTTCCAGCGGTTACCAAGTGCAACGTGCAAAGATGTGGAGCGTCGAACATTGAGAACGTGCCAAGTGGAGTCATCTCGAAGAAGTGTAACTGCCCGACGGTTACTTGGGATGTTTTAGTATAAATAGTAGTAGTTCACGCAGTTTCTCGCGTGTGTTCACAATTATATACAAAGTCACTCATATAGATTCGAGTACCCAGCGCGTGAGAAAGAATTGTTGAGAATGTATGTGTGAAACACCACTTTTATTAATTAAAGTCATTTAATTTCCAGAAACTTTACTTGCTTTCTTCTTTACTTTCCCTGTCGAAGCCCTTTATTTC
Organism: Vicia faba; assembly: GCA_948472305.1. Taxonomy (NCBI): domain Eukaryota; kingdom Viridiplantae; phylum Streptophyta; class Magnoliopsida; order Fabales; family Fabaceae; genus Vicia; species Vicia faba. The sequence goes on along the minus strand of OX451736.1, from coordinate 634,930,922 downwards.
AAGCCTTCATTTATTTTACCAAGCCTATTTCTTCATGCAATTTACTTAAAGCCTCTTTATTTTCTTGTCATTTAACCATTATCCAATTTAATCAAAACCTCAAAATCAACCTATGTCTTAGGATCAATCTGATCGATCCTGCGAGTAAGCAAATAAGTAACCATTTGGAGGATCAGCGGTTGTTTACCAATAACCACGGTAAACAAATTGGCACACCCGGTGGGACTGTGTGTTGATTTTTGAACATAATCTCATCTTCTTCGAGGCGTGTTGCATGTTATTGAGAAGTGGTAGAATATACACTAACGATACCAATACTGCCAGAAGAAGGGAAGAGATGGCGAATCCGCCAAACAATAACGAAATCCCACAAACGAATGTGGGAGCAACGGTTATCCCGACCGTAAGTGAAGCGATAACCGCTGGTTCAACACCAGCAGTAACGGTCACAACAACGGGGCCATTACCTCCGTTCACAGGCCCCAGAGGGCCTTTGGGAACTCCCCCACCAAGGGGAAATTTAGGCACAAGGCCTTTTGTTCCCCCAGGATTTATGACAGGCGGTCATAATCGAGAACCACTCTATGGCATGCCAACTTCTGACTTGGCTAGCCTGACGAATGCTGCGTCCACTTTTTCAGACCCTTTAGTGAGTGCCTCTTCACCACTCCAAGGTTCTGGAGTAGGTATGGCGAATAGAAATAGGACCCAACTCTTAGGAGGAACGTCCCAAGTAGCACATGGCCTTACAAATGCCTCGACAGCAGTCTTGAGGCAACAAATGGGCGAAAGCAACCATGATATGGTTCAAATGTTGGCACAAACTTTAAGTACAGTGCTGAACCCTCTAATACAAAACACTACTCAATCGAATCAGCAGATGACAGTGCAAATGACGCGTTTGGCTGATTTCTTTGGAGTACCCCAACCTATTCGACAGCCCCAAAGGGCGCAAATAAGGGGAAACCAGGGTGTATTCTTAGAGGAAGAAACCACTATCAACCAGGTCCAACAGCCTGTCGAAGAAAACCTTAGGGCACGATTGGAGCAACCTGTCGAGGAACCTAGGGTAATAACCCCAGAGGTAAGGTTAGTTAACAGAAACCAAAATGCTGACGAAGTAGTTCAGCATATCCAATACCAAAACATGGGTTTGGAAAATAATCTGGCAACCATGATCGAAAGGATCATGACTCAAAATGGGATGAACATGGGCTTTCGAAGGCCCAACTTCACATCCCCGTTGTCAGAATACGTGTTACAAACAGACTTACCTCCTAGATGTAAAGTCCCCAAATTCACTAAGTTCTCTGGGGACACGACAGAATCTACTGTCGAACATGTGGCGAGATACTTGATCGAAGCAGGAGATATTTCGAATAACGAAAACCTGAGGATTAAGTACTTCCCAAGTTCTTTAACAAAGAACGCTTTTACTTGGTTTACAACTCTCCCCCCCCAATTCGATCAATCATTGGACCCAGTTGGAGAGATTGTTCCACGAGCAATTCTACATGGGGCAAACCAAGATAAGCCTGAAAGAATTGGCCAGTGTAAAGAGACGTTTCACTGAACCTATAGACGAATATCTAAATAGGTTTAGGTTGCTCAAAGCAAGATGTTTTACACAAGTGCCAGAACATGAGTTAGTCGAAATAGCCGCAGGCGGTTTAGATTATTCCATTAGGAAGAAGTTGGACACTCAATACTTGAGAGACATGGCCCAACTGGCCGACAGAGTTCGACAGATAGAACGCCTCAAAGCTGAAAAAGCAAAGGCAACGAAAACTCATAAGAGAGAGAGGATAGCGTATGTTGAGATGGATGACGAAGATCCAGAATTCTTCGACGATACTATAACTGTCGAAGAAGGAGAAGTCGATTTAGCGGAACTAAAACAAGGGCCACCATACTCTTGCAAACTGTTAGTCCCCTCAAGTGGGAAAAATCCCATTGGTCCAGAAAGGACCAACGATAGGTTCCCCAAAAAGACTTATAGTTTTGACATTACAAAATGTGATGAGATCTTTGACTTGCTTGTAAAAGATGGCCAAATGATAGTACCCCCAGGGGTAAAAGTGCCTCCTCTTGATCAAAGAAAGAAGAGAGGCTTTTGTAAATATCATAATTTTTTGGGCCATAAAACTTCTCAATGTTTTCTTTTCAGGAATCTTGTGCAAGACGCTATCGAAGAAGGGAGGTTGAAGTTTGCTGACAAGACCCCCATGGCTGTCGACTCTAATCCGTTGCAGGCTGAAGCCCACTATGCTGAGCCTTCAGAGGTGAACGTGATCGAGGCATCCAGGAGCCAGTCGAAGAGGCCAGGAATCACAATGGTCGAAGTCTCAAAGGACCATATCAACATGCCAATCTTTGGCAGTTTTTCTGGGAATTTATCCAGAAAGACAATTGAAGCGGTTCAGAAAGCGGTCGAAAGCCCAAAGCTGGAGACCGTTGAAGCCCAAAAAACTGGACCAAAACCCAGTTCTCACTTGGCCACAGTTCAAGGCCAGACAGAGAATTTGGAGATTCAAATGAAGCAGTTGACTCTTGCCAACAAAGATACAATGAATGTCAACATGGTCGAAGTCTCTGACCCAAAAGCATCAGAGGAGGCCATGAGGCAAGAACAAGCTAACAAGACTGCTTTCCCTCGGGAAAATGAAAATATGGCAGATTTCCTGCAAAGATGCCAGAAAAAGAAGTCAGAGGTGATGCTGTGTCCAAGATGTAGTTCGATCTTTGACAAAAAAGCTACTGAGCATATTCAAGGTGTAAGAGCAGCAAATAAGAGAAGGGAAAATGTTGATCTTCGACATGACCCCAGAAGAGCCTCCCAAAGAGGTTCAAACCAAGAAAAGAGGCCATTGACTTTCAGGCCTCCAACTAATGTGCCGGTAGATACCTGGTACAAGACATCTGGTCGAAAGAGGCCAAGCGAGGAGAAATGGCACTCTTTCGACGTGCCAAGGGGTTCATCTTTAACACAAAAGAAAGAGCCTCAAGTTGCTGCCCCTAAAGTTGCACAGGTGTCAAGCAACTACAAAGGGAAAAATCCCATGTCTCGATCTCAATGGAGGAGATACCAAAGGAGACGAAAAGCTGAGAGGGAGGTTGCCAATGAACCAAAGGCAGAAACCAGTTCAAATGTTCCTCTAAGGAAGCAAAGGAAACCTCTGGAAAGAGAGCCAGTAACCAACAGGCTAGTTTGGCCTAACCAAGGTGAAATTGAAGACGAAGATGGTTCTGAGTCTGATGATACTTTGGACATCATGGTGAATATAGTCTCAGTGCTGCCCAGAGAGTTCAACCGACAGGTGGAGGTCGAAACAAGTGACTGGGAAGTGGAGCAAGAAATGGCCAAACATAGGCCAGTGTGCTATTTCGTCATGGACAATGGCACTACTAAGGAACAAAATGGGTTCTTCGAACCACCTACAGAGGCGATGAAAAATCACCTCAAGCCTTTATTTATAAGGGCTAAACTCGAAGAAACTACAGTGAATAAAATCTTGGTGGATTGTGGGGCAACCATCAACATTATTCCTCACTCTATGCTAAGGAAAATTGGAAAAAGGGATGAGGACATTAAGCCTCACAACATGGTCCTATCGAACTATGAGGGCGGCATAGGGACCACTATGGGAGTGATCCAATTGGATATTAAGGTAGGATCTATCCTTCGACCAACAATGTTTATGGTCATATCGGCCAAACCTAACTATAATCTTTTGTTGGGCCGTGAATGGATTCATGGTGTTGGAGCTGTGCCATCATCAATGCACCAGAGGTTGCTGCTATGGCGTCCAGATGGGATGGTCGAAAACATAGAGGCAGATCAAAGCTATTACCTGGGCAAAGTGAATCACCTAGGGCTGGCAGATTTCGACAAGAACTTGGCTCACATAGGGCCATGTCCAACACCTGACTTCGACTTGGCACCAGCGCCAAACACTTTTTGTTCCCTATACCTGCATCCTGAGCATGGTTTCCAATGGGACAGAGAAGACTTGTCCCACATAGACTTCAGTGGGTTAACTGATATCCAACCAACTGGTTGGGGAAGTGAATTCAGTGATAATGACTGAGTCACAATCTTTGAAGCGAATTTCGGCTTATGCAGCCGAAACAAAGATGATAACAGATATCGAAGCCGAAGTAAAGTACATGGCCACACAGGCCAATGATCAACAGTTATCTGCTGCAGGTCCAGGAAAGGATTTCGATCCAGAACCTCCTGATATCATGCCAGGAGGAATGCAGGAACAGAGGCTCGACGCCATCTATGACGATGAGCCTTTGGGCTTCGAAAAGGACCCCTTGGCGAACAACATTAAAATGTTAGCGCAAGATCCTTTAGAAGAAATCAACTTAGGCGAAGGGTCAGAGAAAAAGCCAACTTACATCAGCGCCAAAATTGACCCAGAACTTAGGTTGGAAGTAATCCAATTATTGAAAGAGTTCAAGGACTGTTTTGCATGGGATTACGACGAAATGCCTGGTCTCGACAGAGGATTGGTAGAACTTCAGTTGCCAATCAAACCTGGGAAGAAGCCAATCAAGCAAAGTCCAAGACGCTTCGCTCCAGAAATACTGTCGAAGATCAAAACGGAAGTCGAAAGACTGCTGAAGTGCAAGTTCATACGCGTTACAAGGTATGTCAAATGGATTGCAAACATTGTGCCAGTAATTAAGAAAAATGGTACATTGAGGGTGTGCATAGATTTCAGAGATTTGAATGCTGCTACACCCAAAGATGAATATCCTATGCCTGTGGCGGAAATGCTAGTCGGTTCTGCCGCTGGCTATGAATACCTGAGCATGCTCGATGGTTATTCAGGATATAATCAAATATTTATTGCTGAAGAGGATGTGTCGAAAACAGCTTTTCGATGCCCTGAGGCTCTAGGCACTTACGAATGGGTAGTGATGCCTTTTGGCCTAAAGAACGCTGGGGCAACATACCAGCGAGCAATGAATTCTATCTTCCATGATTTTATTAACACTTTTATGCAAGTATATATTGATGACATTGTTATAAAATCTGTTTCCAGGAAGAATCATATTGACCACCTTCGACAATCATTCGAAAGAATGAGAGAACATGGTCTGAATATGAACCCTTTGAAGTGTGCATTCTGTGTGAAAGCTGGAGATTTCTTGGGCTTCGTTGTCCACAAGAGAGGAATCGAAATCAACCAGAACAAGACGAAGGCTATTCTGGAAGCGAAAGCGCCATCGAATAAGAAGGAACTGCAATCTTTGTTAGGCAAGATAAATTTATTAAGGAGATTTATATCTAACCTAAGTGGGAAAGCTCAAGCCTTTTCACCCTTACTTCGACTGAATAAAGAGGGGTTCGAATGGGGGCAAGAGCAACAAGAAGCCTTCGACAAAATCAAAGGGTACCTCACTAAGCCACCTATTTTGGTGCCTCCTTGTAGCAATAGGAGTATGAGATTGTACATAGTTGCATCCGACAAAACTTTGGGAAGCATGTTAGCCCAAGAAGATGAGAATGGAGTCGAAAGACCCATTTACTATCTTAGTAGAGTTTTGAACGATGCAGAAACTAGATATAGTGAAGTTGAAAAATTGTGTCTATGTTTGTATTTCTCTTGTACAAAACTCAAGCAATATATAAAACCAGTTGATGTGTATGTTTCGTCTCATTTTGATGTTTTCAAGTACATGTTGTCGAAACCTATCTTGCACAGTCGAATTGGCAAGTGGGCACTAGCATTAACTGAATACTCCTTGACCTTTATGCCTCTTAAGGCAGTGAAAGGACAAGTGGTTGCAGACTTTATAGTCGACCACTCAATTCAAGTTGAGGATATTAATTATGTGGAGATAGAACCTTGGAAATTCTACTTCGATGGTTCCAGCCATAAAGATGGAACAGGAGTAGGAGTCTTGATCATTTCTCCAGAAAAAATTCCAACAACATTCAAGTACAAGATATCAGGTTCTTGTTCGAACAATGAGGCTGAGTATGAAGCTCTAATTACTGGCCTTGAAATATTGTTGGAATTGGGGGCAACTCGAGTCGAAATAATGGGAGACTCAGAGTTAGTCATTAAGCAAGTCACAAAAGAATATAAATGCATTAGAGAAAATCTCATTGTGTACTTTGTGATAGCAAATCGTTTATTGAAAAAATTTGAAATGGTCAATATTCGACACATACCCAGATTGGAAAATCAAATAGCCAACGACTTGGCACAAATTGCATCTGGTTACAAGATTTCAAAAACGAGATTACAAAGAGAAATCGAAGTTCGAGAAAAGATAAAAGCAACTTGTCTATCACCAACAGACTTGGAATCGACAAGACTAGGATATGCTGATCAAAGTAACTTCGAAATCTCGTTCATAGATAATTTGTCAGAGTAGGATTGGAGGAAGCCCATTGTGGATTATCTTCAAAATCCAGGAGCTTCGACAGAACGGAAAACAAAGTACAGGGCGTTGAGTTATGTACTCATGGGTAATGAGTTATTCAAGAAGACGCCTGAAGGGGTATTGCTAAAATGTTTAAGTGAAACTGAGGCATACATAGCCCTTTCGACTACGCACGCTGGAGCATGTGGGGCTCACCAAGTAGGCCATAAGATGAAATGGTTGTTGTTTCGACAAGGACTATACTGGCCCACTATGCTGAAAGATTGTGTCGAGTTCGCTAAAGGTTGCCAAGAATGTCAAGTCCATACAGGCATCCAACATGTACCAGCAAGCGAACTTCACTCGATAGTGAAACCTTGGCCCTTTAGAGGATGGGCGTTGGACCTCATTGGAGAGATTCGACCAGCATCATCAAAGAGTCAGAAGTATATATTGGTAGGCATTGGTTATTTTACTAAGTGGATCGAAGCTATCCCTTTAGTCAATGTAGACCAAGAAAATGTCATTGAATTTATTCAAAAGAACATTATCTTTAGATATGGAATCCCTGAGACTATAACAACTGATCAAGGATCAGTTTTCACCGGTCGAAAGATGCAGGAATTCGCTTAGGAAACAGGTTTCAAACTCCTAACATCAACGCCTTATTATGCACAGGCAAATGGTCAAGTCGAAGCAGCGAACAAAGTAGTGATTGGCTTGATAAAAAAGCATGTTGGGAAGAAGCCAAAAAATTGGCATAAGACGTTAGACCAGATTTTGTGGGCTTGTCGAACGTCCCCAAAAGAAGCCATAGGTACAACACCATATAGGCTAACTTTTGGCCATGACGCAGTGTTGCCAGCAGAAATTTGTCTTCAATCTGCAAGGGTTCAGAGACATTATGATATTCCCTCTGAAATTTATTGGGATATGATGTTAGATGAACTAGTGGATTTAGACGAAGAAAGATTGCGCGCTCTTGACCTACTCAGGCTTCAGAAGAAAAGAGTAGAAGACTCTTATAATAAAAAGGTGAAACCTAAGGCATTTTCGCCTGGAGAACTAGTCTGGAAGGTGATTCTTCCCATGGATCGAAGGGATCGAAGCATGGGAAAATGGTCACCCAAATGGGAAGGACCATTCAGAGTTATCCAGACTTTCTCTGGTGGAGCCTATGAAGTCGAAGAGCTAGGTGAAGATAAAAGGCTCTTGAGAGTAAATGGTAAATATTTGAAAAAGTACAAACTTACACTCCAAGAGATAAAAATAAATAACAAGTAACGACTAAATTAACCATAAAGAAGCCAAAATGGAAAGTTTTTATAAATTAGCCAAAATGGCAATGTTGTCGAATACATATTACAAAATATGGTTAAAAGGCTGAATCAATCAGAAGGGGATGGAGTCCTTGAGTCGAAGGTATTTGGTTTGCTGCAACTCCAATCTTTTGTTGCACAAGGCATTCGCCTGCGCAAGCTTGGCAATTTGATCGTCGAAGGCTTGAGCTTTCTCAGCAAATTCTAGGCCCTGTGTGATTTCAGCTTGACTTTTGGTGTCTGGAACAGTCGAGAGAAGTTCCTCCTTGCGCTTAGTATTGGCATTTATCTTAGCCTCTATTTCTTCGATTTGCGCCTTGAGGGAAGCATTCTCTCGATCGATGGCATCAACTTCTTCTTGTTTAGATGCTTTTTGCTTCGACAACTCCGCAATTCGAGAAGTTGTCTCTGCTACAGCAGTCCATGCAGAAGAGCTTTTGCCATATAACACTTCAAGCTGGCTATTAAAGCCCCTTTGTCGCCGATAATCTGCTGAGACTTGATCAATAATGGAGTGTAACTCCATGATAAAGCCTGAAACTTCTGGAGGCACAGCTAACAAGTCTACGGCATTCAAAACAGCCCCCAAATATGATGGAGCAGTAGGGTCTCCCTCCAAAGCTTTCATCAAGTCCTTCTTGAAAAACTGAGCCTTAACCTTCGTCAAAGCCTCATCGAGAGGAGAAGTTTCAGTGGACTTCCCCGACAGAGTAGGAGCCTCCTGACTAACATCAGACGAACTTTTGCTCTCGATGATGGCATTCAGATAGCTAACAGGATCAGTTTGCTTCAGGAGTTCTAAATCCTCTTTCGACCTATGCTTTGTTGTGGTGACAGCCTTTGCAACAGCGTTGTCTTGGGTTTGAGGATGTTGAGTAGCATTTGCCTCGACTTGACTCTCTTCGACTCGGACTGCGGCAGTACCAGCGTCATCATGGTTCCCTTCGCCAGCGTCACCTTGATCCTCTTCGCCAGCGTCACCTTGATCCTCTTCGCCAGCGTCACCGCGGTCCCCTTCGTCACGATTTTCTTCCGACAGATCCACCACCTGAATCTCTTTTGGTTGTTGCTCTTCTGTTTGTGGATCTTCTGTTGGTTTTTCTGCTGTCTCAGCATTGGCTTCATTTATTTCAGTATTGGCTTCATCGTTCGCCAAGTCTTTTTCTTGTGGCCTGCTGAGTTCAGCAGAATCCAATGTTTCAGAAGTCCTTGGCGCTGAGCTTTCGGTGGTGTCCTGAAAAGAGAAGAAGAATCTTCTAAATTCGAAAGAGACATAATCGAACGTAGGTATCGACACCTGAGTTACAAAGGGATCAAAGAGATTACCTGTAAAGTAGCTTCAGCCCCAGGGCTGGAATTTCGCTTTCGACAGGTTTATTGAGAAGAACGTTTAATTCCTCCTCTGTTGGCTCCTCAATGATTACTGGAGGTGGCCTGGGCTTTCTCCCAGCAACCTTTATTCTGATTGTTTGAGCCTCAGGAAGAGGAACGTCCTTCTTCAGCTTTCGCCTTTTTAGAGGAGCAGGGGGAGAATCATCTTCTTCGTCACTCCCGGATTCGACCGTTAGTGCTGACCGTTTCTTGGGCGAAGGTGCCTGAAAACCAATTGGAGTTCGATTTAGAAGTTGCGTCGAAAGTCAAAAAGTTAAAGCCAGAAGAAAATAATGAAAGTCTGGTTACCGATGCAGAAGGCTTTTTCGAAGGGCCTTCCCCCTGTTGGTTTTTTGTGGTCTTCGCTGGCGCTATAGTCTTCGCCGGTGGTGGAGGTTTTGTTAAGGGGCCTCCTCCCTGTTGGCCTTCTGCAACCTTCTTGGCTGCAGGCTTTCGAACAACTGAAAGTAGACAAAATAATTAACAGGCTAGCAGTCGAAAGAGAAAGACAAAGTAATTTGGAAGGATGAACTTACATTTCTTTATTTTGTCCAAGACAAGGACAAAAGATTTCTGAAGCTCATCCACGAAGTCCTTCTCGTCGAAAAACTCCTCAGCGTAGTAACTTTTCCACCATTCCTCGAAGGATGGTAAGCAGAGAAAGTTAAGCTGATAGTCAAACAACGAAAGAACTGTTCGACCAGCATATCTGCCGATATGCTTAGTGGCAGCTTCTTCAGTGTAGTCGTTGCAGAAGTATAACATAGACTTCTCCCTGGGAAAAATTGGAGAAGGTAGTGTTTGAATAATACCAAACTGGCGAGACACCCGGTTTGGTTGATACGCGATCAGACTCAAGTGAGTCTTAGAGCTCTTGAATCGCAGGGGCATTATTCTTGGTGTGAGAAATGCCTCCCACACTGTTGTATGTTCGTCGACCTGAGGACCACTCGACGTCCTAGGATGTGGCCTTGTGAACCACTCTGGGCCAACCTTTCGTCGAGCAAACGGAGCCATGGTCGAAGCAAACTCTTTCCTTTTAGCAAACATCAAGACGAAGTTTGTAAAAGTTTGTTGAAGCTCCAGCCCATCTTCCGTCGGAGTCAACAGAGCCAATCTGGTGCCTTCGACGCGTCTGTTTGCTATTTCTGGAGCCTGCTCATTTATTTGAATCTTCTTAGGCAAGAAAGACTCGAAGGTGGCATTGAGCCACAGCTGAAGCAGCCAAAAAGGTCCAGCGAGCAGCAGACTGGCTCTGTTCTCGATGATCTTCAGAAGAGTCGCTCCGTTGCTAATCGACTCATACAGACTCGCCAAAATCAATTCTGCCAAACAGATATTTTGTCCATGGTGGAGTTGAGTGGCGAGAGTGACCATCTTCTTGGTCACCTGTAAGGACTTGGAGCAAAACACAAAGCGTGTCAGCCATAAGGCTAGAAACGCAATATGTTCGACATCCGACACAGCATCTGTCGACTTATCGTGGTAGTGATTGATGAAGGTGGTGTAGGTTGGTTTTGTGGCAGAGAATCCAATCTGATCCTCCGACATTTCCTCCGGGTCGAAGTAGTCCCCAGTGGGTCGAAGGCCAGTGATGGCGGCCACGTCGAAGAGCGTGGGAGTCAGCATTCCACAGGGAAGATGGAAGGTGAAATGGGTGTAATCCCAGAAGAGTAAAGAAGCTATCAACATCTCTGGGGAATAGTTAAGACCTGTCTTCGACAGCATAACCAGGTCGAATATCCCCATGTCCTTCCAGATTGAAGCCTGGCGTTTCTCCATTTTTTCCAGCCAAGCACTATAATCAGGAGTGAGGCTAGGGCCAGACCTGAAAGCCCTAACACCTTTATTGAAGAAACGGAGGTCGATTTTCTCCTTAGCAGGATCTTCATTATCCTCTGCATCTTTCTTGGAGCATCCAACCGGTTTGAGTCTCTCAAGTACCGGAAAGTAACTTTTTATCTTCATGGCTTCAGCAATGCTTGGGTATAATGGGCCATACATAGCAAAGATTCGGTTGGAATATCCAACCGGAATCATGAGGTGGCGTGAATAAGCATCACGTACAACAATGTCCAAAGGCTCAGGGACCCTTCGTTGGCCCGTGGGAGTCACTACGGGAGCGGTGGAGAAAACCCTAGGTTTGACATTTCCAGAGGGAGTGTTGGAGCTAGGAGCGTTGGAAGAACCAGATGCCATTATTGGTACTAAGGTTGAAGACGAAGTGAAGAACAGGGGGTTTGCAAAGTTGACAAGAGTTTGTATGCAAATGAGGAATTCTGAAAGCAAGGTAGCGTAAAAAAAGTCCCACAATGGGTACTTACCGCTATTTATAGTGGTTGGGGAAATCCCCAAATTCGAGGACATTAAATGCCATTTAATGTTGCAGAGGGTAGTGGGACACGTGGCGTCTCCCTGTTGTTGTAGCCGTTCTGCAGAAATGGAAGGGTGCAGCGTGCGCCCTTGTTTTTGGGAATTGTCATGATGATAATTTGTGAAAAGACGTTTGGCACACTGCACGCCGTACTGAAGTGACGTCTTAGGTACGGATGAATGATGGTTTTTCCTTGGGATTGTCAGTGGTTGGTAGAAGACAACAAAAAGTGCACAATTTAATTTGTGACTAAGAATGAAAAGACAGGTGTCGAATGGCATTTCAAAGAATGCCTTTTTCTTTCAGAGTCGAAATAAGGCATTCTTGGGGGGCAATTTGTTGGCTCTTAAATTCGACACCCTTGTTTCATTAATATCAGCCATTAAAGCTGAAGGATGTTTTCGATCAGCTGGGTCTATCGAAATGCCCATCGAAAGATGACAATGTACTTAGAAGATTTCTTCCAAGGGAGAAGTTGGTTGCCTTCGACGTCGAAGGTGTTTCTCGTCGAAGATGCTTCTCGACGAAGATGTTCGATGGTTCAGAGTGGAACGGTTTGAAATTCAAGCGTTTGGAGGGAAAACGGTTTCCAGCGGTTACCAAGTGCAACGTGCAAAGATCTGGAGCGTCGAACGTTGAGAACGTGCCAAGTGGAGTCATCTCGAAGCAGTGTAACTGCCCGACGGTTACTTGGGATGTTTTAGTATAAATAGTAGTAGTTCACGCAGTTTCTCGCGTGTGTTCACAATTATATACAAAGTCACTCATATAGATTCGAGTACCCAGCGCGTGAGAAAGAATTGTTGAGAATGTATGTGTGAAACACCACTTTTATTAATTAAAGTCATTTAATTTCCAGAAACTTTACTTGCTTTCTTCTTTACTTTCCCTGTCGAAGCCCTTTATTTCAAGCCTTCATTTATTTTACCAAGCCTATTTCTTCATGCAATTTACTTAAAGCCTCTTTATTTTCTTGTCATTTAACCATTATCCAATTTAATCAAAACCTCAAAATCAACCTATGTCTTAGGATCAATCTGATCGATCCTGTGAGTAACCAAATAAGTAACCATTTGGAGGATCAGCGGTTGTTTACCAATAACCACGGTAAACAGTCAGTTGGTTGGTAGATGAAAAGCACACAAACTGATTTGTGGCTGAGAGTGAAGGATAGGTGTCGAATGGAATATCAAAGAATGCCTTTTTCTTTGGAGTGTCGAAATAAGACATTCTTGGGGGGAAATTTGTTGGCTCCTAAATACGACACCCACATTCTATTATTATATAGATCATTAATTGAGTCAGAAGAGTTTTCGACACAAGAAGGCTTCGACCAGCTGATCACGTCGAAGGCTCATCAAGGAATGACAAGGTACTTAGAGAAATTCCTTTAAGTTGGAATCTTGTTGTCTTCCACGTCGAAGGAGCAACCTCTCGACCAAGGTCCCTGATGCCCAAGATCGAACAGTTTGAATTCTGAATTGTTGGAGGGAAAACGGTTCCTAGCAGTTACCAAGCGCAACGTGTCGTGCACGTAGGCGTCGAAGGTTGTGAGCATGCCATGTGGAGTCATCATGAAGCGGTGTGACTGTCCATCAGTTACTTAGTTTTTTTAGTATAAATACTAAGTATTTTACAAAGTTAGGAGGTGTTCATCATTGTATACAAGTCACTCATTTAGATTCAAGTACCCAGCGTGAGAGAAAGAATCATTGAGAATGTATGTGTGAAACACCATTTACCTTAATCAAAGTCTTTTATATTCAAGCAATTTATCACTCTCACTCATTTCCTTCCGTCGAAGTCATTTACTTAATAACTTTAATGCTCTTATTTACTTTATCAAGCTTTTCTCCATGCAATTTATTTAAAGTATCTTTACTTTACTTGCATTAATCACCATTAGGATTAATCGAAACTCTTTACTTCAAAGCCTTTAAACTCCAAAGATCAACCATGTCTTAGGATCAATCTGATCGATCCTGCGAGTCACCAAATAGTAACCTTTTGGAGGATCAGCGGTTGTTTACCATTTTTCACGGTAAACAGAAATATATGTGTTTTATCAATGTTTATGATATATGAATGTAATGTATGCGCATGTAATCCGATTAGCTGTCTTGCTGAGGAAAATAAATCCTTGATAGCTGGGGATTATAAATCTTTGACTGCTGTCGGAGAAAATAAATCCTTGACTGCTGAGGATGAGAAATCCTTGGTGACTGTTGGGGATAGAAAATCCTTGACAACTTCTGTGGGGATATGAGGATCCTTCATTTCTTGAAGTTGGAGTATTGATGAAATCTGTTGTGAGAGTAATGCCAAACTGCTTGAAAAAAGTATGCTTGGAGAATCCAGAGAACTTGATAACTTCTACTGGGGATTATACAGAGGAAATCCCTGATCTGCTGGAGAATAAGGAAGACTCTGATGACTTCTATGGGGAATTAAGAATGAGAATCTTAATTTTATTGGGGAGTGATTAAAACTCTGTGGTGAAGAAGGCGTACTGCCGGGGAGTAAATTCAGGAGTTTTGGTCGTCTGCCACTTTACTGGGGAATTACCCTAGGTTGGGGAGAGACAAAAGTTAACTGTTATCTGGTTGATTTCCAGGCTTCAAGACATCTTGTTGGGGAAATTAGATGGTTTTCGCTGGGGATTAGAAGTCTTGACTCGACTGGGGATGAAGGTTTCAGCTCTGCTGGGGATCTGTTAACTCAAAGTTTTTGCTCCGATGTGGATTGGGAGTTTGAAAACTTAACTCTGATGGGAATTAAGGGTTTGAAATTATGACTCCGTTGGGGATATGTATTTCAAGGTTTTAGTTCCACTGGGGATCTAGATGATGTACTGTAGGGATTTCTGCTGGAATAGCCTAAAGACGTTTTCCTATCCTTTTAGTCTGTCAGTAATTGTTCTTTTCCAACCTGTTTAATTGTAAACAGTAATTATGTTCAAATGCATATGTTCATCAATGAATCATTGGACGTTTTTGCAAATAAAAACACAAGTGTAAAAGAAAAAGACAAATAGTTTTTGCACTTTGAAAGAGACATCTTTGTATTTACTTTGAATAAGTATTTTGTACAAATGAGACAGGCATCCTAGTAAGAGGATGGTGTCATAAAAGTAGGAAAAATTTATACAAAGAAAGACAACTATGTGTAAAAAATAAAATCCCATGGGGTTCCCATTACGCTATAGCCTTCGTATCTCCAAATATCTTGTCCATCTGTTGCTTCGTCCGAAGATGATTGGATTGATCAAAAGCTCAGAGTTTGTCAGTGAAGAGATTATCCTTAAAGTGATCCGACGAGACATAGTCATACGCTTTAATTCCCTAACTTTTGCCTGGATCGCCCTTTTGGGTTTTCAGTCCACCGGGAAACCCTTTTTTGCCCAAGTCGCCCTTTCGGGTTTTCAACTTGCCGGGTGTACAAATTTTTTTTTATCCCTAATTTTTGCCTGAGTCTCCCTTTCGGGTTTTCGATTCACCGGAATGCCCTTTTTTTGCCTAGGTGTGTCAACCTAGCGGGTCATTTATATGTAGTATCTTTTGACTATGTCTGCGTTCGCAGGGTGCAGCAAATCATCGTCGTCCATGGTGGTTAAGATCATTGCCCCATCAGAAAAGATGTTTTTGATCACAAATGGTCCTTCGTAGTTAGGAGTCCATTTGCCCCTGGGATCACTTTGTGGCAAAATGATGCGCTTGATTACCAGATCCCCAACTTGATACACTTGGCGTCTGACTTTCTTGTTGAAAGCCTTGATCATCCACTTTTGATATGTCTGACCATGGCAAATAGCAGTAAGTCTCTTTTCATCAATGAAATTAAGTTGATCAAGTCGGGTCTGAATCCAATCGTCTTCACTCAAACCAGTATCTTTCATGATTCTCAAGGAGGGAATCTGAACCTCGATAGGTAAAACAACCTCCATTCCATATACCAAGGAATAGGGTGTTGCCCCAGTTGATGTACGTGCTGTGGTACGGTACCCGTGAAGATAAAACGGTAACATCTCATGCCAGTCCTTGTAGGTGACTGTCATCTTTTATATGATCTTCTTGATATTTTTGTTTGCAGCTTCGACTGCACCATTCATCTTTGGCCGGTAGGGAGACGAATTATGATGTTGAATTTTAAACTGCTCGCACAGGGTGGTGATCATAGTATTGTTAAGGTTTGTACCGTTATCAGTGATGATTCTTTCGGGGATACCGTACCGACGCTTCGACCCACTTGGTAAAGTAATCAATGGCTACCAGAATGAAGCGGTGTCCATTGGATGCTGTAGGCTTGATCTCTCCAATCATGTCGATTCCCCACATAGCTAATGGCCAAGGAGCTGTTAAGACATTTAGAGGAACAGGAGGCACGTGCACCTTGTCTGCATAGATTTGACATTTTTGACAAGTGCGAGAGTGTTGATAACAGTCAGCTTCCATGGTAGACCAGTAGTAGCATGCCCTTAGAATCTTCTTAGCCATCGTATGCCCGCTAGAGTGAGTGCCAAAGGTGCCTTCATGCAATTCAGCCATAATTCTTTCAGCTTCAATCTTGTCCACACAACGGAGCAGAATAGAATCATGATTGCGCTTGTATAGGATGCCATTACTTAGGAAGAACTTAGCTGAGAATCTCCTTAAGAACTTTTTGTCGTTGACTGAAGCTCCTTCGGGGTATTCTTGAGCCTCGAGATACCTTTTGACTTCATGAAACCACAGATGGTCCATTATTTCTCCGGTGTTAATCTCGTGACAATGTGCAGGTTCATCCATCCGTTCGATGGAGATTTGGGGAGCCTCATTATCCCAGTTAAGTTTAAACATGGATGACATTGTAGCTAGAGCATCTTCTAGCTGATTTTCTTCTCGCGGGAAGTGCTCAAAGGTAATCTGCTCGAAATGTGGTAACAATGTCAAGACATGTTCTTTGTAAGGGATGAGGTTTGGATGTTTAGTATCCCACTCTCCTTTGATCTGAATGATGACCAAAGCTGAGTCCCCAAACACAATCAAAGATTTGATTCCCAAGTCTATGGCAGCCTTGAGTCCAAAGATGCAAGTTTCATACTCTGCCATGTTGTTTTTACAGTTAAAGCAAAGTTTGGTGGTGAAAGGAGTATGGAAACCTTCCGGGAAGATGAGTACCGCACCGATACCATTACCAAGTGCATTGGAGGCACCATCAAAGTACAGGGTCCATAGGGATCCTTGTTCAGGTCCGTCATATGGTATGAAATCCTTAATGTTATCCAATGTCATGATGTCTTCGTCAGGGAAGTCAAACTTCATGGATTGGTAATCTTCAACAGCTTGATGAGCCAGATGGTCAGCTAGCACACTCCCCTTTATAGTTTTTTGGGTCGTGTACTGTATATCATATTCCGTTAGGATCATCTGCCATCTAGCTATTCTTCCAGATAAAGCAGGCTTCTCAAAGATGTACTTGATCGAATCCATCTTAGATATCAGCAAAGTGGTATGAGTCAACATATACTGCCTTAGCTGGCGAGCATCCCATACCAAAGCGCAGTAAGTTTTCTCGAGCAGTGAGTATCGGGTCTCACAGTCGGTAAACTTTTTGCTAAGGTAATAAATGGCATACTCTTTTCGGCCAGACTCGTCATGCTTCCCCAGTACGCACCCCATTGAATTCCCTAGGACGGTCAGATACATGATTAGCGGTCTTCCCTCGACGGGTGGCATCAAGATAGGAGGTTCTAGCAAATACTCCTTGATTTTATCGAAAGCAATTTGACAGTTATCATTCCATTTAACTACCTGATCTTTCTTCAACAGCTTGAAGATTGGTTCACAGGTAGATGTTAGGTGAGAAATGAACCTGGCAATGTAGTTTAGGCATCCCAAGAAACCTCTGACCTCCTTCTCAGTGCGAGGAGCAGTCATTTCTCGTATAGATTTGACTTTGGCAGGATCAACCTCGATGCCTTTGTTGCTGACAATGAAACCCAAGAGCTTACCGGATCGGACTCCGAATGTACACTTGTTTGGACTCAATCTGAGCTTGTACTCCTTCAACCTGACAAACAACTTTTGCAAGTGATCAAGGTGTTCCTCTTCATTTTGTGATCGGGCTATCATGTCATCTACGTAGACCTCTATCTCATGATGAATCATGTCATGAAACAAAGCTACCATGGCACGTTGATAGGTTTCCCCGGCATTCTTCAGTCCGAATGGCATCACTTTGTAGCAGAACGTACCCCACTGTGTGACAAAAGTAGTTTTCTCCATGTCCTCAGGTGCCATTTTGATCTGGTTATAGCCTGAGAATCCGTCCATGAAAGAAAATAATTTGTGTTGAGCTGTGTTGTCAACCAAGATGTCAATGTGCGGAAGTGGAAAATCATCTTTAGGGCTGGCCCTGTTTAAATCTCTATAATCCACGCACATTCTTACTTTTCCGTCCTTTTTAGGCACTGGAACAATGTTAGCAACCCATTGTGGATAGGAAGTAACAGCCAGAAATCCAGCATTGAACTGTTTCATAACTTCTGCTTTGATCTTCTCAGACATGTCAGGTCTCATGCGGAGGACCTTTTGTTTCACTGGTGGACAGTCTTCTCTTGTGGGGAGACGATGTACCACAATGTCAGTATCAAGTCCTGGCATGTCTTCGTATGACCAGGAAAAGATCTCAATATAATCATGCAGTAGATGAATTAGGCGCTCCTTGACACTCGACTCTAGGTTGACATCCACTCTTTCCTTTCTGTCTTCCTCAGTTCCCAAGTTGATTGTCTCTAACAACTCCTCATGTGGCTGAATTGCTCTTTCTTCTTGCTGTAGTAATCTGGCCAATTCCCCTGGCACCTCACAATCTTCCTCACCTTCATATTCGGCTTGGTTAATCAGATCTTCAGAGTCACTGAAGGATATAGAAGTATCGTCACCCATAGGTTCCGGAGTGGAAAGGTACCTGCATTTGTGAGTGTGGGTGTGCGTAAGGGCATAGCCATCTTAAAATAACAAAACGTAAAAGAAAGACAATGAGAACAAAAAGGTTTATATATGAAAAGCGTCCATGATTCATTAAAATGACAAATGAAAATGAAATAAGAACCCTTACAAATGGACCTATGTGCCTCAGGTAAGACACAAGGTTGAAAAAGTATGAAATGTTTGTGAATTATTACAGATCCAACATAAATGGAAAAGATAAATTACTGCGGTATGAAAGTAATCGGAATAAAGTCTTTTGCTTCCCAGTTGCACAGTCCTCCGTCGACAGTAGGAAAAATCCAGTCTTCCAGGTTTCCCTCTTCTTCACTGTCCTCTATTGCATTAACCCCTCGGTGGCTGATCTTCACAGGTGGCCCTCCATCACGGGAGTGGCGCACGGCCTTCTGACCAGTCGAAGTAAATCCCAAGCCGAATTTATCTGATTTGAAAGGAAAGTCTGGAAGCTTCCCCCAGATTGTGGATCTGCCTTCTTCCACCACTGCCCTAGCATCCTTGAGAGATGACATCCGAGGCAGAGGTCTGGTAATCAGGGGTACAGAGGACACTGTCTTGGTTGCCGATATCTCCTGAGCTACCTCCTCAAAATGCTGGAAATGAGTTTCAATGAATTCGCCATCCAATTCTACATAACGGAAAGAATTTAGATGACTGATCATGTATTCCTCTTCGCCATGAACAATTATGATTTCCCCTGGACAGGGTACTTGAGCATTTGATGCAGAGTAGAAGTGACAGCTCCAACATGGTGGATCCATGGTCTTCCCAACAGGCATGAATAAGAAGGACGGATGTCCATCACATAGAATATGGAGTAGAAGGTTTCAGATCCCACCTTAATCGGGATGTCCACCTCCCTGTGGACCATCCTTTTAGAACCATCAAAGGCTCTGACAATTATATTGCTGGGTTTCAGGGTTAAGCCTTCACAATCCAGTCTATCCAAGGCTTTCTTCGGCAAGAAGTTTAGGGACGACCCAATATCAACCAAGACATGAGCTAAGGTGGTTCCCCTACACTCCACCGAGACATGTAGCGCGTCGTTATGCTTTCTCCCTTTGGAGGTCAAGTCTGCATCGGAGAATCCCAGGCCATTGTCAGCTGTTAAGCTGGCCACACACTCTTGGAATTGATCCGCCGAAGTCTCTTGCGGTACGTGCGCTGTCTTTAAAAACTTGACCAAAGCTTTAGCATGTGTCTCAGAGTACAACAACAGGGCTAACATAGAGATCTTTGAGGGGGTTTTCCCCAGTTGTTCCACAAAATCATAATCACTTTTCTTGATTATTTTCAAAATTTCCTCCATTTCTTTTTGAGAAGTTTCAAGGATGATCATCGGCTGAGCCCTCGTTCTGACGAGCTCTTCTTGGATCCCTTTCCCTCGAACATCAGTAGCAGCAGAGGGGATAATAATTGTATTGTCTTTGTTGGCGGGTATACTTGTAGGTACAATCACAGGGGTAACTTTTGGAATGGCCGCGGGTCCAAAGACTGCTGTTGGAGGAGCAATCTATGGAGAAAAGATTCTCCCACTACGAGTAATTTTGCTTGTTCCGGCAATGTTACTGATGTCGGGATTATCCTCCTCAAAGCTTTCTTCTTCAATGGTCTGTTCAATCTGTTTGACACCATGGTAGTAGATTTCTCCACCATAGTTCCATGGTACCATTTTATCGGTTTTGTATGTGGTTGGTCCGACCATTGTTATCTTCAACGGAGTAGTCACTGGAGCGGATGTAATCCTAACGAGTTTTTTAGGAACCCCGGAAGGATTGGAGTATATGGTTATTATTGAAACTTCTGGAACTAGAATTGGTGAAATGGGAGCTTTCTCAAACAAAATTTCCTTGTTATCAATCAATTGTTGGATTCCTTTCTTCAACATAGGACAGTCAAATGGGGAGGACAGGAAAGCATGACAATCTTGGTCACATCCTGGGAACACCCCAGCTTTTAACAAATTCAACTTGATGGTTAGGAGAGGAGTTAACAGTTCATCCACCTTATAAACAAACAGATCTTCTTCCACCGCATTGGCATTATGTCCATTCCTAGGCATTGGGGCGGAGATAACATTTGGTTTTTCAAAGGTTTCAAATTCAAATTCCTTTGCGTCAATCAGATCTTGAATCTTGTTCTTCAGGGCCAACAATTGTCGGTGTCGTGCCCTGGACTTTCTGAGTGGTACGTGCATCTGGCGTTAGGATGGTAATATGGAGAAGTAGTGTTAGGATTTTTAGGGGCCTCTTTTAGCATGGCCAGGTTCAACTTCAAGAGATGTGGTAAGACTTGAGCAGGAGTCATGTTTATCTTGGTGAATTTCCTTACAGGCCTTTCCACCCTTTGCTGGTTATTCCTCGGCTGATTGTTTCTTGGCTGATCTTTTCTCGGCTGGGATGATGTAGTCTTTTGAATCATAACGGCCCCCACGGTTGGTCGTCTTTCAATTCTTCCCTGATTTCTCTGGGCATAGACAACAGACACTTCCTTCTTTCTTGTGAAGGGCTTTTTTGCAGCAGCAGAGGTAGATGCATCTTTCTGGATTTTCCCGCTTCTAATACCGACTTCCACCCTCTCGCCAGTTAGAATCAACTCAGTGAGACCTGCAGATGAGCTTCCAATCAGGTGATTAAAGAAAGGACCCGACAGAGTCCGTAAGAACATGTCCACTAGCTCTCTTTCAGATAAAGGTGGTTGCACCCTTCCGGCCAAATCCCTCCATTTTTGGGCGTAGTCTTTGAAGCCCTCATTGGTAGCCATAGACATACTCTGTAGCTGAGTACGGGTTGGCGCCAAGTTTACATTGTATTGATACTGTTTATAGAAGGCGGCTGCCAAGTCTTCCAAATTATGAACATATGCCCTCTCCAACTTGTAGAACCAATCAAGTTGCGTTCCTGATAAACTGTCCTAGAAAAAGTGGACCCATAAGTCTTTGTCAGAAGAATATGGTTGAATTTTCTTGATGTAAGATCGTAGGTGCATCTTGGGACAAGACACCCCATCATACTTAGCAAACAATGGCACTTTAAATTTAGGAGGGATTACAATTCCTGATACCAACCCTAACTCCTCAAAATCCAGCCCCGGTACTCTCTGTATCTCCATATCAGCTAGACGCTCTTCCAAGTTCTTGTATTTGTCATCGGTCGGAGGGTACTGTTGTTCAGAATAGTCCTCATCTTCCTCTTCTTTTGCTTCAGAATCTGATGGCACTGCAGTCCCTTTTCCTTTTCCTTCCCCCTCTTCAGATGTTGATGGGAATTCTAAGGTCCTTCTGGTATGACCTTCAAACCTTCTGCCCATGATAGCCACACTGGCCCGCTTCTTCTTCTTTTTCTCTTTCTCTTTCTCTAGTAGAGTCTTGAGCTCCTCCTGCCCCTTGGCCAAGGTCAAGAGTAGCTGTTGAAATTGTGAATTCTGAGCTTGCAAATCTTTGACCGTTTGTTCTAGATCCATCTTGCTGAAATAAACAGCAGAGAGATGAGGAAACTTGGTGTGAAGACCTGCTTATGCATATGATGAATGATATGTATTCATGTAATGCTTTCAAGGATTCATAAATTCAAATTTGTTTTAAACAAAAAAGAAACACACGTCATATTAATAAGATAGAATTTGTTAGTACATCAACGGCCATTGGGCAAAAGAAATTCAAAATTCTAAGTAAAAAGACATTGCGCATCCTCTTTGGTGAAATGTAGTTGTTGAGAGTCTGCTCTTCATGAAGTAGCCGAGTGAGTTCCAAAACCTTCTTCTTGCTTGCGTAGAATTGGGCTTCAAAAGTATCACGCTCTCCATTGAGCTGTATCCAACTCCTTTGTAAATCTTCGAGTGATGTTGGCATGTCAGGATGTAGGAGGGTGTATGGAACCTCTCCTTCCATAACAAGCTCTATAATCACAGAAAGAATGGAGGGGTAAGGCATCATAAGACTTTGGGCGCGGGTTAGTACCCACTTGAGGTAAGGCTCAAGAGGGATGGAATTCTTGTTTCCCAAGGTCTTACTGTCCACCTTGTTGGGCATCCTCCAAGCTCGGATGAACCTTTGTCGGAGTCCTTGATTGTCGTTGTCGAAGTCGAAAACCAAGCCTTGAATCAGGATATCATGTGGGCCATCCCTTCGGGCATAACCAAATTGTCTCAGAGCCAAACAAGGGTTGTAGGTGATGCCTCCCCTAATTCTAAGTAGAGGGACATTAGGGAATTCCCCACAACGGTCAATGATGATGACATTCTCTTTTGATCGAGAACACCAATGAATATCTGAATGGTTAAGTGTCATTAACGGTTGTGACCACCTCAAGCATTGCTCATTCTTCAAGACTGATTGGGGAAGATGAGAAATAAACCATCTTGCCAGTAGAGGAGTGCAACACATGAGAACACCTCTTTTCCTCATTGTACGAGTGTGAAAATAGTGGAGGATATCCCCAAGCAATGTAGGCACCGGGTTGCGAGTCATGCAGATTTTGACAGCGCTCACATCTATGAGTTGGTCAGGGTTAGGGAACAAGACCATCCCATAGATGAGAAGAGCTACAATCTCCTCAAAAGCTTGCAAGTCTAGAAAATTCCAACAACTTTGGGCCTTCTCAAACAGAAACTTTGACAAGAAGCCTTTGACACCACTTCTAGTTTCCCAATGTGTTGTGACATCAGATGAGTGCAAGTGTAAGGCTTGAGCAATCTCTTCTGGCTTTGGATCTCTTTCTATACCTTTGAAAGGTAGTTGATTGAGAATAGGAATCCTCAAGAGTTGAGAAAATTCCTCCAAAGTAGGCACAAGTTGGTAGTCAGGAAATATGAAGCAATGATGCAAAGGGTCAAAGAACTAGAAGAGAACTTTCAGCATATCCTCCTCAGTGTTGGAAGTGACTAGGTTGAGTAGACGACCATGCCTCTCGGTGAATGGCTAATTCTTAGGAATCCTTGAAGCTAGCTCCTTGAGTTGTGGAGGAATTCTTACAAGGTTGACTTGGATAGTTTTCCTGCGAAGTGAATCCATAACCTACAAAATAGGAACAAAGATGAAAATCCAAAATCCTTGAAATGGTTAGTGGATGCAAATGATGCTTCATGATGTTCATGATGTTATGCACAAGTATATATGTACAAGAAAATCACACAAGTTCCTAGTTTAGGATTGCATGGGGTTTCATAGGTAAGTACCCTCTTGATGTTTAGTTGGCTCAACCTGTCCTAGAAATAGTAACCGGGTTCTAAGGAGCTCAATATCACTGGATTGTTTCCTTGTTCATTGTTTCAATTCAGCCTCTTTACTGTCGACCGAAATATTCCAAGGAACCAACCCTCAATGAGTGTAGTATCGAGTATCTACCAACTTCGGACTGCACCAAAGCCGGTCATCTCACTACATCCTAAAAGGCCAAGTTGGTCAAGTAAAGGTTCTAAAAGTCCATTAGTGCTTCATGACATCAATCAGCGGCCCCGTATTCTCTTTGATTGACTCAAAGGCTACCGGTACCCACAAATATGTCGCACTAATATAGCTATTCCTTAGACCATGTCGGTATACCCCGCACAGTTTCCACAATGTATTGCTATTTACCTATGAATGTTTCCCAAATCCGGGTAGAGGATTCAAACCCAAACAATAGAACCAAAGTGTAAAGCAAACAAGTCAAGCAAGATAAGCATGTAAAGGTGATCTAAAACCCTAAGGTAAACCCACTTTTATAATATTCCCCAGCAGAGTCGCCAGTTCTGTGATGCGGTGGGAGAACTGACTTGAGGTTTTGCGTTTGTGTTCGCAAATGTTTCGGTTTAGCAAGAGTCGCCACCGACTTTTATTTTATCCAAAAGTAAAGGTAAAAAAGCACAGGAAAGACCTTTGAGATGTTTTCTTGAGTTCGGGGGGTAGATTATGAAAAGGGAAGGTGCTAGCACCCTTTTCATCCATGGTTTTCCATGGGCTATTAGTTACTGGTTTAGATCACTTGCTTTGCTTTTTCAATTGTTTGAAATGGTGCTTTGTGTGGTTTTGAAAGTATTTTGAAAAGAGGCCATCGTTTAGGCAATCTTTGTAATGATTCTCGTTCTTAAGAATGTATACAAAGATGTTTGTCTTTTGAAAAATGTTTCAATGTTTTGAAAGTTTGGAAATGTTTTGAGATGTGTGTGATTGTTTGAAAATAACAAGGATTGTTTGCAAATTGATCAAGTAACTAGAAGCATCTACCTACTCAAAAGTCTTTCTTGTACATTTTTATTCCTTTGATAATGTTGATTTACCATTGCTTTGGTAAACAACTCTATCTTTGGATGTTAAACGGGACGGGCGTGGGTCATCGTATGACCATGATAGCAATGGTGCAAAGTATCTTAGCTTGTTTAACGGACCAAGATCATTTTGTTTTTAGGCAACCTTTTGATAGCGTCATCGAGGGACTATGATCTTTTGTTTTGTTTTGTTTTGTTTTGCCAAGATACTTAGAATGCATACCATGGCCATTTTGTTTAGGCAACCAAGTGGGTGAAACCCTAGGGGTGCTTGTATGCAATGTGTTGTCATTTTTCATGCATTTTGTTTGTCTTGTATTAGGTCATGTCTATTTGTTTGATTTTGTCTTATCATTCAAACCCTAATTTACTAAACATGTATATAATGCGATAAATTGCGTAAAGTAAATCTAAACTATTACAACAATATTATTGGAGGGGGATACAAGTTTTGAATGGGGGATATTGCTTAAGATAAAACCCTAATTCACTATTACAACCCAATTGAATTTATTGTACAAATAAATAAATAAACAAGTATTTAAATATGCAATTATATGTATTTATGCAAAATGTTTTGTAATTGTTTTCTGTGTGAGAAAAATAAATTATTTAAGTCCTAAAAATAAGAAAAAAAATAATTATTATTTTTGAAAGGGAAAACCCTAATTTTTTATTTAAAAGAAAATATGTTCTATATCATTTATTTTATTCATTTATGTACAAGAAATAAATAAATAAAAATATTTACAAGTATATAAAAATAAAATATGTGTGGAAATAATATTTTATGTATATGAATAATAAAAATAAAAATGTATGATATTTATTTAAATATATTCACAATTTATTTAAGAAAACAAAGTATATTATTACTAGTAAACTATTTTTTATGCCAAAAAATAATAAAATGCAAAAATAAGAAAATATTTTTGGGTATTTTTTATTATTAGAAAAAAAAAAGAATGCAAGCACAAAAAATAAAAATATGAAAGAAAATACAAAAATATAAAATAATAAGTCAGGGGGGTGCAAATACCGGATCAGGTGGTATGGGAAGTAAAACAACAAGCCCAAGCGCGCCAGGCCCAAGCCAGCTTCATCCCTGTCCTCCAGCCAACGTTCTGCGCACGTTTTGCCTCAAACCTATATCTTGATATTCTTTGCATAAAATCAAAAACTTGCAACATGAAAAATGTAGCTCATGATCTCACGATTCCAGTGATATAAAGTTTGTAAACTAACTCTAAAAGACCAGCGAGAATTTTAGTGGCCCTAATTCCTGTCCTAATTTTTTCATGAACTTCAACAATCAAATACTGTTAGCTCAGTTAATATAAATGACAACTATGCATATGTACAACTTAAGCAAGTTAAAGACTACATTTTTGCTTCACAAATCGTGACCTAAGGATGCCTAAATAGAGAGATAGAAACTTGAAAAAATACCTTGTTCAGCTGAGTTTGGATATGGCAATATGGGGACTTTGAGTGAGGCCTGAAGATCGTGTGATCTTCCTTGAAGTTCCCTCAAGCTTTTCCAATGCTTATTTGGCCTTGTAGATGCTTGAATCTCCTTGTAGAAGTCAACCTGCAACCTTCCAAAATGAAAATGGTGATGTTTGAAATAGGGGTTACAGTTGCAAGACAAGGGCCTGGATAGTTTAGGTGGGATGTATGTAATGTGTTTGAAATCTTAAAATGAGAAACGCACGAGCCAATATTGATTTGGCAGGGGTTCTGTAGATGATGCCCTGTTTGGGCAGAAAAATGTGATTTTGGTGTTTGAGAGTGTTTGGGATGCTATGGATTCGTGTATTAGGCTTGTGACAAAGTTCTGAAGTTGTTTCAAATGATACCAAGGCTTCTCTTTATCAGATGCACAAGTTGTCTTGACTTTTGTAAGTTTGCTTGCTTTTGAAGAAAGTTGAAGTGACAATGCCCAAAATGCTGTACTTGCTAGTTCTAGGGCTGCAAGGAGTTGGTATGCTTTGCCTGATAACTGTGGACCTTGCTTGTGACAAATAAATAGGTCCAATGCTCAAGGATAGCAAAGTTGTAAAAATCTAGCTTTATGAAAGTAGTATTGTGAACTTTATGCCATTTTTGGATTAAACTCTTGTACAATGCTCCATAGGTCAGAATAAAGCGAATATTCATTGAGTTTGCATTTAATTATGGAGTATAGAAAGGATTAGGACCTTTAATGCAAGGTACAAGCATGCTAGGAATGATTTGCAACTTGAACCATTGTGAAAATGCCTTGAACAAAAGTGATAAATTGCCATTTTCCCTTCTTCGATTCTCCCCAACCACAAATGATCTTGGAGAGTTCTTGGACATTTTGGAAAGCTTGTAACATGCTCTATAATAAAGCGCATGATAATTAATATATTAAATTAGATCAATAACATCACCACTTCTCATCTCATAATCAACAATATTTACATTGTATATACATATGCATCAACATCAAAATACACTTCTCTATGCAATCATATAATGCGACTCAATACTATGCAAATGCATGTGGTACCATTGGAGCAGAACTCCCATATAAAATTTTTTCCAATTAATAGAGGCATCAACAAGGCATAAGCCTTCATCTTAAAATTCTCCCATACAGGCCATCTCAACGAGCATAAGCTCCATCTCAAAAAATGCAATGTATGCGACACAACCATGAATGTAATAACAACACCAAAGTTAACAACATCTCAAAAACATCTCAAATTAACAACATCTCAAAATTCATCTCAAATTAACAACATCTCAAAATTCATCTCAAATTAACAACATCTTAAAATTCATCTCAAATTAACAACATCTCAAAATTCATCTCAAATTAACAACATCTCAAAATTCATCTCAAAATAATAACATCTCAAAATTCATCTCAAATTAATAACATCTCAAAAGCATCTCAACGTCTCATCATCAACATCTCATATCATCATAATAATTCATCAAACATCATTTATTTATTATAAATCATCAACACAACATCATTAATAACTTCTCACTAACAACTCAGTTGTACATTAATTCCACAGTAAGTCAATACTGCTATTCTGTAACTCTAACGTCATGTCCGTCACTATCCTATTGTTATAGTTCACACAACATCTTCTAAGCATATAACCTTCATCATTATGTACGAAACTAACGCAACGACCAACATAACTTATGACCATCACAACCTCGGACAACACAACTTCTAACCAACACAACTTCTAATAACACAGCTTCTATTAACACAACTTCTGACAACACAACTTCTGACCACACAACTTCTGACCAACACAACTTCTGACCAATTCAACTGCTGGCCAATACAACTTCTGACTAACCCAACTTCTGACTAACCCAACTTCTGACTAATACAGCTTCCAATGACAAAATCTTCTGACTAATACAACTTCTGATGACACAATCTTCTGACAACGTAACTTCTAACCAACACAACTTCTATCAATAGAACTTGTACTTTCTAATAATTCAACGCAACTTCTAACTCTATCTCCAAATTAATTCATTGTTCTAAAACAGTAGCGCATGATATCAATTTGCCTAATTCTGTGTTTTTTTCTTCCCTGCAACATTATGTGTTTTCATTACTGCAATATTCTATGTTTTCTTCCCTGCATCTCACTATGGGATTCACGCTTAAAGCCCTAAAACTTAATATATTCATGGATAATAATTACTCACAATTACCTTATAATTCTACATAAATCGAACAACATCATGACATTATTATTCATCTAAAATTCATCAGTTCTCATCATACAACAATCATATATTTTAAATTCAAGAACAAGACAGTAATCATCTCTAACCCCACATACCAATCATCATAAACCCAATTATAGAGTTAGAACCCCAGCCTTACCTTGGATTGAGGGTTGCTCTACAATTTACGGTTGAATTCTCGTGCTTTCCGTTTTCCACTTTTTCCAGCAGCTTGCACGTTCTCCTCACAATCCTTATTCTTCTACTGCTTCTTTCTTTCTATTCTATTCTATTCCAACAACAATAAAATAACCCTATAATTCTTTATTCCTTATTGGGCTTAAACTAATACACCCCCTTATTACTTCTATTCCTTTAAAACAAGCCCACATCAAATAATATTATACTTCTAATATTATTTCACTACTTACTAAAATAATTAAATCCAATTAATTATAACACATCTTCACAAATATTCCAAAAATAATTTAATTAAATAATTAATTAAATTACGGGCGTTACAACTCTCCCCCACTTAGAATATTTTCGTCCTCGAAAATTTACCTCAATCAAACAATTCAGGATAGGAGTCTCGCATCTTGCTCTCCAACTCCCAAGTCATGCTTTCTCCTGGAGCTCCTAACAAAACCACTTTAACCAAAACAATCTCTTTTCCCCTCAGAGTCTTTATTTCACGATCCGCGATCCGTATAGGCATCGTCTCCACCGTAAGATTATCCCGTACTTGCACATCGTCCATATGAATCACATGAGATGGATATGAAATATACTTTCGAAGTTGCGACACGTGAAACACATCATGCAAATTTGAAAGGTTAGGCGGTAAAGCCACTCTATAAGCAACATTCCCACTCTCTCCGAAATCTGATACGGTCCAATAAAACGAGAAATGAGCTTCTTAGACTTCAACGCTCGCCCAACTCCAGTCACAGGTGTAACTCTAAAAAACACATGATCACCAGCTTGAAATTCTAAATCCTTCCTTCGCTTGTCATGATAACTCTTATGTCTACTTTGGGCAGCTTTCATCTTCTCTCGAATCAACTTCACCTTCTCGGTAGTCTCACGAACAAGTTCAGGTCCAAGCATTACACTTTCACCAGATTCATGCCAACATAAATGAGTTCTACATCTTCGACCATACAACGCTTCAAAAGGTGCAATATCAATACTAGAATGATAACTGTTATTATAAGTGAACTCTACCAACGGAAGATAAGTATCCCACAAACCTCCCTGCTCGAGAACACATGCCCTCAACAAGTCTTCCAACGATTGAATAGTCCTTTCAATCTGACCATCTGTTTGAGGATGATACGCTGAACTCAACCTCAACTTAGAACCCAACACTTCTTGCAAACTCTTCCAAAAATCAGAAGTAAATCTTGGATCTCTATCTGACACAATGCACAAAAGGAACACCATGCAGCTTCGCAATCACACTAATATAAATCTAAGCCAACTTCGGCACTGGAAAACTGATGTTAATAGGAATAAAATGAGCTGACTTCGTAAGCCTATCAACAATCACCCAAATCGAATCATGTCCTCTTAAAGTATTAGGAAACCCCGTCACAAAGTCCATTGAAATGCTATCCCATTTCCATTCTGGAACTTCCAACAGTTGCATCAATCCTTCAGGCTTCTAATGTTCAACTTTCGACTTCTGACAAGTCAAACATGCATACACAAACCGAGCCACGTCACTCTTCATCCCATGCCACCAAAACAAACCTTTCAAATCTTGATATATCTTTGTAGCTCCTAGATGAATACTCAACTTACTTCTATGAATCTCTTTAAGTATCACTTTCTTCATCTCAGTATCATCATGAATACAATCCCGGTTACAAAATCTCAACACACCTTGCGCATCTAGCTTAAAATCACAATTTTCAGACTAATCAATCCCAACCATTAAATCTACCAGTTTCACATCCAACTTCTGAGCTTATATGATACTGTCTAGAAATTCATTATTAATCTTCAACATACCTAACATAACACTCTGCGGAGTAACCTCGCAAACTAAGCTCATATCTCTGAACTGCTCAATTAATTCCAACTCTTTAATCATCATTGCTGACACATGTAAAGTCTTTCGACTCAACGCATCAGCTACCACATTCGCTTTTCCTGGATGATAATTCAAACTGAAATCATAATCCTTTAACAATTCCAACCATCTTCGTTGCCTCATATTCAGCTCTTTCTGGTCGAATAAATACTTTAAGCTCTTATGGTCACTAAACACTTCAAATCTAGAACCATAAAGATAATGCCTCCAAATCTTCAACACAAAAACAACTACAGTAAGCTCTAAATCATGCGTAGGGTAGTTCTTCTCATGAGTCCTTAACTGCCTTGACACATAAGCAACTTCCTCCACGGCGCTGACTTGGTGGTTTCTTGGGCATAGGGTTCTGTGATACGGTGGGAGAACTGACTTGAAGGTTTTGCGTTTGATCTCAAATGTTGCGGTTAGCAAGAGTCGCCACCTACTTTTCTTTTATCCAAAAGGAAAGGTGAAAAAGCACAGGAAAGACCTTTGAGATTATTTCTTGAGTTCGAGGGGTAGATTATGAAAAGGGAAGGTATTAGCACCCTTTTCGTCCATGGTTTTCCATGGGCTCTTAGTTACTTGCTAGATCATTTGCTTTTGTTTGAAATTGTGCTTTGCGTGGTTTTTGAAAGTATTTTGTAAAGAGGCCATTGTTTAGGAAAGCTTTGTAATAATTCTCGTTCGTAAGAATGTATACAAAGATGTTGATCTTTTGAAAATGTTTTCAAGTTTGTAAGATGTTTTGAAAGTGTGGGTATTTGTTTTGAAAATAACAAGGATGTTTTGTTTGAAATTGAGCAAGTAACTAAGAGCCCATGGAAAACCATGGATGAAAAGGGTGTTAATACCTTCCCTTTTCATAATCTACCCCCCGAACTCAAGAAATAATCTCAAAGGTCTTTCTTGTGCATTTTCACCTTTCCTTTTGGATAAAAGAAAAGTAGGTGGCGAATCTTGCTAACCGCAACATTTGAGATCAAACGCAAAACCTTCAAGTCAATTCTCCCACCGTATCACAGAACCCTATGCCCAAGCAACCACCAAGTCAGCACCGTGGAGGATGATGAAGACAGCTATGACCTGGAGGATTGGATTTTCCCAACTGTCAGTGGAGGGCTCAGCAACTGGGAGGCTAGAGATTTTGTCCCGATCACATTTATCCAACAATAATTTGTCTTTAAATTTTGTCGAATTTGTAATATTAAAACAATTCAGATTCTTAAAACCTTGTGTCTTACCTGAGGCACAATGGTCCATTTGTAAGGGTTATTATCTCATTTCCATATGACATCAATGAATCATGCACGTTTTTGCATACAAACTTTGCGCTCATTGTTTTTATTTTTACATTTTCATTTCTTTCAAAGATAGTTATACTCTTACACACACTCACACTCACAATGCAGGTCTACACCCATTCGGGATCCCATGGGTAACGGTTCTGCTATGGCCTTTTGTGACTCTGAAAATCTAATCTACCAAGCCGAAGACGAAGGTGAGGAAGATTGTGAAGTACCAGGGGAACTCTCCAGGTTACTACAATAAGAAGAGAGGACCATTCAGCCCCACGAAGAACCAGTGGACACAATCAACCTAGGTACCGAAGAAGACAAAAGAGAAGTCAAGGTAGGTGCCAATCTGGAACCCAGTATCAAAGAGCGTCTAATTCAGGTGTTACACGATTATGTTGAGGTCTTTTCCTAGTCGTATGGAGACATGCCAGGACTAGATGCAGATATCGTAGTACATCGTCTACCTACAAAAGAGGTATGCCCACCGGTAAAACAAAAGGTCCGTCGTATGTGACCAGATATGTCAGAGAAGATTAAAATTGAAGTCATGAAACAATTCAATGCCGGATTCTTGGCCGTCACTTCCTATCCACAATGGGTTGCCAATGTTGTTCCCGTGCCCAAAAAGGACGACAAGGTACGAATGTGCGTGTACTACAGAGATTTGAATAGGGCAAGCCCCAAGGATGATTTACCACTTCCCCACATTGATATTCTAGTCGACAATACGACACATCATAAAGTGTTTTCCTTCATGGACGGTTTCTCAGGCTACAACCAAATCAAAATGGCGCCTGAGGACATGGAGAAAACAACCTTTGTCACACAGTAGGGCACATTCTGCTACAAGGTTATGCCATTCAGACTAAAGAACGCCAGGGCAACCTATCAGCGTGCCATGGTAGCTCTATTTCACGACATGATATATCACGAAATAGAGGCCTATGTGGACGACATGATAGCTAGATCTCAAACAGAAGAAGAGAATCTTGACCATTTACAAAAACTCTTTGAGAGGCTAAAGAAATATAAGCTGAGGTTGAACCCAAATAAATGCACATTTGGGGTGAGATCTGGTAAACTCCTAGGCTTTGTCGTCAGTAATAAAGGTATTGAAGTAGATCCCGCCAAGGTGAAAGCGATACAAGAGATGCCTGCTCCTCGTACTGAGAAGGAAGTCAAAGGATTCTTTGGACGTTTAAACTACATTTCTAGATTCATTTCTCACCTGACAGCTACTTGTGAACCAATCTTCAAATTACTGAAGAAATATCAAGTAGTCAAATGGAATGACGAATGCCAAACTGATTTCGACAAGATCAAAGAGTACCTGCAAGAGCCTCATGTTTTAATGCCACCAGTCGAGGGAAGACCATTGATCATGTATCTAACTATTTTAGAAAATTCAATGGGGTGTGTGCTGGGGCAGCATGACGAGTCTAGCCGAAAAGAGCACGCTATTTACTACCTGATCAAAAAGTTTACCGACTGTGAAACAAGATATTCACTGCTCGAGAAAACTTGTTGTGCTCGGGCATGGGTTGCTCGCCGGCTAAGACAGTATATGCTGACTCATACTACCTTATTGATATCCAAAATGGATCTAATAAAATACATCTTCGAGAAACCTGCTCTCTCTGGGAGAATAGAGAGATGGCAGATGATCCTGACAAAATATGACATACAATATACTACCCAGAAAGCAATAAAGGGCAGTGTACTAGCTGATCAACTTGCTCATCAAGCTGTGGATGACTACCAGTCCATGAAGTTCGAATTCCCAGATGAAGACATCATGTTGGTAAACAACTATGAAGAATTCAGGCCATATGACGGACCTGAACAAGGATCCCGATGAACCCTGGTTTTTGATGGGGCGTCCAACGCACTCGGCAATGGTATTGGTATTGTACTCATATCTCCTGAAGGATGTTGTTGTACCCCAAAATTTTCCCTCCCATATTTCTCAAAATATTTCAAGAAAGATCCTCAAGTTGCTCAAGGTAGTCCAAGGTTTGGCCAGACAAGCTCTCTCCTAAGGCAGTCTACCTCAAATTAGGGTTTCATGTTGCATCAAGATGCTTGAGTCCAAGGGACCCCAAATTCTCAAAATTGTCCTAATATGTTCTCAAGATCATCTATGTCAAGTTTCAAGCCCTACAAAGGAAATTTGCTCAGTCAATTGCTCAAAGGCCTGAAAATCGACTGTGCTAGGGCAAAAGTCAACTGTGGCCCACATACAGTCAAACTTCAAGATTTTTGGTCAACATCCTCATTTTGAAATATATTTCATAATTTGATCAAGGTTTGATCATGATTCATCAAGGATTGCTCATAATTCATCAAAAACCAAAAGTTGCTAAATTAGGGTTTTACAGGAAAAGTCAACTCAACTTTGACCAAGCATAACTTTCTCATACTTTATGAGAAATGACCCATCTAAATCTAATTTTGAAGAGGATACAATTCCTTACAATCCATATTCATCTCCCAAGTTCAAAATATGCACTCACAAGAAGTTATGAATTTGGACATTATAGGTCATTTTGAAAAGTCAACAAAAACACCCTTTTTGTCAAAGCTTCATACATGAGCATGGAATATAAAATTGTGATGATACCAAAAGGGTTGATTAGAGGACATCTCAAGCTTTATAAAAAGTCCAAGAACACCCTCATAAGGTTAAAATTGAGAGAGATATGCATTGTCAAAGTTGGACAATTTTTGAAAAAATGCATGAAGCAAATATTGACCAAACTTGGATTTTTTCCAAATGGGCCTATCTTTTCAAGTTTGAAACTCATTCCTAACATGGTCCACGACCTCTAAGCCCACCCATACATTTTTCTACTATTTATGCTATTTATTTTGATATTTTATTCATTAAAATTCAGAATTAAATAAATAAATAATGGAAATAATGTAAATTTTGATGTAATCCATTTTGGGAAAGTTTTATGCTGGTTTATGTCAATTGATTTCGTGCAATAATTTTTGAAATATGTCCAGTTTCATCCACATGTGAAAATGGCATAAAATCATCAAATATGACATTTTTTTCAAATCTTGATCATGGTCTTAAAACACAATATTATGAGGGAGGTTCTTTCCATGCTTTCTTGTCTCATCATTCTCCTCTATAAATATAGAGCCATACAAGCTTGAAAGTGACGAAAAACCTCTCTAAAAAGCTCTCAAAAAGCTCTTCAAAAAGCTCTCTAAAAGCTCTTCAAAAAGCTCTCCAGAAATCAAAGAATTGGTGCAAGTCATATCTCGAGGTTACGGTCTCTCTCAATTGACATCAAGCCTCAAACCATCCTCTTGAAGTCCTCAAGAGTCTAACAAGGCCCAAGAGCAATCCATCACACGCCTAACACGCCCCCCATTTGACAACACCGATTTGGTAAAATTTTAAACTTTGAATCTCTAATTTTAATCACATTTTATGGTATGCTAACGTTTGTTTGAGTTTATATAGAACAATTATGGATGGTTGAATCATAGGTTCCACGCAAGAATCGAAAAACACCATAGTTAGAGCATGAAGCTTTCGAAGATTCGGGCCTAGGGATTTCTGATGATTGCACCCCCTGTTTACTTTTGCTACTAGGCTCATCTTTATTTTCATGTTTTATTCGTTTTATTTATTTCTTTTAATCCCTTTTATTTTTTTATCAATAAACAAATATAAAAATCACATAAAAATAGATTTAGAATTTTTTCTTAATTAAATTTTAATTTTAGGTAAAACTTTAATTTCTTTTTGTAAATAACTTAAAAATAATTAGAATAAATAGGTTTTATTACTAACTTAATTATAGTTAATTTTTTCCTAAAATAACCAAAGAAACCAAAATAAATCATGTAATTATTTTTATTAATTAATTTAATTAACTAATTAATTGCATATTTAATTTAGTAAACTTATTACTTTTATTAAAAACAACAAAAAAACAACTTTTCTTTTAATTAGGTTAGAAGGGTCAAAACCTTAAATTCTCGTCGATCTTAATTCTTCTCGCGCGCTTTATTTTTATTATTTACCATATTGATGTAACTGCCTACAATTTGTAATAGTTTAATTAGGACGTTTATTTACATTTATCGCTTTATTTTCAAAGGGTTTGTTTTTGGCTATGTAAATACCCGAAGCCTTGTAATAGCGTAGTTTAAATTCCGCACTTTAAATTCCGCAAATTATTAACTGTTAGATGTATGATATAGGGATGCATGACAAGAATGTATGATTAATTTTAAAACAGTTAGATCACCCTAAATGTGCAAAGATAAATAAACTGAAATTGAATCATTCGCACATGCGCACTCCTAGGGTACACTCCCACTTGGTTGCCTTCGGTAAATGGTCATTAAGTATAGGATGCTTTAGTGGTCGTCCTTTTGTCTAAACAAAGATCAAATTCCCGATTTGG
Source organism: Vicia faba (assembly GCA_948472305.1). Lineage (NCBI taxonomy): Eukaryota > Viridiplantae > Streptophyta > Magnoliopsida > Fabales > Fabaceae > Vicia > Vicia faba. The sequence goes on along the minus strand of OX451736.1, from coordinate 634,894,705 downwards.
AAAAGTTGCCTCGGAATGGTTGCCTCAGAATTGTTGCCTCGAATAATTGATCTAAGACATTATGGTTATTACTAAGACGTCCTAACATTGCTTTAGTGACCGTGCGTCCCTTTCGAATTGACCCTCAAACTCCAACGACGATGCTACCTACTCACTGATAGTGGGATAGCGTTGTCTAAAGGAAACGAATACAAAACGATTCTTTTTTCGAGTAGGTAGATTAGTTCTTAAGTACGTGCTCATTCCAAACAAATTTTCCACACTTACACTCCTTTATAAACAAAGTTTTCAAAAACACTTCATTACACTCTTGAAGACAGAAGCAAGAGTTAAATCAAAGTCAAAACAAAAACTTTTCAAAGCGCACAAACACAAAGAAAACAATTTTGAAAATGATGAGCAAGTACCTAAGAGCCCGTAGATAACTACAAACAGAAAGGGTGCTAATACCTTCCCTTTCTATAATCTACCCCCCGTACTCAGAAATAATCTCGAAAAAGGAATTTTTCTGTGCTTTTTTCCTTTCCTTGTTGGATAAAATAAAAGTCGGTGGCGACTATTTCTTACCGCGACATTTTGCGAATACAAAATGCAAAACGCGAACCAGCATTCCAAAAACAGTCAGTTCTTCCCACCGTATCACAAATTTCATACTCCCTTTACGGCAAGACTCTGCTTCAATTGTACAAATAATATGGTAGAGTACGAAGCGTGCATTTTTGGTCTCAAAGCTTCCATAGATTTGGGGATCAAATCCTTAAATGTATTCAGAGATTCAGCTTTGGTCATCAGCCAGATCAAAGGAGAATGGGACACCAAACACCCTAACCTTATCCCCTACAAAGAACATGTCCTGACATTGATCTCACATTTTGAGAAGATTACCTTCGAGCATTTCCCGCGAGAGGAAAATTAGCTAGCAGACGCACTAGCCACAATGTCATCCATGTTTAAACTTAAATGGGATAACGAGGCTCCCCAGATCACCATTGAACGAATGGATAAACGAGCTCACTATCACGAGATTAATACTGAAGAAGTAGTGGACCAACCTTAGTTTCACGAAGTCAAGAGGTATCTCGAGGCTTAAGAATATCCGGAAGGAGCTTCAGTCAATGATAAGAAGTTCTTAAGGAGGTTCTCTGCTAAATTCTTCCTTAGTAATGGAATTCTCTACAAACTCAACCATGACTCTTTTTTGCTCCGTTGCATAGACAAGGATGCGGCAGAAAAGGTCATGGCTGATCTACATGAGGGCACTTTTGGTACCCATACCAATGGGCATATCATGGAAAAGAAGACCCTACGGGTAGGCTGTTACTGGTCTACCATGGAAGCATATTGCTATCAACACTCTCGAACCTGCCATAAGTGTCAGATCTATGCTGACAAGTTGCACGTACCTCTGGTTCCTTTGAATGTCTTGACGACTCCTTGGCCTTTCTCTATGTGGGGTATCAATATGATTTGGGAAATCAAGCCAACAACCTCTAATGGAAACCTCTTTATCTTAGTGGCCATTGACTATTTTACAAAGTGGGTTGAGGCAACCTCTTTTTCTTCTGTTACCAATAATGTTGTAGCCCGGTTCATTAAACAGAATCTCATATGTCGGTATGGTATCCCGCAGAGGATCATCACAGACAATGGTACGAATCTTAACAACACTATGATCACCGCCCTGTGCGAGCAATTCAAGATCCAACACCATAATTCTTCCCCTTACCGGCTAAAGATGAATGGTGTTGTCGAAGCCGCAAATAAGAAAATCAAAAAGATCATACAGAAAATGACAGTCACATACAAATACTGGCATGGGATGCTACCATTCGCTCTCCATGATAATCGGACCATAACATGCACATCAACTGGGGAAACACCTTACTCTCTGGTATACGGCATGAAGGCTGTCTTGCCTATCGATGTCCAGATCCCCTCTCTGAGAATTATGAAGGATGCAGGGCTGAACGAAGAAGATTGGATCCAGACTCGACTTGATCAACTAAAATTGATTGATAAGAAAAGGCTTACTGCTGTCTGTCATGGTCAAATGTATCAAAAACGGATGATCAAGGCTTTCAACAAAAAGGTCATACGCCAAGAGTATCAAGTCGGGGATCTGGTGATCAAACGTATCATACTGCCGCAAGGTAATCCCAGGGGAAAATGGACTCCTACATATGAAGGACCGTTTGCAATCAAAAGCATTTTCTCTGGTCGAGCATTGATCTTGACCACCATGGATAGCGACGACCTGCCGCACCCCGTGAACACGGACATAGTCAAAAGATACTACGCATAAGAGACCCGCTAGGTTGACACACCTAGGAAAAACAAGGGCATCCCGACGAACCAAAAGGTTCCGGAAAAAATTAGGGATAAAACAAAAAAAATCTGTACACCCGACAAGCTGAAAACCCGAAAGGGCGGCTTGGGCAAAAAAGGGTATCCTGGTGGACTGAAAACCCGAAAGGGCGGTCCAGGAAAAAGTTAGGGAATTAAAGCGTATGACTATGTCCTGTTGGATCACCTTACGGACAACCTTTGGCTTCAACTAGAAAACTTGATGGTTCTGATCAATTCAATCAGCTTTGGACAAGGCAACAAATGGATAATATGCTCGGAGACACGAAGGCTATAGCAGAATGGGAACCCTATGGGATTACTTTACATAGCTATCTTTTCTTTGTATCAAACTTTCAGTTTTTACGACGGCATTCTCTTACTAGAATGTTTTTCTCATTGTACAAAAATACTTACTCCAAGTCAATACAAAGATATCCCTTTGAAAGTGCAAAACTATCTGTTTTTCTTTACTCTTGTGTTTTGTTTACAAAAACGTCCAATGATTTATTTTTGAACATATGAATTTGGACATAATTACTGTTTACAAATGAACAAAATAAAATGACAATCACTGATGGCTTTAAGGCAGGGAAATATCTCTAAGCTATTTCCATAAAACCTCCACAGTGTGCAGTTTAATACCCAGCGGAACAGAGCTTCCAGTTATCAATCCCCGGTAGAAGTCGCCAAATTTCTCAGGATTTCCCAACAGGATTTTACAGGCAGTACACGACATTTCCCTTACAACAGAGTTTATTTCTCTAAGTAGAAATTCATCAACACTTTAAAACATGAAGACTTACACTCCATATCCTCAGCAGCGGTCAGGGATTTATTTTCCCCATATCCAACAAGCAGTGCAGCAGATTAGCTCACATACGTATACATCGCATCCATATATCATAAACATTGATAACACGAATGCATGTATCACAATCTCATTATACCATGCATTTCATAAAACATGACATTGCATATTAGCTAACATTTCCCCCTTTTCAGGATAAGGTTAATCAATAGCTACCATTAACAACGTTCAAAGGCCTTTCAGATACAGTTCAGATACGCTCCAGACGCAGATGCCATCCTGATACTCATTCAGATTCAACTTTCAGATACAGTTCAGATACGCTCCAAACACGGATGCCATCCTGATACTCATTCATATTCAACTTTCAGATACAGTTCAGATACGCTCCAGACACGGATGCCATCTTGATACTCGTTTAGATTCAGATTTCAGATACAGTTTAGGTATGCTCCAGCCACGAATTCCATCCTGATACTCATTCAGATTCAACTTTCAGATACAATTCATATATGCTCCAGACACGGATGCCATCCTGATACTTATTCATATTCAACTCTCAGATACAGTTCAGACACGCTCCAGACACGGACGCCATTCTGATACTCATTCAGATTTAACTTTCAGTAAAAGTTCAGATATGCTCCAGACATGGACGCCATTCTGATACTCATTCAAATACATCTTTCAGATACAATTCAGATATGCTCCAGATACGAATGCCATTCTGATACTCATTCAGTTTCAGCTTATAGATACAATTCAACAATCATTTCTGGATGGCATCTACAAGCCCATCTCCAACAACTTTCCATCATCCCTCCAAATGGCATCTTTAAGCCCATTCCCTATACCATCAACCATCACATCACCGAGTGCAAATTTCTGGGCACTCTAGTGTCCAATCATCTTCTACCTTCGAGTCACGAATGGAAAAACTCGCCAATCTAACTCTTCAGGCTTAAGAAGATTGAACAGGGGAAGCTGTTGTACCCTAAAATTTTCCCTCTCACTTATCAAGAATTTACTCACAAGATCTCCTTTGGCTCAAGACTGTACTATGGTTGATCAGCTCAAGACACCTCCTTAAGCACTGATGACCAAAATTAGGGTTTGAGTTTGCACAAGTATTTTTGAACTTCCAATTCCCCATATGACTTTCATGGATCATTATGGACCCTCAAGATCACTCATGTCAAGTTTCAAGCTTTGGGTCACACTTTTGCTCAGTCAATTGAGTAGTTGACCTAAAAATCAACTGTATTGGAGAAAAAGTCAACTATGGCCAATTTATAGTCAAAATTCATAATTTTTTATCCACATCAACATTTTAAACTCATATGTATCATTTGATCAAGTTTGGACCATAATTCCTCAAGAAATTTGATCAAATTTTCAAAAGAGCAAAATGGTCAAAATTAGGGTTTTAATTGGGAAAGGGAAATTTCAGATTTTTGACCTAGCAAATGATCAATTGGTTTAAGGAATAATCTCAAGAGTTCAATTGCATCATTTTGACCTAATTGCATGACCTAAAACCTTGCTCAAGATCATTGGATTGACAGATGAATTTCAGTCAACTGATGAAAAGTCAACTGTGCACTGAAAAGTCAAACTTTGACTTTTTGAACAAAATCAAGTTTCAAAAATCATATTTGATCAAGACTTGTCAAAATATGAAATTTTTTCATCAAGAAATTGAAAAGTCAAAATTATCTTTGAAAAGTAAAAATTCTAAGACTTAGAAATTTTTCTAAGTGTTAGAAAGTTAACATTTTTTCAAAACTTTGTGCCAAATTTCCACCATGATGCAAGATGATTCAAGGAAAACTTCCAACATGAAAGTTGTAGATATACATGAAATATACAACTTTTCTTTACAAAACTCCTTCCAAAAGTTCTTGGATCTCATGTTATAATTTTAAGAAAACATGGTCATAAAACAAAACACTTAGTGAAATTTTGCCCTAATTTGGTCAGGATTTTGACCCAACTTCATGGCACTTTTTCATATAGTTCCAAGGGGAATTTTCAAAAGTAATTAAAAGATGGGTTGTAGAGCACATTTCAAGATTTACAAAATGTCCAAGAACTCCTTGAGATCATTTTTGAGTAGGGAGAATCGAAGAGATGACGTTAGGGTTTTATCACTTGAATTACAAGTCATTTTGTGATGAACAAATTCAAAATTCAAAGTTATGCTGCATAATCTCTACTTTGCAGGCCTCAAACTTGTTAGGCACTCCATAATTAATTGCCTGCACAGCTGTTAGAGGTCTCAATTCAAGCATTCAATGCAAGGCCATGCTTTATATCCATTTTGGGAAGAAAGTGCACATTGCCATTTTGATAAAGTGACTTTTTGCACAAAACTTGTTCTTGAGCCTTGCACTTGTTCTCTTCTGATCATACATGTCTCATAACACAAGAGAAATTGTTTAGACACTTACAATCACCCAGCCCATGCTTGTACTTCCCCTTGAAACTTGTTTTCCCACTTTTCTTCAAAATCAAGTAACCTAGCAATTAGCTTGAAACTTGTACTTCTGACTTGCCAAACCACTCAAGACTCTTTGCTTATAGATACACAAACCATTTTCCACAAAACACACACATGCTTGACCCATAAAAAACACCAAGAGCTCATAACTGTATCACATACCTCTATTGTTTCCTAACCTGACCAAAAGTTTGAAACTCACATCTCCCTCGTGCGTTTTTAAGCCTTTTGGTTCCTAAAGTTCCTAAACATCATTTTGAACTCATCCCACACCCTGTTACAAGACTTTAACACCATTAACACCATCCTCCATTTTCAAAAATAGAGCTTTGCACTTGGACTTCTCTAGAACTCCTCAAGCACTTTCAGCTTAAGCTAAACATCCCATTAGCTTCCTGGGAACTTGAGGAAGCTAACCCAATAATTGGAACTCACTAAAAGCTTCTCAAACTCCAAACCCGATACCCTCTTGCAAGGTAAGTTTTCTAACTTTAGAACTTTTCATATAGGCATCATCAATGATTTATTTGTGAATGAAACATGTAGATATCATTGCCCTAAAGCTAACCATGTCCATAGTTTCCATTAATTTTGCTTGAGCTTAGAGAATTTTAAGATTGAAGTTTCTGAGATTTTTAGGGTTCAGATTAGGGCCATTAAAATTCATGCTTATATTTGATCTATAATTCTATTGCTTTGCATTTCTGAGATCGTGAGGAAATTTGCTACAAGTTTCCTGTTTACAGTTTTTATTTTTGTTGAGATTTGAATGAGGTACAGAGCTTCTGGATGGACGTGAGGTTGGAGATGAAGTTGGCCTTAGGAACGTGTTTACTATATATATTTATGGTTTGATTTATATAAACAGATATATAGCCACCCCAGTGGTAGAAGCGCCCGCCTGTGACTTGAGGGACCTGGGTTCGAGCCCCAATGGTACCCTTTTGGATTTTTTCACTTTTTTTTTGCATTTCTGACTTTCTTTTTGGCAGGCGCCTGGGCCTCATCTCCTTGGGCTTATGTTTTTTTTTTACTTTCTGACCCCCTGTTTAATTTACACACCCTGGCCTATTTATTTTCTTTTTTTCTTATTTTTATTTATTTATTTTCTTAAATATTTTATCTAAATATTAAAGAGTTATAAAAAATATAAAAACATTAGATTAATATTTTGATAAATTTTATTTATTTATTTTACACAAAAAAATTATTTTATTAAATCAATACTTTATTTATTTTACTAATTATTCTTGTAAATTTAATTAAAAATAGGGTTTTAGTTATTTCCTTTTACACCATTTTAAATATTTTATTTTAAAATATAAAAAGACCAAAAATATATTATAATACTATAAATTATTTTTAAGACAAAAATACCAAAAATATTCTTCTTATAAACTTAATTTCTTTTTAATCAATTATTAGATTAGGGTTTTATTTAATTTCTTTTCCTAGTAAACTTAAGTTTTTACTTTTAATTAATTATTTTCTTTTATTTAATTAGGATAAAACAAAATCCTTCTCCTCTAAAAAAATCCAAACAAACATCCATTTTCTTTACATTCACATTCTTATACAATTATTCATTTTTGTACATTTATTTATTCAATTATTGTATAAATTTAATATGGTTGTAATAGATTAATTAGGTTTATTTTCTTGCAATCCCCATTTATAATTTGTACTCCCCCCTCCCACAAGTATTGTAATAGCATAGGAACTTTAAATTCCGCAATTTATCGCTTTTATATACAAATGCTAGTAATTAGGGTTTGTATAGAAAGACTAAAACCAATGCTTATAAAACCCTAATCAAAGACAAAATCAAGCATGAAAAACAATACACTTGCACACAAGCACCCCCTAGGGTAAATCCACTTGGTTTCCTTACAAAATGGCCATATTACGCATGTGAGGTATCTTAAACCAATTTCATAAGGATAAATCTCCACCCTTCATTCTCCTAACAGAATTGAGAGATCCATGGTTTAGATTAAAACTAACTTCTAACTGGTTTTTCCAGCTCATCCCATAATTGTCATAACTTCCTATTTTTCAAACTAACTAACCAATTCTTATAACCCTTCTAACCAACTAATCCTCACCATTGGTTTTCCAACCAATTGTCAAAATGGAAAAAATCAGAAGGGAATAACAAAACTGATTCATGAGGAAATCTTACCATCCATTTTCTAACCAACTTCAAATATCAATGGCCATGATTCATTAAACATCTAACAAACTTTTGCAACTATAAAGCTTATGTATCTTCATTCAGCAAGTTTGACACGATCATCTTTAATCAAAGGCCACAGAAAACTCACAAAGAGAAACTCACCCTTCAATCTTCACTATCCCTCTTTAATATTTCTCTTTGAATTGGATCTTCACCTTCATCCCCTCCACAACTTCTTCCCTAGCCTTCACCTCCGCCTTCCACCTTCACCCTCATCTTCTTCTCACCCTCTGAACTATCATAACTCCATTTGAATCTCAGACCCTCTGAGCCTTATTACCTTTACCAACCATCAACCATCACCATACCACCTTTTGCACATCAATCTGCTACGCATATTCATCCTCGAGCGTTTCTTGACAACAACAAAAACATCATTGAACATCTTCATCTTCATCACTACATCTTCTTTGTGCATCAAGAATGATTCGACATTTCACTGCATAACAACAACGGCGCTCAACAAGGCGCAACCATACACAAGAACACAGAAGAAGAACTAAGTGGAGTCCGAGCATAGAAGATCAAATAAGCATACCTTAGCTTCACAGGAATCTCTCCTCTGGTATTCTGGAGTTTTTCTTTATCTTCTTCCAGCTACCGGTTCAGGTTTTACATCTATTGAATTTGCTTCATTTTTTCATACCATGTAATAGATTGGTGTGCTCTGATTGAAATCCCTGTGGTTACTCCGTCCGGTTCTCCACTGCGATGATCCAATTTCGCTTAGAAAACCAAGATTTCTTCCTGATTTCTTTGGATGTAGAAATAAAGGAATAGAGACGAGGAAAAAATAAAGGTATGAGGTTGAAAGACAGAGTGATGGAGTGAGAGAAGGCGATAAGATTGGGGAACGAAGATGAAGCCGCCGTCGTATGCAAAGTGGGAGGGAGGGTTTCTGTGTTTCAAAAGAAATTTAATGGATGTATGTTTCTAACCCTAAAATCATTGAGTTTTCACGTTTATTTGAGGAAAATATAAGAGGCTATGCTGGATCTGCTGGACCGAGCCGCACATTCTTTGGGCTTGATTGTTTTTTTTGTTGGTAGCCCAATCACTTTACATGAAAAAAGGCTTTGATGGACCTTATTGTGGTGGGACTTGCACCTATATAATTTCTTACACATCCAGGATCCTGTTTTGCACCCTCATGAAATCTCATTTCCTATAAATATTTCACTTTCATTTATTAATTAATGGTGGTGATCAATTTTTGGCTGGTATTGGTAAGTAAAAGAGATATTGTTGAAGAGTCGCAGGAGGTCTTCGAAGGAAGTTAATGCTATAATTTTCAAGGAAATGCGAAGTAGCTTCTATAGATTTTTCTCTTCGTGTGCATGGTTTTGAAGAAGCAACAGACCTTCTCCGTTAGGTATCATCGTGACCTTATTTTATTCCCCATTTTTGCACTTTATCGTATTTCTTTACTGCTTGCCGATGCCATGAGAAGTAGGGTAGATATGTATGAAAGGGATCTCTGATGCTGATATATGTCAGGAATCCCTCTAGTTTATTTAAAGACCTGTTTCAGGCAATTGCGTATTATGTGCCATTGTTTGCTACTTGTGTTTGTTTAAAACTACCTTTGAAGTAGGTATTCGACACATGTGTTTATATTTGTGCCCGCACTATTCCCCCCATCCCTTATTGAAGTCATCAAAAGGAGGCGAGCGGAAATGGTTAGTAATCAACCCCCCCCCCCCCCCAATTTTGTCTGTGTCATCCTTATCTTGTGACGCACCGCGATACATCGGAGTTGTGCCTATTCTTGTTATCAAGTCGTCAAGTGGAAAAGGGTTTCAGAATCAAACCCCCACACTTTTTTAGGAGTTCACATTGACCAATGCTGATGCTCTTGATTGTTCATATTGCCTTCTGCTTCCTACCTCGATCTTCTATATCTTGGTTAGGTGTTCAGTCGCTTTGGACATCACATTTTTGTTTTTCATCTCATTCTCGCTTGTTTGCTTCACGTTATCTTCTCCCCTTAGCTAAAGCATTTATCTTTTTTTATATTTCACTCCCGCTTGTTTATCTCGGGTGTTATGCTCCCTTTGGCTAAAGTATTTTGCTTCTTTTCTTTACCATTTTATGTGTGTGCTCTTTCGAGCTTGTTTTCTCACTTTCTTTCTATACCATGTTCCCTTAGGATATGCTTGTCCCTTTCGGATGCAAGTTAGACCTTAGGTTACAAACCATGCATGTTAACATTAGGTAGACGTTTCCCTTTTGTTAATCCAAACCTAGACCACCCTTGTATGATAACATTAGAATTAGGAATAGGCTAGTCTCCGATAGAATTTTTTTCTTCCCCTTTTGCAAACGCATCAAAATTAAAACTTTGTTTTTATGGGAAAACCAGAAAACATGCTAAGCATACTTAAACCTTTTTTCAAGGTGTTGTACCCCAAAATTTGTCCTCTCAATTCTCAAGGGTTTTCTCATAAAGATTCTCAGGATTCAGGCTTGCACAAGTGCATTGGGATTTTCCAGTGCCAAGATTAAAAGGAAACTGTCAAAAAAGGGAGAAAACAAATAAAAATAACATTTTGACAAATTTGGAGAAAATAGGCCTCTTTCGATTTAGCCTTTCGATTGGACAAGTGTGCTACCTGCATACTTGCAATCGAAGGACATGACATGCTGGCCACACGTGCCCTTTGCAAGACAAACCCTTCGATTCACCAAACATGCTACCTGCAAGTCTGCTTCGATTTTTATAAACATGCTTCCTGCAAGCCGGCTTGGATTAGGCATATGCTGTCTGCAAGCCTGCTTCGATTTGGATAAACATGTTTCCTGCAAGCCTGCTTCGATTTGGACAAGTTTTGCTGCACACATGCTTTCGATTGAGTCACAAATCCCTTCTTGCATGCAAGAGGCGCCCACAAGACCAGCAGACACAAGGCAAAAAGCCTTCTGCAGCCTCCTTTGATTCCGAGGAAAAAGGCTCCTTTTTTAGCATCCTTCAATTTGCACTTTTTGCCTCCTTTGTGCCTCTTTTGAATCTGGGCGTTTTAGCCTCCAGCATGTACCTTTCGTTTGGGCACATGAATCCTTCAGCACAAGGTTTTGGTCAAACCTTTCCTTTGGACATTTGGGCCTCTTACATGCACCTTTCATTTGGCCACATGTGACCCTTGGAAAACAAACCTCCGATTGGACAAAAGCACATGCATGCAAAGCTTCAATTGGAATGTGGATCCCCTTCGAATCAGCTTGCTTCGAATCCAAGCTGGCCATTCGAAGAAATTTTTGTTTGAAACAAATCTGAGGAAAATATCATGACCAACTACTTGACATGCTATGTTACTTCCAAATCTTCACATGATCAGAATTATACACACATAATCGAAGCTTTACCCATTAGATATTACTATTTTTGGGCGAAATGACGAAAAGTTTTATTATCTATTTTCACAAAGGTTATTTTAATCATCAAGTCTGCTCCTTGAGCCCCCAAATTTATTTTGTCTGAGCACAAGCGAAGTCAAAATCAAAAGCACAAGTCCAATCAACTGCCAACAGGCCCCTCACATTAACTTTCAGGCTACATTATTTTATCATTATTTTGCAAGGCTGACTACTTCAAACATATCCATTCTTTTGTCTATAAAAAGAGGAACATTTGCAAATTTAAGGGAGGATCTTTGGACCAGAGGAACGAATCCCCCAAATTTTCTCTAACACAACAAAATCTCCCAAGTCCTTAAGCACTTGTGAAGAACAAACCCATAATCCCTTTGTCACTTTTTTTCGATTCTGAAGAACAAACACTTTACACTCCTACGAATCTAGCTTAGAAAGAAGCATAACACTTGTTTCTTTCCTTCTTCGAATCAACATTCCAAGCCAAGCTTCAGGCCCCTCCCTTCGAATCCAGTGGAAAGAAGCCTTACACCTGCTTTCATACCTCCTTCAAACCTAATCATCCTTAAGCTTGTCCCCTTTGAATCTAAAAGGTCCCTGTACCTTGTTCCCTTCGAATACACTAGAAACAAAACACTTGTGTCTTTACTACTTCGAATCCAGAAGCATCAAGGCAGCAACTCAAGTTCCAACACTTACATTCCAACGTCAGTCAAGGTAAGTCCCCTTAACCTTAAGCTTTTCATTTCAAACATAACATGTAAATAATATTTGCTCCCTGTTTATTTCTATACTTTCGATTGCATGCTTTTCCTTGTCAAAGTGTATGTTAAAGCTAATCTATACAGTCCCCTAAAAATGTTGGAATATAAAATATGCATGCTTCGATATACTTGCTTCGATGCATACACATGCGTCGATACAGACATGTTCAGGACACACACACACACACACACACACACACACACACACACACACACACACACACACACACACACACACACACTTGTTTCGAACATACTGACATGTAGGCCCAAATGAAAGGCACAATTGCACTAAGTCCAAGCCCAAACGAAGGCCATGACCAGCTGCTGCCAGCGTCAATCGAAGAAGGCAACAAGGCAGAACCAGGAGGCACGCCCAGCTGTTGACAAACCCAATCGAAGGCCACGCCTTGCTAGTGCAAGCCCCCATTCGAAGGCCATGACCTCACAAGTACTAGCCCCCAATCGAAAGACATGACTTTTCTATTTCTAACCCCCAATCGAAGGAGGCCAAAAGAATACAAATCGAAGAATGCCCCAGCCTGGATCGAAAGAACTCATTTTTTCTTGATTTTATCTTATTTTTTCCTTTATATTTTCATGCCTTCCAATATGGTTGTAATAGTGTAGGATTTATTTTCTTGCATCTTTTATTACTTTAGTACAAATGCTAGTAATTAGGTGTGTATGGCAATATAAAAAAAAACAAGTAGACAACCTAAAAATCAAAGACAAATGCATGCAATCAAACACACTTTTCACACATGCACCCTTAGGGTGATCTCACTTGTTGCCTATTGGAAAAATAGTCATGTCTCTCGAACATGGGAGTTTTAGAAAAGACCCTCGATAAAATATCGTAGTCCCTCAATGACCCTCGTCGTTGCCTTCGGTAAACGATCTAGTCCCTAAACAACATTACTAAAATGTCCCATAGGTTGCCTTCTATGACTATACAAACGTCCCACGCCCGTCCCTTCACATCCAACGATGGGGCTTCTTACCAAATCAATGGTAAGATAGCAACATCTAAAGGAGGAGGAAAAGAACACCTAAGACTTTTTGAGTAGGTAGATTTGCTCCTAGTTGCCCGCTTGCTCACAACAAAAACATTTTATACACCCACACTTTCATTTTGAAACATTTTCTAAAGACAAACACTTTGTACGCTGTTGTACCCCAAAATTTGCCCTCCCATATTCTTCAAAAATGGCCAAGTCAAAGCTTCAAAGTTCCCCAAGGGTTGCACAGTTCAAGGGCCTCCTAACAGTCAAGAACTAGGGTTTTGGTTCTGACAAAGAAAATGAAGTTTCCAAGGGTCCAATCAAGTCCCACATGCCTATAAACATGGTCAAGCATCCTCATACCAAGTTTCAAGACTTACAGCACAAAATTGCACAGTCAAAAACCCTAATTGCACTACAGTCAACTGTAGGGGCAAAATGGTCATTTGACAGTCAAAAGTTCAAATTTTTGGTCAAAATCTCATTTTGAAGCCACAAACATCATTTGATCAATTCTTGATCATGATTCTCAAAGTATGGCTCAAAAAGTCTCAAGATGCAGAAGTTTCCATATTTGGACAGTTGAAAAAGTCAACTGTAACTTGACCAAGGCATAACTTCCACATGGATTATCAGAAAAATCTCATCCAAAGCTCATTTTGAAGAGAAAGACATTTCCTACAACTCCTCTTCACACTTCAAGTCCAAGAAATGCTCTCACAAAAAGTTATCAATTTCAACATTATAGGTCATTTTCAAAAGTCAACAAAAAGGGACTTTAAGTCAAAGGACATAACTTGAGATTGGTAAATCAAAATGACATGGGACCAAAGGAATTGGTTAGAGGACTTCAAGACCTTTCCAAAATGTCCAAGAACATGAGCAAAGCTTAAAAATTGAGCAAGATATGCCTTGTGGAAGTTGGGCAATTTTTGGATATTTTGAAAAGTCAACTTTGCTTCAAATGCCTTAAAATTGCTAATGGGCCTCTTTTTCTCCCAAGATTCATCATCCAAAGCATGTGCACGATCATTTGGCCCAAACGGAAGTTATTCATCATTTTTATTTATTTATTTGAATTTTTAATTGCTAATAATTCATTTAATTAATTAAAATATATGAAAAATACCAAAACAAGGTTTTCAAATCTTTTTGTGCAAGACAATCACTCATGATTCACTAAGGATTTCGTGCATATCAAAAGAGGAAAGAATTGGTGCAAATTGGCATGATTCTTCATGAAGAAAATATTGAAAAAGATTCATAAAAATCAAATCTTGAAAACCATTAAAGACAAAGCTTTGGGCTTGGATTATTGATCAAATTCGTTCCTTATACAAGCATAAACCTAACCCTAAAGCTCAGAACCTGAAAGCTGCGCCCAAAAGCCATAAACAAGTTTGCATTTTTTGTCTAAATTTTCAAAACATAAACCGTGGTTCCAAGGCTTTTCAAGGCAAAATACCAATTGCAATAGCTTGCAAAAGCTTCACTGAACCTAACTGAATTATTTTGCAACCCTTACGCGCCCAGAATCGGTATATAGAACTCAAACTTTTTCATATTGTATGCATATTCGTGTCTCAGTTTTCAAGCATTCTCATTGCATTTTTTTTGTGGATTCATACTAATTGATTGATTCTAAAACTAACCACATACTTTAATTGAGTTTTCGTGCCAAATTGGAGGATCCGCCATTGAAGCGTTCTAGGTTTTCAGAGACCTTGAATTGGGGATTCTGGCATAGGGTAAAATTGGAACACGAGACTCAGACCATTAAAATCAGGACCTTCAGACGAACTCAATGATGGGGTCGCGCCTAATTTATGATCAAAGGGTTGCTAATCGCTATTTTTGTGCTTGTTACTTAGTGGGGGTTTAAAACCCCCGCTATTCAATTTGTTTTTTCAGATAAAATGCAGGGTCAGTGGAGAAGATGGTGATGTGTAAGGCGATGGTTGGTGTATTCAAATTTCGCGCGAAAATTGTCCACTAACTCATGATTTGCATTATATTATTTGTTTTCTATACAATATTCAAAACGCGTAGTTGGATCAGTTGGCAAGCACGTGGATTGGTAATCTCTGGGACTTGGGTTCGAATCCCAGGTCCCCCTTCTTATTCCATGTTATTTTTCTAATCCTGCTTCTGTGCAGTTTCAATACAAGCGTCCACCATACGTCCATCATCCAGGTTTGCCACGCGCTTATCAAGATCAATCAAAGGGCTATGATCTGAAGAACATAATAGGCATCAGTCAACGCGTATACACGCTCCCAGGAAAAGTCAAATAAGGCCTTAAACATTGGGCCAAAAATGCTGGAGACACCTCCAATTTGGGGTCAACACCCCCAAGGGTTTGCAACTCTTTTCTTTTTTTATTTTTCATTATTTGTGTTATTTCAATTATTCTTTTTTTTAATTCTTTAAATTAATTTATTTTCATAAAATATAAAAATAATAAAAAAATCAGAAAGACAAAATAAAAATATATTTTATTTAAATGTTATTTTTTTTGTAAATAAATCTCACTAATTAATTAGGTTTAAATTTAGGTTTAATTCAAATATTTTTCTTAATAAATTAAAAAAAGTGTAGAATTAGGGTTTTGAGTATTTTTTTTTTCTTTCATTCTTTTTCTTTTTTTCTCTCACCATGATTAATTATTAAATATTATTTTTGTAAATAAAACTTGCCATTAAATAGGTTAATTCTAGGTTTAACTTTAACATGTTTTTTTAATAAATTAAAAATAGTTAGAACTAGGTTTTAATTCCAATTTAATTCTCTTATTAAAAATCCATAAATACAAAAAAACCTCAAAAATAATTTCTTTTTATTTTATTTTAATTAATTTGTTAATAATAATTTAATTTCATTAAAAAGGGTCCAACGCCCTCGCATTCCCGACTTTTATTCCAATTCGCGCATTTATTTTATTTCCTCCTTTTTATGTAACTCTCCCGAAGCCGTGTAAATTAAACATTTATTTATCTTTCGCATCTTTATTTTATGTCAAATCGGGTCCTGGATTAAATTTGGCGATGTGGACCCGCGCCTTTGTAATAGTTTAGGAACTTTATATTTCTCGCTCTTTTTAACTGCTAATAAATTGCATGCAAGAATGAATGATTAAATAAAAACAAAAGCGTAGATCACCCATGACATGAACAAGACAAAATATCTGAAAACGACACACAAATCACACACCACCCCTAGGGTACGCTTCACTGTTGCCTTGCCTCTCGAAAGGTGATCGTCGAATAGAGGATGTCTTAGTAAGTCCTCATGATCCGGGAACCTGGCATGAGGGTAGCTTCTAAGGTGTCTTCCCATTGCTCTGGTGATCACCATGTCCCGAACACCTCCAACGGTGGTGCTACCTACCTCTCAATGGTGGGATGGCACTACTTTAAGGACATTTACACAGACGGATTCCTTAGGGTAGGTAGACGACTCTAGATACTTGCTCTAATTTCAAGACAAATCAAAAATACTTTTCACACCGACACCCTTTTCAAAAAGCTTTCGAAAGCAACTTTTCAAACACTCTTGAGGACCGATACAAGAGTCGAACTGGAATTTTCAAAGAAATTTTTTAAAAACCCACAGTTGAAAAGCAAACAAACCATTTTTGAAAACACAAGTGAGCAAGTATCTAAGAGCCCATGCATAACCATGGATAGAAAGGGTGCTAACACCTTCCCTTTCTATAATCTACCTCCCGAACCGAGAGCAATCTCTTTAAGGAATTTTTCTGTGCTTTTGTCCTTTCCATTTGGAGAAAATAAAAGACGGTGGCGACTCTTGCTTCCGCGACATTTCGCGAACCAGCGTTAAACAGTCAGTTCCAGATCCACCGATCACAGAACTGACGACTCTACTGGGGAAATTTTTTTTTGTGAGGTGTACCTTAGGACTAAGATCACTTGTGTTTTCAATTGTCTGAATTGTTTGCTTTAAATTGTGGGTACTGTCTTGGGAGTTCTATAGATCCTAACCCAGATCTGGGGATACCTTCTTAGAAAGTAGCAACAAGGCTGTGAGGGAACTGTGCGGGGTATACCGACATGGTTGAAACAGTCTGCTACGTTGATGTGGCACTTTGGTGTGTACCGGTAACCCTTGAGTTCAGTCAAGGAGAGTACGGGGCCTCCGCGTGGTGTCATGAAGCATCAACAGACCTTAGGAACCTTAATTGAACTATCTTGGCCTCTTTAGGGTAGTGAGATAACTGACTTTGGTGCAGTCCGAGGTTGGTTGATACTCGATACTACACTCAATTGAGGGTTGCTTTCCTGGAATATTTCGGTCGCCAGTTCAGTGGCTAAATCGAAACGATGAACAATGAAAGCAATCCCGTGATATTGGGACCCTTAGAACCCGGTTACTTCTAATAGGACAGGTTGAACCCACCAACTTCAAGAGGGTACTACCCAGACCCCATGCTGGCCTTAAACCCTAAGGGCTTGTCTTGTGTGACTTGTGTGCCTTACATGTTTGTCTTTGTAAATATCTGTGGTGTGTTTAATCATAGCATCATGACATCATCCAGCATCATATGCATTGACTAACCATTTCAGGGGTTCGAACCTTCATCTTTGTTCTTGTTTTGTAGGACATGGAAACTGTTCGCAGAAAGACAATTCAAATCAGCCTTGTAAGGATCCCTCCTCAGCTTAAGGAACTTATATCCAGGATTCCCGAGAGCTCTTCATTCAGTGAGAGACATGGAAGACTCATCAGCTTGGTCAATACCAACATTGAGGAAGATATGATAAAGGTCCTGTTCCAGTTCTTTGACCCTCTGCATCACTGTTTCACCTTCTTGGACTATCAGCTGGTACCTACATTGGAGGAGTTCTCCCGGCTCCTGAAGATCCCTATCCTTGATCAACTACCCTACAATGGTACGGAAAAGGAACCCAAGCTTGAAGAGATTGCTGAAGCCTTACACCTACAATCATCTGACCTCAAGGGACATTGGGAAGTTAGAAGTGGTATCAAAGGGTTCTTAGCCAGGTTTCTGTTTGAAAAGGCCCATGAATGTTGGAACTCCCTTGACTTACAAGCTTTTGAAGAAGTTGTGGCCCTCCTTGTCTATGGTTTGGTGTTGTTCCCTAACCCAGATCAGCTTATAGATGTCAGTGCTGTCCAGATCTTTATGTCCAGGAATCCTATACCTACGTTGCTGGAGGACATCCTTCACTCATGTTGCACTCGAACCATGAGGAAAAGAGGTGTCCTTATGTGCTGCACTCCTCTCCTGGGAAGGTGGTTTATTTCGCACCTTCCACAATCAGTTCTGAAGAATGAGCGGGGTTTGAGATGGTCACAACGGTTGATGACTCTTACACATGCAAATATACATTGGTGCCTCGGTCCAGAGAGGATGTCACTATCATTGATCGTTGCGGGGAGTACCCTAATGTTCCTTTACTTGGAATCAGAGGAGGTATTACTTACAACCCGTGCCTGGCTTGGAGACAATTTGGTTATGCTCGGAGGGATGGTCCTCATGACATGTTAATTCCTGACATAGTTTTTGACTTCGACAACGATGCACAAGGACTTCGCCAGAGATTTATCAGAGCTTGGAGGATGCCAAGTAGGATAGACAGCAAGACACTGGGGCACAAGAATTCCATCCCATGGGAACCTTATCTCAAGTGGGTACGGGCCCACTCCCAGAAGTTAGTGATGCCATATCCTCATATGCTCCCTGTGATCAAAGAGCCAGTCTTGGAAGGGGAAGTGTCCTACACCATTCAGCATCCTGATATGCCCACATCCTGGGAAGAGATGCAGAAGAGCTGGATCCAGCTTAAGGAAGAACGGAATTCTCTTGAGACCAGTCTACATGCTAGTAAAAAGAAGGTCCTGGAGCTCACCCGCCTATTGCATGAGGAGAGGAATCTCAACACCTACATAGCTCCAAAGAGGATGCGTAGTGTCTTTTGGGATTGATTTGCTTTGTAATTTGTGCCCATGAGGCTTTGATGTACTGAACAATTATTTCCTTAATGATAACGTGTGTTCCTTTTTGCCTACAACAAATTTAAACTTTCGAACCCTTGAATGCATTGCATAAACACATATCATTCATCATGTGCATAGCAGGTTTTCTTCTTTCCAGGTTGCTTACAGTTCTTCGCTGTTTATTTCAGCATCATGAATCCTGACTCATCATCAACCGAGATGTCCATCAAGGCTCTTCAGGCGCAGAATGCGCAATTTCAGGAACTAATCATGGGTTTGGCTCAGGGCCAAGAAGAGTTGAAGGCTCTGCTCCTGAAGAAGGAGAAGAAGAAGAAGAGGAGAACTATTCTTTTTAACTCGGGTCGAAGGTTTGGCAACACTCTGCAGAATGAAGAGGCTAGTTCTTCTATAGGCAAGGGTAGTCCCCAAGGGGGAAAAGGTCCTAGTCCGGTAGTCTCTGACAACGAGACTGATTTTGATGAGGAACAGTATCCTCCTGCAGAAGACAGATACAAGCAGTTGGAAGACATATTGAATGCTAGGGAGATCCAACAAGTGCCTGGGCTGGATTTCGGAGACTTGGGTTTGTCTACTGGTGTGATTATTCCTCATAAGTTCAAAGCACCATCTTTTACCAAGTATGACGGGGCGTCTTGTCCCAAGCTACACCTCAGGTCTTATGTGCGGAAAATTCAACCGTACTCACTGGACAAGAACTTGTGGATCCACTTCTTCCAGGAGAGTCTTTCAGGGACTCATCTCGAATGGTTCTATCAGCTGGATGGGACCAAGGTTCGTAACTGGGAGGAGTTGGCTACTGCTTTCTATAAGCAGTATCAATATAATGCCGACCTTGCCCCTACACGTACCCAACTCCAGGGTATGTCGCTAGGGTCAAGTGAAGGTTTTAAAGAGTACGCACATAAGTGGAGGGATCTGGCTGGCAGGGTGCAGCCTCCGTTGACTCACCGGGAGTTGGTAGACATGTTCCTGGGGACCCTATCTGGGCCATTTTTCAACCATCTTATCGGTAACTCGTCTGCAGAGTTTACTGATCTTATTCTGACTGGAGAGAGAATAGAGGCTGGGATGAAGTCTGGCAAAATTCAGAAAGGGGCATCTGCCAGTTCTGAGAAGAAACCCTTCAGAAAGGAGGCCAGTGCCGTATACGGGTCTAGAAGACAAGAGAAGCCCGAGCGCCGCCAATCTGTCAACGCGGTGATGATTGCCAAGCCTGCTGCCGCTCCTCGGCAAACCAATCCGCCAAGGGCTGAAAGACCTAGGAGAGAGTTCACCCGTCTAAGCATGACCCTATCACAAATCTTGCCGCAGTTGCTGTCCACCAACTTAGTGACTGTCAGGGAGGCCCTGAAAGTTGTGAATACTGCCTCTCCCAAATACAATCCAAATGCCCGCTGTGCTTATCACTCCGATAGCCCGGGGCATTCCACTGATGACCGTTGGGCCTTAAGGAACAAGGTGCAGGACCTTATTGATGCCAAGGAGGTACGGTTTGAGGCGCCTGAGAAGCCCAACGTGGTGACTGCTCCCATGCCAATCCAGGAGTGAATGCTGTTGGGGAGGATAATGAAGTGGATGAAGCTGAGTTCAATAGCTGGATCTACCCAACAACTGATGGCAGATTGACCAATTGGATTGCTAAGGACCATACTCCTGTTACTTTTGTTACGCAGTAATAAACTTCTTTGTTTTGTTATTTGTAATAAACAATTAAAACTCTATGGCCCGATGTCTTACCCGGGGCACCGTTGGCTTCATTTGTGAGGGCATATAAATTGTCATTTCATATATCATGAATAAAAATCTTGGACGTTTTCTCGCATATTACGCTCCTTTTCTTTCTTTCCTTTATTTATATATTACAAAACAGCTATATTTACACACACTCACTCATACAGGTTTCAATCCACTATGGATCTCACTGGTAACGACCCTGCTACTGCCAGTTATGACTTTGAAAATCCGATCAACTTAGCCGAAGACGAAGGTGAAGATGATTGCGAAGTGCCTGGCGAGCTTGCAAGACTGTTACTCCAGGAAGAGAGGGCAATTCAACCACACGAAGAGCCAGTGGAAATAATAAACCTGGGTACTGATACAGACAGAAAGGAGGTAAAGATTGGTGCCAACCTAGAGCTCAGCGTAAAGCAACGGTTGACTCAGATGCTACATGATTATGTGGAGATATTTGCCTGGTCCTACAAAGACATTCCCGGGTTGGATACCGATATTGTGGTCCATCACTTGCCTACTAAGGAAGACTGCCCTCCGGTTAAGCAAAAGGTCTGCCGTATGCGTCCAGAGATGTCTGAGAAGATCAAAGCCGAGGTTATGAAACAGTTTGATGCCGGGTTTCTCGCAGTGACTTCTTACCCTCAGTGGGTTGCTAATGTGGTGCCGGTACCAAAGAAGGACGGTAAGGTCAGAATGTGTGTCGACTACAGGGATCTGAACAGGGCCAGCCCCAAAGATGACTTCCCCTACCTCACATTGATGTCCTTGTTGACAATACATCTCAGCATAAGGTGTTCTCTTTCATGGATGGTTTTTCAGTCTATAATCAGATCAAGATGGCACCTGAAGACATGGAGAAGACTACATTTGTTACTCAGTGGGGCACCTTCTGCTACAAGGTCATGCCTTTTGGACTGAAAAATGCTGGGGCAACCTACCAACGTGCCATGGTTGCTTTATTTCATGACATGATCCATCATGAGATAGAAGTGTATGTGGATGACATGACTGCAAGGTCCCAGACTGAGGAAGGACACCTTGATCATCTGCAGAAGTTGTTTGACCGTTTGAAATTGTACAAGCTGAGGTTGAACCCGAACAAGTGCACCTTCGGGGTAAGATCTGGAAAGTTGCTAGGCTTCGTTGTAAGTGATAAGGGTATTCAAGTGGACCCTGCAAAGGTTAAAGCTATTCAAGAGATGCCAGTTCCCAAGACAGAGAAGGAGGTCAGAGGCTTTTTAGGACGCCTGAATTACATTGCCCGATTCATCTAGCACCTGACTGCTACCTGTGAGCCAATCTTCAAGCTGCTGAAGAAAGATCAGGTAGTACGTTGGAATGATGAATGTCAGGCTGCTTTTGACAGAATCAAAGAGTATCTCCAAGAACCACCCATCCTTATGCCACCGGTTGAGGGGAGACCTCTGATACTATACCTGACAGTACTTGACAACTCAATAGAGTGTGTGCTGGGGCAGCATGACGAGTCTGGCCGAAAAGAGCACGCCATTTATTACCTTAGCAAAAAGTTTACCGACTGTGAGACCCGATACTCACTGCTTGAGAAAACTTGCTGCGCTTTGGTATGGGCTGCTCGCCGGCTGAGACAGTATATGCTGACTCACACTACCTTGTTGATCTCAAAGATGGATCCGATAAAGTACATATTCGAAAAGCCTGCTATGTCTGGGAGAATAGCAAGATGGCAAATGATCTTGACAGAATACGACATCCAGTATACAACCCAGAAAGCCATCAAGGGAAGTGTATTGGCAGATCACTTGGCACATCAGGCGGTAGACGACTATTAGTCAATGAACTTCGAGTTTCCAGACGAGAGCATCATGATAGTAACTGATTGTGAAGTACCTGGACCGGATGAAGGACCTGAGGAAGGATCCCGATGGTCTATGCACTTTGACGGAGCCTCCAATGCTTTGGGTAACGGTATCGACGCTGTAATAATATCCCCTCAAGGCACCAATACTCCACTCACTGCCCGACTATGTTTCAACTGTACCAACAACATGGCGGAGTATGAGGCGTGCATCATGGGTCTTCAAGCTGCGATCGACCTAAGGATCAAGTTTCTGAGTGTCTTCGGAGATTCCGCTCTCGTGATCAATCAGATCAAAGGATAGTGGGATATGAAACATCCGAATCTTATTCCTTACAGAGAATGTGTGTTGACATTGATCCCTCACTTCACGAAGATAACCTTTGAACATTTCCCAAGAGAGGAGAATCAGTTGGCGGACGCGTTAGCTACGATGTCTTCCATGTTCAAGGTCAAATGGGATAATAAGGCTCCCCAGATCACTATCTGGAAACTGGATGAACCGGCATACTGTTGTGATCTCGAGACCGAATTGGTGACTGAGAAGCCTTGGTAGCATGAAGTGAAGAGATATTTGGAAGCCCAGGAATACCCTAAAGGTGCATCTGTCAATGATAAAAAGTTTCTGAGAAGGTTCGCAGCAAAATTCTTCCTTAGCAACGGCATCCTGTATAAGCGAAACCATGATTCGACCTTACTGCGTTATGTGGACAAGACTGAAGCAGAAAGGATCATGGAAGAGCTACACGAAGGGACCTTTGGAACACATTCCAGTGGACACACTATGGCAAAGAAGATCCTTCGGGCAGGGTATTTCTGGTCCACAATGGAAGCTGACTGCTACCAACATTCTCGGACATGTCACAAATGCCAGATATACGCAGACAAGGTGCATGTTCCTCCAGTTCCTCTGAATGTTCTGACTGCGCCCTGGCCGTTTGCAATGTGGGGCATAGACATGATCGGTGAGATTAAACCTACAGCATCCAATGGGCATCGCTTCATCCTGGTAGCGATTGATTACTTCACGAAGTGGGTCGAAGCAGCTTCCTACGCTACAGTAACCAAGACTGTTGTGGCACGGTTCATTCGGCATAACCTGATCTGTCGGTACGGGGTCCCTGAAAGGATCATTACAGACAACGGTACCAATCTTAATAACAAGATGATCACTGAGCTCTGCAAGCAGTTTAAGATACAGCACCATAACTCTTCTCCTTACAGACCGAAGATGAATGGGGCTGTAGAAGCAGCAAATAAAAATATCAAGAAAATCGTGCAGAAGATGACAGTGACTTATAAAGATTGGCATGAGATGTTACCGTTCGCTCTACATGGGTACCGTACCTCAGCAAGGACGTCAACCGGGGCAACTCCTTTCCCTTGGTCTACGGCATGGAGGCAGTCTTACCGATCGAAGTACAAATACCCTCTCTCCGGATAATGAAGGATGCAGATCTGAACGAAGATGATTGGATCCAGACACGACTTGATCAATTAAACCTTATTGACGAAAAGAGACTCGCTGCTATCTGTCACGGTCAGACGTATCAGAAACGGATGATCAGGGCATTTAACAAAAAGGTCAGACCACAAGAATATCAAGTTGAGGATCTGGTAATCAAACGTATCATCCTTCCTCAGAGTGATGCAAGGGGCAAATGGACCCCTACGTACGAAGGGCCATTTGTGGTTAAACATGTGTTCTCAGGAGGAGCCATGATTCTAACCAACATGGATGGTGACGACCTTCCTCACCCCGCCAATGCAGACATAGTAAAAAAATACTACGCATGAAAAAGACCCGCTAGGCTGACATGCCTAGGCAAAAATTAGGGCTTCCTGGCGAACCAAAAGGGTTCGGGCAAAATGAAGGGATGAAATGAAAAAAATCTGTACACCCGGCAAGTCGAAAACCTGAAAAGGCGGCTTGGGCAAAAATGGGTATCCCGGTGGACTGAAAACCCGAAAGGGCGGTCCAGGCAAAAGTTAGGGATAAAGCGTAAAACTATGTCTCATTGGATCACTTTGCATCCAGAATCCGGTATCTACATCAAGTTCAGACGGCATCGATCAGTCAGCTTCATCTTCAACCAAGGTCATCAAGTGATGAGACGCTCAAAGACATAAAGGCGATAGCAGAGTTGAAACCCAGTGGGATCATTCATTTCACACAGCTGTTTTATTTTCTCTTGTACAAATTTGTATAAACTCTTTTGTTCGGCGGCGTTCTCTTACTAGGACGTCAGCCTCTTGTACATAAAAACGCCTATTTACAGGCAATACAAAATCAATACAAATATACTTTTCAGTTAAAATTGCCAATTGTTTTTCCTTTTCTGTTTTGTTTTGCGAAGAACGTCCAAGGTTCAATTTGTGATATATGCATTGACAATAATTTGCTAACTCGTGAATATTTGCCTACAAAACAAAGGATTAATTACAGGTAACATTAGAAACAGGGGCAATAAAGAGTTGTCTAAAAGCGATCTAATTGTTCTGTCCACCAAGGTACCAAGGTAGGTTCAGCTAAAGAACATAACCAGATATCTTAATGCCCCAGAGAGTGAGCCAACAAGTCAGTGCACTCTCCCCGAGCAAAGTTACAATCAAACCTTAAGGAAGTTGGGTATCCCCCCGCAGAGCTCAACATTCCCCAGCAGTACATGCATTCTTAACAAGCATCCCCGGCAGTCTTGACCTAAAGATTGTTCCCCGGCGGTATACCAGACATTCATTGGAGTAATTTCCCCGGTAAAGTTCAAAACTTCCCCAGGAGAGTCCAATCCAGTTTCCCCAGGAAAAGTTGGAATTCATCTCCCCAAACAGCAAGCTTATCCCCAGTGGATTCCGGAAGCTTATCCTCGCAGAGCACGAATGTGTCTCCCGGCTTTATTCAAAGAGTTATTTCCCTTCCAGGATATAACTGGGTTATCCTCAGCCAAAAGCCACGGAAAGAGCGTCCTCGGCAAAGTCTTCTTATCCCCAGCGAAGTCTATTAACACTTCCAACACAACAATGGTATCCCCATCAGGTTACCATCAACACTTCAGCAAAGTACCTCTCTCCCCACAGAGTATTGCTCCCCAGCAAGATCACTAGAGTGCTTGTTTCCCCGCAGAGTAATCCATTCGCCAAGTTTATTCCCCAATGGAGTTATCTCCTCCTACCGGTATTCTTGCAACTATCATCCCCAGCGGAGGCAAAAATCTATTCTCCATATCAGCCCAGGATTCAACTTCCCGGCACCCGTCAAGGATTTATTTTCCTAAGACGAAAGCACACATTCATAAACATCGCACTTCCATACATTATAGCATGCATATACGCATCATATCTTACAAATCTCATTTATGTTGAGAACATCATTTGCTTGATCCATATCATGCATTGCATATGACTGACCTTTACCTTTCAGGAAAGATCCAGTTAAGTTCTCAGCTACATTTCAAGACCTAGACCGGTTCAGTTAAATCGACCCTAAGATTTTTCTGTTTCTTATCCAGTCCAAGGCCTTCTCTGGTTCAGTCAGATCGACCTTAAGATCTCCCAGTTTCTTATCCAGTTGAAGATTTCAAGACCTAGACCGGTTCAGTTAAATCGACCCTAAGATTTTTTCTGTTTCTTATCCAGTCCAAGGCCTTCTCTGGTTCAGTCAGATCGACCCTAAGATCTCCCTGTTTCTTATCCAGTTGAAGACATTTCAAGACCTAGACCGGTTCAGTTAAATCGACCCTAAGATTTTTTCTGTTTCTTATCCAGTCCAAGGCCTTCTCTGGTTCAGTCAGATCGACCCTAAGATCTCCCTGTTTCTTATCCAGTTGAAGACATTTCAAGACCTAGACCGGTTCAGTTAAATCGATCCTAAGATTTTTTATGTTTCTTATCCAGTCCAAGGCCTTCTCTAGTTCAGTCAGATCGACCCTAAGATCTCCCTGTTTCTTATCCAGTTGAAGACATTTCAAGACCTAGACCGGTTCAGTTAAATCGACCCTAAGATTTTTTCTGTTTCTTATCCAGTCAAAGGCCTTATCTAGTTCAGTCAGATCGACTCTAAGATCTCCCTGTTTCTTGTCCAGTTGAAGATTTCAAGACCTAGACCGGTTCAGTTAAATAGACCCTAAGATTTTTCTATTTCTTATCCAGTCAAAGGCCTTCTCTAGTCCAGTTAAATCGACCCCTAACAGATTTCCCTGATAAAGACTCAGTAGAAGATATCCAAGATTCTCTCAGCATTACTGTTGAGGTAGAAGTCGCCCAAGATTCTTTCAGCGTTACTGTTGAGGTAGAAATCGCCCAAGATTCTCTCAGCGTTACTGTTGAGGTTGAAGTCACCCAAGATTCTCTCAGCGTTACTGTTGAGGTTGAAGTCTCCCAAGATTCTCTCAGCGTTCCTGTTGAGGTAGTAATCGTCCAAGGTTCTCTCACCGTTCCTGTTGACGTAGTAACCATCCCTGGTTTATTCATCACCTTTTGAAGCTCCAGATCCAGCTCCTGTAACCAGACAGGACACATCTACACAAAAATTGAAGACCAGCTCCTGTGACAGGTCAGGTAATCATTTTTCTTTTTCAGGTACGCAAGCTCTCGCTAAGGAATCTCTTACGCGATCAACATCCAGATGGCATCTATAAGCCCATCCACCTTCCATCATCTCTTAACATGGCATCTATAAGCCCATCATCCTATCCATCAATCTCCAAATGGCATCTATAAGCCCATTCCACCATCACACTGCTACTATGTGAGCGCAAATTTCTGGGCACTCTAGTGTTCAATCATCTTCCACCTTCGGATTACGAAAGGCACGTCAGCCAATCTGCATCCTCAGGTCTAAGAAGATTGAATAGAGGCAACTGTTGTACCCCAAAATTTGCCCTCCCATATTCTTCAAAAATGGCCAAGTCAAAGCTTCAAAGTTCCCCAAGGGTTGCACAGTTCAAGGGCCTCCTAACAGTCAAGAACTATGGTTTTGGTTCTGACAAAGAAAATGAAGTTTCCAAGGGTCCAATCAAGTCCCACATGCCTATAAACATGGTCAAGCATCCTCATACCAAGTTTCAAGACTTACAGCACAAAATTGCACAATCAAAAACCCTAATTGCACTACAGTCAACTATAGGGGCAAAATGGTCATTTGACAGTCAAAAGTTCAAATTTTTGGTCAACATATCATTTTGAAGCCACAAACATCATTTGATCAATTCTTGATCATGATTCTCAAAGTATGGCTCAAAAAGTCTCAAGATGCAGAAGTTTCCATATTTGGACAGTTGAAAAAGTCAACTGTAACTTGACCAAGGCATAACTTCCACATGGATTATCAGAAAAATCTCATCCAAAGCTCATTTTGAATAGAAAGACATTTCCTACAACTCCTCTTCACACTTCAAGTCCAAGAAATGCTCTCACAAAAAGTTATCAATTTCAACATTATAGGTCATTTTCAAAAGTCAACAAAAAGGGACTTTAAGTCAAAGGCCATAACTTGAGATTGGTAAATCAAAATGACATGGGACCAAAGGCATTGGTTAGAGGACTTCCAGACCTTTCCAAAATGTCAAAGAACATGTGCAAAGCTTAAAAATTGAGCAAGATAAGCCTTGTGGAAGTTGGGAAATTTTTGGATATTTTGAAAAGTCAACTTTGCTTCAAATGCCTTAAAATTGCTAATGGGCCTCTTTTTCTCCCAAGATTCATCATCCAAAGCATGTGCACGACCATTTGGCCCAAAGGGAAGTTATTCATCATTTTTATTTATTTATTTGAATTTTTAATTGCTAATAATTCATTTATATAATTAAAATATATGAAAAATACCAAAACAAGGTTTTCAAATCTTTTTGTGCAAGACAATCACTCATGATTCACTAAGGATTTCGTGCATATCAAAAGAGGAAAGAATTGGTGCAAATTGGCATGATTCTTCATGAAGAAAATATTGGAAAAGATTCATAAAAATCAAATCTTGAAAACCATTAAAGACAAAGCTTTGGGCTTGGATTATTGATCAAATTCGTTCCTTATACAAGCATAAACCTAACCCTAAAGCTCAGAACCTGAAAGCTGCGCCCAAAAGCCATAAACAAGTTTGCATTTTTTGTCTAAATTTTCAAAACTGAAACCGTGGTTCCAAGGCTTTTCAAGGCAAAATACCAATTGCAATAGCTTGCAAAAGCTTCACTGAACCTAACTGAATTATTTTGCAACCCTCACGCGCCCAGAATCGGTATATAGAACTCAAACTTTTTCATATTGTATGCATATTCGTGTCTCAGTTTTCAAGCATTCTCATTGCATTTTTTTTTGTGGATTCATACTAATTGATTGATTCTAAAACTAACCACATACTTTAATTGAGTTTTCGTGCCAAATTGGAGGATCCGCCATTGAAGCGTTCTAGGTTTTCAGAGACCTTGAATTGGGGATTCTGGCATAGGGTAAAATTGGAACACGAGACTCAGACCATTAAATCAGGACCTTCAGACGAACTCAATGATGGGGTCACGCCTAATTTATGATCAAAGGGTTGCTAATCGCTATTTTTGTGCTTGTTACTTAGTGGGGGTTTAAAACCCTCGCTATTCAATTTGTTTTTTCAGATAAAATGCAGGGTCAGTGGAGAAGATGGTGATGTGTAAGGCGATGGTTGGTGTATTAAAATTTCGCGCGAAAATTGTCCACTAACTCATGATTTGCATTATATTATTTGTTTTCTATACAATATTCAAAACGCGTAGTTGGATCAGTTGGCAAGCACGTGGATTGGTAATCTCTGGGACCTGGGTTCGAATCCCAGGTCCCCCTTCTTATTCCATGTTATTTTTCTAATCCTGCTTCTGTGCAGTTTCAATACAAGCGTCCACCATACGTCCATCATCCAGGTTTGCCACGCGCTTATCAAGATCAATCAAAGGGCTATGATCTGAAGAACATAATAGGCATCAGTCAACGCGTATACACGCTCCCAGGAAAATTCAAATAAGGCCTTAAACATTGGGCCAAAAATGCTGGAGACACCTCCAATTTGGGGTCAACACCCCCAAGGGTTTGCAACTCTTTTCTTTTTTTTATTTTTCATTATTTGTGTTATTTCAATTATTCTTTTTTTTTTAATTCTTTAAATTAATTTATTTTCATAAAATATAAAAATAATAAAAAAATCAGAAAGACAAAATAAAAATATATTTTATTTAAATGTTATTTTTTTTGTAAATAAATCTCACTAATTAATTAGGTTTAAATTTAGGTTTAATTCAAATATTTTTCTTAATAAATTAAAAAAAGTGTAGAATTAGGGTTTTGAGTATTTTTTTTTCTTTCATTCTTTTTCTTTTTTTCTCTCACCATGATTAATTATTAAATATTATTTTTGTAAATAAAACTTGCCATTAAATAGGTTAATTCTAGGTTTAACTTTAACATGTTTTTTTAATAAATTAAAAATAGTTAGAACTAGGTTTTAATTCCAATTTAATTCTCTTATTAAAAATCCATAAATACAAAAAAACCTCAAAAATAATTTCTTTTTATTTTATTTTAATTAATTTGTTAATAATAATTTAATTTCATTAAAAAGGGTCCAACGCCCTCGCATTCCCGATTTTATTCCAATTCGCGCGTTTATTTTATTTCCTCCTTTTTATGTAACTCTCCCGAAGCCGTGTAAATTAAACATTTATTTATCTTTCGCATCTTTATTTTATGTCAAATCGGGTCCTGGATTAAATTTGGCGATGTGGACCCGCGCCTTTGTAATAGTTTAGGAACTTTATATTTCTCGCTGTTTTTAACTGCTAATAAATTGCATGCAAAAATGAATGATTAAATAAAAACAAAAGCGTAGATCACCCATGACATGAACAAGACAAAATATCTGAAAACGACACACAAATCACACACCACCCCTAGGGTACGCTTCACTGTTGCCTTGCCTCTCGAAAGGTGATCGTCGAGTAGAGGATGTCTTAGTAAGTCCTCATGATCCGGGAACCTGGCATGAGGGTAGCTTCTAAGGTGTCTTCCCATTGCTCTGGTGATCACCATGTCCCGAACCTCGAATTGACCCGAACACCTCCAACGGTGGTGCTACCTACCTCTCAATGGTGGGATGGCACTACTTTAAGGACATTTACACAGACGAATTCCTTAGGGTAGGTAGACGACTCTAGATGCTTGCTCTAATTTCAAAACAAATCAAAAATACTTTTCACACCGACACCCTTTTCAAAAAGCTTTCGAAAGCAACTTTTCAAACACTCTTGAGGACCGATACAAGAGTCGAACTGGAATTTTCAAAGAAATTTTTTAAAAACCCACAGTTGAAAAGCAAACAAACCATTTTTGAAAACACAAGTGAGCAAGTATCTAAGAGCCCATGGATAACCATGGATAGAAAGGGTGCTAACACCTTCCCTTTCTATAATCTACCTCCCGAACCGAGAGCAATCTCTTTAAGGAATTTTTCTGTGCTTTTGTCCTTTCCATTTGGAGAAAATAAAAGACGGTGGCGACTCTTGCTTCCGCGACATTTCGCGAACCAGCGTTAAACAGTCAGTTCCAGATCCACCGATCAAATACGCGTTCTTATAGAAACGAGAGCCATTACAAAGACATCTTTTCAAAATCACTTTCAAAAACACATTCCATAAACACCGCTTTGAACTATTTTCAAAACAACACTTTGTACGCGTTCTTATAGAAACGAGAGCCATTACAAAGTCACATTTTCAAAATACTTTCAAAACCCACACCACAAGCACACATTCAAACAAAAGCAAGTGATCTAGCAAGCAACTAAGAGCCCGTGGATAACTACGGATGAAAAGGGTGCTAATACATTCCCTTTTCATAATCTACCCCCCGAACTCAGAAAAAATCTCTAAAGGTATTTCCTGTTCTTTTCAGCCTTTCCTTTTGGATAAAAGAAAAGTCGGTGACGACTCTTGCTAACTGCAATAATTGCGATCAAACGCAAAACACCCAAGTCAGTTCTCCCACCGTGTTACAGAACTGGCGACTCTTCTGGGGAATTTATACTTAAAAGTGGGGTTACCTTAGGGTTAGATCACATTTACTTGCTTTCCTTGTTTGATTTGCATGCTTTACATTTTGGTTCCTTGTTTAGGTTTGTTTTTATCCTACACCCAAATCTGGGGAAACCTGTTAGGTAAGTAGCAATAGATCGTGGAAACTGTGCGGGGTATACCGACACGGTTGAAGTGATGGCTATGTTGATGCGACACTTTGGTTGGTATCGGTAGTCCTTGAGTTAATCAAGGAGAATACGGGGCCGCTGCATGGTTTCATGAAGCGTGAATTGACCTTAGAACCTTTAAATGAACAACTTGGCCATTAGGACATAGTGAGATGACCATCTTTGGTGTATTCCCAAAGTCGGCAGATACTCGATGCTACACTCATTGAGATTTGACTCTCGATATTTGTTTGGTTGCGAGTCAATCGCCTATCGAACGAAGCTTCTGGGAAAGGTCAGTGATATTGAGATCCCTTAGAACCCGGTTACTATTTATAGGACAGGTTGAGCCAACTAAACTTCAAGAGGGTACTTACATGCAAACCCCATGCAAGCCTAAACCTAAGGACCTGTCTGCTTTGTGTGTATCTGATTATTTGTATATAACAACTTGCTTACTTATACATAACATCATACCATAGCATTTTCAATAACCATTTCAAGGATCTCGAGGGCCTTTGATGCAGGGTCACGTAGAACCACACGTCTAGCAAGGGACAAGAGGATTTATTTTCCTCTAACTAAATGTCGTAAAAGATAAAACACAACAACTTGAGTCAAGGGCTACAACCCATTTGGCATGGTGAGCTTAATTCTCGTGGAAGGACATCCACCGATACGAAGTTCTCCAATTAAAGCTGTAGGTGACTACTAACATTTACCCCACGAGATTCTTGAAAACATACATCCACATACCATGCATCATATCATGACAGGTTTCTCCCATATAGGTCTCCTTATCTTCCTACTATTTATTTCAGTAAGATGGATATGGAACAAACAGTGAAAGATCTCCAATCTCAAAACGCTCAATTCCAACAAATGTTCCTGGCCATCACTAAGGGGAAAGAGGACCTGAAGACTCTCCTTCTCAAAGACAAGAAGAAGAAGCCTAAGAAGTCAGTAGGCATCCTAAACTTGGGAAGAAGACTTAGAGGACCAGTCAAGGGAGCTCTAGATCTTTCAACTCCATCCAACACGGGGGATAGTCATGAAGAAGACAACAGTCTGGAGATTGATGAAGTCGAAGTTGACTATTCTGAGGAATAATATCCTCCCGCTGATGACAAGTACGAACAGTTGGAGGATCTCCTCAATGCTATGGAGATTCAGTAGATACCTGGCTTGGATTTAGGAGACACGGGTTTGGTTTCTGGAGTGGTCATCTTGCCAAAGTTCAAAATCCCTACCTTTGCCATGTACGATGGAGTCTCTTGCCTTAAGATGCACCTAAAGTCTTATGTTCGCAAGATTCAACCGTACACAACTGATCCGAAGCTTTGGATTCATTTCTTCCAAGAGAGCCTAGAAGGGACTCAACTTGAATGGTTCTATCAATTGGAGGGTTCTCGCATCCACACCTGGGAGGATTTAGCTGCTGCTTTCTACAAGCAGTACCACTACAATGCTGATCTTGCACCAACTTGTGTGCAATTACAGAACATGACCATGCGTTCCAATGAGAGCTTTAAAGGATACGCCCAAAAGTGGAGAGATCTGGATGGTAGGGTACAACCCCCTCTAACTGACAGGGAACTAATTTACATCTTCATAGGAACCTTGACAGGACCTTTCTTCAACCACCTAATCGGAAGCTCCTCGACCAGGTTCACCGATCTAATACTGACTGGCGAAAGAGTCGAAGCTGACATCAAAATTGGTAAAATCCAATGGGGTGCATCCTCGAGTACATGGAAACAAATTTTCATCAGGAAGAAAGATTCTGATGCTGCATACGGTCAAAAAGGTTGTAACCAGGGAAATCACGATCAACACGTAGGAGCAATCATGATCTCTAATCCTATACCTGCTCAACAAAGACAGGGGCATCAGCGTAAGGAGGTCGCGCCTAAAAGACAATTCACTAAGATCAACATGTCACTGGCTCAAGTGCTACAACACATATTGAAGTCAAAGCTGATCACGTTAAAGGCTCCTCTCCGGAACCCCAACACTTCCGCTCCTACCTATCATCCCAATGAAAGGTGTGCATACCACTCTGATAGTCTGGGACACGACACGAACAAGTGTTGGGCTCTGAAGAACAAGATCCAAGACATGATTGATGCCAAAGAGATTGAGTTTGACCCTAAGGAGACTCCAAACATGACCACTTCTCCTATTCCGAATGATTAAAATCTTTTGTTCATTTGAATTTTCAATTGTAATCTCTTTTGTTATTCAAACAATTATCTATTAATGTCAAACTTTGTTTCACTAATGCATTGCATATGTTTGTGTTGAATTCATCCATTTGTTTTCACTATATTTAAACTATGCTTTTTACTCTCTTTATGACATTCAACTCTTGCTAAAAGTTACAAGCCTTTAGAGGGAGGATGACGAAAACAGTGCAATAATCGCATACAATATGCTTTTGGACAGACTTTGCTGACGATGTACAAGCGTTCTTTCAAATCCTAAACACTAGAGTTATAAGGAAGATAATCCCTAGTCAACCCCTTCGAGCCAAAGAAGTAGAAGTTTTCTTTCACACAAATTGAAACCTTTAATCAAAACCTGGGACAGGGTAGTCTCTCAGTTAATTCAAACGCGCGTTTAGCCGCAAACTCTCATCTCATAATACAACAAATGACATTAAAAACATTCCTCTGGAATCAAAAGACAGTGATGGTTCCCTATCACATAGGCAGTCCTTATCTCTCAAAAAAAGAAAAGCCCACTAAGTCAAAACCTACAAAGGAGACTTAAGAAAAACTGGGGCATCCTGTTGACTGTAATCTCAAAACAAGAACAATCAGGCAAAAATCAGGGATAACAAATCAAAAAGAGGTCACTACAAATCCTTAACAACATGAAAAATGTTGCAAAAAATGACTTCCTTCCGACAAACTTAACTTGTCTGAACCATCACCAAAATGTCATTCCAGACTCAATTGGAGTCCAAACGCACAATTAGCTGAGTTTAGGACTAAAGAACATCACGAAGAGCGGGTGGGTACAAATACACTTTGAGACTTATCCTTTGTTTCTTAAACCGTGAACCAAACCACGATACAACCCTTCGATATTCCTAATTGAAGCATGGATTAGTTCGAAAGCATACTGTTACAAAAGGTATCCTGACTCCTGTAAGGCTTTACTCTAAATCCTGAGTTTGGATTTTCTTACAAAACTTCTTTACTTGCAAAAACTCATTTTCAAAATTTCAAGACAAGCATAAACTTTGCATTATTTGAATATCGCTGTTTGCATATGGATATTTTTTTGACAACTGAGAAATTCACACAACGAATATCCAATGAACGAAAGCTCTCTCAGTGAACAAAATCACTTCAAGTGGGATGAAACTTCCAATGACAAATCTCCTATCAACAAGGGGGCATGACATGTCACTATCCAGCACACCTGGGGCAGTCCAGTCAAAATTCCAAGAAATCTCTCAAGAAGTGCTGAATAACCAGGGGCAGGTCTCCATCTAAATCACTTGGGGCATTGAATGCAAATCCTGACAAAAGGTTACGTACAGTCAAACATTTCCCGACAGTGCCACAAACACTTGCTACTAGGGCCAGTGATAAATCTCCCCAAAATCCTTCTCATAGGATGACTCCCAGCCAGGGTTTTCAATCTCTGAAAACTTCTCCCCAACTGAGTCGATCTCAAGAATCCTCGAAGATTTCCCCCAGTAAAGAAGACACCTCTCCAACAGACTGACGACAAGGTTTATTTCCCCAACAAACATCAAGATTCCCCAGCTTGAGTCTGCCTCTCCGACTACTACAAATCAGAGGACCACAACTCATTTTCCCCAATAGACTCTTCTATAATCACCAGCAAGTTACTATGAAGCCTAGACCCGACCAGACATCAGTTCAACTTCGACTCCCCAGTAGAACAATGAACAACCGAGACTCCTAAACTCTTTTCCCCAAACATGAATCAACATTCTCCATAGAGTTTTCAACATTCCCCAGCGGATCTCTCCTCAAACAACAAAACAGGAATCCTTGGTGGAAATATTCTAAGCAAAGTTTGAAGACTCACCTACTCTTCACCAAGAGCCCGGGATTTAATGAATCCCCAACATTTGTCAAGGATTTATTTTCCCAGACAAAGATACATTCAAATAACATTTCACCCTTCATGCATCATATTACATACATGACAAGTGCATTCGACACAATCTCATTTATTTTGAGAACATGCATTGCATACATCATAACATTGCATACAACTAACTCTTTACCTTTTCAGGAAAGATCAATTAACAGATAAAGGTCATCATCTTTTTGGAGTAGCAATCGTCTCAAATTCCTTCAACATCTTGCTGAGGTAGTAATCATCCAAGATTCCTTCATCATCTTTTTAGAGTAGCAATCGTCTCAGATTCCTTCAACATCCTACTGAGTTAATGACATGCGACCAAAGATTCCTTCTAGAAACAGTTCAGATACGATCCAAATATGGATGACATTCTGATACTTACTCCAGATTCCTTCTAGAAACAGTTCAAATGCGATCCAGATATGGCTGGCATTCTGATACTTACGCCAAATTCCTTCTAGAAACAGTTCAGATGCGATCCAGATATGGATGACATTCTGATACTTACTCCAGACTCCTTCTAGAAACACTTCAGATGCGATCCATATATGGCTGACATTCTGATACTTACTCCAGTTTCTCTTCTAGAAACAGTTGAGATGAGATTCCGACATGCCTGACGTTCTGATACTTACTCCATATTCTCTTCGAGATACAGTCCAGATACGATCCAGTTTCGGATATCATTCTGTCACTCATTCAGCATACCTTTCAAATACAGTCCAGATACGATCCAGATTCGGATGTCATTCTGTCACTCATTCAAATACAGTCCAGATAAGATCCAGATACGAATGTCATTCTGACACTCATTAAGTACATCTCTCAGATACGAGTCAGATACAATTCATTTATGAATATTATTCTGACGCTCATCCAAGACCTCTGCTGGTTTAGTTTAAATCTCTCAACGGTTTATCCTTATTCTATCCGGTAGACATTTTCTATTTTGTCTAGTTCAGTTGAATTGATCCTAAGATTCTTCGGATTTCTATTCCAATCAAAGTTAATTAAAGACCTTCTCTGGTTCAGTTAGATCGACACTAAGATCTCTCTGATTTCTATTCCAAATGAAGATATTCCAAGAATTTTGTCTGGTTCAGTTGAATAAATCATAAGATTCTTCTGATTTCCATTCTAGTCAAAGTTAATCCAAGACCTTCTCTGGTTCAGTCATATCGACATTAAGATCTCTCTGATTTCTATTCTAGTTGAAGATATTCCAATACTTTTTTCTGGTTCAGTTGAATCGATCCTAAGATTCTTCTTATTTCCATTCTAGTTAAAGTTAATCCAAGACCTTCTCTGGTTCAGTCAGATCTACACTAAGATCTCTATGATTTCTATTCCAGTTGAAGATATTCCAAGACTTTTTCCTTGTTTTGTTGAATCGATCCTAAGATTCTTCTGATTCCCATTCCAGTCAAAGTTAATTCAATACCTTCTCTGGTTCAGTCAGATCGACACTAAGATCTCTCTGATTCCTATTCCGTTTAAAGATATTGCAAGACTTTTGTCTAGTTCAGTTAAATCAATCCTAAGATTCTTCTGATTTTCATTCCAGTCAAAGTTAATTCAAGACCTTCTTTGGTTCAGTCAGATCTACATTAAGATCTCCCTGATTCTTATTCAAGTTGAAGATATTCCAAGACTTTTGTCTGGTTCAGTTGAATCGATCCTAAGATTATTTTGATTTCCATTCTAGTCAAAGTTAATCTAAGACCTTCTCTGGTTCAGTCAGATCGACACTAAGATCTCTCTGATTTCTATTCCAGTTGAAGATGATCCAAGACTTTTTTCTGGTTCAGTTAAATCGACACTAAGATTTTTCTGATTCTTATCCAGTGAAAGTTAATTCAAGATTTTCCTCTGGTTCAGTCAGATCGACACTAAGATCTCTCTGATTTCTATTCTAGTTGAAGATAATTCAAGACCTTTACTGGTTCAGTTAAATTAAAACTAATATTTTTCTAATTCTTATCCAGTCAAAGATAAATCAAGACCTCTGCTAGTTCAGTTTAAATCTCTCAATGGTTTATTCTGATTTCTTTT
The DNA here is from genome assembly GCA_948472305.1 of Vicia faba. Classification (NCBI taxonomy): domain Eukaryota; kingdom Viridiplantae; phylum Streptophyta; class Magnoliopsida; order Fabales; family Fabaceae; genus Vicia; species Vicia faba. The sequence goes on along the minus strand of OX451736.1, from coordinate 634,856,731 downwards.
CCAGTTGAAGTCAGAATTTAGACTTACTCTAATTCCTGTCAACAATCACCTCTGGATGGCATCTATAAGCCCATCTCCAACAACTATCCATCATTTCTCCAAATGGCATATTTAAGCCCATTCCCTAAACAATTAACCACCACATCATTGGGTGCAAATTTCTGGGCACTCTAGTGTTCAATCATCTTCCACCTTCAAGTCACGAATGGCAGATTTGCCCATCTAACTCTTTAGGTGTAAGAATATTGAACAGGGACAACTGTTGTACCCCAAATTTTTCCCTCTCAATTCTCAATTATTTTCTCACAAAGACTCTCAGGATCAAGGCTTGCACAAGTGCATTGGGATTTTCCAGTGCCAAGATTAAAAGGAAACTGTCAAAAAAGGGAGAAAACAGATAAAAATAACATTTTGACAAATTTGGAGAAAATAGGCCTCTTTCGATTCAGCCTTTCGATTGGACAAGTGTGCTGCTTGCATGCTTACAATTGAAGGACATGACATGCTGGCCACACGCGCCCCTTGCAAGATAAACCCTTCGATTCACCAAACATGGTGCCTGCAAGCCTTCTTCGGTTTGGATAAACATGCTTCCTGCAAGCCTGCTTCGATTTGGATAAACATGTTGCCTGCAAGCCTGCTTCGATTTGGACATGTTTTGTTGCACACAGGCTTTTGATTGAGTCACAAATCCCTTCTTGCACGCAAGAGGCGCCCACAAGACCAGTAGGCACAAGGCAAAAAGCCTTTTGTAGCCTCCTTCGATTCCAAGGCAAAAGGCTCCTTTTTCAGCATCCTTCGATTTACACTTTTTGCTTCCTTTGTGCCTCTTTTGAATCTGGGAATTTGGCCTCCAGCATGTACCTTTTGTTTGGGCACGTGAATCCTTCAGCATAAGGTTTTGGTCAATACTTTCGTTTGGACATTTGGGCCTCTTACATGCACCTTTCGTTTGGCCACATGTGACCCTTGGAAAACAAAACTTCGATTGGACAAAGGTATCTGCATGCAAAGCTTCGATTAGAATGTGGATCCCCTTCGAATCAGCTTGCTTTGAATCCAAGCTGAGCCATTCGGAGCAGTTTTTGTTTGAAGTAAATCTGAGGAAAATCACATGACCAGCTACTTGATAGGCTATGTTACTTCCAAATCTTCACATGATCAGAGTTCTACACACAGAATCGAAGCTTTATCCATTAGATATTACTATTTTTGGACGAAATGGCGAAAAGCTTTATTATGTATTTTCACAAAGGCTATTTTAATCATCAAGTCAGCTCCTTGAGCCCCCAAATTTATTTTGTCTGAGCACAAGCGAAGTCAAAATCAAAAGCACAAGTCCAATCAACTGCCAACAGGGCCCCCCACATGTACTTTCACGCTACATTATTTTATCATTGTTTTGCAAGGATGACTACTTCAAACAAATCCATTCTTTTCTCTATAAAAAGAGGAACATTTGCAAAGCTAAGGGAGGATCTTTGGACCAGAGAAACGAATTCCCCAAATTTTCTCAAACACAACAAAATCTCCCAAGTCCTTAAGTACTTGTGAAGAACAAACCCAGAATCCCTTTGTCACTTTTTTTGATTCTGAAAAACAAACACTTTACACTCCTTCGAATCCAACTTAGAAAGAAGCATAACACTTGTTTATTTCCTTCTTCGAATCAACATTCCAATCCAAGATTCAGGCCCCTTCCTTTGAATCCAGTGGAAAGAATCCTTACACCTGATTTCGTACCTCCTTCAAACCCAGTCATCCTTATGCTTGTCCCCTTTGAATCTAAAAGGTCCCTGCACCTTGCTCCCTTTGAATACACTAGAAATAGAACACTTATGTCTTTACTCCTTTGAATCCAGAAGCATCAAGGCAGCAACTCAAGTTCCAACACTTACATTCCAACGTCAGCCAAGGTAAGTCCCCTTAACCTTAAGCTTTTCGTTTCAAACATAACATGTAAATAATAGTTGCTCCCTTTTTATTTCTATACTTTGAATTGCATGATTTTCCTTGTCCAAGTGTATGTTAAAGATAATCTGTACAGTCCCCTAAAAATTGTTAGAATATAAAATTAGCATGCTTCGATATACTTGCTTTGATGCATACACATGCTTCGATACAGACATGTTCAACACACACACACACACACACACACACACACACATACACACACACACACACACACACACACACACACACACACACACACACACACACACACACACACACACACACACACACTTGTTTCGAATGCACTGACCTGTAGGCCCAGATGAAAGGCACACTTGCACTAATTCCAAGTCCAAACAAAGGCCATGACCAGCTGCTGCCAGCCTCAATCGAAGAAGGCAACAAGGCAGAACCAGGAGGCACGCCCAGTTGCTGACAAGCCCAATCGAAGGCCATTCCCTGCTAGTGTCAGCCCCCATTCGAAGGCCATTACCTCACTAGTGCTAGCCCCCAATCGAAAAACATAACTTTGCTGTTTCCAACCCCCAATCGAAGGAGGCCAACAGAATACAAATCGAAGAATGCTTCAGCCTGGATTGAAAGAAATCATTTTTTCTTGCTTTTATCTTATTTATGCCTTTATATTATCATGCCTTTCAATGTGGTTGTAATAGTGTGGGATTTATTTTCTTGCATCTTTTATTACTTTTGTACAAATGCTAGTAATTAGGTGTGTATGGCAAGATAAAAAACAACAAGTAGACAACCTAAAAATCAAAGACAAATGCATGCAATCAAACACACTTTTCACACATGCACCCTTAGGGTAATCTCACTTGTTGCATATCTGAAAAATATTCATGTCCCTCGAACATGGGCGTTTTAGCAAAGACCCTCGATAAAATATCGTAGTCCCTCGATGACCCTCGATGTTGCCTTCGGTAAACGATCTAGTCCCTAAACGACATTGCTAAAACATCCCATAGGTTGCCTTCTATGACTATAGAAACGTCCCGCGCCCGTCCCTTCACATCCAACGACGGGGCTTCTTACCAAATCAATGGTAAGATAGCAGCATGTAAAGGAGGAGGAAAAGAACACATAAGACTTTTTGAGTAGGTAGATTTGCTCCTAGTTGCCCGCTTGCTCACAACAAAAGCATTTTATACACCCACACTTTCATTTTGAAACATTTTCTAAAGACAAACACTTTGTACGCGTTCTTATAGAAACAAGAGCCATTACAAAGACATCTTTTCAAAATCACTTTCAAAAATACATTCCACAAACACCTCTTTGAACTATTTTCAAAACAACACTTTATACACGTTCTTATAGAAACGAGAGCCATTACAAAGTCACATTTTAAAAATTCTTTCAAATCCCACACCACAAGCATACAGTCAAACAAAAGCAAGTGATCTAGCAAGCAACTAAGACCCCGTAGATAACTACGGGAAAAAAGGGTGCTAATACCTTCCCTTTTCATAATCTACCCCACGAACTCAGAAAAAATCTCTAAAGGTCTTTCCTGTTCTTTTCAACCTTTCCTTTTGGATAAAAGAAAAGTCGGTGGCGACTCTTGCTAACGGCAATAATTGCGGTCAAATGCAAAACACCCAAGTCAGTTCTCCCACTGTGTTACACAAGGTAACAAAACACAAACCAGTTAAACGTGGCATCTTTCCTTGAGTGCGTAACTCAAAACCATTTTCAGGTAAGGACATGTTAATTTACTTATGTGCCAACGCGTGAGTTTCCAAAGGTCGAGCTGCGGTAGTGAAACTACACGACCGAGACCTGTCATCTGGATGTTAATGACACATCAATGAAGTCGCCACCGAACATCTTTTATCCCACCGAAAGGGAAAGGTAAACATCGAGGAAACCTGAAAAGAGAGAAATCACGGTCTTTCGAACGAGAGATCGGGTAAGGGAGTCGTTTACGCGAGGGGAAGGTATTAGCACCCCACGCGCCCGTAGTACTCTACGGTATCCACTCTTGTTGTCTAATCTAATGGGTGTGGTCAAATCCTATGTCTATGGCTTAAAATTGAAAAGGGAATGCATGCGAAAGAAAAAGAAAATAATGTAGGGAAAATAAAAGTTGTGCTCGAATGGGCCCTACCCCTTTGCATATGTATCCCTTTTAAGGAATCAGAGCAGCCGTAGTTTGGCTTATGTGTTTTGGTTGGTTTGTGTTTTTTAATTAAGACGGACAAAGACAGTCAAGATGGCAAAACATCAAATAAAATAACAAACAAATGAGATGGTAAAACATCGGCTAAATAGTAACAAAGTAACATGTCAAAGATGGTGAAACATCAATAAAACGGATGACAAAACATCACACATAACAATGATATTAAGAATCAAAGTAGGATACGAAACATGTGCGATGACGAAACATCGGCTTCAAACAAATGTGCGATGGTGAAACATCGGCTAAAAGGTAATAAAGTATCATTGGTAAAGATGGCGAAACATCAATAAAACGGATGACAAAACATCACACCTAACAATGATATTGAGAATAAAAGTTGGATAACAAACATGTGCGATGGCGAAACATCAGCTTCAAACAAATGTGTGATGGCGAAACATCGGCTAAAAGGTAACAAAGTATCATGGTAAAGATGGCGAAACATCAATAAAACGGATGACAAAACATCACACCTAACGATGATATTGAGAATCAAAGTAGGATAACAAACATGTGCGATGGCGAAACATCGGCTTCAAACAAATGTGCGATGGCGAAACATCGGCTATAAGATAACAAGGTATCATGGCAAAGATGGCGAAACATCAATAAAACGGATGACAAAACATCACACCTAACGATGATATTGAGAATCAAAGTAGGATAACAAACATGTGCGATGGAGAAACATCAGCTTCAAACAAATGTGTGATGGCGAAACATCGGCTAAAAGGTAACAAAGTATCATGGTAAAGATGGCGAAACATTAATAAAACGGATGACAAAACATCACACCTAACGATGATATTGAGAATCAAAGTAGGATAACAAACATGTGCGATGGCGAAACATCGGCTTCAAGATGACATAGACAAAGTAAGATTGGTTTGTATCTTTTACTTTGAAGAAGAGTTTGGGTTCATCAGAAATGTCTTATGATTTGCCAAGAAACAAATTTTTGTTTTAAGATGCCAAAATGCAAAGAAAGAGAAACAACTAAGGGAAACTAGCCTAGCACTATCCCTAGTGTTATCATACAATGGTTGACCCTAAGGTTGAGGATAAAGGGAAGATACTATCATAATTTGCATGTTAAGGGAACTTAACAAAATTATCCTATAGGGAACATGCAATGAGAGCGAAGTCATGATCTCAATGTCTAAATTAAGTGACTCATCGATCAACAATTAAAGAGGAAAAGCAATAAACATCCTATAGGGAACATGCAATGAGAGCGAAGTCGTGATCTCAATATCTAAATTGAGTGACTCATCGATCAATAATCACAACACATGCATCAGATAAAAAACCAGAGGGCCTCCTGACATATATCAGCAACAGAGATCCCATCATGCAACCAGAGAATTATGCAAAATGAAAATTGGAGAAAGGAGGTAGTACAATACCAAACAGATAACAATCTGTAGTAATCAAGCAAGAATAAAAGAAACCCAGAGAAACTTCAAGCAAGCTGACATCAGTAAACAAATTGAGTCAGGAGTCTATCAGATATGAACAAGTCCTAGGGGCAATGTATGGCATTCACAATCATATGTATATATATCCTGCATAAACCATCAATCATTCCAAGCACAAAAAACAATGCCAGTATAATAGATTGTGTTCCACAAATAAAGTGAAACACAAAAAAGCCTCTAGCCAGAAGTGGCAACTTTTCTCAGAGTACCTCGCACATTCAACAACCAAGTTAGTATTCCACAAGGTGAAAAAGTGAGAACAAACATGATGGCTTTTAGACATGATAAAAAAGAAGAAACAAGCATATGCACAGATTAGGTCAAGAAAAGCAGGGGAATGTTGCTCCTTTCTATCACCATGTTGAATTGACAATTGAATGTCAATCAAGGATCATAAGAGCTTGAGAATAATATGAACAAAGACCATGAAATTCAGTAGCAAACACATTTCAATCATGCACAATTGATTCAAACACAACTTCATGAATACAATAGGAGATGAAACCTTAATAATGCATTAGATGGTTCAAAATATTCAAACATGAGGCTTCTAAGTGAAATGGCTTGAGCTAACATGGACAAGTCAGAACCAACATGATCATTAGGTTCCCAATTATATGCCTCACTCAAGTTTATTGGCCATCCGACAAATTGCAACAAGACATGCAAACATAATTGGGTACCTTCACTTCAAAATAACACCAAAATAGAAACAAGGATCCATAATTCAAACCAAAAATATATTAACATCTTGGAAGTGTTTAGAAGTCAGAATGCAAGCCCTAAGTTCATGAATGATTGTGGAGGAGGCCAAATGAAGTGCAAAGTTTAAGACTAGTTGGCAAAACCACCAAAGTAGACAAGTTTTTAAAATTATTTGTGGAAAAATGTCAAAGCAAGTCAAATAATTCAAGAAAAATGGTTTTCAAATTCCCAACACATTCATGAACCATGATCAAAACCTGAAATCCAATAAAAGTCCAAGGCACAAGGATTTGGAACATGAAACTTGCACCATAAGCAACAAAACCCTAGATTTTGACTTTTAATCCTAAATATTAATTAAATAGGATCAAAACCGAAACAAATTAAACCAAGGTCATGCAAAATATCAAGAAACCATAAATGTCATAAAATATATTTTTTTCATATTTTTTTTTTTGAATTAGGAAAAGCCAAGAAAGAAATTAATATTCAAACAATTATGCAAATAACAAATATTCACACATCAAAAAATTATTTAAATAAAAAATTCAGAAAAATGGCTAACCAAAATTATATTCAAATATTAGAGCCAAAAACACACATCCCTGAATTTTTGTGAATTTTTTGAACAAAAGGAAAATATTAAAAATAAGAAAACAAACAATTAATAACAAAATTATTATTTAAAGGCAAGAAAATACAAACCATAACCAAAAATCATGAAAAAGGTCAAAGTAAAAATATATTCAGATTCTATGATTAAAAACAAGATTACATGATTTTTTTGGGAATCTTTGAATTAATAAAAGCATTAAAAATAAAAAAACAAACAAATATTACAAATAACCTTTTGAAATAAAATTTTTAATCAAAAATAAGAAAAATGATGAACCAAAGTCAGAATCAATTTTCACATTATTTCGTGGTTCTCAAATAATTTTTGTGGATTTTTTAGATCAATAAAACTAATAAAATAAAAATAAACCTTGAACAATTAATTAATTAAACCTATGAATTTTTTAAACCAATCAGATTATTTAAAAAGAATCCAAAAAAAACGACAAATACTAGAAAATAATATTGACCTATGGTAATTTTTTTGTGATTTTTGAATGTGTTTTGATCAGAAAATAAAATTAAACAAAATGCTGAATAAAGCAAAAATTCAAATAAACCAAAAAATTCAAACAGACCAATCATGATGTGCCACCACATTATCTTCAACCCCTAGGCATTCAAAATACGTGCGCATATCTCAGGCTTGGGACTCATGTTCAGATCAGTATAACTCACTCGATTTTGCATCATTTTTCATAGAATCAAAGGCAAATCAAAGCTAGCATTTCATACTACAAATTGCAATTAGAATCAAGTCGAATCATCAACCACACTGTCTACAATCAAGCCATGAATATGAACAAAATCACTCTGAATCGCGAGTTTCAGAACATCCAATCATGCATAATTCACCAAATCAATTTCTATAAAGCTCCAGACACATTCAATTAAACATCAAACAACATGATTATGAACTTAAATCACACGAGGCATGGCTAGAAATCAGAATTCAAAGTTGAGAATTCAAACCTTTGAGAAAAAAATGGATCTACTGTCTCCTTCACTCCAGTTGCAATCCAAGCCTCGATCTACAATCCTTATCACTTGGAGAAGAGAATGCAAGAAGAATTGGCCAAAACGCGCAAGGGAGATGGAAGAATCGAAGAAAAATGCAGAGCAACCAGCTATGGAGTTTTTGACTTTGATTGATGAAATGAAGCACGAACCCTTCTTACTGAGGCTTTCTTCTCAATATATAGAGCATCAGGAGGAGGGTAGGATAGGTTTTTTGCGCTGAAAGCCCTTGGAATCAAATAAATTTTCTTTTGGCCAAAATCAAGTATGCACATGCAGCCTTCAAATCCCTCGTGTGTTGGCTTTATTTTTGCGTGCATTTTAATCCATTTGTCCCCAGGAAGATATTAGCAACAAGATTAAGACTTAAATCCTTGCATTAAGCTAGTGTTGGTGATTAGGCAATTTTGAGCAAGTTTGTCATTTTTTCAATGTAACATGTGCAGTACCATATGGGGCACGAAATAGAAAGTGTGATGGGCCTCAGCATGTCACAAACTACCAATGGGCTTGATTAGAAGCAAGAGGAATGGCTAAAACTTGAGTTTTCAAGAAATGGCCATTTTGCATATTTGTCAAGTTTCACTAAAATGCCATAAAATTCCAAAACTCATAACTTGCTCATACTTTTGAATTTTGGCACAAATGAGCACAATTTGGAAAGGTATTGAAAAGATCTACAAACCCTTAGTTTAGAGTTTTGGCAAATTAATAAATTAAGGTTCTCAAAATTTGGCTTGAAATTCACTAATTTTAGAAAATGACCCATAATTTTGTAACTTCAAAAGTCCATAACTCTTGATTCCTTGCATATATGGAAATGAGACCAAAAGGAGGTGAAAGATCATTCCCTTAGCTTTCCAAACATATTTCATTTGCATCTTCTTGATCAAGGATGAATAAAATGTGATTTTTTAAAATTAGGTCCTCATTTTCCAAAATTAGAAACTTTTAGGGTTTCTTCAAGAATAAGTTTCAACCCAAAATTCAATCTCCTTGATCCAATGACCAAAATGGACTTGAAATATGAAAAGTTCATCCTTGAATTGATGGTTGGCCAAAAATTCCCTTGGTCAACCTTGACTTTGACTGATTTTGACCAAAATGACCATTTTGCCCTTCTGAATTAATTGATCAAAATTGATGATTAAAACTTTAAACATATGACATTTCAAACATATATAGGCCATGTGCAAAGTTTCACTTCAAAATTATCAAGAAATCTTGATGAAATCCCAAACCCTAGTTTTGTTCAACACATTAGGAGAGTGATGAACCATCTTCAAAACTTCAAATCCTCTAGGCCTCTTGACCAATTTCTTGTACAAAGACCTTTCAAATATCAAAGAAATGTTGTAGCTACAAAAATCAAGACTTGTACATTGGCCAATAGCCTTGCTCAAACAAAATCCTAATTTGACTGGTGAATCCAAAGGGTGATTCTCCTTGTGATCAAACACAAACTTCAATCCTCTGATGATCCAAAGGGATGGATAAAATTATTGAGATATGCAATAACCTTTGAGCTTGAAAGATCCAAAGGTTTGGATGGTAAGATATTTCTTGAGAAAATTGCCAATTCAACCAGCCTTCAAAGCTTGAGGAAGACTTGATAACCAAAGTACTTTGATCCCATCACAATGTATGGATGAAATGCAATATGATATTCATGATGAAATATAAGCCAAAATCAAGAGGGTAAATTTTGGGGGTGCAACAGCTTCCCCTATTCAAATATCTTCAACACGATAAGTGAGAAAAGTGATAACTTTCGAGCGTTCAGGATTGAAGATGTTTGAATACGAAAGAACCAAAAAATTTACACTCTTGAAAGAAACGGAAACAAAGACTCCCAAGACATGTGTCAGAATGAAGCTGCAACACAAGTTGAGACAGAACGAAAACAAGAGAAGGATAGGCGCAACTAAACTTCCAGACAAACGTGCCAGGGCAAAACTGGGCTTCAAAAGGAAGGGGTGAGACAAGACTCAACCAACCGAGCATAGGCTCAACTGAACTCTGCAACAGAAAACGTATGCGGGTGAGGAGACGAAACTCTGAGCTCGACCCAAAGCAAAATGGCTAGAGTGCGTGATTCTAGGAGCACTTGCTGATCTCAACTAGGATAGACAGTATGAAGGAACTGAGAGAATCCCAGAAAAGAGGAATAAAAGAGAGACGAAACTCGACTCAACGACTAGTCAGACGAAACTAAGCTAGATGAGTAACAGGAAGAAACTGGATTTCACGCACGGGTAACAAGGCGAAACTAGACCCATAGCAAAGTGATGAGAGTGCATGTTTCTCAGAGCACCTGCTGGTCTTAGATCAATGGATAAATAGTGACAAAAACTGATAGAAGAATCCAAGGAACAAAGGAGACTGATTTCAAACCAGGGACGCAGTACGAACACTGCACTTGGTAAACAAACACCGTCAAAGAGTCCAAGGTAGGAAAGCAAAAAAACAAGACGAAACTCGACTCAATAACCAGTTAGGCGAACCTATACTGGATGAGTACCAGGACGAAACTGGATTTCATGCACAAGCGACGAGGCGAAACTCGACCCAAAGTAAGGAGATTAGGGCGTACACCTAAGGACCTGTTGAAAGCGAATATCAGGACGAAACTGGTATTCGAAAGGTGCATCAATAGACATTGGAATGAACTGGAGAGGGTAGTGAAGACTAAACCCGAGAAGACCGCGTCAGGGCGAAACAGAACTATAGTCAAAAGTAGACACTCAAACAAAAGATTGACGTCAGAAGGATATTGGTATGGGGTGGAAACTGAGATAATAAGGACGAAGACCTCGCTGGGGATTTAACCCGAAGGTATTAGCGAATCATTGGGGATGACAGAAATAATAACGGCTTATGCTATGATGCATGTTTGAATTCTTTTTTTATATATCGCAATTCTCCATATAATGGAAATGCTACGCGTTTTTGTAGATGCAATATAATGATGCATGTTTAAAAGTTCCACTAGGGAATGGCCAATTGAGAAGCCAAAAAACAAAGAGTCAGCATCTGACATGACTTGCAAATATAAATTGCAAAATCCAAGGGAGAGGAGAAGATACGGGGAACCGCTAGAGAGAGAACCTCGAAGAGACGAAGCCTCGCGAAGAACAACAACCGAACAACCAGTAGAAATGGGCTGCAAACACTGAGAGGAGCTGCAAAAATAAATTGTGAATTCCTAGGGAAGATCAGGTCGACACTGTAGCTTCCGGAAAGGGACGAAAAAACTTTGCTGGAGGAACAAAGCCCTGCTGAAGAGATGGGACCTCACCGGAGAGATAGAACTATGTTGAGGATTTTCTGTTGGAGAGAGTTTTCCCTTGGAACGCAACCAATGGATGAATCATGCAGATAGTCACACAGTATCGACCTTACTGGGGATAAGGAAAGATCTTAAGATACGGATGCCCCAATCAACAGACTGGCTGGGGAACGAGAGGTCATGGGGAGGGATCTCTACTGGCATTTCTGTCGGGGAGCTGAAACTTCTTCAGAAAGTGGGTTTCTACTTAACGACTCCACCGGGGATGGATGACACGTCCAAACTTGAAGTCTTGCAACGAGGCTTTTTGAAAGGAAATCCCTGGAGTAACAAAACTTTGCTACGCAAATGAAACTTCACCGGGGAAAGGAAACTTCATTGGAGAAACGAAACTTCACAGGGGATAAGCAGAAGAAGAAAGCCGAACATTCCCTTCTTGACAATCATTAAGCTCTTTACAAGTGTTCAACGTGTAAACTTTTTTTGATGTCAAACAGCTGCTTTTGAATACAGGAAAATACTTATTGAGAATGATAGACCTGATGTGATGATTATTTAAACCTTGAAGAACTTAACAAAGTGTCACATCTCTGTTGTGAATGAATCACTGGCTAGAGTGCAAAAATGTTTTAAAACTTTTCTTTTCCCTTTTTGAAAAACGAGTCAAAATGTGGGTGATAAGATACCAACACGGCTATGCAACACATATTTGGGAGTTTAGGAAACATTATCCTGCTGTAGTATGCTTTCGAGTTAAACCCCTGTTTCAGTTAGGACTTTTAGAGGTTGTAATGTGGCCTGGTTCAAGTTCTTTTGAAATAAAAAGTTTTCAAGGCTCAAGTTATTTGGTGCCCACCCCCTTAGCGATATTCTCCTATCCTAAGTTCAGCTGGCTTATCAGAAGCATTCATTTTTCAAAATACATTATAATGGTTGAGTGATCACGACAAATCCTTAAACATGATCGTCGAAATTTTTGCTGCTTTTGCTATTAATATTCCTCTTCTTTTGATGAAAATTTTATTTGAACAATCTCTCTCTTATTATTTTTTTTTTGCTTTTTAGGCTTTCTTTTCCCTAACTTTTGCCTGGACAAAAATCTCTTGAATTTCCATTTTTGGGGGCCCAGCGGGATGCCCTAACTTTTGCCTAAGCCACTTTTTTTTTCAAGTTTCGACTTAGCAGGGCTTTTTGTTTCTTTCTTATTAATGCTTTCCATTTTGAACAAGTCAATGTGACTTTAGGTCTTTGAACTTTTTCATTCTTTCTTTCTTTTGAAAACAAATGCCTCATTCCTTGGTCGGCGAGAGATAGCCATTATTTTATCAATTCGATCTCGACCTCTGGATTTTGTGAGAAAATAAACATTGTGGCTTAGACCTTTTTACTGATCTCATGATGTGAAAATAAAATGAAGTGTTCCTTAGAGGGAACATTCCTTCTGAAATTAGAATGCTTGGGCAAATCAACTGAACATCTACCCTGCCCCTGGTTAAAAAAAGGTTTATTTTTATTTTTCGAACAGAAAGAAAACTCCTACTTCGAAGGCTCAGAGGGGTTAACGAGGGTCTAACTCCCTTATATCTTCAGTGTTTGGGGATTGAAATAATGCCTGTACATCATCAACTGGGTTCTACTCAAAAGCATGCCACTACAGTCTTCGTTTTCAGCTAAACTCCTTCCTCCAAACTCTTGGCTAAGCAAAAGAATTAGCACGGCTGGTATCAAAATGCCCGAAAAACAATTGAAGAGTGATATTGTATGAAAAAAAATTTTAAGGCGAAAACATTCAATGCATCAAGGATAACATTCAGCTATAAACAAAATCTTATATGCAGACAATGCTAAAACAATCAATCAAGATAACACATGGAAGTGCAGCAAAGAAACGTAATAAAATCCATTATGGGGAAGCAGTGTCTCCAACCAGGTTCACCGGTCCTGCCGACCTGCCGTAACCTTGATATCACCCTGACCTATGATTATTACCAGCGGCCCGGAGCTGTGAAGCAAAATCACAAGGCGAAATGCCTAAAAGAGTGAAAGAGAAGCCCACTAAACAGAGAAACAAACGTGCCCCTTGCACAACGGTGGTTGTGTTTGTTATCCGCATTTCAAGCGATCAGCCAACCATGATTTAGATTATCATATCTATGTAAGGGACACGAAATTTATATGCTCATACTTATCAAAAATATTGGACGTTTTTTGCAAACAAAATAGTAAAAAGAGAGAAAAGAAAAATATGCGTATACTTGAAAGAAGATATTCTATTGATTTTGAGAAATCAGCCTGTGAAAAAGGCGTTTACATTTGGAAGCAAGTAATTACAAAATCAAAGCAAACAAGTGTTTACAAATGGCAATGTGAATGTGAATATCCACTAAGTCCCGACTCTGCTATGACTCTGATGACTCTCATCTTCCTGCTTTCAGACAAATCATTCTCGGATTAGCTTCGAGCTTATGCCAGGTGACAAAATGTAGGTAAGAAACAAAGGGGCTCATGCTGAGCGTAGTCATTTGCTTTAAGTCCCTAACTTTTGCCTGAATCGCCCTTTCGGGTTTTCGATTCACCAGGACACCCTCTTTTTGCCTAAACCGCCCTTTCGGGTTTTTAGTTTAGCGGGTTTTTATTATTTTTTATGCAAAGTATTTTTTAACTACGTCAGCATTTATAGGGAGAGGGAAGTACTCTCCATCCATGGTTGTGAGAATCATCGCTCCTATAGAGAAAACTTTTCTGACCACGAAAGGACCTTCATAAGTCGGAACCCACTTGCCCTTGGGATCTCCCTGGGGAAGAATTATCCTCTTGAGCACCAGGTCGTCTGGTTTGTAACACTGAGGCCGCACCCTCTTATCAAAAGCTTTTCTCATCCTTTGCTGATATACCTGACCATGACATACGACTGTCAATCTCTTTTCATCAATAAGTTCCAACTGATCCAGCCGATTCTGTACCCATTCACTTTCATCCAGGTCAACATCTCTCATGACCCTAAGAGAGGGAATCTCAACTTCTACCGGCAACACTGCTTCCATGCCGTAAACCAATGAAAATGGGGTTGCCCCAGTCGAAGTACGTACTGTGGTGCGATAACCATGCAAAGCGAAAGGCAACATCTCATACAAATCTTTATAGGTTACCACCATCTTTTGCATAATTTTCTTAATATTCTTATTGGCCGCTTCGACAACGCCATTCATCTTTGGTCGGTATGGGGAAGAGTTATGATGCTTGATTTTGAAGGACTCACAAAGCTCCTTCATCATCTTGTTGTTCATATTAGACCCATTATCGGTAATGATCTTTTCAGGGACTCCGTAGCGACATATAATGTTGTGCTTAATGAACCGAGTTACCACTTGCTTGGTGACATTGGCATAGGATGAAGCTTCGACCCATTTCGTAAAATAATCGATGCCAACCAGAATGAAACGGTGCCTGTTGGACGCAGTCGGTTCAATCTTGCCGATTATATCAATTCCCCACATTGCAAACGGCCAAGGGGAAGTCAAGACATTCAAAGGTACTGGTAGCACATGCACTTTGTCAGCATAGACTTGACATTTGTGGCAAACCCGTGCATGATTGTAACAGTCAGTCTCCATGGTGGACCAATAATAACCTGCCCGCAAAATCTTTTTAGCCATGGTATGCCCACTGGAATGGGTCCCGAAATCACCTTCATGTATCTCCTCAATGATTCTAGCTGCTTCTTTCTTGTCAACACATCTGAGCAGTAAACTGTCATGATGCCTTCTGTACAACACACCACCACTGAGAAAGAACTTGGCTGAAAATCTTCTCAAAAACTTCTTATCCGTGATGGATGCCCCTTCCAGGTACTCTTGTGTTTCCAAATACCGCTTAACATTATAAAACCAAGGGTTACCATTTGGTTCCAAACTGGCCTCAAAACAGAAAGTTGGCTTGCTCAAACTTCTGATAGTAATGGAAGGTGCCTCATTAGCCCACTTAACCTTGAACATGGAGGACAAAGTTGCCAGTGCATCAGCTAGATTATTTTCTTCTCTGGGAATGTGTTCAAATGTGATCTCTTCGAAGTACAAAATCAGCTTCATGACATGCTCACGATAGGGAATTAGGTTCTGATGGCGAGTCTCCCAATCTCTATTAATCTGGATGATAACAAGATTAGAATCCCTGTAGACTTTCAAGAATTTGATGTGCAGGTCGATCGCTGCTTCAATGCCATAAATGCAGGCCTCATATTCGGCCATGTTGTTAGTGAAATCAAAACAGATACGGGCCGTGAAAGGAATGTGGTATCCCTCAAGGGGAAGTGATAATAGCTCCGATGCCATTACCCATGGCATTGGAGGCACCATAAAAAACAAGCGTCCAACGTGATCCCGGCCCGAGTCCCTCGTCTGGGTCTGGCATATTACAATCCCGAATATACACAATTTCCTCATCTTGAAAATGGAACTTCATTGGTTCATAATCGTTCAAGGGCTGATGAGCAAGATGGCCGGCCAGTACACTACCCTTAATTTCTTTTTGAGTAGTGTATTGGATATCATATTCGGTGAGTATCATCTGCCAATGAGCTACCCTGCCTGTAAGAGCTGGATTCTCAAAAATGTACTTGATTGGATCCATTTTGGATATCAAGTAGGTGGTGTGAGTTAACATGTATTGCCTCAGACGTTTGGCGGCCCAGGCAAGTGCACAACAAGTCTTTTCTAGCTATGAGTACCTCGACTCGCACTCCATAAACTTCTTACTCAGGTAGTAAATAGCCTGTTCCTTCTTCCCTGTCTCGTCGTGTTGACCGAGGACACAACCCATTGAGGTCTCCAACATATTTAGGTACATGATTAGTGGCCTTCCTTCCACTGGCGGCATGAGTATCGGGGGTTCCTGCAAATACTTCTTTATTTTGTCAAAGGCCTTATGACAATCCTCATTCCATTTCACTGTCTGACTTTTCTTCAACAACTTGAACATAGGTTCACAGGTGGCTGTGAGATGAGAAATAAATCTAGAAATGTAGTTTAACCTTCCCAAGAAGCCACGTATTTCCTTCTTTGTTCTTGGCTCAGGCATTTCATGTATCGCTTGTACCTTGGATTGGTCCACCTCGATACCCTTTTCACTTACAATGAAGCCCAAAAGCTTTCCAGATCTCACCCCGAAGGTGCACTTATTCGGATTTAACCTTAGCAAGAACTACCTCAGTCTCCCCCACAATTTTTCCAGATGAACAAGGTGTTCCTCTTCCGTGTCAGACTTAGCAATCATATCGTCTACATAAACCTCAATCTCTTTGTGAATCAAGTCATGAAAGAGAGTGACCATGGCGCGCTGATATGTTGCCCCGACATTTTTCAAACCAAACGACATCACTTTATAACAGAAGGTTCCCCAAGGCGTGATGAATGTTTTCTTCTCCATATCCTCCGGAGCCATGTTAATTTGATTGTAACCTGAAAAGCCATCCATGAACGAGAACACCTTGGAATGAGCAGTATTATCGACCAACACATCAATATGCGAAAGAGGGAAATCGTCTTTAGGGCTGGCCCTATTTAAATCCCTATAATCCATGCACATCCTCACTTTACCATCCTTCTTGGGCACAAGCACAATATTTGCAATCCATGGCGAATAATTGACAACCTTTACGAAATTCGCATCCAACTGCTTCTGGACCTCCTCCTTGATCTTCTTGGACATCTCAGGATGAGTTCTTCGGAGCTTTTGCTTGACAGGGGAACAACCTTCTTTGAGCGGTAATCAATGCACCACTATATCTGTATCCAACCCAGGCATATCCTCATAAGACCAAGCGAAGATATCAGAATACTCACGGAGTAGCTTGATCAATCTGACCTTTATACCTTCTTGAGATCCGCTCCTATCTTAACTTCTCTTCTTACCTCTTCTGAGCCAATGTTCACCACCTCAATCGAATCCTAATTCGGCTGGATGACCTTCTCCTCTTTTTTCAACAGTCTTGCTAGTTCCTCAGCAAGATCAAAATCCTCATATGCTTCTTCTTCAGCTTGATAAATAGGAGTATCAAAGTCATAACGAGCCATAGCAGAGTCATTATTGATAGAATCAGTGGTGGAAGTGCATCTGCATGAATGACATTTTTGCGTTTTTTAGTGACAATGTGTGAAAAGAGAAACATTTCCATTTAAAAAGAAAAAAACAAAATTTTGAATGCAAAAACGTCCTTTATTTCATGATAAACTTGAAAATAAACATGGTGGCCCTACACAAATGATTCACTACGCCTTGGGCAGAGTGTAGGAATTATGATATGACAATAAAAGAAACAAGAAAATTACTCCTCAGCGCTTGAAACTTGGATAACATCCACAGAAGTCCAATTGTTGAGTGTCTGGCCTGGAATACTTGGACGAAACCAATCCTCGACATTGTAGCCATCAACCCTATCACTGCCAACTGCATTGACATGTCCTTCTTGAGTAGCACAAGGACGGGAAAACTTCACAGGAGTAGATAAACTAGATGCTCTGGGAATTACACTTTGCTGACCCGGGCTAAAACCAAGACCAAATTTATCAAACTTCGGAGTAACATCGAGCACCTGACCCCAACCTTCAGGGTTACCACCTTCCACCATAGCTTTTGCATCTTTGAGAGAAGACATAACAGTTTCTGATTTCCTTCTCTGCTCTGGAGGAGGAAGATTGACCGCATGAACTGTCTCAAATGCCTGGAACAGAGTTTCATGTATCTCACCTTCAACTTCAACATAGAGGAATGATGTCAAATAACTTATAATGTACTCTTCTTCTCTGCACACAGTTATTACCTTTCCCTCTGCATGATACTTGAGTTTCTGATGAAGAGTAGAAGTGACTGCTCTTGCTCTATGAATCCACGGCCTCCCCAACAAGCAACAGTATGCCGGCTGTATATCCATCACAAAAAAGGTAGACGTGAAGGTGTGAGGACCAACCTTGATTGGTAACTCCACTTCCCCAAACACTGACCTTCGAGACCCATCAAACGCCTTCACCATCAAGTCACTAGGGCGCAGCTCCAGTCCAGAATAATCAATCTTCATCAATGCTGATTTAGGAAATACATTTAAAGACGATCCGGTATCTACCAAAACCCGGGATAAAGTGGTGCCTCTGCACTCCATTGAAATATGCAATGCTTTGTTATGGTCTGGTCCCTCTGGAGGAAGATCAAAATCGGTGAAGCCCAAACCATTCCTGGCAGATATGTTAGCACAAACATTCTCAAACTGATTGACTGTTATCTCGTGAGGCACGAACACATTCTTTAACAACTTCATTAAAGCATTTCTGTGAGGTTCTTAATAAATCAACAGAGATAAGATAGACATCTTAGAAGGAGTATGGCTCAAATGCTCAATTATGCTATAATCACTCTTTCTGATAATTCACATCAACTATTCAACCTCATCGGGAACTGAAGAAGCTTTTGGTATCGGTTGAGTCAAATTGGCTGCCATAACCCTTGGATTGCCAATCATTACCTGCTGTTTTCCTTTTTCTCTTACAGAGGCATCTGCCGTCTCTTGCATATTAGAAGAACCAAATACTCTCCCGCTTCTAGTCATTCGACCCACACCAGAAAAGTTATGGACTTCCTCTTCACCACCTTCAACACATTCTTCCTCAGACAAACGAGCATTAACCTCCTGCTTTACCCCGTGGTAATAAACATCGGCACCATAATGCCACAGAACAGCCTTCTCACTGGTATACAGTATGGGACCAGGTACTGTAATCATCAGAGGGGGTGCCCTTGATGGGGAAGGAATGCGTGCGAGGGTGTAAGGAATAGATATCACAGCAACATCTTCTTCAGTAACCTTCCGGTAGCCCGGTTTTCTATTAAACTGCAGGGAACCCTCCTTTATCAACAACTGGATACCTGCTTTCAAATAATCACAGCCCTTCGGTTGATCTCTACATTTGGCACAATCTGAAGTACAACCCGGGAAAATAGAATTGTCAAGCAAATACCTCTTAACATACCACAACGGAGTAGTTACTTGTTCCACATTCATGATCAAATTCAACACTTCACTGTTATCATCAACCATATTAACAACACCCCTCCATGCCTAGGCATTGGGTTCTGAGTAACATTCAGACCAGTTACTGGGGTAAACTCAATCGCCTTAGAATCCAACAAGTCTTGTACCTTTCACTTCAACGTAAAACAATTGTCAGTAGAATGACCAACTCCGCCTGAATGGAATTCGCATCTTGCATTAGCATCATAGTTAACAGGGAGTCATGCGGGTGGTGGCGGCATATTTCTCAAACTGATCAACTTCAAATCAAGCAGGTGGTGGAGCGCTTCAGTAAGAGTTACTGGAAAGGGATCAAATTTCCTTGGCTGTCTCGACTGTTGGTTATTATACTGACGGGGAGAATCCTGTTGCCTTTTTTGTTGAGGCACTGCATTTGGTCTTTGCTGTGGAGGAGCATTAACATGAATAGAAACAACATTGATTTGTTGGTGTTGACGATCCTCTCTTTGTCCCCTATGAGAGTAAATCGCTCTTGCGTCTCCTTCCCATTTCTTAGGGTAAGTGTTGAATGGTTTCTTACTGCCCCCTGATGAGCTGCTAGAACCTCCAATCTGAATCTTTCCCAATTTCAAACCCACTTCAATTCTTTCACCAGCCATAACCAAGTCTGCAAATCCTGCCGAAGTACTTCCTATCATGTGCTCATAGAATGGCCCTTGCAGGGTACTCATAAACATATCAATGAGTTCTCTCTCCATGAGTGGAGGTTGAACCCTTGCAGCCAACTCACGCCACTTCTGAGCGTATTCCTTGAAAGATTATTTTGGTCTTTGTGACATATTCTGTAACTGAGTGCGATTGGGTGCCATGTCCACATTGTACTGATAATGTTTGACAAAAGCCCGAGCAAGATCATTCCAGCAACGAATATGAGTTTTTTCCAACTTCATGTACCACTCCAGGGATGCCCCAGATAGGCTATCCTGGAAAAAGTGAATCAAGAGCCCTTGATCCTCAGTATGCACTGACATCTTCCAGAAATAAGCAGTTGCATGAGTAATAGGACACGACGTTCTGTTGTACTTTTCAAATGTAGGAGGCTTGAACTTTGGAGGAACTTTCACCCCAGACACCAACCCGAGATTGTTAGCATCCATACCAAGGACTCCTTGCCCTTCCACAACCTTCAGACGCTCTTCCAACAAATGATACTTCATATCCTTAACCTGAACTGTCGGCTCTGAACGTCGTACAGAAAACTGATCTTCATCTTGGTCAAAGTCAAAATCCTGATCCTGATAATTCCTTACACCGCCCTGATTAGCTCTCCTGTTCCCCACAAGACGAGCTCCAGGAGACGGAGGAAACTGCCCTACGTTGCGCAGAAAAGGGTTTTCCGGCATCCCATGAAAATTTCCAGCAGGCTGATCTTGCACATCCCTTAATCCTACAGAAATGTCCTGATATAGCCCTTGATTTCCACCATCCCCCGGATGGCGGTGCTGGTTATTGATAATGGCAGCCAGCTCCTCCTGTCGGCGATTCACATTGGTGATGACCTCCATGAACTGAGTCATCTGAGTAGCCATCTGGGCCCTCATCTCCGCGAGTTCAGCTTGAACCTGTTCCATCTGTCTTGGCAAGTTGTTTCTGGTGGAATACCGATGAGTAGTCGTCTTGAATTCTGAATAAGAAAAGTAGCAGAATAAGAAAATCGTCTTGAGATAACCTGCAATGTTATGAAATGCATGATGTGCATGATATGTTTGTCATTCCCAAGTATCCAAGAGTCCTTTTATTCATCAATCATGGCGTGCGACCATTCAATCAAAAGAGAAGGGACAATAAGATGAACATTTCAATTATTTACAAACAAAAGAAACAATGTCTAAGTGACTTTGGTCAATTAAGAGTAAAATGATAAACTAAATACATGTCTTAACAAAAAAGCAAAAGAACTGAATAATAACAACAAACAATTGGTCCCTTCTAACAATTCTGGGGGCGACCAAACATGCTAAAAGTAAATAATAAAACTAAATCTCCAGAACTAAACATGCTTCAAGATGTTGACAGTACTCTTCAAGTCTGGCTTTATCCTTTAAAAGTTGAGATGCGACTACTTTAATTTCCTGGAACCGATCTTCTGCAACACGCTTCTGGGCCACTTCCCTCTCGAGCTGAACATCTTTGTCTTTGAGCTGCTTCTCCAAGTTTTGAATCTTCTTCCGGTAGCTATTTTCTGAGGCCTGAAGCTTCCGACACTCTTGCTGAGTTTTACTCAATTCTTCTTCCATTTCAGCATGAGACCTCTTCCTAGAACTGGTTGCATCAGAAGTTTCCCCTTGAGCTTCCTTGAGTCCGCGAGCTAAGTCGGCCCTTTCTTGATCTGCCCAATAAAGTTTCATCCCCGCCTCACGGTCTTTTGCACGAAGCTGAATATTCTCAACATGAACTTGGGTGAACATCTCGGTAGGCACCGTGTTACTCAGAACAACAGGAGGTTGTTCGTATAGAGGAGCCGACCTTGCAAATGGTAACCTTAAGATCTTAATCCTGGCTTTAACCCGCTCCAGGTAAGGAACCCTATAAATAGGAACCTTCTTGCCCAAAGTAGTTCTATCCTTCTTATGAATTCCCTTCCAAGCACTTGTCACTCTTTTCAACATCTCAGGATCACTTCCTCTAGCGAAATACACTGATTCAGACACCTCCTCAACCTTTGGTGGTCCATCCATTGCATATCCCAATTGACGATAAGCAAGCACAGGATTATAGTTGATACACCCCTTAGTTCCTATGAGGGGAACATTAGGGAAATCTCCGCAGCTAGTGATAATACTTCATATTTCCCCCATGTCATAATTGCACCAGATATCAAATGAAGTAAGGTTGACAAGCCTTGATGACCATCAGAGAGAATGCTTGGTATCCACAAAGGGGCCACTTAGTGGTAGATGTAACTTAAACCATTGATACAACATCGAATGGCATAAACTTACATTACCACCTTTTCCATGCCTGGAATGAATGGTGTAAAGAGTATCTGCTAAGAGTGTCGGTATCGGGTTCTTGTTTCTAAAAACACAAATAGCCGCCAAATCCACAAAATATCTCTTGCAAGGGAAGAGGACGATCCCGTATATCATGAGAGCAAACAGAGAACTGAAGTCATTCCAATTGCCTTTCTTTTCCCAGTCTTCAGCTTTCTTCACTAAGAAATCCAAATAAAACCCTGTAGTACCCTCACTCGACTTCCAATTGTCTTTCACCTCTTTCCAACTCAAACGGAGAATTTCAGCAATAACTTTGAACTTCGGCTTCTCCGATACTTGGATAAAAGGTACTTCATCAGACAACTTGATATTAAGTAGGTACGCGTACTCTTCTAAGGTGGGAATCAGTTGATAATCTTGAAAAGTAAAACACCATAATTCTTTGTCATAGAACTGGAGGAGAGTGATCAAAGCCATCGGGTTAACTGGCGTATTAAGGACTAGTAACAAGTTGCCATAAGTTTTGTTGAAATTACTCAGAACATCACCCTTCAGATAAGAACTCAAGCTCTTCAATTCGGACATATTAATAGTAGGAATCTGATAAGAGAAAGTATTCCAGGTAAGCTCTTTAACACGAACTGAATCACACTCAACTGGAGGGAGACCGGCCATTTCTGATGGAAAGAAGACTCTTGAATGTCCCTGGAAAATGACATGCGCATGCTAGTTATTTTTTTTTATACATCATTTTTTTAAGAAATAAATATGCTATGATGCAACATGACAAGATCAAAGTTTCACATTGGATCATGGCTGGACCATTACAAAACAACACCACTCAAGATCACAAGAGAAACTCGAGGCTTCAAAACTAAACATGGGAACCCGAGTCACCTTCGCAACCCAAAGTCACCAACAGTACCTGTACCTGTAAGAAAAGGTTTCCCCGCCCCTCTCACGGATGTAGTCTAGGTCAAGGTAAGGATAAAAGCCAAATCAGAGTATGAGAGCTTGAATGTCGGTATCATCATACGATAACACCTATCTGAACTTCCTCCGAAGTCATGGGTCTCATGGTCAAGTCTACAAAGCATCTGCCACATAGCTGCCATGGCCACTCTATTCCTAGTTCCCATGGAATTCACTCATAGCCTGGGTATGGGGCCTTTTACCTCATGGAACAACCCACCCACCAAGAAATCCAGAATCCAAACAGTCCAGCCAAATCCAGTATGCAGAAAGTAAAGCACACATAGGATGCAATGCAAACAGATAAATATGCAAAGCGGTAAAATAAGCACCCAAGAAGAAAATAAACAAGATCTAGGATCGACTCTGGGATGGACCAGCAAAAGGTCAATTTGTCCCTAGTGAAGTCGCCAGCTGAAACTATGCGGCCGAGACCTATCATCTGGATGTTAATTAAACATCAATGAAGTCGCCACCGAACGTCTTTTATCCCGACAAAAGGGAAAGGTAAACATCGAGGAAACCTGAAAAGGGATAAATCACAGTCTTTCGACCGAGAGATCGGGTAAGGGAGTCGGTTATGCAAAGGGAAGGTATTAGCACCCCATGCGCCCGTAGTACTCTACGATATCCACTCTTGTTGTCTAATCTAATGGGTGTGGTTAAATCCTATGTCTATGGCTTAAAACTGAAAAGGGAATGCATGCGAAAGAAAAAGAAAATAATGTAGGGAAAGTAAAAGTTGTGCTCGGTTGGGCCCTACCCCTTTGCCTATGTATCCCTTTTAAGGAATCAGAGCAGTCGTAGTTCGGCTTATGTGTTTTGGTTGGTTTGTGTTTTTTAATTAAGACGGACAAAGACAGTCAAGATGGCAAAACATCAAATAAAACAACAAACAAATGAGATGGTAAAACATCGGCTAAATAATAACAAAGTAACATGTCAAAGATGGCGAAACATCAATAAAACGGATGATAAAACATCACACCTAACAATGATATTAAGAATCAAAGTAGGATACCAAACATGTGCGATGACGAAACATCGGCTTCAAACAAATGTGCGATGGCGAAACATTGGCTAAAAGGTAAGAAAGTATCATTGGTAAAGATGGCGAAACATCAATAAAACGGATGACAAAATATCACACCTAACAATGATATTGAGAATCAAAGTAGGATAACAAACATGTGCGATAGCGAAACATCGGCTTCAAACAAATGTGTGATGGCGAAACATCGGCTAAAAGGTAACAAAGTATCATGGTAAAGATGGCGAAACATCAATAAAATGGATGACAAAACATCACACCTAACGATGATATTGATAATCAAAGTAGGATAACAAACATGTGTGATGGCGAAACATTGGCTTCAAACAAATGTGCGATGGCGAAACATCGGTTATAAGATAACAAGGTATCATTGCAAAGATGGCGAAACATCAATAAAACAGATGACAAAACATCACACCTAACGACGATAGTGAGAATCAAAGTAGGATAACAAACATGTGCGATGGAGAAACATCGGCTTAAAACAAATGTGCGATGGAGAAACATCGGCTAAAAGGTAACAAAGTATCATGGTAAAGATGGAGAAACATCAATAAAACGGATGACAAAACATCACACCCAACGATGATATTAAGAATCAAAGTAGGATAACAAACATGTGCGATGGTGAAACATTGACTTCAAGATGACATAGACAAAGTAAGATTGGTTTGTATCTTTTACTTTGAAGAAGAGTTTGGGTTCATTAGAATTGTCTTATGATTTTCCAAGAAACAAATTTTTGTTTTAAGATGCCAAAATGCAAAGAAAGAGAAACAACTAAGGGAAACTAGCCTAGCACTATCCCTAGTGTTATCATACAATGGTTGACCCTAAGGTTGAGGATAAAGGGAAGATCCTATCCTAATTTGTATGTTAAAGGGAACTCAATAAAACTATCCTATAGGGAACATGCAATGAGAGCGAAGTCGTGATCTCAATGTCTAAATTGAGTGACTCATCGATCAACAATTAAAGAGGAAAAGCAATAAACATCCTATAGGGAACATGCAATGAGAGCGAAGTCGTGATCTCAATATCTAAATTGAGTTACTCTTCGATCAACAATTAAAGAGGAAAAGCAATAAACATCCTATAGGGAACATGCAATGAGAGCGAAGTCGTGATCTCAATATCTAAATTGAGTGACTCATCGATCAATAATCACAACACATGCATCAGATAAAAAACCAGAGGGCCTCCTGACATATATCAGCAACAGAGATCTCATCATGCAACCAGAGAATTATGCAAAATGAAAATGGGAGAAAGGAAGTAGTACAATACCAAACAGATAACAATTTGTAGTAATCAAGCAAGAATAAAAGAAACCCAGAGAAACTTCAAGCAAGCTGGCATCAGTAAACAAATTGAGTCAGGAGTCTATCAGATATGAACAAGTCCCAGGGGCAATGTATGGCATTCACAATCATATGTATATATATCCTGTATAAACCATCAATCATTCCAAGCACAAAAAACAATGCCAATATAATAGATTGTGTTCCACAAATAAAGTGAAACACAAAAAAACCTTTAGCCAGAAGTGGCAACTTTTCTCAGAGTACCTCGCACATTCAACAACCAAGTTAGTAT
This sequence comes from Vicia faba, assembly GCA_948472305.1. NCBI lineage: Eukaryota > Viridiplantae > Streptophyta > Magnoliopsida > Fabales > Fabaceae > Vicia > Vicia faba. The sequence goes on along the minus strand of OX451736.1, from coordinate 634,830,833 downwards.
TCCACAAGGTGAAAAAGTGAGAACAAACATGATGGCTTTTAAACATGATAAAAAAAGAAGAAACAAGCATATGCATAGATTAGGTTAAGAAAAGCAGGGGAATGTTGCTGCTTTCTATCACCATGTTGAATTGACAATTGAAATTCAATCAAGGATCATAAGAGCTTGAGAATAATATGAACAAATACCACGAAAGTCAGTAGCAAACACATTTCAATCATGCACAATTGATTCAAACACAACTTCATGAATACAATAGGAGATGAAACCTTAATAATGCATTAGATGGTTCAAAATATTCAAACATGAGGCTTCTAAGTGAAATGGCTTGAGCTAACATGGACAAGTCAGAACCAACATGATCATTAGGTTCCCAATTATAGGCCTTACTCAAGTTCATTGGCCATCCAACAAATTGCAACAAGACATGCAAACATAATTGGGCACCTTCACTTCAAAATAATACCAAAAATAGAAACAAGGATCCATAATTCAAACCAAAAATATCTTAACATCTTGGAAGTGTTTAGAAGTCAGAATGCAAGCCATAAGTTCATGAATGATTAGGGAGGAAGCCAAATGAAGTGCAAAGTTTAAGACTAGTTGGCAAAAACACCAAACTAGACAAGTTTTCAAAATTATTTGTGGAAAAATGTAAAACCAAGTCAAATAATTCAAGAAAAATGGTTTTCAAATTCCCAACACATTCATGAACCATGATCAAAACCTGAAATCCAATAAAAGTCCAAGGCACACAAATTTGGAACATGAAACTTGCACCATAAGCAACAAAACCCTAGATTTTGACTTTTAATCCTAAATATTAATTAAATAGGATCAAAACCCAAACAAATCAAACTAAGGTCATGCAAAATATCAAGAAACCCTAAATGTCAGAAAATATATTTTTTCATATTTTTTTTGAATTAGGAAAAGCCAAGAAAGAAATTAATATTCAAACAATTATGCAAATAACAAATATTCACACATCAAAAAAGTATTTAAATCAAAAAATCATAAAAATGGCTAACCAAAATTATATTCAAATATTAGAGCCAAAAACACACATCCCTGAATTTTTGTGAATTTTTTGGATAAAAGGAAAATATTAAAAATAAGAAAACAAACAATTAATAACAAAATTATTATTTAAAGGCAAGAAAATACAAACCATAACCAAAAATCATGAAAAAGGTCAAAGTAAAAATATATTCAGATTCTATGATTAAAAACAAGATTACATGATTTTTTTGGGAATTTTTGAATTAATAAAATTATTAAAAATAAAAAAACAAACAAATATTACAAATAACCTTTTGAGATTAAATTTTTCATCAAAATTAAGAAAAATGATCAACCAAAGTCAGAATCAATTTTCACATTATTTTGTGGTTCTCAAATAATTTTTGTGGATTTTTTTGATCAATAAAACTAATAAAATAAAAATAAACCTTGAATAATTAATTAATTAAACCTATGAACTTTTTAAACCAATCAGATTATTAAAAAAAATCCAAAAAAAATATGACAAATACTAGAAAATAATATTGACCTATGGTAATTTTTTTGGTTATTTTTGTATGTGTTCTGATCAGAAAACAAAATTAAACAAAATGCTAAATAAAACAAAAATTCAAATAAACCAAAAAATTCAAACAAGCCAATTATGACGTGCCACCACATCATCTTCAACCTCTAGAAATTCAAAATACGCGCGCATATCTCAGGCTTAGGAGTCATGTTCAGATCAGTATAACTCACTCGATTTTGCATTATTTTTCATGGAATAAAAGGCAAATCAAAGCTAGCATTTCATACTACAAATTGCAATTGGAATCAAGTCGAATCATCAACCACACTGTCTACAATCAAGCCATGAATATGAACAAAATCACTCTGAATCGCGATTTTCAGAACATCCAATCATGCATAATTCACCAAATTAAATGCTATTAAGCTCCAGACACATTTCATTAACATCAAACAACATGATTATGAACTTAAATCACACGAGGCATGGCTAGAAATCAGAATTCAAAGTTGAGAATTCAAACCTTTGAGAAAAAATGGATCTACTGTCTCCTTCACTCCAGTTGCAATCCAAGCCTCGATCTACAATCCTTATCACTTGGAGAAGAGAATGCAAGAAGAATTGGCCAAAACGCGCAAGGGAGATGGAAGAATTCAAGAAAAAAGCAGAGCAACCAGTTATGGAGTTTCTGACTTTGATTGTTGAAATGAAGCACGAACCCTTCTTATTGAGGCTTGCTTCTCAATATATAGAGCATCAAGAGGAGGGTAGGATAGGTTTTTCGCGCTGAAAGCCCTTGGAATCAAAGAAATTTTCTTTTGGCCAAAATCAAGTATGCATATGCATCCTTCAAATCCCTTGTGCGTTGGCTTGCTTTTTGCGTGCATTTTAATCCATTTGTCCCCAGGAAGAGATTAGCAACAAGATTAGGACTTAAATCCTTGCATTAAGCTAGTGTTGGTGATTAGGCAATTTTGAGCAAGTTTATCATTTTTTCAATGTAACATGTGCAATACCATATGGGGCACGAAATAGCAAGTGTGACGGGCCTCAGCATGTCACAAACTACCAATTGGATTGATTAGAAGCAAGAGGAATGGCTAAAACTTTAGTTTGCAAGAAATGGCCATTTTGCATATTTGTCAAGTTTCACTAAAATGCCACAAAATTCCAAAACTCACAACTTGCTCATACTTTTGAATTTTGGCACAAATAAGCACAATTTGGAAAGGTATTGAAAAGATATACAAACCCTTAGTTTATAGTTTTTGCAAATTAATCCATTTAGTTCTCAAAATTTGGCTTGAAATTCACTAATTTTAGAAAATGACCTATAATTTTGTAACTTCAAAAGTTCATAACTCTTGATTCCTTGCCAATATGGACATGAGACCAAAAGGAGGTGAAGTATCATTCCCTTAGCTTTCCAAACATATTTCATTTGCATCTTCTTGATCAAGGATGAATAAAATGTGATTTTTTGAAATTAGGTCCTCATTTTCCAAAATTAGAAACTTTTAGGGTTTCTTCAAGAACAAGTTTCAACCCAAACTTCAATCTCCTTGATCCAATGACCAAAATGGACTTGAAATATGAAAAGTGCATTCTTGAATTGATGGTTGGCCAAAAATTCCCTTGGTCAACCTTGACTTTGACTGATTTTGACCAAAATGACAATTTTGCCCTTCTGAATTAATTGATACACTTTCCTTCAAAATTGATGATTAAAACTTCAAACATATGATCTTTCAAACATATAGAGTCCATGTGAAAAGTTTCACTTCAAAATTCTCAAGAAATCTTGATGAAATCCCAAACCCTAGTTTTGTTCAACACATTAGGAGACTGATGAACCATCTTCAAAACTTCAAATCCTCTGGGCCTCTTGACCAATATCTTGTACAAAGACCTTTCAAATATCAAAGAAATGTTGTAGCTCCAAAAATCAAGACTTGTACACTGGCCAATAGCCTTGCTCAAACAAAACTCTAATTTGACTGGTGAATCCAAAGGGTGATTCTCCTTGTGATCAAACACAAACTTCAATCCTCTGATGATCCAAAGGGATGGATAAAATTATTGAGATATGCAATAACCTTTGAGCTTGAAAGATCCAAAGGTTTGGATGGTAAGATATTTCTTGAGCAACTTGCCAATTCAATCAGCCTTCAAAGCTTGAGGAAGACTTGATAACCAAAGTACTTTGATCCCATCACAACGTATGGATGCAATGCAATATGATATTCATGATGAAACATAAGCCAAAATAAAGAGGGTAAATTTTGGGGTACAACAGGTAGAAGGTGGAATTAACATTGTTCATAAAAAACACAAAACAAACAAAAACAAGTGAGCCAAACTACGATAATTCTGATTCCTCAAAAAGGATACGTAGGCATTGGGGTAGGGCCTAAGCGAGAACAAATTTATTTTCCCTACATTATTTTCTCCTTTCTTTTGCATGAATTATTTCTTAGTAATAAGCAGTAAGCATAGATTAGACACACCCATAAGATAGGTAACACGAGTGGATATCGTAGAGTACTACGAGCGTATGGGGTGCTAATACCTTCCCCTCGTGTAACAGACTCTCTTATCCGACCTCTCGGTCGCAAGACCGTGACTTCTCCCTTTTCAGATTTTCTTGATGTTTAACTTTTACTTCATGTGGGATAAAAGATGTTCGATGGCGACTTTATTTTTTGATGATTTCCAGCCGGTTGTTTCAACTGGAGACTTCACTAGGGAATGATTGACCAAATTCTGGTCCATCCAGGAGTCGTTCCTAGATCGTGTTTTCTTTTCTTCGGGTGTTTTATTTATATGATTTATAGTTTATTCATCCATACATGTTTATCTGAGCATATGTTTGCACTGCATTTTACCGCCTTACATATTGGGTATCTACTGTGCTGGTTTATGGTTTTCCATGTTGGGTGGGTGTTACAAGAGGTAAAAGGCCCAATACCCAGGCCAAGTAACAACCATAGGGGCCCTAGGAATAGAGTGGGACATGAGCGGCTAGTCGAATTTAGTTTGCTAGTGCGGTCATGTCGTCCATGCTCAGATGAGGTTACAAATGAGGTGCTATAGTTTCACGTAGGTGTTTCAACGACAGTGGCTTCAGGCGTGCCCATGATTCTGAGTTACCCTTGCCTTACCCTGACCTAGTTTTACCCATGAGTGGGGAGGAGATAATCCTTACAGGTACTGTTGGTGACTTGTTTTGATGGTGACTATTTGTTCAGATGGTGATCGTATGTTCTGTCGGCGACTATATGGTCCTCAGATTTGTTTTCTGAGTTCTAAATCTGATGTTTAAGAGGTTCTTTTGGGTTATGTTCCGGACCCTTGACCCTAAGACATGTGGCATATTCGGAAACAATACAATGGTTATCCCAATTCTGTGGAGCTTTGATCCCATGACTATTTCATACCATGAAATCATTTACTATTATGTATATACATCTCATTTCTATGGAATCTCAAAGACAAGTCTCCTCCAATTAAGCTTTCCAAGAGAAATACTTCAAAAAGAATATTTATGGATTGACTAGTCTTTGAGTTCTTTGGAAATGAAGGATGACATATGCACTCATATTATCATGCATTTCATTGTTCATGTCAGAAGCTTATTGGGGCCCTTCTTTTCATTTTGAGTCCAGAATCAACAATAACGACTTCTCTACATCGTACCACATTCGCACCAATCAACAAAGACTTATGGATCTCTTTGAACAAAATCACAATACTCTCCACAGGGACATGTATATTATGAGTGGTAAAATGGATCAAATTTTCAATATTCTCCAAGTTGTTGTTAAATGTCAGGAAGAGCTTCGTCAAAGTTTTGCCAAGATTGCAAAGGCTTTCTCTTCCACTTCTATTGGGTTTCCTAATCCTCCTAATAAGATTCCCGAAGCTGCTATTGTTGGGATTACTCCTGATAATCCAGTGTTTCAAAAGAAGGTGGTTGATAACTATGGAAACAACGTTGATCTTAATGGACCACCAGATGATCCCACTGTTGATCCTGCTGAAACTACTAAAATGCATCATGTTACTAAGGAGCGTCTTGATGCCATGGAAACTTCTAAGATTTCTGGTTTCAATGCCACTACCATATTCCTAGTACATGAGATTGTTATCCCTTCATAGTTCAAGATTCCTGATTTTGACAAATACAAGGGTGATAGTTTTCCATAAGGTCATCTTTGGCACTACTATGGCAAGATGTGGGCTTATGCTAATAATGAACCATTTCTCATGCACTTCTTTCAAGACAACTTGACTAGGAGACCATTAGAATGGTATATCCACTTAAAGACAACTCATGTCAATACTTTGGGGAGAGCTTGATGATGCTTTATTGAAACATTACCACCATGACACTCTATAGTTCCTAGTCGTGCACAACTTCAGGGTTTGGCGAAGAAATCTGAAGAGTCCTTCAAAGAGTACACCCAGAGGTGGCGTGGATTAGCTGTAAGGGTTCAACCTCCTCTCTTGGATCGTGAATTGACTGATTTGTTAGTAGGAACCTTGCAAGACCCATATCTCCAACACTTTTTTGGTAGTACTTCAACTTCCTTTTCTGACTTGGTTACCATTGGAGAATGTATTGAAGATGACCTCAAGTCAGGAAAAATTCAGGGTGTATCTAGTGCTATCAGTGGAAGTAACAAGAAACATTACTTTGGCCCTCCCAAGAAGAAAGAAATAGAGGTTAATCTTAATATCGACAAAGGGAAGGCCCCAACCTATCATCAAGATCAAGCTCCATACCGCTAGACATCGATTGTTCATCCTAATCGGTATGTTCCTCGAGCATATGCTACAATTTCAGCTCAACAACCTAGGGTGGCAAGGAATTAACTAATCCCTCATCAACATCAATGCTTACATAGACATCCGTATGTTCAGCAAACACGATATACACCACTTCAACTGAATCAACAACCCCTGGGGTAACAAGGACATAAGAGGAAGAAAGGTCCTGAAAGAAGGATGGATCTTATACCTATGCCTTATGCTCAACTCCTCCCCCATTTGTCAAGAGGCCAGTTAGTTTAGCTGAGAGTTCTTGGTTCTCCTTCAGATCCTCCCCCTTGGATTTATGATGCCAATGCTCATTGTGAATTCCATTCAGGGGCCCCAGGCCACACAATTGAGAATTGTAGGGCATTGAAACAAAGCATTCTGGACCTCCTTAATGCCAAAGCTATCATATTTACTCCAAAGGGTCTAATAATGGATTGAATCCTCTCGCTAAAATAGGTGTCAAGACTACAAAGAGTATCCCCTCAAATAAGTCAAGCCCGAAGAAGACTCAACAACATAGAAATTTCTACTTTCATTTGTATTCTCAATTGTAATCTTTCTTATTTTTTCAATACTTTCTTGTATGAAAAACTGTTTGTTTTTAATATTAAATTACAGTGCATTGAATATGATTTTCTTGAACTAATCCATTTGTATTCACTCATTTACGCATTTATTATTTTACTATGCTTTTGATACTCAACTCTTGTTAATAAAGTAAAACATCTGGAGGGAGGATGATGAGAGATATACCTAGAATCTCAAACGGTATGCTTTTGAATAAAACCCTGCTGACGATGTACATGCCTTATTTCAATTCTTAAACATCAGTGATATAAGGGAGATAGACCCTCGTTAACCCCTTTGAGCCTTAGAAGTAGGAGTTTCTTTTCTGTTCGAAAAAAAACCCTCATTTTAACCCTGGGGCGGGTAGTGTTCAGTTAATCTGATCTAGCATTCAGAACTCATCGGGAGTGCGCATCTAAGGATACAACAATGGTTATCCATCAAAAGGCCGAGGAAAATCAGAACCACAATGGTTAAGTTTCACTTATCAGGAGTGTGTGTCAATTAAAGATATCCCATTGGATATCTCTCACACATCTCTCGCACATTAAGAAGTCGAGATTAGATGATGATACAATAATGGCTATCCCTCATCTACCAAAGACTCGGGAAGTCACAATCACTTCCAACAAATCAAAAACAACATAAAGATCAATGACTTGTTCAAAATGTAAAGAATGAATAAGAAGGAAACAAAAAGCCCCGATAAGTTGAAACTTGAAAACAAGTCGCTTAGGCAAAATTTAGGGCATCCCGCTGGACTTCTAAATCGAAACTCAAAAGAATTTGTCTAGGAAAAGTTATGGAAAGAGAGAAAGAAATTGAAAAGCCTAAACGGCGAGACAAGGATTACCAATAAAAATCCTCAGCAAAGAATAAGGTTGTGTGATCAGATAGCTAAATTAGAAGTTAGTGACTATCGCGTCCAAGAAGTCCATATGGCTCCTCAACCATCGCAAACTCTTCTCGAGAGATGAATGGTTGTATCGAGTTTTAACTGAATGTAGGAATGGATAACATCATGGAGAATGGGTGGGCACCAAATAATTTTGAGCCTTAAATCCTTTTTTCCAAAAACTGTGAACCAAGCCACATTAGAACCCTTGAAAGTCCTAACTGAAGCACGAGTTAATTCGAAAGCAGTACCGCGATGAGAGTATCGTAATATAACTCCTAAGAGGATTGAAAAAACGTTTGAGTTGGTATCACTCCATCTTTTATTTTCCTTCACACAAGAAAAACTTGATGTTTTGACATCTTTTCAATAAACGTTTTTAAAAATTCAAGACAAGCATAAGATTTGCATTAGAATTATCATTCTTAGATAAACATTCTTTGCATGTGAATGAGTGCTTAAACATCAAGTAAGCTTGCAGGATGAGCATAAAATGAAAACTTGATTATCCCAAGGGACAAATTTCTTCAGAAATCTATCGAAAAGTAAATCATCTTAAAGAATGATCTTATTCTGTGGCAGACTTTTAGTGACTCTGTTAAGTAAAAGAAGACCAACATGAGAATACTCTGTAGAGTAAGAGTTCAGTTAATCTGAGGCTATCACGTCGATAAATCTCTTTAGGCTTGACCAATCTTAAGCTATCACATCGATAAATCTCAAGTTTCCATCAATCAGGGTCAATCGCGTCGAGAAATCTATTCAGAATTCACTCAACCTGAGGCAATCACATCGAGAAATCTATTCAGAATTCACTCAACCTAGGAAAGTCATGTCGAGAAATCTATTCAGAATTCATTAAACCTAGGGCAGTCACGTTGAGAAATCTATTCAGAATTCATTCAACCTGGGGCAGTCACGTTGAGATTCGATAAATCACTTCAAGAAAGCTGTAATCAAGAGCAGTTTATTTCGTGACTCAAGACATTGGGGAAGGCCACCTCATATCTTATTATGCCACAAATATTTTGGTCTTTTATTCAATATAGATTCTTTCACGAATTCCACAGGCAGGGGAATTCCTCATTCGTACTCACAAATCTGCTCAAGCCAATAATGCTAAAAGCATCATAACAGTCATCTTAACCTGGCCAGCGCGCGAAGCCACCTTCATCTGCAACAAACAATTTCAAACCTGGTTCCCCAAGTGAATTCAGAAATTTCGGAGTTGCCGTTTGACTTGGCACACGCAAGTGCATCCCAATGGAGTAAACCAGGGCATCCCTAGTGGAGTAAACCGGGCATTCACAGAGCTAAAACGGGGCATTCATAGGTGTCCATGCCAATCATTTTATCCCCAAGTGATTCAAGAGTTAATTCCCCAGTGTGGTGTAAACTTGGGGCATGTATTCAAGAGATCTACATGGTCTTCAGTATATCTTCCCCTGTAATACAATTCAGAGTTCAGCGGCGTACTGAAGATTTTCTTCGTCATCAATTCAACCTTCAGCAGAGTCACAAATAATCTTCAGTATCACGAGTTACCCAGTGAAAATCATTATAAGTATTTCCAGTGATCCTTGGTACCGCAAGTTTCTAGTGCTGATACGTATTGACATCCCTAGTGATGAACAACAGTTAATAATGAGCCTTCACTTATCCCCATGAAGTCTGTGATACGGTGGGAGAACTGACTAGGGTTTTGCGTTTGTTTTCGCAAATGTTTCGGTTGAGCAAGAGTCGCCACCGACTTTTTATTTTATCCTAAGGAAAGGTTTAAAAAGCACAGCAAAAACCTTTGAGATATTTTCTTGGGTTCGGGGAGTAGATTATAGAAAGGGAAGTTATTAGCACCCTTTCTATCCATGGTTATCCATGGGCTCTTAGGTACTTGCTTAGATCAACTTGCCTTGGTTTTTTCAATTGTTTGAAATGGTGCTTGGTGTGTGGTTTTGAAAATGTTTTGAAAAGATGCCTTGTATAGGCTACCCTTGTAACAATTCTTTACTCGAATGTTTTACAAAAGGTGTTTTGTCTTTTGAAAAGATGTTTCAAGGTTTTTTTGAAAGTTTGTTTTGAAAGTATTTGTGAAGTGTGGTTTGAAATTAGGCAAGTGTTTTCTTTGCAAATTGACAAGTACCTAAGAGTTATCTACCCTAAAGTTTTCTCAAAGATTCTTGTTATGTTTTAAACCTTTTGACAATTTTGTTCCACCATTGTATTTGGTGGACAACCTTGCATTAGGAGGTGAAAGGGACGGGCGCGGGTCATCGTTTTAGACCATAATTGCAATAGTGTTAAATGTCTTTGGGCAATTTTTTCTTTGAAAGGGATTTGATCATTTTAGGCAACTTTTTGAAAGCGTCATCGAGGGGCTTATGATCATTTGATTGTTTGTTTTACCCAAAGAAACCCAACATGCAATATGGCCCAATTTATTTGAAGGCAACAAAGTGGAATACCCTAGGGGTGCAAGTGTGAGATGTGTTGTCCATTTTCATGCTTGTTTATCTTGAGATTAGGTCAAACTATTTTGTTCGTTTTATTCGCATACAAACCCTAATTCTAGCATGGTATATTTAGAAAGCGTTAAAATGCGAAAAAATAAAATTCCTACACTATTACAACACAATAATATGGGGAGGGGGGTACAAATGTTCAAATGGGGGGATATTTAGACAAGAAATTAAATCTAGCTATTACATCATTTTCTTTGAATATTTACATTATAATTAAAAGCATAAATTAAATGGAAATGAAATAAATATGCAAGATGTAAAAGAATTTTTATATGTATGAAAAAGTATTATTTATGTAAAATAAAAAAAGAAATAAAAAAGGTATTATTTTTGGAGTATTTTCATATTTAAGGCAAAACCCTAATTTTAATCCAAAGGGTATTAATTATTTAATATATATAATATTTACTATTTATATACAAAGAATAAAATAAAAATGAAGTATATTTGTAAAAAATGTATTTTTTAGTGTTAAATGTTAATAAAATAAAAATATGTATATTTTTGGTATTTTATCCTAAGTGTATTAATATATATATATATATATATATATATATATATATATATATATATATATATATATATATATATATATATATATATATATATATATATATATATATATATATATATATATATATATATATATATATATATATATATATATATATATATATATATATATATATATATATATATATATATATATATATATATATATATATATATATATATATATATATATATATATCTTTATTATTTACTAAATAAATATTATATATATATATAAATAATAATAATTAATATTTATTAAAAAAGTATGTTTTGTATAAAAATATTTCAAGAAGATAAAACAAAATAAAAATAAAAATAAAATGTGTTTACATTATTTTTCTCTATTTATTCTAAATAATATATTATTTACTTATTTGTATACAATTATCAATATAATCCAATAAATGTCTAAAAAATATAAAAATGATGCAAAAATATTTTTTATGTTTTTAATATGATAAGAAAAAATAAATGAGTCAGAATGAAAAAGGAAAAATCAAGAAATCATAAAAATACACAAAATGGGCTTGGGGGGTATGAAAATGGAAATAGGGTGTGAAAAGAAAAGACCACACAGGCCCAGCCCATGTGGCTTCTTCTTCAACCTTCAGACAAAAATTGTCCAAAACGCCGCCTGTTCTTCCAGTTCAAACATCCTGATTCCTTGATCTTTTGCACAAACTTTCAACACAAAAAATGTTAAGCATGGAATCACGATTCCAAATATGTAAAGAACACCTCCTAACTCTCAGAAATGAGAGAGAATTTTGACATTCCCAATTCCTGACCTAAGTTTTCTGCCATTTTCAAACCTTAAATTCTCACAGCTCAAGCAAAAGAAATGAAAAGTAAAAGCATGTACAGGTTCAGTGGCATGAGTAGAACATTTCTTATTCACAAACCTAGAGCTAATGATGCCTATACTAAGAGTTAGAAGTTCACCAAAGTACCTGTTCAGTTGAAGTTCTATCTGGCAATGGGGAAGCTTTCAGTGCAAGGTAATGGTTGGTATAGCTTCCTTGAGGTGTGGTGATGCTGTTCCAATATTTACTTTGCCTTGAGACACCTTGAATCGAGCTGTGGAACTTCAACTGCAAAATGAAAAAGTGAAAATGGTGGAACTTGTTAGAGGAATTACAGGTTGTGTTTCAAGTCTTGGTTAGCTTGCATAGATGGTATGGAAGGTGTGTGAACTGGTTTGGGCAAGAAAGCTTGAGAGGAATGAGAGATGACACTCAAACTGCAGGCCCTGCCCTGTTCTTGCAGTTTGAAGGTGATTATGGGATTGGGAGTGTATGAGGGATGTTAGGGTCGTGTACTAGCTTAGTTGGGATGTCCTGGATGTGTTTTACAAGTTTGCTTAAGTGTTTGTAAGCTGATATGAGAGTTGTCTTACAAAATGCAATGTTACTTACACTTTAAGCAACAAATGCTCAAGTTGTGTTCTAGGTCAGTAGAGGCCCCCTAATGTGCTGCATAATCTCTCCTTGATCAGAGTGTTTTGCTCATAATCTTGTGCCAATTAGATCTCATCTGTACTTGTGGATTTGCACCATGACATAAAGTGAAACTTTTGCAAAAATGGATATAATGCTTTTTCCAATTTGGGATTAATCCTTTAGGCAATGCTTGAACTCATGAAACAAGGCCTTAGCACAATGAACATGCATTAAATTATTGAGTGTTGGATGGTTTAAGGACCTGTAATCAAGGGGCATGCTGGTTTGAGAAGTTTGCACAAATTATGAACATGGAAAATAGCCAATTCAAAAGTGAGTTTTTGCCATATTGTGAAATTCGATTCTCTCAAGTTATGAGGTTGTTTGAGAAGTTCTTGGACATTTTGGAAAGCTTGGAATGTGTACTACAATCCATCTTTTAAATGCAAATTGAAATTCCAAGTGGAAGTGTATGGAAAATGGCCTTGAAGTTGGGTAGAAAACCTTGTCAAAATAGGTTAAAATTTCACTAAGTTAAGAATGGTTTAGTGCCCTTATTCAAAAATTTGTAACTTGAGATACAAGCCTCATTTGGGAAAACTTTGTGAATCAAAGTTGTAGATTATGCAACAAGCTACAACTTTCATGTTTTGACTTTTGTTTGAATCCAAATAGATCTTGGTGAGAAAGTGGGGCAAAGTTGGGAAAAAATTAGGGTTTTTCATAACTTAGAAAAATTCTAAGTTATGAAAAATTCCCATTTCAAACCCTAATTTGCAAATTTTGATTTCTTGGCGAACAAGTTTCATGATTTGGCATGTTTTGATGAAAAATGAATCTTGACTCTTGATTTTGACCAAAAGGTCAAAGTTTGACTTTTCAGTATACAGTCAAAATTGATCAATTGACTAGGAAATTCAACTGTCAATCTTGTGTACTTGGGATCTTTTGAACTTGTTGAGCATGTCAAGACAATTCCATGGGGTCCTTGAGTCCATATGTGAGCTTGATTTGCCATTGGCTAGGTCAAACAGTCAAAAATTGCCTTTGTGCAGTCAAAACCCTAAAAATGACCATTTTGCCCTTTTGGTGATCTGATCAAATTTCTTGTGGAATTGTGATCCAAACTTGATCAAATGGTCCATGTGAGTTCATAATGTTGATGTGGGTCAATTTTCATGAGATTTGACTGTCAATTGGCCACAGTTGACTTTTTCCACAATACAGCTGATTTCTAGGTCAACTGTCCAATTGACTGGGCAAAATTTGGAATCAAGACTTGAAACTTGGTATGGATAAACTTGGGAGTCCAACATGAAGCATGAAAGTCATCTTAGGCATTTTAGGTCAAAACATCTTTGTGCAAACACCAACCCTAATTAGGGTCAACAGTGCAAGGAGAAGTCTTTGAGCAGATGAAACCCTAACTGGATCTTGAGCTTCAAGGGCTTTGTGGTGAGAAATCAATGAGAAATGGGAGGGCAAATTTTAGGGTACAACAGTTTCCCCTGTTCAATCTTATTGAATCCGAAGAGTTAGATTGGCAAGTTTGCCTTTCGTGACTCGAGGGTAAAAGGAGATTGGACACTAGAGTGCCCGGAAATTTACACTCGTCAAAGCAATGGATGTGGGAATGGGCTTAGAGATGCCATTCGGAGATGGGCTTAGAGATGCCATCTTGAGGGGTGACAGTAACTTTTCGGAGATGGGCTTAAAGATGCCATTTGGAATGAGTATCAGGAAGGCGTCCATGCTTTGGACCATCTTCGAACTGGGGGTCTGAATAAGCAATAGATTAACATCCGTTGTTGGGAGGAATCCGTAAACTGTTTTCAAAGGTTGCATCTGAACAAGTGATAGATTAACATCCGTTGTTGGGAAGAAACCATAGACTGTTTTCAGAAGTCTGGAGAAGAAACTGAACAAGCGATAGGTTAACATCCGTTACTTGGAGAACCCGTAAACTGTTTTCAGAAGTCTTGGAGTTGAATAAGCAATAGAGCAGCATCCGTTGTTGGGAAGCGTCCGTAAACTGTTTTCAAAGGTTGCATCTGAACAAGTGATAGATTAACATCCGTTGTTGGGAAGAATCCATAAACTGTTTTCAGAAATCTTAGAGTTGAATAAGCAATAGAGCAGCATCTGTTATTGGGAAGCGTCCGTAAACTGTTTTCAGAGGTTGCATCTGAACAAGTGATAGATTAACATCCGTTGTTGGGAAGAATCCATAGACTGTTTTCAGAAGTCTGGAGAAGAAACTGAACAAGCGATAGGTTAACATCCGTTACTTGGAGAACCCGTAAACTGTTTTCAGAAATCTTGAATTTTGAGGAGGAACCGGTGTAGGGTTGCTTGATGATGAGTCCGTGTAAAACTGCATCTGAAACTGTTAAGGATAGATTTTTATTCTTATCCTGAAAAGGATAAAATGTTAGCTAAACACAAAATTATGTCGCATGAAATGTATGATACAGTATATGTTATATCAATGTTTATGATATGAATGTAATGAATGCGCATGTAAGCTGATGAGCTGTCTTGCTGGGGATAGATGAATCCTGGATGGCTGAAGATAAAAGCATCTTGACTGCTGTCGGAAGAATAATTCCTTGGCTGTTACTGGGGAATAAGGAGCTTGGGTTGTATACCAAACCTCTGGGGAATTCGTGATGACTTCTACTGAGGAGTACCAATCTAGTAGGCTCATGCTGGGGATGCAAGACTGAGAATCTTCAGCTTGGCGGGAAGCATCTCGGGCGACTTCACTGGGGAACTCAAGACTTGTTCTCCTAAAACTCTGTGGGGAGAAGGTTCATTAGTCTGGCTTCGCTGGGGATTTTGAATCTTGACTCTGAGGGGAATTGAATTCCGGAGGATCCTCTGGCTAGGGGATTGTAAAGATAAGTTACGTTGGGGAATCTTGATGAACTCCGCTGGGGATAGGAAGAATTTTGGCGAGTGCGATCTTCCGTGGCAATAAGCTGAGGATAACCCAGTTATAAGCCCTTGTGAGGAATAACTTTGAATAAAACTCGGGAGAGACGTCCGTACTCCGTAGGGGATAAGCTTCCAGAATCTACTGGGGATTTCCTTTGAAGGGGTATCAAGATATCCAATTGTACCTTTGACTTATCAGTAATCCTCTTTCTTGGTTCATAAGGAAATGATTATGTTCAAATGCATATGCCTATTTAACAAAACATTGGACGTTTCTCTAAATAAAACAAACAGTGCAAGAGAAAAGAAAAGGAAATGACACAAATTTCTGAGAAAAGTATTTGTATTTAATTTCTATGAGTATATTTGTACAAAGGAGACAATCATCCTAGGAAGAGGATTTTGTCATAAATATTGAAAGATTTATACAAAATAAAGATGGCTATGTGAAATAATTCCATGGGATTCCATTCCACTATAGCTTTCACAACTCTGAATATTTGTCCCTTCACTGCTTCGCTTGACGATAACTGGATTGATCAGAAGCATGGAACTGGTTGATGAAGAGGTTGTCTTTGAAGTGATCCGACGAGACATAGTCATACGCTTTAATTCCCTAACTTTTGCCTGAATCGCCCTTTCGGGTTTTCGATCCACCGGGAAACCCCTTTTTGCCCAAGCCGCCCTTTCGGGTTTTCAACTTGCCGGGTGTACAGATTTTTTTGTTTTTATCCCTAATTTTTGCCTGAACCGCCCTTTCGGGTTTTCGATCCACCGGGATGCCCATTTTTGCCCAAGCCGCCCTTTCGGGTTTTCGACTTGTCGGGTCATTTTATGCGTAGTATCTTTTGACTATGTCTGCGTTCGCAGGGTGCGGCAAATTGTCGCCGTCCATGGTGGTCAGAATCATTGCACCACCAGAAAATATGCTCTTGATCACAAATGGTCCTTCATATGTAGGAGTCCATTTTCCCCTGGGATCACTTTGCGGCAAGATAATCCGCTTGATTACGAGATCTCCGACTCAATACACTTGACGTCTGACTTTCTTATTGAAGGCCATGATCATCCGCTTTTGATACGTCTGACCATGGCATATAGCAGCGAGTCGCTTTTTGTCGATCAGGTTGAGTTGATCAAGTCGGGTCTGCATCCAATCATCTTCATTCAAACCTGCATCCTTCATAATCCTTAGAGAAGGGATCTGAACTTCCATAGGCAAAACAACTTCCATGCCATAAACCAAAGAAAATGGGGTTGCCCCAGTTGAAGTACGCGTCGTCGTACGGTATCCATGCAGAGAAAACGGTAACATCTCATGCCAATCTTTGTAAGTGACTGTCATTTCCTGAATGATCTTCTTAATGTTTTTGTTCGCAGCTTCAACAGCACCGTTCATCTTCGGCCAATAGGGAGATGAATTGTGATGATAAATCTTGAACTGTTTGCACAATGCAGTGATCATTATGTTATTCAGATTTGTACCGTTGTCTGTGATGATCCTGTCTGGAACACCATACCGACATATGATATTTTGCTTGATAAAGAGGGCAACCACATTTTTAGTAACAGAGGCGAAGGAAGCTGCTTCGACCCATTTGGTGAAATAGTCAATGGCAACTAGGATGAAGCGATGTCCGTTGGAAGCCGTGGGCTTGATTTCTCCAATCATATCAATGCCCCACATTGCAAAGGGCCACGGAGCAGTCAGGACGTTGAGAGGAACCGGAGGGATACGAACTTTGTCAGCATAGACTTGACACTTGTGGCAAGTACGGGAATGTTGATGGCAGTCAGCTTCCATGGTAGACCAGTAATAGCCTGCCCTTAGGATCTTCTTAGCCATTGTATGCCCGCTCAAGTGAGTGCCGAATGTGCCGCTGTGTATATCCGTCATGATCAACTCTGCTTCATCTTTATCTACGCATCAGAGTAATACACAATCATGGCTTCGTTTGTAAAGGATGTCGTTGCTCAGGAAGAACTTAGCAGCGAATTTCCTTAAGAACTTCTTGTCATTTACGGAAGCTCCTTCAGGATAATCTCTAGTCTCGAGATACCTTTTGATTTCATAGAACCAGGGTTGTTCCACTACTTCTTCGGTATTAATCTCGTGACAATGCGCAGGTTCATCCATTCGCTCGATGGTGATTTGGGGAGCCTCGTTATCCCAGTTGAGTTTAAACATGGAGGACATTGTGGCTAGAGCATTTGCTAGCTGATTCTCTTCTCGCGGGAAATGCTCGAAGGTAATTTGCTCGAAATGAGGCAACAATGTCAGGACATGTTCTTTGTATGGGATAAGATTAGGATGCTTGGTATCCCACTCTCCTTTGATTTGACTGATAACCAAAGCCGAGTCCCCGAATACGATCAAAGATTTGATCCCCAAGTCTATAACAGCCTTGAGACCAAAGATGCAAGCTTCATACTCACCCATGTTGTTTGTGCAGCTGAAGCAAAGTCGGGCTGTGAAAGGTGTGTGACAACCTTCCGGAGAAATGAGTACCGCGCCGATACCGTTTCCAAGTGCATTTGAAGCACCATCAAAGTACAGGGTCCATCGGGATCCCTTTTCGGGTCCGTCATACGGTCCGTTACCTTCAATGTTGTCCAAATTCATGATGTCCTCGTCCGGGAAATCAAATCTCATGGATTGATAATCTTCGATAGCCTGATGAGCCAGATGGTCAGCTAGTACACTCCCTTTTATAGCTTTTTGGGTGGTGTACTGGATGTCATATTCAGTTAAGATCATTTGCCATCTAGCTATCCTTCCAGATAAAGCGGGCTTTTCGAAAATATACTTGATAGGGTCCATTTTGGAAATCAACAAGGTAGTATGAGTCAACATATACTGTCTTAGTCGGCGAGCAGCCCATACCAAAGTGCAGCAAGTTTTCTCGAGCAGTGAGTAGCGAGTCTCACAGTCGGTAAACTTTTTGCTAAGGTAATAAATAGCATGCTCTTTTCGACCAGACTCGTCATGCTGGCCCAAAACACACCCCATTGAGTTATCCAAGACGGTTAAATACATGATCAATGGTCTTCCTTCGACGGGTGGCATCAGAATAGGAAGTTCTAGCAAATACTCCTTGATTCTATCAAAAGAAGCTTGACAATCGTCGTTCCACTCGACTACCTGATCTTTTTTCAAAAGTTTGAAAATTGGCTCACAAGTGGAAGTCAGATGATAGATGAATCTGGCAATATAGTTCAAGCGCCCCAAGAATCCTTTAACCTCCTTCTCAATACGGGGAGCAGGCATCTCTTGTATTGCTTTTACTTTTTCCGGATCGACTTCAATGCCTTTGTTGCTTACAATGAATCCCAGGAGTTTACCAGACCTAACTCCAAAAGTGCATTTACTTGGATTCAACCTGAGCTTGTATTCTTTTAACCTGGCAAACAGCTTCTCCAGATGTTCAAGGTGCTCTTCCTCTGTCTGTGACCGAGTTATCATATCGTCTACGTAAACTTCAATCTCATGATGTATCATATCATGAAATAAAGCTACCATGGCGCGTTGATAAGTTACCCCTGCGTTCTTCAGCCCGAACGGCATCACCTAGTAACAGAAAGTGCCCCATTGTGTGATAAAAGTTGTTTTCTCCATATCCTCGGGGGCCATTTTGATTTGATTGTAGCCCGAGAATCCATCCATGAAGGAAAACACTTTATGTTGAGCTGTATTGTCGATCAAGATGTCAATATGAGGTAGCGGGAAATCATCTTTAGGGCCGGCCCTATTCAAATCCCGGTAGTCCACACACATCCTGACTTTGCCATCTTTCTTAGGTACTGGCACAATGTTAGCGACCCATTGAGGATAGGACGTAACAGCTAGAAAGCCATCATCGAATTGCTTCATTACTTCTGCTTTGATCTTTTCGGACATGTCAGGCCTCATTCGGCGAACTTTTTGCTTGATTGGTGGACAGTCTTCTCTTGTGGGGAGACGGTGAACCACGATGTCCGTGTCTAAACCCGACATGTCTTCATAAGACCAAGCGAAGATTTCAACATACTCATTCAATAACTGTATCAGGCTTTCCTTGACATTCGGTTTCAAATTGGCACCCAATTGCACCTCCTTCCGGTCTTCCTCGGTCCCTAAGTTGACAGTTTCTAATGACTCTTCATGCGGTAAGATGGCCCTTTCCTCTTGTTGCAGAAGTCTGGCTAGTTCCTCGGGTACTTCACAACCTTCGTCATCTTCATACTCGGCTAGATTGACCAGATCTTCAGAGTTATTGAAAGATATAGCATAATAGTCACCCATGGAATCCGGAGTGGATGGGTACCTGCATTGATGAGTGTGGGTGTGTGTAAGGGATAGCCATCCTTAAACAAAAAATGCAAAAGGAAAGAAAATGAACACAAGCAGTTTATCACATGAAAAACGTCCAATGAATCATTAAACATGGCATATGGATATGAAAAATAATCAAAACCCTTACAAGTGGACCTACATGCCTCGGGCAAGGCAGGAGGTGAAAAGATAGTGTACGGATTGTTTGAAAGTAAATATTACAGACCAAATAAGAAATGTTTAACAGATAAATTACTGATGAATAAAAGTGATGGGGACAAAGTCTTTTGCCTCCCAGTTGCTCAATCCTCCCTTGATAGTTGGATAAATCCACTCTTCAATGTTGCTCTCCTTGTCTTCATCCTCCAAAGCGTTGATTCCATAGGGAGAAATTCTGACTGGCGCCCTTTCAATCTTCACACGGCGCATAGCTTTCTGGCCAGCGGCTGTGAACCCTAATCCAAATTTTTCTGTCTTATGTGGAATGTCAGGTAACTGCCCCCATGCTGAATTCTTCCCTTCTTTTATTGCGGCCCTTGCGTCCTCCAGAGATGCCATCCTGGCCATCTGTCTCGGTGTCTCAGCTGCCAACTTTGCTACTGCTATTTCAGGAAGGACTTCTTTGAAATGTTGAAACAGTGTCTCAATGAACTCTCCTTCAACCTCCATATACCGGAAAGAATTTAAGTGGCTAATCATGTACTCTTCTTCGCCATGAACAGTAATGATCTTTCCCTTGACAGGATACTTCAACATCTGATGTAAGGAGGAGGTGACTGCCCCTGCATGGTGTATCCAAGGTCTACCCAGCAGGCAAGAGTATGATGGACGGATGTCCATCACATAGAAAGTGGATTTAAACACCTCAGTGCCTATCTTGATGGGAATTTCAACCTCTCCATGGACCATTCTCTTCGAACCATCGAAAGCTCTGACAACAATATCACTCGGCTTCAATTCCAACCCCTCACAATCTAGTCGGTCCAAGGCCTTTTTAGGCAACACATTCAGCGACGAACCAGTATCAACCAAAACATGTGCGAGAGTAGTTCCGCGACACTCGATTGAAATGTGCAAAGCATCATTGTGATTTCTTCCTTTAGGAGTTAGGTCGGCATCGGAAAACCCTAATCCATTGTCCGCAGTCAGGCTAGCCACGCAATTTTGAAATTGATCCGCAGAGGTTTCCTGGGGCACATGGGCTGCCTTCAGGAATTTTATCAGAGCTTTAGCGTGTGCTTCTGAGCAAAGTAATAGTGCCAGCATGGAAATCTTGGAGGGGGTTTGCCCCAGCTGTTCTACTACATCGTAATCACTTCTTTTGATTATCCTCAAAATCTCATCCATTTCCTTCTTGGAGGTTTCCGGGATAACCAAGGGTTGAGCCCTCGTCCTGACGGGTTCATCTTGGATTCCCTTACCTTTGTCAGCAGCGGTAGGAGAGACGGTACTAGGAACAACAACATCTTCAATCAAAGGAGTTCTAGCAGAAAGTTTTATTAGCGCAGGGACGACCTTGTCAACCGATGAGGGTCCAAAGACTGCTCTTGGAGGGGAAATCTCTAGAGAAAATATTCTCCCGCTCCTGGTGATTTTGCTGGTGCCCGCAATGTTACTAATGATGGCTTCTTCATCATCCGAACTTTCTTCAGTTATTTCTATTTGTTTGATACCATGGTAGTAGACGTCACCGCCATAGTTCCAAGGTATCGACTTCTCAGAAACATAGGGAACAGGCCCTAGCATTGTTATCTTCAAAGGAACAGATTTCGTAGCTGGTGTAATCTTAACAGGCTTTTTGACGGCCTTGGAAAGATTGGCGTGAATGGTTATGATTGAGACATCTTCAGTATGAACTGGAACAGCGGAAACTTTTTCAAACAAAATTTGTCGACTATCCATAAGGCCTTGGATGCCTTTCTTCAGTAACGGACAATCAAATGGCAGAGAGTAACAACAATAGCAGTCTTCTTTACATCCCGGGAAGATCCCGGCCCTTAACAGATTCAACTTAATGGTTAACAAAGGAGTTACCAGATCATCAACATCAGCAACATACAAATCTTCTTCAATGGCATTGACATTTCGGCCGTGCTTCGGCATGGGTGCAGATATCACATTAGGCTTCTCTGGAGCGTCAAACTCTACCTCCTTAGCCTCTATCAGGTCTTGGATTTTATGCTTAAGTGCCCAACAATCATTGGTGTCGTGTTCAACACTGTCTGAATGGTAGGCACATTTAGCATTGGCATGATAATGCGGAGAGGACGTATTCACATTCTTTGGTGCCTCCTTGATGGTGGCGAGATTCAACTTCAACAGATGGGGAAGCACTTGTGCTGGAGTCATGTTAATACGGGTGAACTGCCGTTGTGGCCGTTCCACTCGTTGTTGATTTGGTCTGGACTGGTTATAGCGAGGCTGCTCACTTGGAGTGTTTTGAATCATTACGGCCCCCACAGTTGGCCGACGCTCCGTCTTCCCTGCTCTTCTCTGAGAATATACCACAGCTGTCTCCTTCTTAAAAGGTTTCTTCTCAACACTTGCAGCAACACCCTTCTGAATCTTTCCTGACTTGATGCCAGCTTCTATTCTTTCGCCTGTTAAGATCAAATCGGTAAACCCCGCGGAAGAGTTACCAATTAGATGATTGAAAAATGGCCCAGATAGGGTCCCAAGAAACATATCAACGAGTTCACGGTCGGTTAAGGGAGGCTGCACCCTGCCAGCCAAATCCCTCCATTTTTGTGCATATTCTTTGAATCCCTCGCTTGTTCCTAGTGACATACCCTGAAGTTGGGTACGAGTAGGAGCAAGATCAGAATTATACTGGTATTGTTTGTAGAAAGCGGTGGCCAAATCTTCCCAATTTTTGACACTGGTTCCTTCTAGCTGATAAAACCACTCCAACTAAGCTCCCGAAAGGTTGTCTTGAAAGAAATGAATCCAGAGATTTCTATCTGCCGTATAGGGTTGAATCTTTCTCACGTAGGACCTGAGATGCATTTTTGGACAGGACAGCCCATCATACCTCACGAACACTGGCACTTTGAATTTTGGGGGAATCACAATCCCGGCAACCAAACCCAAGTCTTCAAAATCCAAACCCGGTACTCTTTGTAATTCCATGGCGGCCAATCTGTCTTCTAAACCCTTGTATTTATCATCAGCTGGAGGGTATTGCTGGTCAGAATAATCTTCATCCTCTTCAACCTCTTCTTCTTCCGCATCAGACTCAGAAGGCACCGCAGCTCCATCTCTTTTACTAGTCCCTTCATCAGAAGTAGGAGGAAATTCAAGCACTCTCCGAGCTTCTCCGTCAAATCTTCTCCCCAAATTAGCCACCCCAATCCTCTTTTTCTTCTTTTTCACTGGGTCCTTATTCCCCAATTGAGTCTTGATATCCTCCTGACCCTTAGCCAAGGTCATCAGGAGTTGCTGGAACTGTGCATTATGAGCTTGTAGGTCTTTGACTGTTTGCTCGAGATCCATCATACTGAAATAAACAGCAGACAGATAAGGAAACCTGGAGTGAGACCTGCTTGTGCACATGATGAATGGTATGCTTATGTATGCAATGCATTCAAGGATTTAGAACATTCAAAATTGTTTCAGACAAAGAAGAACGCACGTCATATTAATAAGAAGAAATTTGTTAGTACATAAATGCCCCATGGGCCAAATATTACAAAATAACTTCTTAAGGCAAAAAGACATTGCGCATCCTCTTTGGTGTGATGTAGGTGTTGAGGTCCTCTTGCTCATGGAATCGGCGGGTAAGCTCCAGAACCTTCTTCTCACTGGCGTAGAAGCTAGCTTCAAAAGTATTATGTTCCTCCTTGAGCTGAATCCAACTTTTCTGCATTTCCTCCCACGATGTAGGCATGTCTGGATGTAGGATGGTGTAGGGAACCTCTCCTTCATTGACGGGCTCTTTAATCACTGGGAGTACATGAGGATAAGGCATCATTAGACTTTGGGCTCGGGCTCGTACCCACTTGAGATAGGGCTCAAGAGGGATGGAATTCTTGTGTCCCAGAGTCTTGCTATCAACCTTGTTGAGTTTTCCCCAAGCTCTGATGAATCTTTGGCGAAGTCCTTGCGCATCGTTGTCGAAGTCAAAAACTAGGTCAGGAATCAACATGTCATGAGGACCATCCCTCCGTGCATATCCAAATTGCCTCAAAGCTAGGCAAGGGTTGTAGGTGATACCTCCCCTGATTCCAAGTAAAGGAACATTAGGAAATTCTCCGCAACGATCGATAATGATGACATTTTCTCTGGACCGAGAACACCAATGCACATCAGAATGAGTAAGAGTCATCAACCGTTGGGACCACCTTGAACCTTGGTCATTCTTCAAGACAGATTGTGGAAGGTGCGAAATAAACCACCTTGCAAGGAGAGGAGTACAGCACATGAGAACACCCCTCTTTCTCATTGTTCGTGTGTAAAATGAGTGAAGGATGTCCCCAAGCAACGTTGGTATTGGATTTCTGGACAAGAAGATTTTGACGGCGTTGACATCTACCAATTGGTCAGGATTTGGGAACAAGACCAACCCATAGATAAGGAGTGCCACAATCTCTTCAAAGGCTTGTAGGTCCAATGAATTCCAACATTCTTGTGCCTTCTCAAACAAGAATTTTGCTAAGAATCCCTTGACGCCGCTTCTGGTTTCCCAATGCCCCTTGATGTCGGATGGTTGTAGATGTAATGCTCGAGCAACATCTTCCGGCTTTGGTTCCTTTTTTGTACCGTTGAAGGGTAGTTGATTAAGGATAGGAATTCTCAGGAGTTGAGAAAACTCCTCCAAAGTGGGTACCAACTGATAATCAGGGAAAGTGAAACAGTGGTGAAAAGGGTCAAAGAACTGGAATAGCACTTTCATCATGTCTTCTTCAATGTTGGTGTTGACTAGGTTGAGCAGTCTACCATGTCTTTCACTGAAGGATGAATTTTCCGGAATTCTTGAGGTGAGCTCCTTGAGTTGAGGAGAGATTCTCACAAGGTTGACTTGAATGGTGTTTCTGCGAGGAATTTCCATGACCTACAAAACAGGAACAAAGATGAAGAGCCAAACCCTTGAAATGGTTAGTGAATGCATATGATGCTTTATGATGTTTATGATGTATGCACAAAACATATGTACAAGAAAATCACACCAAACCCTAGTTTCAGGCTTGCATGGGGTTTCATAGGTAAGTACCCTCTTGAGTGTAGTTGGCTTAAAAACCTGTCCTATAAATAGTAACCGGGTTCTAAGGAGCTCAATATCACGGGATTGTTTTCATTGTTCATTGTTTTGGTTTAGCCACTTAACTAGCGACCAAAATATTCCAAGAAAACAATCCTCAATGAGTGTAGTATCGAGTATCTACCAACTTCGGACTGCACCAAAGCCGGTCACCTCACTACCCCTAATGAAAGTCCAAGATGGTCAAGTAAGGTTCTAGGTCATTAGTGCTTAGTCTCATCACTCAGCGGCCCCGTACTCTCCTTGATTGAACTCAAGGGTTACCGGTACTCACAAATATGTCGCACTAATATAGCTATTGCTTTGACCGTGTCGGTATACCCCGCACAGTTTCCAAAACGTATTGCTATCTATGAATGTTTCCCAAAATCTGGGTGTAGGATTGCAAACCCAAACAAATAGAGCCAAGATGTAAAGCAAACAAATCAAACAATTAGTCATGCAAGAGGGTGATCTTAAGCCCTAAGGTTACTCCACTTTTAAAATTCTCCCCAGCAGAGTCGCCAGTTCTGTGATACGGTGGGAGAACTGACTAGGGTTTTGCGTTTGTTTTCGCAAATGTTTCGGTTGAGCAAGAGTCGCCACCGACTTTTTATTTTATCCTAAGGAAAGGTTTAAAAAGCACAGCAAAAACCTTTGAGATATTTTCTTGGGTTCGGGGAGTAGATTATAGAAAGGGAAGGTATTAGCACCCTTTCTATCCATGGTTATCCATGGGCTCTTAGGTACTTTCTTAGATCAACTTGCCTTGGTTTTTTCAATTGTTTGAAATGGTGCTTGGTGTGTGGTTTTGAAAATGTTTTGAAAAGATGCCTTGTATAGTCTACCCTTGTAACAATTCTTTACTCGAATGTTTTACAAAAGGTGTTTTGTCTTTTGAAAAGATGTTTCAAGGTTTTTTTGAAAGTTTGTTTTGAAAGTATTTGTGAAGTGTGGTTTGAAATTAGGCAAGTGTTTTCTTTGCAAATTGACAAGTACCTAAGAGTTATCTACCCTAAAGTTTTCTCAAAGATTCTTGTTATGTTTTAAACCTTTTGATAATTTTTTTCCACCATTGTATTTGGTGGACAACCTTGCATTAGGAGGTGAAAGGGACGGGCGCGGGTCATCGTTTTAGACCATAATTGCAATAGTGTTAAATGTCTTTGGGCAATTTTTTCTTTGAAAGGGATTTGATCATTTTAGGCAACTTTTTGAAAGCGTCATCGAGGGGCTTATGATCATTTGATTGTTTGTTTTACCCAAAGAAACCCAACATGCAATATGGCCCAATTTAATTGAAGGCAACAAAGTGGAATACCCTAGGGGTGCAAGTGTGAGATGTGTTGTCCATTTTCATGCTTGTTTATCTTGAGATTAAGTCAAACTATTTTGTTCGTTTTATTCGCATACAAACCCTAATTCTAGCATGGTATATTTAGAAAGCGTTAAAATGCGAAAAAATAAAATTCCTACACTATTACAACACAATAATATGGGGAGGGGGTACAAATGTTCAAATGGGGGGATATTTAGACAAGAAATTAAATCTAGCTATTACATCATTTTCTTTGAATATTTACATTATAATTAAAAGCATAAATTAAATGGAAATGAAATAAATATGCAAGATGTAAAAGAATTTTTATATGTATGAAAAAGTATTATTTATGTAAAATAAAAAAAGAAATAAAAAAGGTATTATTTTTGGAGTATTTTCATATTTAAGGCAAAACCCTAATTTTAATCAAAAGGGTATTAATTATTTAATATATATAATATTTACTATTTATATACAAAGAATAAAATAAAAATGAAGTATATTTGTAAAAAATGTATTTTTTAGTGTTAAATATTAATAAAATAAAAATATGTATATTTTTGGTATTTTATCCTAAGTGTATTAATATATATATATATATATATATATATATATATATATATATATATATATATATATATATATATATATATATATATATATATATATATATATATATATATATATATATATATATATATATATATATATATATATATATATATATATATATATATATATATATATATCTTTATTATTTACTAAATAAATATTATATATATATAAATAATAATAATTAATATTTATGAAAAAAGTATGTTTTGTATAAAAATATTTCAAGAAGATAAAACAAAATAAAAATAAAAATAAAATGTGTTTACATTATTTTTCTCTATTTATTCTAAATAATATATTATTTACTTATTTGTATACAAATATCAATATAATCCAATAAATGTCTAAAAAATATAAAAATGATGCAAAAATATTTTTTATGTTTTTAATATGATAAGAAAAAATAAATGAGTCAGAATGAAAAAGGAAAAATCAAGAAATCATAAAAATACACAAAATGGGCTTGGGGGGTATGAAAATGGAAATAGGGTGTGAAAAGAAAAGACCACACAGGCCCAGCCCATGTGGCTTCTTCTTCAACCTTCAGACAAAAATTGTCCAAAACGCGCGCCTGTTCTTTCAGTTCAAACATCCTGATTCCTTGATCTTTTGCACAAACTTTCAACACAAAAAATGTTAAGCATGGAATCACGATTCCAAATATGTAAAGAACACCTCCTAACTCTCAGAAATGAGAGATAATTTTGACATTCCCAATTCCTGACCTAAGTTTTCTGCCATTTTCAAACCTTAAATTCTCACAGCTCAAGCAAAAGAAATGAAAAGTAAAAGCATGTACAGGTTCAGTGGCATGAGTAGAACATTTCTTATTCACAAACCTAGAGCTAATGATGCCTATACTAAGAGTTAGAAGTTCACCAAAGTACCTGTTCAGTTGAAGTTCTATCTGGCAATGGGGAAGCTTTCAGTGTAAGGTAATGGTTGGTATAGCTTCCTTGAGGTGTGGTGATGCTGTTCCAATATTTACTTTGCCTTGAGACACCTTGAATCGAGCTGTGGAACTTCAACTGCAAAATGAAAAAGTGAAAATGGTGGAAATTGTTAGAGGAATTACAGGTCGTGTTTCAAGTCTTGGTTAGCTTGCATAGATGGTATGGAAGGTGTGTGAACTGGTTTGGGCAAGAAAGCTTGAGAGGAATGAGAGATGACACTCAAACTGCAGGCCCTGCCCTGTTCTTGCAGTTTGAAGGTGATTATGGGATTGGGAGTGTATGAGGGATGTTAGGGTCGTGTACTAGCTTAGTTGGGATGTCCTGGATGTGTTTTACAAGTTTGCTTAAGTGTTTGTAAGCTGATATGAGAGTTGTCTTACAAAATGCAATGTTACTTACACTTTAAGCAACAAATGCTCAAGTTGTGTTCTAGGTCAGTAGAGGCCCCCTAATGTGCTGCATAATCTCTCCTTGATCAGAGTGTTTTGCTCATAATCTTGTGCCAATTAGATCTCATCTGTACTTGTGGATTTGCACCATGACATAAAGTGAAACTTTTGCAAAAATGGATATAATGCTTTTTCCAATTTGGGATTAATCCTTTAGGCAATGCTTGAACTCATGAAACTAGGCCTTAGCACAATGAACATGCATTAAATTATTGAGTGTTGTATGGTTTAAGGACCTGTAATCAAGGGGCATGCTGGTTTGAGAAGTTTGCACAAATTATGAACATGGAAAATAGCCAATTCAAAAGTGAGTTTTTGCCATATTGTGAAATTCGATTCTCTCAAGTTATGAGGTTGTTTGAGAAGTTCTTGGACATTTTGGAAAGCTTGGAATATGTACTACAATCCATCTTTGAAATGCAAATTGAAATTCCAAGTGGAAGTTTATGGAAAATGGCCTTGAAGTTGGGTAGAAAACCTTGTCAAAATAGGTTAAAATTTCACTAAGTTAAGAATGGTTTAGTGCCCTTATTCAAAAATTTGTAACTTGAGATACAAGCCTCATTTGGGAAAACTTTGTGAATCAAAGTTGTAGATTATGCAACAAGCTACAACTTTCATGTTTTGACTTTTGTTTGAATCCTAATAGATCTTGGTGAGAAAGTGGGGCAAAGTTGGGGAAAAATTAGGGTTTTTCATAACTTAGAAAAATTCTAAGTTATGAAAAATTCCCATTTCAAACCCTAATTTGCAAATTTTGATTTCTTGGTGAACAAGTTTCATGATTTGGCATGTTTTGATGAAAAATGAATCTTGACTCTTGATTTTGACCAAAAGGTCAAAGTTTGACTTTTCAGTATACAGTCAAAATTGATCAATTGACTGGGAAATTCAACTGTCAATCTTGTGTACTTGGGATCTTTTGAACTTGTTGAGCATGTCAAGACAATTCCATGGGGTCCTTGAGTCCATATGTGAGCTTGATTTGCCATTGGCTAGGTCAAACAGTCAAAAATTGCCTTTGTGCAGTCAAAACCCTAAAAATGACCATTTTGCCCTTTTGGTGATCTGATCAAATTTCTTGTGGAATTGTGATCCAAACTTGATCAAATGGTCCATGTGAGTTCATAATGTTGATGTGGGTCAATTTTCATGAGATTTGACAGTCAATTGGCCACAATTGACTTTTTCCCCAATACAGTTGATTTCTAGGTCAACTGTCCAATTGACTGGGCAAAATTTGGAATCAAGACTTGAAACTTGGTATGGATAAACTTTGGAGTCCAACATGAAGCATGAAAGTCATCTTAGGCATTTTAGGTTAAAACATCTTTGTGCAAACACCAACCCTAATTAGGGTCAACAGTGCAAGGAGAAGTCTTTGAGCAGATGAAACCCTAACTGGATCTTGAGCTTCAAGGGCTTTGTGGTGAGAAATCAATGAGAAATGGGAGGGCAAATTTTGGGGTACAACAAAGTATATTTCTTTGCATTGTATATAGTTACCACTGCATAACATTGCATCTTCAAAAGTGCGTAGCCAATCCATCAGACTAGATCTTTGTGGCAAAAGAAATTCAAACATGCATAAGAATCATAAGCATTATCGGGTATCTTATGTTAGAACATAGTTTGATTATATAACCCTTGCAAGATTTTTGATGATAATTGTGGTACGGTGGGATAACTCACTTGGGTGTTTTTCATTTTATCGCAAATGTTGCAGTTAGCAAGAGTCGCTACCGACTTTTCTTTTATCCAAAAGGAAAGGCTGAAAAGAACAAGAAAGACCTTTGAGATTATTTCTTGAGTTCGGGGGGTAGATTATGAAAAGGGAAGGTGTTAGCACCCTTTTCATCCATATTTATCTATGGGCACTTAGTTGCTTGCTAGATCACTTAATTTTGTTTAAAAATATGCTTTGTGTGGTTTTAGAAAGTATTTTGAAAAGGCGCCATCGTTTAGGTAAACTTTGTAATAGTTCTCATTCGTAAGAACGTATACAAAGTGTTGAGATTTTGAAAATATATCATGTTTGGAAAGTGTTTTGAAAGTGTTGCTGTTGGTTTTGAAAATAAGCAAGAGTGTTTGATTTGAAATTGAGAAAGCAACTAGGAACAATCTACCTACTCAAAAGTCTTAATTCATTTCTTCCTTTCCTTTGATATTGCTATCTTACCCTTGATTTGGTAAGAAGCCTTATCTTTGGATGTAAAGGGACGGGCGTGGGTCATCGTATAGCCATGATAGCAAAGTTATGAGATATCTTAGCATTTTTCTATGAGGGACTAAGATCATTTTGAAAGGCAACATTGATAACGTCATCGAGGGACTATGATCTTGTATTTTTTATTTGTTTTTTGCTGCTAAGATACCCCACATGCATAACATGGCCATTTTTGTAAGGCAACAAAGTGGAATTACCCTAGGGGTGTAAGTGTGCAAGTGTATTTGATTTACATGCACGGTCTTGTCTTGAATTAGGGTTTGCGAATTGTTAATTTTTAGTCTTTCCATACAAACCCTAGTTTATTAGCATTTATATAAAGCGATAAATTGCGGAAAGTAAAAATACTAAGCTATTACATCATTAGTGGAGGGGGTATACAAATTTACAAATGGGGATTTACAATAAAATTAAACCTAATTATCTATTACAACCATATTGAATAAATATATAAGAATTGAATAAATAATATACAAATGCAAATGTAAAAAGAAATGATTCTTATTTGGTTTCTCATGAAAGGGTTTCAACCTTGACCTAATTAAGGAAATGATTAGTTGAAAATTAAACAAAATTAAGTTTAAACTAATTAAGAAAGAAATTAAGTTAAAAATGATTTTTTAGGGTTTTTTATGAAAAGGTTTTAGACTAATAATAATAATATGAAAATTAATTTAATAAGAAAGAAACTTAAATTCTAAGTTAATTTTAATTTACAAGAGACTACTATAATAATTAAACCTAATTATCTAAATATTAATTATTAAAAAAAGAAATTAAATTTATTTAAGAAAAATGTGTTTTAGTCTTTTTGTTTTATGAAGAAATAAAATGTAAATGAAAATTTTTTAAATATGCAAATAAATAATAAAAATATTTTTTTGATTTTTTATCATTAAAATAATAATAATAATAATAATAATAATAATAATAATAATAATAATAATAATAATAATAGTAAAGAAAAATGAGATGAAAAGAAAAGAAAATAACAAAGAAAAATAATTGGCCAGGGGTGTAAAAAATAAGGCAGGGGGTCAGAAGCTAGCAAACAAAAAAACAAAGCCCAATGGGAGGCCAAGGCGCCTGAGTTTGTAAACAAAAAAGTGAAAAAAATGTGAAAAATGAACAAAAGGGTACCACTGAGGCTCGAACCCAGGTCCCAAAGGTTAACAGGCGCACGCTTTACCACTTTGGTGGCTATACATCTGTTCATTAATACAAAACCATAAATATATATTTGAAAACAAGTCAGGAGGCCAACTTCATCTTCTTCCTTGCGCCAACAGATTTTGAAAACTGTAACTTCATCAATTCTCAATCATTCACAATACTTCCAACATCAAACTTGTTAGAAATTTCATCATGATTCTGAATATGTAAATAACTTAAGCTAACTCTCAAAGATGAGCATGAGATTTAAAAGTACAAAATTCTGACCTAGGTATTTCAGCAAGTTCAAACTCAAAATTTTCACTACTCAAGCAACATAAATGAAATCTATGGACATGTATAGTTTCAGGGAAATGATGTCTACATTTTATCTTCACAAATGAAAGTCTAACAATTCCTAAATGAGAAGATAGAAGTTCAAAAAATATACCTCAAAACTGGAAATCGTGAAATGAGTTTG
The DNA here is from genome assembly GCA_948472305.1 of Vicia faba. Classification (NCBI taxonomy): domain Eukaryota; kingdom Viridiplantae; phylum Streptophyta; class Magnoliopsida; order Fabales; family Fabaceae; genus Vicia; species Vicia faba. The sequence goes on along the minus strand of OX451736.1, from coordinate 634,798,823 downwards.
AGCTTGATTCAAGGTGCTACAATGATCAGGTTAGCTTCCTTGAGTCTCTAAGAAGCTAATGTAATGCTTAGCTTGAGTTGAGAGTGGCTAAAATGGCTTGGAGAACTCAACCTGCAATGCTCTATTTTTGGTTATGGAGGATGATGGAAATGGAGTTACAGTTGTGTAATAGGGACACAGATAGGCTACATTTGATGTAAGGAAGCTTTAGGAACTAAAAGGCCAAAGAATGCACAAGGGAAATATTAGTTTGGAGTTCAAGGACAGAAACTATGCAATAATGGAGTTTTTGGGCAATTTCTGGTTTGAGTGAGTTTGGGAGTGCTTCAGGGTGTTCAAGCTTGTGCCCTAGCTCACAAATAGTGACTCTATTTATAAGCAACATGTTTGGAGACTTATTGTTGATCAGAATTAAAAATCACAAGTTTAAGCATAACATGTGATTTTTGAGAAATCCAAGTTTTAAAGTCTTGTGTACTTGTTAAGATAGAGTGGTTATGCTTTAAACACACTTGCTTCTCACTTTGTAGATGGAGTGTGATCAGAGGGAACAAGTTAGAGGCTCAAGAATTGACTTTGTGCATAAAGCTTGCTTTTCAAGAATGGCATTCTTCACTTTCTTCCTAAAATGTCAATGTGAATTGGATAAAGCTTAAACCACTTGGATTATAGCTCAAAAGTTTGTGTAATCCATTAATGATGGATAGATCCACAAGTTAGAAGGAATGCAAAGAAAGATTATGCAGCCTAACATTGAAATTCAATTATGTGTTCATCAAGAAATGACTTGTAATTCAAGAATGAAACTCTAACTTCTTGCCTTCGATTCTCCTTGCTCAAATATGATCTCAATGAGTTCTTGGACATTTTGGAAAGATTGTAACATCCTCTACAACCTCTATGTTGGACATTTTTGAAAATAGATCTTGGAACTATGTGAAAAATTACCATGAAGTTAGGTCAAACTCCTGCCTAAACTAGGGAAAAATTTCACTAAGTTTCCAAGTTTCATGAATATGTCTTCTTAAAATCATAACTTGAAATACATGCATTTCTAGAAGAAGTTATGTTCTACAATGTTTTAGATCTCATTGAGATTTACAACTTTCATGTCGGAAATTTCCTTTTTATCATCTTGCATCATGGTTGAAATTTGGCTCAAAGTTATGAAAAAAATATGAATTTCCAACACTTAGAAAAATTTCTAAGTTTAGAAAATTTGACTTTTCAAAATGAAATCTTGACTTTTTTTTCTTGATGAAAAAGTTTAGTATTTTGACATGTTTTGATGAATTATGATCTTTGATACTTGATTTTGACCAAAAAGTCAAAGTTTGACTTTTCCGTGTACGATTGACTTTTCATCAGTTGACTGAAATTCAACTGTCAACGAATTGAACTTGAGGAATGATTTGAGCCATGCCATTATGTTAGAATGATGCATTTTAATCCTTTAGATCATTTCTCAAACCAACAAGTCATTTTCTAGGTCAAAAATCAGAAATTGCACCTTCTCAGTCAAAACCCTAATTTTGACCATTTTGCCCTTTTGATGATCTGATCAAATTTCTTGTAGAATTGTGGTCCAAACTTGATCAAATGACATATATGAGTTCATGATGTTGATATGGATAAAAAATTATGAAGTTTGATTGTAAATTGACCACAATTGACTTTTCCCCAATACAGTTGATTTTAGGTCAACTGTCAATTGACTGAGCAAAAGTGTGATCCAAGACTTGAAACTTGACATGAGAAATCTTGAGGGCCCAAAATGATCCATGAAATTCATATGGGGCACTAGAAGTCCATTTGTCTTTGTGCAATCTCAAACCCTAATTTTCAGTCATCAGTGCTTAAGGAGGTGTCTTGAGCTGATCAACCCTTGTGCAGACTTGAACCAAAGGAGATCTTGTGGGAGATTACTTGATAAGTGAGAGGGAAAATTTTGGGGTACAACAACTGCCCCTGTTCAATCTTCTTAAACCTAAAGAGTTAGATTGGCGGACCCGTCATTCGTGACTTGAAGGTGGAAGATGATTGAACACTAGAGTGCCCAAAAATTTGCACTCAAAGATGTATTGGGAATGGGCTTATAGATGCCATTTGGAGGAATGACGGTAAACACTGGAAGGAGTATCAGCTTAAATCTTTGGTTGATTTAGACTAAAACTTGATGTCCTACCTATGGGAAAAGGGTTAGTGAAATGCAGATCTATACATGATGTTCACAAGATGAATGAGATCATGCTAAATGCATTTTGTATATCCTACAATGTATGAATGTGTGATGCATATTTGTCCAGGAAAATAAATCCCTGACTGCTGCTGAGGAATTTTGAGAAGCTGAGTCTCGGATCGCTGTTGGGGATGAAGAGTATACATATCTTTAAACTTTTTTGAAAGGATGCTTCTGTTGGGGAATATCTCTTGAATGTAAGTTGTTATCTGGTCGGATCCAGGCTTCACAATTTGCTAAGGATAAGGAAGTCAACTGATATCTGGTCGGATCCAGGCTTCACGGTTACTTACTGTGGAAGGATAAATTAACTGTTATCTGGTCGGATTCCAGGCATTTAGAAAATTTCTTGGGGAGAGTGAAGTTTGGATTCCTAGTTTCACAACAACCTGTTGGGGATAAGGAAGTTAACTATTATCTGGTCAGATTCCAGGCTTTGCAGTAACTTTATAGAAAGGATGAAGTTGAACTGATATCTGGTCGGGTCCAAGCTTCATAGTAATTTGAAGTGATAACTACTATCTAGTCGGGTCCAGTCTTCATAGTTTTTGAAAAGTCATACTATTATCTGGTCGGGTCCAGGCTTCATAGTGTCTTGCTGGCATTGTAGCTAGTTGTTATCTGGTCGGGCTCCAGGCTTCATAATAACTTGCTTGAAAAGATGAAGTTGAGCTGATATCTGGTCAGATCCAGGCTTCACAGTAACTTGTTGGGGTAGAGGCGAACTCTACTGGGGAAAAGAAGTTAAACCTTGGTTTGGTTGAGTCCAGGTTCTTCTATATCTTGAAGATTTAAACTATTATCTGGTCGGGTCCAGGTTTCATAGTATCTTGCAAAGTTAACTATTATCTGGTCGAATCCAATGTTCATAGTTAGTTGAAAGTTTAAACTATTATCTGGTCGGATCCAGGCTCTATAGTGACTTGAGAAGTTGACTACTATCTGGTTGGGTCCAGTCTTCAAAGTAGTTTGAAAGTTGTACTAATATCTGGTTCGGTCCAAGCTTCATAGTATCTTTTGGAGATAGTAAATGTTTTGTTGACGACTTTACTGAGGATTAGGGGTTGTGGCCCTATGATTTGTAATAGTCTGAAAGGTAAACTCAAGCTGGAGAGTGTGGAACTCAGTCGGGGAGGACAGACTCAGCTTGGGTAGGATATACTCGGCTGGGGAGGATATACTCAGCTGGGGAAGATATACTATATCAGGGAAGTCAGACTATGCCGGGGGAATTTGAACTCAGCTGGGGAGTTATACTACTCGTTGTTTATTGGGGAAATAAACCCTGCTGGGGAAATAAACCCTGTTGATGAATATTTGATGAACTGATGATGAGGTGAGTTCTTTGAGAAAAAGATCCACAAGGCTTTTTCTTTTAGGATCAACTTAGATGGGGAGAGAGCTGCCAAGAGATTGAGACTCTGGCTGGAGATTAACCTGTGCAAAGAAACTTTATGGGTAACTTTGTTGAGGGCTGGTTTATTATAACTGTCTTGTGGGGATAATGCTAATGAAATAACTCTGGGGATATTCGAAATACATTAAAGAGATGTTTGTTGCTGCTTAGAAGGACACGTGTGCCAAATAGTTTTAATTATGTTCATATGCATATGTTCGTTCAATTTTAGTCATTGGACAATTTTGCATTCAAAACAAAAATAGAAAGTTTGCACTTCAAAGTATATTTGTATTTGATATTTTGCCCACAAATAGGCGTTTTTTGTACAAAGAGACGGAGATCCTAGTAAGAGGAAATCGTTGAAAGGAAAACAAAGATTGAAAACAAAAATAAATAGCCATGTGGAAATGATCTCATTGCACCCCAACTCTAGTATTGCCCCAATGTCTTCGAATGCCCATTATCGTTGAAAGAAGTTGATTGGATTGATCTTGGACCGTTTGAACTCGGACCTTGGTGATAAAACTGATTGTGGCGATTCCACGGGACATTGTCGTACGCTCTCAATCCTTAAGTTTTGCCTGGACTGCCCTTTCGGGTTTTCAGCCCACCAGGATACCCATTTTTGCCCAAGTCGCCCTTTTGGGTTTTCAACTTGCCGGGTGTACAATATTTTGCATATATCCCTAATTTTTGCCCAAACCTTTTGGTTTGTCGGGATGCCCTTATTTTGCCTAGGTGTGTCAACCTAGCGGGTCTCTTATGCATAATATTTTTTAACTATGTCTGTGTTTATAGGATGTGGGAAGTCTTCAACATCCATGGTAGTCAGTATCATGGCACCGCCAAAGAACACTCTCTTGACAATAAATGGCCCTTCATAGGTGGGAGTCCATTTTCCTCTGGGGTCGCCTTGTGGTAGAATGACGCATTTTATCACAAAGTCACTAGCTTGATATACTCGAGGCTTGATCTTTTTGTTGAAAGCCTTGATCATACGTTTTCGGTACGTCTGACCATGACAAACAACAGCCAGTCGCTTCTCATCGATCAAGTTCAACTGATCTAACCTTGTCTAAACCCACTCATCTTCGCCTAGGCCTGCCTCATTCATAATCCTTAGTGAGGGAATCTGAACTTCCACTGGCAAAACAACTTCCATGCCATAGACTAAAAAAAAGGAGTTGCCCGAGTTGATGTTCTAGCTGAAGTGCGATAGCCGTGAAGAGAAAACGGTAACATCTCATGCCAGTCCTTATAGGTTACCACCATATTCTACACAATCTTCTTAATGTTTTTGTTGGCCGCTTCGACTGCGCCATTCATTTTAGGTCTATATGGAGAAGAATTGTGATGCTTGATCTCGAACTGAGTGCAAAGCTCGATAATCATAACATTGTTGAGGTTAGTCCCATTGTTGGTGATGATCCTTTCGGGGATACCATAGCGGCAAATGAGGTTGTGTTTAATGAATCTGGCTACCACATTCTTGGTGACCGAGGCAAATAAGGCGGCTTCGACCCATTTGGTGAAATAGTTGATAGCAACAAGAATGAAGCGATGTCCATTGGAAGCGGTGGGCTTGATTTCTCCAATCATGTCAATGACCTACATTGTAAATGGCCACGGAGCAATCATGACGTTCATAGGGATAGGAGGCACATGGACCTTGTCAGCATAGATTTGGCATTTGTGACAAGTTATTGAATGTTGATGGCAATCAGTCTCCATTATTGACCAATAGTATCCAGCTCTCAAGATCTTCTTAGCCATCGTATGTCTGCTTGAGTGAGTCCCAAAGAGACCATCGTGCATGTCTTCTATAATTTCCTCTGCCTCCTTCTTGTCCACACATCGGAGTAGAGTAGAGTCATGGTTGCGCTTGTATAATAGTCTGCTACTTAGGAATAATTTGCCTGAAAACCTTCGTAAGAACTTTCTGTCATTGATGGATGCTCCCTCAGGATATTCTTGTGCTTCGAGATATCTCATCACCTCATGGTACCAAGGCTTTTCTGTGTCAGTGTCAAGTTCACAGCAGTGTGCAGGTTCGTCAAATCTCTCAATCGTAATCATAGGGGCTTTGTTGTCCCATCTGACCTTTAACATTGAAGACATGGTTGCCAAGGCATCGGCTAGCTGATTTTCTTCCCTAGGGAAGTGCTCAAAGGTGATCTCTTCGAAGTAAGGAATTAGGGATAGCACAAGTTCCTTGTAAGGGATGATATTTGGGTGCTTAGTGTCCCAATCTCATTTTACTTGGCTGATTACTAGAGCGGAATCCACAAACACATTCAAATGCTTGATTCTCAAATCAATGGCAGCTTTCAGACCCAAGATGCATGCTTCGTACTCAGCCATATTGTTCGTGCAATCGAAGCATAGTCTGGCAGTGAAAGGAGTGTGGCAACCTTAAGGGGAGATAATCACAACACCAATTCTGTTACCCAAGGCGTTAGAAGCCCCATCGAAGACCATAGTCCATCGGGATCCTAGTTCAGGTCCGTCATACGGTCCAGGTTTCGCATAATCTGTCACCAGCATGATGTTCTCATCCGGGAAGTCAACGTTTATGGACTGATAATCATCAACAGCTTGATGGGCCAAATGACCTGCTAGTACGCTTCCTTTGATGGCCTTTTATGTAGTGTATTGAATGTCGTACTCAGTCAAGATCATTTTCCATCTGGCTATCCGTCTGGAAAGAGCAGGTTTCTCGAAGATGTACTTGATTGGGTCCATCTTAGAAATCAACAGAGTGGTATGATTCAACATATACTGTCTTAGCTGGCGAGCAACCCATGCCAGAGCGCAACAAGTTTTCTCGAGCAGTGAATATCTAGTTTCACAGTCGGTAAACTTTTTTCTTAGGTAATAAATAGCATGCTCTTTTCGGCCAAACTCGTCATGTTGGCCCAAAACACACCCCATGGAGTTCTCTAGTACTGTCAAGTACATGATCAAGGGTCTTCCTTCAACTGGAGGCATCAGAATAGGAGGTTCTTGTAGATATTCTTTGATTTTGTCGAAGGCAGCTTGTCACTCATCATTCCATCTGACTACTTGATCTTTCTTCAAGAGTCTGAAGATTGGCTCACAAGTAGCAGTCAAGTGAGAGATGAAGCGGGCAATGTAATTGAGACAACTCAAGAATCCTCTAACTTCCTCTTCAGAGTGGGGGACTGGCATTTCTTGGATGGACTTAACCTTGGCAGGATCAACTTAAATACCTTTATTGCTGACAACAAAACCTAAGAGCTTTCCAGATCGTACTCCAAATGTGCACTTGTTAGGGTTTAACCTCAATTTCTACTTTTTCAGCCTCTCGAATAGTTTGTACAGGTGATCGAGATGTTCTTCTCTAGTTTGTGATCTGGAAATCATATCGTCCATATATACCTCTATTTCATGATGAGTCATGTCATGAAATAAAGCTATCATAGCCCTTTGATATGTTTCCCCTGCATTCTTCAATCTGAACAACATGACCTTATAGCAGAAGGTGCCCCATTGCATAATGAAAGTTGTCTTCTCCATGTCTTTGGGAGCCATCTTTATCTGATTATAGCCAGAGTAGCCATCCATGAAAGAGAAGACTTTATGCTGAGCCATATTATCGACCAAAACGTCAATGTGTGGTAGAGGGAAGTCATCCTTGGGGCTTGCCCTATTCAGATCCCTATAGTTTACGCACATGTGAACTTTTCCGTCTTTCTTTGCTACTGGAACTACATTGGAAACCCATTGGGGATAGGATGTCACAGCTAAGAACCCTGCGTCAAATTGTTTCATCACTTTAGCTTTTATCTTCTCAGACATATCAGGCCTCATGCGACAAACCTTTTGTTTGACAGGAGGACAGTCTTTTTTTGTCGGCATAAGATGAACTATAATGTTGGTATCCAACCCTGGCATATCTTCATAAGACCAAGCAAATACTTCCACATAATCATCCAAAATCTGAACCAACCTGCTCTTGACACTATCTTCTAAGTTAGCGCTGATCTTGATTTCCTTCTTGTCTGTCTCGGTACCCAGATTGATGACTTTAACTGACTCTTCGTGCGGCTGAATAACTTTTTCCTCTTGTAATAGAAGTCTGGCTAGTTCTCCTGGTATTTCACAATCTTCCTCGCCTTCATCTTCGACTTGGTTAATTGGACATTCGAAGTCAAGTCGGCAATAATAGAGTCATTAGTAATAGGATCTAGAGTGGATGAGGACCTACAAGAGTGTGTGAGTGTGTGTGTGTGTGTTGTACCCCAAAATTTGCCCTCCCATATTCTTCAAAATTTGTCAAGAATCATCGTCCAATGGTTCAAGTTTGCTCAAGGGTTGCACAGTCCAACCTTCTCCTAAGACAGCCAAAATTAGGGTTTTGATTATCTCAAGGAGTTTGAGGTTTTCAATGGTTCAATCAAGTCTCCTATGCCTATATACACTCTCAAGCATCTACATGCCAAGTTTCAAGACTCACAGTACCAAATTCCACAGTCAAAAGCCCTATTGGATCCACAGTCAACTGTAGGGGCAAAATGGTCATTTTGCAGTCAAAAGTCAGAATTTTTGGTCAACATCTCATTTTGAGTCCACAATCATCATTTGATCAAGTCTTGATCATGATTCCACAAGGATGGCTCAAAAATCATCAAGATGCAAAAAGTTACTATTTTTGGACAGTAGAAAAGTCAATTGTATCTTGACCAAGGCATAACTTTTTCATGGTTCATCATAAAAATTCCATACAATTCTCATTTTGAAGGGGATGACATTTCCTACAATACATCTTCACACTCCAAGTCCAAGAAATGCTCTCACAAAAAGTTATCAATTTCTACATTATAGGTCAAATTCAAAAGTCAACAAAAGTGCACTTTAAGTCAAAGACCATAACTTGAGATTGGTAAATCCAAATGACATGGGACAAAAGGCATTGCTTAGAGGACTTCAATACCTTTCCAAAATGTCCAAGAACATGTTCATATGATCAAAATTGAGCAAGATATGCATTGGAGAAGTTGGGAAATTTTTGTGAATTTGCAAAAGTCAACTTTGCTCAAAACACCTTGTTTTTGCTAATGGGCCTCAAATTTCTTCTTGAAACTTTATCCAAGGCCTATGCACGACCCATCAAGCTTAATTGAATTATTTTCTTATTTTTTATTAATTAATTGGATTTTTAATCAATTTTAATTCATTTAATTAATTTAAATTGTAGGAAATACAAAGATTTGATTTTTCAATCTTTTTGTGAAGCAAACAAGCTCAAGATATGCTGGAAATTTTGTGTACCAATCAAGGATATCAAAATCTCCAAATTTAGCAAGTTTTTCTAATAAAAAAGATTCAAAAATATTTGATTTTCAATCAAATATTCCATCATCATTCCATGGATTTTTTGTGCAAGATTTGACCTAATTTCTCTTCCTCTATAAATACACAAGTAAACCCTATTCATGCATACGTGAATTTGCTGCAGAAAAGCCATAACCACATTCAAGAAAATTCAAAGAAAAGTGAAAACTGATTTCCATATTCTAGCACGATTCAAAGGCTTTTGTTGATTCAAACACATTGTTGGAAGTGTCAGGGACGTGTAGCAATCAAAACCAAGTGCTAAAGCTACAGGAATCACCAAGAACAGTTTCACGGTTTGCATATTTTGTCCATAATCGTATTGCTCAAATCATGCATAATTAACATGTTTTATTGATTGTTTTGTATTGTTAGAACTCATATGAAGCTAATGGTATAAGCTAATTGGATTATAATGCACATAATCGAAAGTTGCCATGGAAGAATTCTAGGGTTCTTATGCTGTGAATTTGGGGCTTTACAGTACAGGAAAAATTAGAACCTTAAAGGCATATGGTTGAACTCGTTGAGACTAGACGAACACACAGCCACCCTCGCGAAATATTTATATTCAACACAGGCCTAATCGCTATTTTTCCTCATGTTGTTTTGTGGGGGTTAAAACCCCCCGCTATCTAACATGTATTTTGCAGGTTCAACGAAGACGATGATGAGGTGGTGATACGTGGTTGGGTAATTCAAAAAGAGCGCGTGTTTTCTTTTGTACATCATATTGGATTGTTTTCTTAATATTATATTTGATTATTATCATAATAACAAACGCAGGCAAATGGCATAGTGGTTGTTGCGCTGGCCGGTAACCATTGGGACCTGGGTTCGATTCCCAGGTCCACCCCAAAACCCTTATATTATTTTGTTTAATATGTTCACATACAGGTTGCCCAAAAGAGTTTACCATGTGCCTCAAATGTCCAAACTCCATGTGGCTTCAAGCAGCAATCTAATGGTCATCAGTGGTGGACTACCATACTCCCAGTCAACATGTGCCCTGGACAATCTCTAAAGTCAAACAGGCATGCGTGTTAATGGGCCAAAATTGCTCACAAACCTCATTAATGGGCCAGCACCCCCCCTGGTTTATTATTTTCTTATTTTCTTTCTCTTTTATATTTTCTTTTAATTAGTTTACTAATTATTATAATTATTATTATTTAATTAACATAATTAATATTTTTCATAATAAATTCAGACAACTAAAAAATGTAAATATTTTTATTATTATTATTATAATTTATTAATTTCACTTTATTTTTTTTTTGTAAATAAATACTAACACAAATTAATTTGTTTTAATTAGGTTAACTTTAATTATTTTCATAACAAATAAAATAAATTAGAATTATGGTTTTTTACTAACTTTTGACTTTATTTTATTTTATTTTATTTTCATCAAAACATAAAAGACTAAAAAATACTTTTTCTTTTAATTAATTAATTAATTAATTAGTTTTAGGTTTGATTAAATGCAAAAAAGGACTAAAATTTCATTCTTTTCTCAAAAAGGGTCAAAACCCTAAGGACTTCTCCGATTTAATTTCTCTTCGCGCATATAATTTTTGATCATTATTCATGTAATTGTTCCGAGGATGTAATAGCGTAATTAGGACCCTTTTTATCGCTTTCTTTATTTTCTCGCAATTTACTTTTCAAGGGTTATGTTTTTGGAGATGTAAATACCCGACGCCTTGTAATAGCGTAGATTTACTTTCCGCAATTTACTTTCCGCACAATTATTAACTGCTATGCATGACAAGACTTGCCTGAAAAAATAAAATCAAAACGTAGCTCACCATAACATGTTCAAAGATAATTTAATTGAATCCTGACACACTCGCACATGCCACTCTTAGGGTACGCCTCACTTGGTTGCCTCGACGTGGTCATTGAGTATAGGGTGTTTTAGAGGCCGCCCTCTTGTCTAAAGATCCAAGTTGCCTCGAAACGGTTGCCTCAGATAAAAGGGATCTAGGACATTAGGGTTACCGCTAAGGCGTCCTACTATTGCTTTGGTGATCACATGTCCCTATAATCGAATTGACCCGAACAACTCCAACGATGGTGCTACCTACTTCTCAATAGTGGGATAGTACTGTCTAAAGGACATTTACACAGCTTAATTTCTTTTGAGTAGGTAGAGGTTCTTAGATACTTGCTCTTTTAAAAACAAAAACAACTTTTCGCACTTACACTTTTCTGACAAAAGTTTTCAAACAAACACTTAATACACTCTTGAGGACTGATACAAGAGTTAAAAGGAGTTTTCAAACAAACTTTTTCAAAACCCACAAACACAAGAAAAGCAAACATTTTTTGAAAACATAGTGAGCAAGTACCTAAGAGCCCGTGGATAACCACGGATAGAAAGGGTGCTAACACCTTCCCTTTCTATAATCTACCTCCCGAACCGAGAAACATCTCGAAAAGGAATTTTGTTGTGCTTTCATCCTTTCCTTGTTGGAGAAAATAAAAGACGGTGGCGACTCTTGCTTACCGCGACATTTTGCGAACCAGCATTCCAAAACATTCAGTTCTATTCCCACCGATCACAGAACTGGTGACTCTGCTGGGGACTCTTATAAGTGAGGTGTACCTTAGGATTAGATCATTCTATGTTTTCAATTGTATGCATTGTTTGCTTTTATATTTGTGGGCTTGTATTGGAGTTTCATAGATCCTAACCCGGATCTGGGGAATACCCTTTAGGTAGCAATAAATTTTGAGGGACCTGTCCTGCGTAGACCGACATGGATGAAGCAGTAGCTACGTTGGTGTGACACCTTGGTCTGTACCGATATCCCTTGTGTTGGAACGAGGAGAATATGGGTTTTCTGAGGAGTCATTAAGCACCAACTGACCTTAGAACCTTAAATTGACCCAACTTGGCCATAGAACAGTAGCAGTATGCTACACTCATTGAGGCTAAACTCTCGCGATGGTTTCGGCCGCAAGAAAAGGTTGCGAAGCTGGAGTTATGACCGATCGAGAGTAGTCAGTGATATTGAGATCCTCTAGAACCCGGTTACTATTTTCTAGGACGGGTCTTAACCAACTGAAACTGAAAGAGGGTAGTACCTAAACTTCATGCCAGCCTGAAATCTAAGGGCTCTTTTGTGTGACTTGTGTGCCTTCAAACTTGAACTACTTGCACATTCTTGTTATCTGACAATATGAGTTCCTTACAGGTTTTGTTTACAGTCCTTAATCTGGACTTATTATAGGGCTTACTTACACCTCACACCTTTGCATCCATGTACATAACATCATACGCATCATAACATCATACCATAGCATTTCCTTAACCATTTCAAGGATCTCAAGGGTTTGTGATGCAGGTCATGATGAACCAACTGTCTAGCAAGGGGCAAAGGGGATTTATTTTCCTCTAAGCCAAGGTTGATAACTTGAGTCAGGGGCTATGACCCACTCAATATGGTGAGCTTTGACTCTTGAAGAAGGACTCTCAACAACATGAAGTTCCTTCAATCAAGCCGCAAAATTCAAATTCTAACAAGTTTCTCTGTTTACCCCGCGAGATCCTTGAAAACATTGCATGCATACATGCATATCATTGCATAACAGGTCACTCTTTACAGGTTTCTCATGTTCTCGCTGTTTATTTCAGCAATGGCTCTCCAACAAGACAACCAGGATCTCCATACTCAAGGGACTCAGTTCAGGGAAATCTTCCTAAGCCTATCCAAGGGGCAGGAAGAGTTGAGAACACTCCTCATTGGGAATTTGGTCAGGAAAAGTCCTGAAGATAGCAAGGATGAACGGCTGAAACATCTGCAAGCTGAGGTAGATACAATGAGAACCCAGATGCTGGGGAAGATGACCCTTATCCAAGGCTTAGCTCGGGAACAAGAAGAGTTGTGAGCCATGATCAACCAGCTTCATCAAGACAAATACAATAGTATGAAGCAAACAGTCAAGGCTGAGGATCGAATCATTAATCATCCTCCAAGAAGACAAGAGTTTGGTATGGTGAAGAACGAACATCTCCAAGTTGCTACTACCTCACAGGTCCAACAACGACCTCACCAAAAGCAACAGGTTGATCAGATCAAGCCAAACAAGCCCAAGAGGCAATTCACCAAGCTCAACGTGTCACTGTCTCAAGCTTTACAACGCCTGTTGAGATTGAACCTGGTGACGTTAAGGGACCCTCCTAAGAATCCCAACACAACCTCTTCCAAGTATAACCCGAGTGTGAGATGTGCCTACCATTCTGACAGTCCTGGACATGACATCGACGATTGTTAGAGTTTGAAGAACAAGATCCAATACCTGATTGATGCCAAGGAGATCAAGTTTGACCATTGATCCTACACCAAATCATTGAAGGCTTTTGTTTTATTTGAATTTTCAAGTTGTATTTTTCTTTGCTTATTCAAAAAATTATTGTCATGGCAAACTTGTTTATTTCATTAATGCATCGCATATGTCTGTTCTGAATCAATATATTCGTATTCACTATATTCAAACTGCTTTCATTTTTTTTGATGTTCAACTCTCGATTAAACAATTCTAAACCTTTTGAGGGAGGATGACGAAAACGATACCACGATCTTTACAGTATGCTTTTGAACAGACCTTGCTGATGAGGTACAGGTATTGTTTCAAATCCTAAACAGTGGAGTTATAAGGAAGATAATCCCTAGTCAACCCCTTTGAGCCAAAGAAGTTGGAGTTTTTCTTTTCAAAAATTAAAACCCTTAATCATAACCTGGGGCAGGGTAGTTCTCTCAGTTGATCCAGGTGCACAATGAATGATATCAAAGAAGTCCTTCCAAAACAAAAGACAGTGATGTTTCCGAATAATCATAAAGACAGGCAATCATTATCTCTCAGAAATAAAAGCCCAATAAGTCAAAACCTATGAAGGAGACTTACAAAAACTGGGGCATCCCGCTGACTGTAATCACAAAAGAAACAGTTCAGGAAAAAAACAGGGATAACAAAATCAAAAAAGAAAGAGGTCCTACTAACCCTCAACAAGAAGAAATGACTGCCTATTCAAAATAAACTATCAATATCCGAACCATCACCGGAATATCAGAGCAAAGACTCAAACAAGGTCTAATGCACGATTAGCTGAGTTTAGGATCGAAGAACATCACGAAGAACGGGTGGGTACAAATAAAATTTGAGCCTTTATCCTTTGTTTCTTAAACCGTGAACCAGGCCACGTTACAACCCTTAAAAGTCCTAGCTGAAGCATGGGTTAGTTCGAAAGCATACTGTTATAAAAGGTATCCTGACTCCTATAGGGCTTGCTGTAAAATCCTGAGTTGACATCACATTTTACAAAAATTGCTTGTTTTACTGAAAATGCATTTTCAAAAACTTCAAGACAGACATAAGCTTTGCATTCTTAAAATAACATTGTTTGCATATGACTATTTGTTCAACAGCAGAGAAATTCGCACGATGAATATCTAGTGAACAAAAAAATCTTCTCAACAAAAAAGAGTCATCTCAAGAGGAAAAACACTTCCAACCCAGGGGCAGACATGATCATTGTCCATCATCTGGGGCAGTCAAGTCAAGATTCAAGGAATCTCTCAAAATGCCAAATAGCCAGGGGCAAATCTCCGCCTGAGTCACTTGGGGCATTGAACATGAATTCCAGCAACGGATCTTGCATAATCAAACATCTTCTGGTAGTATGGCAACACAATACTATCGACGGTGACAACTCCCTACACTCTGAGAGCATGGACATAGTCAAAAAATACTACGCATAATCAAAGACCCGCTACGTCGACTGGCCTAGGAAAAAATAAGGGCTTCCCGGCGAACCAAAAGGGTTCGGGCAAAAATAAGGGACGAAAATGAAAAATCTGTACACCCGGTGTTGTACCCCAAAATTTTCCCTCCCATTTCCTCAACATTTTCTCATCACAAGACCCTTGGAGCTCAAGATCCAGTTAGGGTTTCCTCAGCTCAAAACTTCTCCTTGCACTGTTGACCCAAATTAGGGTTTGTGTTTGCACAAAGATATTTTGACCTAAAATGCCTAAGATGACTTTCATGCTTCATGTTGGACTCCCAAGTTTATCCATACCATGTTTCAAGCCTTGATTCCAAACTTTACCCAGTCAATTGGACAGTTGACCTAAAAATCAGCTGTATTGGGGAAAAAGTCAACTGGGGCCAATTGACAGTCAAATCTCATGAAAATTGACCCACATCAACATTATAAATTCACATGGACCATTTGATCAAGTTTGGATCAGAATTCCACAAGAAATTTGATCAGATCACCAAAAGGGCAAAATGGTCATTTTTAGGGTTTTGACTGCACAAAGGCAATTTTTGACTGTTTGACCTAGCCAATGGCCAACCAAACTCACATATGGACTCAAGGACCCAATGGAATTGTCTTGACATACTCAACAAGTTCAAAATATCCCAAATGCACAAGATTGACAGTTGAATTTTCCAATCAATTGATCAATTTTGACTGCATACTGATAAGTCAAACTTTGACTTTTTGGTCAAAATCAAGTGTCAAGATTAATTTTTCATCAAAACATGCCAAATCATGAAACTTGTTCATCAAGAAATCAAGAATTGCAAATTAGGGTTTGAAATGAAGATTTTTCATAACTTAGAATTTTTCTAAGTTATGAAAAACCCTAATTTTTTCCTAACTTTGTCCCACTTTCTCACCAAGATTCATTTGGATTCAAGCAAAAGTCAAAACATGAAATTTGTAGCCTATTGCAAAATCTACAACTTTGATTCACAAAGTTTTCCCAAAAGAAGCTTTTAGCTCAAGTTACAATTTTTGGAACAAGGGTACCAAACCATTCTTAACTTAGAGAAATTTTGAACCATTTTAGGCAGAATTTTTGCCTAACTTCAAGACCATTTTTCACATACTTCCACTTGGAATTTCAATTTGCATTTCAAAGATGGATTGTAGTACACATTCCAAGCTTTCCAAAATGTCCAAGAACTCATCAAACAACCTCATGGTTAGGGAGAATCGAATTTGGCAAGTTGGGAAAAACTCACTTTTGATTTGGCCAAGTTACATGTTCATACATCTAGGCCATTTTGAAATCAGCTTGCACAACTTGATTACAGGTCCTATATCCCTTTTGCACTCATAAATTTAATTCAAACTCATTGTGCCAAGACCATATTTTATGTGTTCAAGCTTTACATAAAGGTTTAGTCCCAAAATAGAAAAAGCATAATGTCCATTTTTGCAAAAGTAGAACTTTATGTCAATTAGCAATCCAAGCAAGTACAGTGCAAATCCTTTTGGCACAAGTTTATGAACAAAACACACTGATCAAGGGGAAGGTTAGCAGCACATTAGGGGGGCCTCTATCAGTCTAAAACTCAAGTGGACACTTTGTTGCTTAAAGTTGAAGAAACATAGCATAACAATACACAACTCTCATTCCTGTGAACCAGAGCTTAAGCAAAGTTATCAAACACTTTCTAATCATCAACCCTAAGCTAAAACACGAGCCAACCATCTCCATTTCCTTCTCAAACACAGAATCACCCTCAAACTGCCCAAACAGGGTACCTGCTGCAGATTGAGTTCCATAGCTCAATCCTTTCATGCATTCTTGCTAAAAAATCACTTCAAACACATCCCACATAATCCCTTGAAACTATTCCAAGCCTCAAACACGACCTGTAACACTCCCAAGCAACATCACCATTTTCATTTTCTTGTTTTGCAGTTGAAGTTCTATAGCACGATTCTCTTGGTTTCCAAACAAAGTAAAGCTTGGAATAGCATCCCTGGACATCAAGGAAGTTGTACCAATCATCACCTTGCATTGAAAGCACCTCCATCACCAGATACGATTCCAACTGAACAGGTAAGTTCACGAACTCATATCTCTCTATCCAGGCATTGTTAGCTTTAGGTTTGTGAAGAAAATATGTCACATTCATAGCCCTGAACATGCCCATGTAATTAGTTTTCATTTATGTTATGTGTGCTGTGAGAATTTGATGTCTGAACATGGAACAAAAACTAGGTCAGGAATTGGGGGAGAATAAATTCTCTCTCATTTCTGAGAGTTAGATTGATTTCTTTATATGTCTAGAATCGTGGCTTCAAGCTCTACAGGTTTCATGTTGGAAGATTTGGCAAAAGATCAAGGAATCTGGAGATAGCAAACGCGTGTTTTGTTTGAACAAGAATGCTGGAGGTTGAAGATGACAGGATCTTTGGGCTGGGCCTGTTTCACTTTTCTTTTCACACCATGTTTTTACTTTTACACCTCCTAGGCCCATTATGCTTATTTTTATGATTTTTTGACCTTTTCTTTTTTTGTTCTGACTTATTTATTTTTTCTTATAATATTAAAAATATAAAAAATATTTTTCACACCATTTTTGAATTTATTAGGCATTTATTTATTTAAAATAATGTTTGTACATAAATAAATACCTAGATATACTTTTATCTAAAAAATACTAAAAAATAATGCAAACACATTTATTTTCTAATTTTTATTTTATTTTATCTTCTGAAAATATTTTATATAAAATATACTTTTTTTATAAATATTAAATATTATTATTTTGTATATATTTAATATATTTAGTAAATATACAAATACATATATATATTTATTAGAATATTTAGGACAAAAATACAAAATATATTCATTTTTATTCTTATTAATATTTAATATTAAAAATACCTTTTTACAAATATACTTCATTTTTATTTTATTTTTGTACATAACTAATAAATATTGTATATATTAAACAATTAATACCTTTTAATTAATAAATTAGGGTTTTGCCCTAAATACATAAAAACTCCAAAAAAATAATACTTTTTATTTTGTTTATTTGACATATAAAAAACACTTTTTTTCATACATATAAAAAACACTTTTGCATCTTGCATATTTATTCCCTTTTTGTTTAATTATTGTATATTAAATGATTTGATAATTCCCAATTTGATGTAATAGTCTAGGTTTAAATTCCTTGTCAAAATACCCCCCATTTGAATATTTGTACCCCCCTTCCCATATATTGTGTTGTAATAACTTAGGAACTTTATTTTTCGCATTTTAATGCTTTCTAATTATGCCATGTTAGAATTAGGGTTTGTATGCAAATCAAAAACAACAAAAATAGTTTGACCTAAATTCAAGATAAACAAGCATGAAAATGGACAAAACTAATCACACTTGCACCCCTAGGGTATTCCACTTGTTGCCTTCAATAATGGGCCATATTGCATGTTAGGTCTCTTTGGGCAAAACAAAACAATCAAATGATCATAGTCCCTCGATGACGCTTTCGAAAGTTGCCTAAAAAATGATCAAGTCCCTTAAAGAAAACATTGCCCAAAGATACTTGGCACCATTGCAATTATGGTCTAAACGATGACCCACGCCCGTCCCTTTCACATCCTAACACAAGATTGTCCACCAAATACAATGGTGGAACAAAATTGTTAAAAGGGTTAAAAACATAGGAGAAATCTTTGAGAAATTTAGGAGTAGACAAACTCTTAGTTACTTGAATCAAACTTGCAAAACAAAACACTTGCCTATTTTCAAACCACACATCACTACACTTTCAAAACAACTTTCAAAAACAAATGAAAACCTTTCAAAAGACATACACCTTTGTATACATCCCAACATGGATCATTACAAAGGTTGCCACCACATTGGCTTCTTTTCAAAACATTTTCAAACCCACTCACACAAAGCACCATTTCAAACAATTGAAAATTAAGGCAAGTTGATCTAAGCAAGTAACTAAGAGCCCATGGATAACCATGGATAGAAAGGGTGCTAATACCTTCCCTTTCTATAATCTACTCCCCGAACCCAAGAAAACATCTCAAAGGTTTTTGCTGTGCTTTTTAACCTTTCCTTAGGATAAAATAAAAAGTCGGTGGCGACTCTTGCTCAACCGAAGCATTTGCGAAAACAAACGCAAAACCTCAAGTCAGTTCTCCCACCGTATCGCAGAACTGGCGACTCTGCTGGGGAAGATTTTTAAAAAGTGGAGTAACCTTAGGGCTTAGATCACCCTCTTGCATGACTAATTGTTTTATTTGATTGCTTTATATTTTGGCTCTCTTGTTTGGGTTTGCAATCCTTCACCCGGATTTTGGGAAACATTCATAGATAGCAATACATTGTGGAAACTATGCGGGGTATACCGACACGGTCGAAGCAATAGCTATATTAGTGTGACATATTTGTGAGTACCGGTAACCCTTGAGTTCAATCAAGGAGAGTACGGGGCCGCTGAGTGATGTCACTAAGCACTAATGACCTAGAACCTTACTTTACCATCTTGGCCTTACATTAGGGGTAGTGAGATGACCGGCTTTGGTGCAGTCCGAAGTTGGTAGATACTCGATACTACACTCATTGAGGGTTGTTTTCTTGGAATATTTTGGTCGCTAGTTAAGTGGCTAAACCAAAACAATGAACAATGAAAACAATCCAGTGATATTGAGCTCCTTAGAACCCGGTTACTATTTATAGGACAGGTTTTTAAGCCAACTACACTCAAGAGGGTACTTACCTATGAAAACCCCATGCAAGCCTAAAACTAGGGTTTGGTGTGATTTGCTTGTACATATGTTTGTGCATACATCATGAACATCATAAAGCATCATATGCATTTACTAACCACTTCAAGGGTTTAGATCTTCATCTTTGTTCTTGTTTTGTAGGTCATGGAAATTCCTCGCAGAAAAACCATCCAAGTCAACCTTGTGAGAATCTCTCCTCAACTCAAGGAGCTCACCTCAAGAATTCCGGAAAGCTCATCCTTCAGTGAAAGACATGGTAGACTGCTCAGCTTAGTCAACACCAACATTGAAGAGGATATGATGAAAGTGCTATTCCAGTTCTTTGACCCTCTTCACCATTGTTTCACTTTCCCTGACTATCAGTTGGTACCCACTTTGGAGGAATTTTCTCAACTCCTGAGAATTCTTATCCTTAATCAACTACCTTTCAATGGTACGGAAAAGGAACCAAAGCCTGAAGATGTTGCTCGAGCATTACATCTACAGCCTTCTGACATCAAGGGGCATTTGGAAACTAGAAGTGGCATCAAAGGTTTCTTAGCAAAATTCTTGTTTGAGAAAGCACAAGAATGTTGGAATTCATTGGACCTGCAAGCCTTTGAAGAGATTGTGGCACTCCTTATCTATGGGTTGGTCTTGTTCCCAAACCCTGAACAGCTTGTAGATGTCAATGCCGTCAAAATCTTCTTATCCAGAAATCCAATACCAACATTGCTTGGGGACATTCTTCACTCATTTTACACACGAACAATGAGAAAGAGGGGTGTTCTCATGTGCTGTACTCCTCTCCTTGCAAGGTGGTTTATTTCGCACCTTCCACAATCTGTCTTGAAGAATGACCAAGGCTCAAGGTGGTCCCAACGGTTGATGACTCTTACTCACTCTGATGTACATTGGTGTTCTCGGTCCAGAGAAAATATCATCATCGTCGATCGTTGTAGAGAGTTTCCTAATGTTCCTTTACTTGGAATCAGAGGAGGTATCACCTACAACCCTTGCCTAGCTTTGAGGCAATTTGGATATGCACGAAGAGATGGCCCTCACGACATGTTGATTCCTGACCTAGTTTTTGACTTCGACAACGATGCGCAAGGACTTCGCCAAAGATTCATCAGAGCTTGGGGGAGGCCCAACAAGGTTGATAGCAAGACACTGGGGCACAAGAACTCCATCCCTCTTGAGCCTTATCTCAAGTGGGTACGAGCCCGAGCCCAGAGTCTAATGATGCCTTATCCTCATGTTCTCCCTGTGATTAAAGAGCCCGTCAATGAAGGAGAGGTTCCCTACACCATCTTACATCCTGACATGCCTACATCGTGGGAGGAGATGCAGAAGAGTTGGATCCAGCTCAAGGAGGAACAGAACACTTTTGAAGCCAGCTTCTACGCCAGCGAGAAGAAGGTTCTAGAGCTCACCCGCCGACTCCATGAGCAAGAGGCCCTCAACACCTACATTGCGCCAAAGAGGATGCGCAACGTATTTTTACCTTGAGAAGTTGTTTTTGTAATATTTGGCCCATGGGGCACTTATGTACTAACAAATCTTTTCTTATTAATATGACGTGCGTTCTTTTTGTCTGCAACAATTGTGAATTTCTAAAACCCTTGAATGCATTGCATAGACAGCATCTCATGCATCATGTGCATAACAGGTACCCTTTTTCTACATGTTGCTTAATCTTCTTCGCTGTTTATTTTGAACAGTCATCATGAATCCAGAATCATCCAGTGAGCAAGCAATCAAGGCCCTCCAGGCCCAGAGTGCCCAGTTTCAAGAAATGGTCCTGAGCCTGGCCCAAGGTCAGCAAGAGTTGAAGGCTATGCTCCTAAAGAAGAAGAAGAAGAAGAGGACTGCGTTGTTCAATACTGGATGCAGGTTTGGGAACACACTCCATAACGAGGCTGATCCAACTACTTCCTCTGCAGAGAAAGATAGTCCCCAAGTGGGAGGAGCTCCTAGTCCTACAGTCTCTGACAACGAGATGGATTACAATGACGAACAATACCCTCCCGCTGCTGACAGATACAAGCAATTAGAGGACCACTTGAGTGCCATGGAGATTCAAAATGTGCCGGGGCTGGATTTCGGAGATTTGGGGTTATCTTCTGGGGTAGTAATCCCACACAAGTTTAAGGCGCCTGCCTTTGCCAAATACGACGGGGCTTCCTGTCCAAAGCTGCATCTCAGGTCGTACGTAAGGAAGATCCAACCTTACACGGCAGACAAAAATCTTTGGATCCACTTCTTCCAAGATAGCCTTTCGGGGTCACAACTTGAGTGGTTTTATCAGCTAGATGGAACCACTATCCGACATTGGGAAGATTTGGCTACCGCATTTTATAGACAATATCAATACAATTCTGACCTCGCTCCTACGCATACCCAACTTCAGGGCATGTCTTTGGGAACGGGCGAAGGGTTCAAAGAATATGCACAAAAATGGAGAGATTTGGCTGGTAGGGTGCAGCCTCCTTTGACTGATCGTGAACTAGTTGACATGTTTCTAGGGACCTTGTCTGGTCCATTCTTCAATCATCTAGTTGGTAATTCCTCCGCTGGGTTTACGGATTTGATCCTGACGGGTGAAAGGATAGAAGCTGGCATCAGGTCAGGAAAGATACAGAAGGGTGCCTCCGCAAGTACTGAGAAGAGGCATTTCAAGAAGGAAGCTAATGCCGTCTATGGTCCTAGAAGACAAGTCAAGCCAGAAAGCCGCCAAGCCGTCAATGCCTTGGTCATTTCAAAACCTGTTGCTGCTCCTCAGCAGTACAATCAACAAAGGGGTGAGAGGCCCAAGAGGCAATACACTCGGCTGAGTATGACCTTGTCACAAATCTTACCGCAACTGTTATCAACCAACTTGGTGACCATCAAAGAGGCTCCAAAGGTCGTGAATACTGCATCTCCTAAGTATAACCCAAATGCCCGTTGTGCTTATCATTCTGATAGCCCCGGGCATACTACTGATGATTGCTGGGCCCTGAGAAACAAAGTTCAAGACCTTATCGATGCGAAGGAAATTCAGTTTGAGGCGCCTGAGAGGCCAAATGTTGTAACTGCTCCTATGCCCCAGCATAGAGTAAATGCCGTCGAGGAAGATTTGTATGCTGTTTCGGTGAATGATGTTGCTACCCCTCTATTGACTATTAAGAGGAACCTACTACTAGCCGGTTTATTTCCGGGTTGTAGCAAGGGTTGCCTCTTGTGTGTTGTTATCCCTACCAGTTGTCCACTGCTGAAATCAGGCATCCAAAGCCTGATGGATAGCAGAGAAATTTTGTTCAAGAAAACTGTTGTTCCGTTTGTTTCCGCTGAAGAAGTATCTGTCGTCACAATTTTCAACAATCCTACCAAGGCTCCCCCGAGGAAGCCAGTCCAAATTATGTCTGTTGCACCCATTACCATTACTGTTCTGGGGCCTCTCCCCTATGAATCTGACAAGGCTGTCGCATGGCATTATGGGGAATACGTGTATGTGCTTGGAGTGAAGCAGGAGTTCAACACCGGTACCAGTATCAGTAACATCACTGGTCCCGCCAAGATTACTCGCAGTGGCAGGCTCTTCTCGCCTGACATTGCACCACCAGTTATCCGAAAACCTCTTATCATCACACCCGCAAGTGTGCATGTTCCAAATCAAGTTCCTGTGTCTACTACTGCCGCCGAGTCCTCTGATGCTCGGGGCAAAGAAGTTGCTACTGATTTTCCTGCCCGGACGGAGGCACCAAAAAAGACTGCTGTTGAAGCCTCCCAGCAAGAGATGGAGGAAATCCTTAAAATCATTAAAAAGAGTGACTTCAATGTCGTTGAACAGTTGAGGCATACCCCCTCCAAAATCTCTATGCTATCGTTGCTGCTGTGCTCAGAGGCCCACGCCAAGGCCCTGATTTCATTTCTGAAAACGGCCCATGTGCCGCAAGAGACCTCTGCAGATCAGTTCACTGACTGTGTGGCCAATTTGACAGCTGACAATGGCTTGGGTTTCTCAGATGCAGACCTTACCGCCAAAGGGAAAAATCTCAATGATGCCATGCATGTCTCTATAGAATGCAGGGGCACTACTCTCGCACACGTGTTGGTGGATACCGGTTCTTCCCTGAATGTATTACCCAAGAAGGCCTTGGATCGGTTGGATTGTGAGGGCCTGGAATTGAAACCTAGTAACATCATTGTTAGAGCCTTCGACGGTTCTAAGAGGATGGTGCATGGTGAGGTAGACATTCCTATTCGTGTGGGTTCCCAAGTCTTTGACTCAACATTCTACGTAATGGATATTCGTCCGTCTTATTCCTGTTTGTTGGGTCGACCCTAGATTCACAAGGCTGGGGCGGTAACATCCACTCTACACCAAAAGCTCAAATACCCTGTCAAAGGGAAGATTGTTACTGTGCAGGGTAAGGAGGAATACATGGTTAGTCACTTGAATTCATTCCGGTATATCGAGATGGACGGGGAGTTTATTGAAACCCCCTTTCAACATTTTGAGGAGGTTCCTCCAACATTGGCGTCAGCTGAGACAGTGGTTGAAGAAGACTTTCCTCTAAAGATGGCTTCCCTGAAGGATGCCCGGGCTGTAATTAAGAAAGGCAAATGCGCAAACTGGGGTCAACTTCCCGACTTCACTCAAAAGACCGACAAGTTTGGGTTGGGCTTCACCGCAGAGGCTCAGAGGGTTGTTCGCAAAGAAAGGATCAGAAAGGCTCCGGTGTTCATAACCAACCCAAGGGTGAATGCTATCGAGGAGGACGTAGAGGAAGCAGAATTTGACAGTTGGATCTATCCAACAACCAGCAATGGACCAAGCAACTGGACGACAAAGGATTTTATACCTATTACATTTGTCATGCAGTAATGAACTCTTTTGATTTTCAATTTGTAACAAACAATATGTTGAAACTTTTATTGGCTCGGTGTCCTACCCGGGGCACCGTGGCTCCATTTGTGAGGGCTTTTTGTATGACATTTCCATATATCATTAATCAAAACATTGGACGTTTGTTGCATTTCAAATCTTGTGCTCTTTTTCTTTCCGTGTTATATATTGCAAAACAGCTATATTTACACACACTCACTTATACAGGTTCCAATCCACTCTGGATCTCACTGGTAACAGCTCTGCTACTGCCAGTTATGACTTCGAAAATCCGATCAACTTGGCCGAAGACGAAGGTGAAGATGATTGCGAAGTGCCTGGTGAACTTGCAAGACTGCTACTCCAGGAAGAAAGGGCTATTCAGCCGCATGAAGAGCCATTGGAAACAATGAACCTGGGTACTGAGACAAATAAAAAAGAAGTCATGATTGGTGCCAATCTAGAGCTCAGCGTGAAGCAACGATTGATCCAGATGCTACATGATTACATGGAGATCTTTGCTTGGTCTTATGAAGACATGCCTGGTTTGGATGCCGACATTGTGGTTCATCACCTGCCTACCAAGGAAGACTGCCCTCCGGTAAAGCAGAAGGACCGCCGCATGCGCCCAGAGATGTCCGAGAAAATCAAAGCTGAGGTTATGAAGCAATTCGATGCCGGGTTTCTAGCAGTGACTTCTTACCCTCAGTGGGTTGCCAACGTGGTGCCAGTGCCGAAGAAGGACGGTAAGGTCAGAATGTGTGTCGATTACAGGGATCTAAACAGGGCAAGCCCCAAGGATGACTTCCCCCTACCTCACATCGACGTTCTTGTTGACAATACTGCTCAACACAAGGTGTTCTCCTTCATGGATGGTTTTTCAGGGTATAATCAGATCAAGATGGCTCCTGAAGATATGGAAAAGACTACCTTTGTGACTCAGTGGGGCACCTTCTGCTACAAGGTCATGCCATTCTGGTTGAAAAATGCTGGGGCAACCTACCAACGTGCCATGGTTGCTTTATTTCATGATATGATCCACCATGAGATTGAAGTGTACGTCGATGATATGATTGCAAGGTCCCAAACTGAGGAGGAACACCTTGACCATCTGCGGAAGCTGTTTGACCGACTGAAGTTGTACAAACTAAGGTTGAACCCAAACAAATGCACCTTTGGGGTGAGGTCTGGAAAATTACTAGGTTTCATTGTAAGCGATAAAGGTATTCAGGTGGACCCTGCCAAGGTGAAAGCCATACAAGAGATGCCGACTCCCAAGACAGAGAAAGAAGTCCGAGGCTTTCTAGGACGACTGAATTACATCACCCGATTCATCTCACATCTAACTGCTACCTGTGAGCCAATCTTCAAATTGCTGAAGAAAGATCAGGTAGTACGTTGGAACGATGAATGTCAGACTGCTTTTGAAAAGATAAAGGAGTATCTCCAAGATCCACCCATCCTTATTCCTCCGGTTGAAGGGAGACCTCTAATACTATACTTGACAGTACTTGACAACTCAATGGGGTGTGTGCTGGGGAAGCATGACGAGTCTGGCCGAAAAGAACACGCTATTTATTACCTGAGCAAAAAGTTTACCGACTGTGAGTCTCGGTACTCACTGCTCGAGAAAACTTGTTGCGCTCTGGTATGGGCTGCTCGCCGGCTGAGACAGTATATGTTGACTCACACTACTCTGTTGATTTCAAAGATGGATCCCATCAAGTACATATTCGAAAAGCTTGCTCTGTCTGGAAGAATAGCAAGATGGCAAATGATCTTGACAGAATATGACATCCAGTACACAACTCAGAAAGCAATCAAGGGAAGTGTGTTGGCAGATCATTTGGCACACCAACCTGTGGACGATTACCAGTCATTGAACTTTGAATTTCCGGACGAAGATATCATGGTAGTAACTGATTGTGAAGTACCTGTACCGGATGAAGGACCTGAGGAAGGATCCCGATGGTCCATGCATTTTGACGGAGCCTCAAACGCTTTGGGTAACGGCATCGGCGCTGTGATCATATCCCCCAAAGGAACTCATACTCCACTCACCGCCCGGCTGTGCTTCAACTGCACCAACAACATGGCAGAATATGAGGCATGTATCATGGGTCTTCAAGCTGCAATCGACTTAAGGATCAAGTTTCTGAGTGTCTTCGGAGATTCCGCTCTCGTGATCAATCAAATCAAAGGCGAGTGGGATACGAAACACCCAAATCTTATTCCTTACAAGGAGTATGTGTTGACTTTGCTTCCCCACTTTGAAGAGATAACTTTTGAGCACTTCCCAAGAGAGGAGAATCAGTTAGCGGACGCACTAGCTACGATGTCTTCAATGTTCAAAGTCAAATGGGACAATGAGGCTCCCCGAATCATTATCTGGAAGTTGGACGAACCCGCATACTGCTGCGATCTTGAGGCCGAAGAAGTCATCGAAAAACCCTGGTATCATGAGGTGAAGAGATACTTGGAAGCCCAGGAATACACTGAAGGCGCATCGGTCAATGACAAGAAGTTCTTGAGAAGGTTTGCTGCGAAATTCTTCCTCAGCAACGGCATTCTCTACAAACGAAACCATGATTCGACTCTACTGCGTTGTGTGGATAAGACTGAAGCAGAGAAGATCATGATAGAACTACATGAAGGTACATTCGGAACACATTCCAGTGGACATACCATGGCAAAGAAAATCCTTCGGGAAGGATATTTCTGGTCCACAATGGAAGCCGACTGTTACCAACATTCTCGAACTTGTCATAAATGCCAGATCTATGCTGATAAGGTGCATGTCCCTCCGGTTCCTCTGAACGTCCTGACGGCACCTTGGCCTTTTGCAATGTGGGGCATCGATATGATCGGTGAGATCCGACCAACGGCATCCAACGAGCATCGCTTCATCTTGGTAGCAATTGATTACTTCACGAAGTGGGTTGAGGCAGCTTCCTACGCCACCGTAACCAAGAGCGTCGTTGCACGTTTCATTCGGCATAACCTGATCTGTCGGTACGGCGTCCCGGAAAGAATCATTACAGACAATGGTACCAATCTTAATAACAAGATGATCACTGAGCTCTGCGAACAGTTCAAGATACAGCACCACAACTCTTCTCCCTACCGGCCGAAGATGAATGGGGCTGTAGAAGCAGCTAATAAGAATATCAAAAAGATTATGCAGAAGATGACAGTGACCTATAAAGATTGGCACGAAATGTTACCATTTTCTCTTCATGGGTACCGTACCTCAGCAAGGACGTCAACCGGGGCAACTCCTTTTTCCTTGGTCTATGTCATGGAGGCAGTCTTGCCAATTGAAGTCCAGATACCCTCTCTCCGGATAATGAAGGAGGCAGACTTGAGCGAAGATGACTGGATCCAGACTCGTCTTGATCAATTAAATCTAATTGACGAAAAAAGACTCACCGCTATCGGTCATGGTCAGACGTACCATAAACGGATGATCAGGGCATTTAACAAGAAAGTCAGGCCACAAGAGTATCAAGTTGGGGACCTAGTAATCAAACGTATCATCCTTCCTCAAAGTGATCCCCGGGGCAAATGGACCCCTACGTACGAAGGGCCATTTGTGGTTAAACATGTGTTCTCAGGAGGGGCCATGATTCTAACCACCATGGATGGTGACGACCTTCCTCACCCCGCCAATGCAGACATAGTAAAAAGATACTACACATGAATCAAAGACCCGCTAGGTTGACATACCTAGGCAAAAATAAGGGCTTCCCGGCGAACCAAAAGGGTTCGGGCAAAAATAAGGGATGAAATGAAAAATCTGTACACCCGGCAAGTCGAAAACTTGAAAAGATGGCTTGGGCAAAAATGGGTATCCCGGTGGACTGAAAACCCGAAAGGGCGGTCCAGGCAAAAGTTAGGGATAAAGCGTAACACTATGTCTCATTGGATCACCTTGCATCCAGAATTCGACATCAATTATCTGGCTCAGACTTCGGCATCGATCAATCAGCTTCATCTTCGACTAAGCAACAAAGTGATGAGACGCTTGAAGACATAAAGGCGATATCAGAGTTGGAACCCAGTGGGAATATTGTGCACATAGCTGTTTTGTTTCCTTTTCAAAATTGTATAAACTTTATGTTATTCGGCGGCGTTCTCTTACTAGGACGTCGGCCTCTTGTACAAAAAACACCTATTTACAGGCAAATTTCAAAATCAATACAAGTTCACTTTTCCAAACAAATTGCCAATTGTTTTTCCTTTTTCTGTTTTGTCTTGCGAAGAACGTCCAATGTTCATTTTTGATATATGCATTTGACATTAAATTGCTAATTCATAAATGCTTGCACATGAAACAAAAGACTAATTACAGGTGACATCAGAAGTAGGGGCAATGTAGAATTGTCCAGGCAGTCTAGTTGTTTTGTCCGCCAGGGTACCAAGGTAGATTCAACTGAAGAATAAGACCAAGTTATCTCAACTCCCCACAGAGTAAGACAAGAATCAGCAATACCCTCCCAGGGAAGATTTAGTCTATCATCAGCCCTACAACAGGCACCCTGTTCCCCTAGCAAGTCAGCAGTACTCTCCTCCAGAAGAGTTAATCTACGGTCAGCCTAAAGGAAGTTGGGTAGCCCCAGAAGATATCAACATTCCCCTAGCGGAGTATAGGCATTCATCAGCAAGCATCCCCAGCAGTCTTGATCTAAGATTGTTCCCCGGCGGTATACCAGACACCCCAGTGGAACCATTTACCAGTACAGTCTGAGGGTTTCCCCAGGAAAATGGAATTCATATCCCCAGCAGGTCTTGAAGCTTATCCCTAGTAGATTCTGGAAGCTCGTCCCCTGTAGAGTGCGGACGTCTCTCTCGAGCTTTATTCAAAGTTATTCCTCACAAGGGCTTATAACTGGGTTATCCTCAGCTAATTGCCACGAAAGATCGCCCTCGGCAAAGTTCTTTCATTCCCCAGCGGAGTTCATCAAAATTCCCCGACATAACTTATCAACACAATCCCCAGCGGAGTTTAACATTGCAATCCCCAGCGGAGTTTATCATTGTTATCCCCAGCGGAGCCCATCATTGAAATCCTCAGCGGAGCTCTCATCAAAACTTCAGCGAAGTATCTCTTCCCACAGAGTAATTCCCCTCAGAGTAATCTCTCCAACAAATTTATTCCCCAACGGAGTCATCTTCTCCTACCGGTGTATTCTTGCAACCATCATCCCCAGCGGAAGCAAAGAGCTCTACTCTTCAACGTCAGCCCAGGATTTAATTCCCCGGCCGGTCGACAAGGATTTATTTACCTAGACGAAAATACATTCATAAACATTTCACACATCTTGTTTACATACATGATAAAGTGCATACAACACTATCTCATTTTGAACATCATGACATCATGCATTTCATACATCATGACATTGCATACAACTGATGTTTTGCCTTTTCAAGGAAAAAGACAACCCAAAAGACAACTACTTTCAACTGTCACAATTCCAGATTCGATTCTTGTATCCAGCCAGGGCACATCTGTGAGTGATCAGTTTCCAGATTCGATTCCTGTATCTAGCCAGGGCACATCTGAAGAGTTTGAAGATTCGATTCTTGTATCCAGCCAGGGCATATCTGTTGACGACTATTTCCAGATTCGATTCCTGTATCTAGCCAGGGCACATCTGAAGAGTTTGAAGATTCGATTCCTGTATCCAGCCAGGGCATATCTGTTGACGACTATTTCCAGACTCGATTCCTGTATCTAGCCAGGGCACGTCTGAAGAATTTGAAGATTCGATTCCTGTATCCAGCCAGGGCATATCTATCAACTGTCATAATTCCGGATTCGATTCCTGTATCTAGCCAGGGCACGTCTAAAGAGTTCGAAGATTCGATTCCTATACCCAGCCAGGGCATATCTATCAACTATCACAATTCCGGATTCGATTCCTGTATCTAGCCAGGGCACATCCGAAGAGTTCGAAGATTCGATTCCTGTACCCAGCCAGGGCATATCTGCGAGCAACCGATTGTAGACTCAACACCTGTATCTAGCCAGGGCATGTCTGCATGAAGAGATTGGAGATCAACACCTGTAACAAGCCAGGAAAACATCTGTCTTTCTCAAAATACACAAGTTCTCGCTAAGGAATCTCTTATGCGATCAACACTTCCAAATGGCATCTATAAGCCCATTCCCGACAAGGTTCTGTCACGCCTTCAGATGGCATCTATAAGCCCATCTCCCTATCCACCATCTCTCCAAATGGCATCTATAAGCCCATTCCCGACATCACATTGCTGATACTCCAACATGCGAGTGCAAATTTCCGGGCACTCTAGTGTCCAATCTCCTTTTACCCTCGAGTCACGAAAGGCAAACTTGCCAATCTAACTCTTCAGGTTCAAGAAGATTGAACAGGGGCAACTGTTGTACCCCAAAATTTTCCCTCCCATTTCCTCAACATTTTCTCATCACAAGACCCTTGGAGCTCAAGATCCAGTTAGGGTTTCCTCAGCTCAAAACTTCTCCTTGCACTGTTGACCCAAATTAGGGTTTGTATTTGCACAAAGATATTTTGACCTAAAATGCCTAAGATGACTTTCATGCTTCATGTTGGACTCCCAAGTTTATCCATACCAAGTTTCAAGCCTTGATTCCAAACTTTACCCAGTCAATTGGACAGTTGACCTAGAAATCAGCTGTATTGAGGAAAAAGTCAACTGGGGCCAATTGACAGTCAAATCTCATGAAAATTGACCCACATCAACATTATAAACTCACATGGACCATTTGATCAAGTTTGGATCAGAATTCCACAAGAAATTTGATCAGATCACCAAAAGGGCAAAATGGTCATTTTTAGGGTTTTGACTGCACAAAGGCAATTTTTGACTATTTGACCTAGACAATGGCCAACCAAACTCACATATGGACTCAAGGACCCCATGGAATTGTCTTGACATACTCAACAAGTTCAAAAGATCCCAAATGCACAAGATTGACAGTTGAATTTCCCAGTCAATTGATCAATTTTGACTGCATACTGATAAGTCAAACTTTGACTTTTTGGTCAAAATCAAGTGTCAAGATTCATTTTTCATCAAAACATGCCAAATCATGAAACTTGTTCATCAAGAAATCAAGAATTGCAAATTAGGGTTTGAAATGAAGATTTTTCATAACTTAGAATTTTTCTAAGTTATGAAAAACCCTAAT
Source organism: Vicia faba (assembly GCA_948472305.1). NCBI lineage: Eukaryota > Viridiplantae > Streptophyta > Magnoliopsida > Fabales > Fabaceae > Vicia > Vicia faba. Next base: position 634,767,207 of record OX451736.1, on the reverse strand, counting down.
TTTTTCCTAACTTTGTCCCACTTTCTCACCAAGATTCATTTGGATTCAAGAAAAAGTCAAAACATGAAAGTTGTAGCCTATTTAAAAATTTACAACTTTGATTCACAAAGTTTTCCCAAAAGAAGCTTGTAGCTCAAGTTACAATTTTTGGAACAAGGGTACCAAACCATTCTTAACTTAGAGAAATTTTGAACCATTTTAGGCAGAATTTTTGCCTAACTTCAAGACCATTTTTCACATACTTCCACTTGGAATTTCAATTTGCATTTCAAAGATGGATTGTAGTACACATTCCAAGCTTTCCAAAATGTCCAAGAACTCATCAAACAACCTCATGGTTAGGGAGAATCGAATTTGGCAAGTTGGGAAAAACTCACTTTTGATTTGGCCAAGTTACATGTTCATACATCTAGGCCATTTTGAAATCAGCTTGCACAACTTGATTACAGGTCCTATATCCCTTTTGCACTCATAAATTTAATGCAAAATCATTGTGCCAAGACCATATTTTATGTGTTCAAGCTTTACATAAAGGTTTAGTCCCAAAATAGAAAAAGCATAATGTCCATTTTTGCAAAAGTAGAACTTTATGTCAATTAGCAATCCAAGCAAGTACAGTGCAAATCCTTTTGGCACAAGTTTATGAAAAAAACACACTGATCAAGGGGAAGGTTAGCAGCACATTAGGGAGGCCTCTATCAGTCTAAAACTCAAGTGGACACTTTGTTGCTTAAAGTTGAAGAAACATAGAATAACAATACACAACTCTCATTCCTGTGAACCAGAGCTTAAGCAAAGTTATCAAACACTTTCTAATCATAAACCCTAAGCTAAAACACGAGCCAACCATCTCCATTGCCTTCTCAAACACAGAATCACCCTCAAACTGCCCAAACAGGGTACCTGCTGCAGATTGAGTTCCATAGCTCAATCCTTTCATACATTCTTGCTAAAATCACTTCAAACACATCCCACATCATGCCTTGAAACTATTCCAAGCCTCAAACACGACCTGTAACACTCCCAAGCAACATCACCATTTTCATTTTCTTGTTTTGCAGTTGAAGTTCCATAGCACGATTCTCTTGGTTTCCAAACAAAGTAAAGCTTGGAATAGCATCGCTGGACATCAAGGAAGCTGTACCAATCATCACCTTGCATTGAAAGCACCTCCATCACCAGATACGATTCCAACTGAACAGGTAAGTTCATGAACTCATATCTCTCTATCCAGGCATTGTTAGCTTTAGGTTTGTGAAGAAAATGTGTCACATTCATAGCCCTGAACATGCCCATGTAATTAGTTTTCATTTATGTTATATGTGCTGTGAGAATTTGATGTCTGAACATGGAACAAAAACTAGGTCAGGAATTGGGGGAGAAGAAATTCTCTCTCATTTCTGAGAGTTAGATTGATTTATTTATATGTCTAGAATCGTGGCTTCAAGCTCTACAGGTTTCATGTTGGAAGATTTGGCAAAAGATCAAGGAATCTGGAGATAGCAAACGCGTGTTTTGTTTGAACAAGAATGCTGGAGGTTGAAGATGACAGGATCTTTGGGCTGGGCCTGTTTCACTTTTCTTTTCACACCATGTTTTTACTTTTACACCTCCTAGGCCCATTATGCTTATTTTTATGATTTTTTGACCTTTTCTTTTTTTGTTCTGACTTATTTATTTTTTCTTATAATATTAAAAATATAAAAAATATTTTTCACACCATTTTTGAATTTATTAGGCATTTATTTGTTTAAAATAATGTTTGTACATAAATAAATACCTAGATATACTTTTATCTAAAAAATACTAAAAAATAATGCAAACACATTTATTTTCTAATTTTTATTTTATTTTATCTTCTGAAAATATTTTATATAAAATATAATTTTTTTATAAATATTAAATATTATTATTTTGTATATATTTAATATATTTAGTAAATATACAAATATATATATATATATTTATTAGAATATTTAGGACAAAAATACAAAATATATTCATTTTTATTCTTATTAATATTTAATATTAAAAATACCTTTTTACAAATATACTTCATTTTTATTTTATTTTTGTACATAACTAATAAATATTGTATATATTAAACAATTAATACCTTTTAATTAATAAATTAGGGTTTTGCCCTAAATACATAAAAACTCCAAAAAAATAATACTTTTTATTTTGTTTATTTGACATATAAAAAACACTTTTTTTCATACATATAAAAAACACTTTTGCATCTTGCATATTTATTCCCTTTTTGTTTAATTATTGTATATTAAATGATTTGATAATTCCCAATTTGATGTAATAGTCTAGGTTTAAATTCCTTGTCAAAATACCCCCCATTTGAATATTTGTACCCCCCTTCCCATATATTGTGTTGTAATAACTTAGGAACTTTATTTTTCGCATTTTAATGCTTTCTAATTATGCCATGTTAGAATTAGGGTTTGTATGCAAATCAAAAACAACAAAAATAGTTTGACCTAAATTCAAGATAAACAAGCATGAAAATGGACAACACTAATCACACTTGCACCCCTAGGGTATTCCACTTGTTGCCTTCAATAATGGGCCATATTGCATGTTAGGTCTCTTTGGGCAAAACAAAACAATCAAATGATCATAGTCCCTCGATGACGCTTTCGAAAGTTGCCTAAAAAATGATCAAGTCCCTTAAAGAAAACATTGCCCAAAGATACTTGGCACCATTGCAATTATGGTCTAAACGATGACCCACGCCCGTCCCTTTCACATCCTAACACAAGATTGTCCACCAAATACAATGGTGGAACAAAATTGTTAAAAGGGTTAAAAACATAGGAGAAATCTTTGAGAAATTTAGGAGTAGACAAACTCTTAGTTACTTGAATCAAACTTGCAAAACAAAACACTTGCCTATTTTCAAACCACACATCACTACACTTTCAAAAACAAATGAAAACCTTTCAAAATACATCCACCTTTGTATACATCCCAACATGGATCATTACAAAGGTTGCCACCACATTGGCTTCTTTTCAAAACATTTTCAAACCCACTCACACAAAGCACCATTTCAAACAATTGAAAATTAAGGCAAGTTGATCTAAGCAAGTAACTAAGAGCCCATGGATAACCATGGATAGAAAGGGTGCTAATACCTTCCCTTTCTATAATCTACTCCCCGAACCCAAGAAAACATCTCAAAGGTTTTTGCTGTGCTTTTTAACCTTTCCTTAGGATAAAATAAAAAGTCGGTGGCGACTCTTGCTCAACCGAAACATTTGCGAAAACAAACACAAAACCTCAAGTCAGTTCTCCCACCGTATCACACCCGGCAAGTCGAAAACCTGAAAAGGCGGCTTGGGCAAAAAGGGGTATCCCGGTGGACTGAAAACCCGAAAGGGAGGTCTAGGCAAAAGTTAGGGATCAAAAGCGTACGACTATGTCCCGTCATCTTGTCACTTGCCTACCAGAAGAAGATTTGTCAATCGGCAGTCATCAAGCACCTCCGCAGGTACCTTCTCCCACAGAAGCTGGGGCAATAAGAATTGTTCGAACTGTACAAGCTGCGCTGTCCTCCAGGTACAAGGTAGATTCGGCTGAATAATGTGACCAAGATACTTTCACTCCCCGCAGAGTCAGGAAAGAATCAGCCATACTCTCCCCAAGTAGAGTTGGTCTCCCGTCAGCCCTAAAAAGGCACGATATCCCCAGCAAGTCAGCAATACTCTCCCCCGAGCAGAGTTGGTCTACCATCAGTCCTGGAAAAGTTGGGTATCCCCAAAAGATCTTAATATTCACTAGTAGAGGATACGGATATTCCTCAGCAAGCATCCCCGACGGTCTTAATATTCCTCGACAGAAATATAAGAATGTTCCCCGGCGGAATACAAGACACCCCCAGTGGAGCCATTCCCTCAATACAGTTCAAAAAGTTTCCCAGAAGAGTTGAATAATCTCCCTAGTAGATTCTGGAAGCTCGTCCCCTGCAGAGTGCAAATGCTTCTCCCTAGCCATATTCAGAAGGTTATCCCCACAAGAGTCTAACTGGGTTATCCACAGCAAGTTGCAACGGAAAGATCATCCCCAGCGAAGTTCTTTCTATTCCCCAGTGGAGTTCATCATCAAAATCCCAACAAAGCTTATCAACGGAATCCCCAGCGGAGTTATCGTTAAATTCTCAGCGAAGAATCTCTTCCCCACAGAGTATTTCCCCGCAGAGTAATCTCTTCGCCATGCTTATTCCCCAATGGAGTCATCTTCTCCTACAGGTTTATTCTTGCAATCATCTTCGTCCATCATCCCCCAGCGGAAACGAAGAACTCTACTCTTCAACATCAGCCCAGGATTCAACGAACTTCCCAGCATTCGTCAAGGATTTATTTTCCCAGACGAAAATACATTCATAAACATTTCACATTTCATACCTCCTGCTTACATACATGATAAAGTGCATACGACACGATCTCATTTATTTTTGAGAACATCATGACATCATGCATTTCATACATCATGACATTGCATACGACTAATGTTTTGCCTTTTCAGGAAAAGGTCAATCCAAAGATGATTACCATCAACCCTTTGAAGTTCCAGATTCGATACCTGTATCTAGCCAGGGCATATCTGTGAGCGGTTGATTGTAGATCTATACCTGTATCTAGCCAGGAAAGTTATCTACATGAAGAGATTGAAGATCAATACCTGTATCTAGCCAGGAAACCATCGTTCTTTTTCAGGTCAGAGGTCTACACCTGTATCCAGCCAGGAAAGCTATCTCGACCAACCTTTTGAAGTTCCAGATTCGATACCTGTATCTAGCCAGGGCATATCTGTGAGCGATTGATTGTAGATCTATACCTGTATCTAGCCAGGAAAGTTATCTACATTGAAGAGATTGAAGATCAACACCTGTAACAGGCCAGGAAATTATCTTTCATTCTCAGGTCAGAGGTCTACACCTGTATCCAGCCAGGAAAGCTATCTCGACCAACCTTTTGAAGTTCCAGAGTCGATACCTGTATCTAGCCAGGGCATATCTGTGAGCGAGTGACTGTAGATTCGATACCTGTATTTAGCCAGGAAAGTTATCTACATGAAGAGATTGAAGATCAACACCTGTAACGGGCCAGGAAATTATCTTTCATTCTCAGGTCAGAGATCTACACCTGTATCCAGCCAGGAAAGCTATCTCGACCAACCTTTTGAAGTTCCAGATTCGATACCTGTATCTAGCCAGGGCATATCTGTGAGCGATTGATTGTAGATCTATACCTGTATTTAGCCAGGAAAGTTATCTACATAGAAGAGATTGAAGATCAACACCTGTAACAGGCCAGGAAATTATCTTTCATTCTCAGGTCAGAGGTCTACACTTGTATCCAGCCAGGAAAGCTATCTCGACCAACCTTTTGAAGTTCCAGATTCGATACCTATATCTAGCCAGGGCATATCTGTGGACGATTGATTGTAGATATATACCTGTAACTAGCCAGGAAAGTTATCTACATGAAGAGATTGAAGAGTAATACCTGTATCTAGCCAGGAAACCATCTTTCTTTCTCAGGTCAGAGGTCTACACCTGTATCCAGCCAGGAAAGCTATCTCGACCAACCTTTTTGAGTTCTAGATCGACACCTGTATCTAGCCAGGAAATATCTGTGGACGATTGATTGTAGATTCGATACCTATATCTAGCCAGGAAAGTTATCTACATGAAGAGATTGAAGATCAATACCTGTATCTCGCCAGGAAACCATCTTTCTTTCTCAAAGTCAGAGATTAATACCTGTATCTAGCCAGGACAACTATCTCCTTGACCCGCCTCTCTTAAGTTCCAGATCAGCGCCTGTAACTAGCCAGGAAATATCTGTGGACGACGGATTGTAGATCTATACCTGAAACCAGACAGGAAAGTTATATACATCGAAGAGATTGAAGATTAATACATGAAACCAGACAGGAAAAGTATCTTTCTTTCTCAGGTATGCAAGTTCTCGCTAAGGAATCTCTTACGCGATCGACACCCCTGGATGGCATCTTTAAGCCCATCTCCACAACTATCCATTACATCTCCAGATGGCATCTATAAGCCCATCCTCCTATCCATCATCTTTCCAAATGGCATCTGTAAGCCCATTCCCGACATCACATTGCTGATACTCCACTATGCGAGTGCAAATTTCTGGGCACTTTAGTGTTCAATCATCTTCCACCTTCGGATCACGAAAGGCATGCAAGCCAATCTACCTCCTCAGGTCTAAGAAGATTGAACAGGGGCAACTGTTGTACCCCAAAATTTTTCCTCCCATATTCTTCAAAATTTGTCAAGAATCATCGTCCAATGGTTCAAGTTTGCTCAAGGGTTGCACAGTCCAACCTTCTCCTAAGACAGCCAAAATTAGGGTTTTGATTCTCTCAAGGAATTTGAGGTTTTAAATGTTTAAATCAAGTCTCCTATGCCTTTATACACTCTCAAGCATCTACATGCCAAGTTTCAAGACTCACAGTACCAAATTCCACAGTCAAAAGCCATATTTGATCCACAGTCAACTGCAGGGGTAAAATGGTCATTTTGCAGTCAAAAGTCAGAATTTTTTGGTCAACATCTCATTTTGAGTCCACAATCATCATTTGATCAAGTCTTGATCATGATTCCACAAGGATGGCTCAAAAATCATCAAGATGCAAAAAGTTACTATTTTTGGACAGTAGAAAAGTCAATTGTATCTTGACCAAGGCATAACTTTTTCATGGTTCATCAGAAAAATTCCATCCAATTCTCATTTTGAAGGGGATGACATTTCCTACAATCCATCTTCACACTCCAAGTCAAAGAAATGCTCTCACAAAAAGTTATCAATTTCTACATTATAGGTCAAATTCAAAAGTCAACAAAAGTGCACTTTAAGTCAAAGACCATAACTTGAGATTGGTAAATCCAAATGACATGGTACCAAAGGCATTGGTTAGAGGACTTCAATACCTTTCCAAAATGTCCAAGAACATGTTCATATGATCAAAATTGAGCAAGATATGCATTGGAGAAGTTGGGAAATGTTTGTGAATTTGCAAAAGTCAACTTTGCTCAAAACACCTTGTTTTTGCTAATGGGCCTCAAATTTCTTCTTGAAACTTTATCCAAGGCCTATGCACGACCCATCAAGCTTAATTGAATTATTTTCTTATTTTTTATTAATTAATTGGATTTTTAATCAATTTTAATTCATTTAATTAATTTAAATTGTAGGAAATACAAAGATTTGATTTTTCAATCTTTTTGTGAAGCAAACAAGCTCAAGATATGTTGGCAATTTTGTGTACCAATCAAGGATATCAAAATCTCCAAATTTAGCAAGTTTTTCCAATCAAAAAGATTCAAAAATATTTGATTTTCAATCAAATATTCCATCATCATTCCATGGATTTTTTATGCAAGATTTGACCTAATTTCTCTTCCTTTATAAATACACAAGTAAACCCTATTCATGCATACGTGAATTTGCTGCAGAAAAGCCATAACCACATTCAAGAAAATTCAAAGAAAAGTGAAAACTGATTTCCATATTCTAGCACGATTCAAAGGCTTTTGTTGATTCAAATACATTGCTGGAAGTGTCAGGGACGTGTAGCAATCAAAACCAAGCGCTAAAGCTACAGGAATCACCAAGAACAGTTTCACGGTTTGCATATTTTGTCCATAATCGTATTGCTCAAATCATGCATAATTAACATGTTTTATTGATTGTTTTGTATTGTTAGAACTCATATGAAGCTAATGGTATAAGCTAATTGGACTATAATGCACAGAAACGAAAGTTGCCATGGAAGAATTCTAGGGTTCTTATGCTGTGAATTTGGGGCTTTACAGTACAGGAAAAATTAGAACCTTTAAGGCATATGGTTGAACTCGTTGAGACTAGACGACCACACAGCCACCCTCGCGAAATATTTATATTCAACACAGGCCTAATCGCTATTTTTCCTCATGTTGTTTTATGGGGGTTAAAAACCCCCGCTATCTAACATGTATTTTGCAGGTTCACCGAAGACGATGATGAGGTGGTAATACGTGGTTGGGTAATTCAAAAAGAGCGCGCGTTTTCTTTTGTACAGCATATTGGATTGTTTTCTTAATATTATATTTGATTATTATCATAATAACAAACGCAGGCAAATGGCATAGTGGTTATTGCGCTGGCCGGTAACCATTGGGACCTGGGTTCGATTCCCAGGTCCACCCTAAAACCCTTATATTATTTTGTTTAGTATGTTCACATACAGGTTGCCCAAAAGAGTTTACCATGTGCCTCAAATGTCCAAACGCCATGTGGCTTCAAGCAGCAATCTAATGGTCATCAGTGGTGGACTATCATACTCCCAGTCAACATGTGCCCTGGACAATCTCCAAAGTCAAACAGGCCTGCGTGTTAATGGGCCAGAATTGCTCACAAACCTCATTAATGGGCCAGCACCCCCCCTGGTTTATTATTTTCTTATTTTCTTTCTCTTTTATATTTTCTTTTAATTAGTTTACTAATTATTATTATTATTATTATTTAATTAACATAATTAATATTTTTCATAATAAATTCATACAACTAAAAAATGTAAATATTTTTATTATTATTATTATTATTTATTAATTTCACTTTTTTTTTTGTAAATAAATACTAACACAAATTAATTTGTTTTAATTAGGTTAACTTTAATTATTTTCATAACAAATAAAATAAATTAGAATTAGGGTTTTTTACTAACTTTTGAATTTATTTTATTTTATTTTCATCAAAACATAAAAGACTAAAAAATACTTTTTCTTTTAATTAATTAATTAATTAGTTTTAGGTTTGATTAAATGCAAAAAAGGACTAAAATTTCATTCTTTTCTCAAAAAGGGTCAAAACCCTAAGGACTTCTCCGATTTAATTTCTCTTCGCGCATATAATTTTTGATCATTATTCATGTAATTGTTCCGAGGATGTAATAGCGTAATTAGGACCCTTTTTATCGCTTTCTTTATTTTCTCGCAATTTACTTTTCAAGGGTTATGTTTTTGGCGATGTAAATACCCGATGCCTTGTAATAGCGTAGATTTACTTTCCGCAATTTACTTTCCGCACAATTATTAACTGTTATGCATGACAAGACTTGCCTGAAAAAATAAAATCAAAACGTAGCTCACCATAGCATGTGCAAAGATAAATTAATTGAATCTTGACACACTCGCACATGCCACTCTTAGGTACGCCTCACTTGGTTGCCTCGACGTGGTCATTGAGTATAGGGTGTTTTAGAGGTCGCCCTCTTGTCTAAAGATCCAAGTTGCCTCGAAACGGTTGCCTCAGATAAAAGGGATCTAGGACATTAGGGTTACCGCTAAGGCGTCCTACTATTGCTTTAGTGACCACATGTCCCTATAATCGAATTGACCCGAACAACTCCAACGACGGTGCTACCTACTTCTCAATAGTGGGATAGTACTGTTTAAAGGATATTTACACAGCTTAATTTCTTTTGAGTAGGTAGAGGTTCTTAGATACTTGCTCTTTTAAAAACAAAAACAACTTTTCGCACTTACACTTTTCTGACAAAAGTTTTCAAACAAACACTTCATACACTCTTGAGGACTGATACAAGAGTTAAAACGGAGTTTTCAAACAAACTTTTTCAAAACCCACAAACACAAGAAAAACAAACATTTTTTGAAAACATAGTGAGCAAGTACCTAAGAGCCCGTGGATAACCACGGATAGAAAGGGTGCTAACACCTTCCCTTTTTATAATCTACCTCCCGAACCGAGAAACATCTCGAAAAGGAATTTTGCTGTGCTTTTGTCCTTTCCTTGTTGGAGAAAATAAAAGACGGTGGCGACTCTTGCTTACCGCGACATTTCGCGAACCAGCATTCCAAAACAGTCAGTTCTATTCTCACCGATCACAATGTGCATGTAAGATACATGGCTATTTTGAAAAAATGTATTTGAAGGAAAAGAAAGACAATGAACACAAAGATTTGAAGGCAAAAGAGTCCAATGATTTGTATTGAATGATCATATGATTAGATGAACATAAATAAAGCCCTTGACAAATGGACCAAAGTGCCCTGGGCCAGGAACATGGCTTAAAAGTCATTGTTAAATATTACAGACAAAATGTTTTTGGATTGAAAGAAAAGTAATAACAAGTAGATTACTTCTCAATGAAGGAGAAGGGCACGAAGTCCTTTGCATGCCAATTCTTCAGCTCCGTTGTAGTAGGATACACCCAATCTTCAAATGCAACTTCTTCATCAGAGTCACCTACAACATTAACTTCATTGACACCCTTGTCGTGTTTCGGCATAGGCGTGGTGATTACATTCGGAGTTGGAGGAGGATCAAATTCAATAGTCTTGTTATCGATCAAATCCTGAATTTCATTCTTCAAGGCCCAGCATTGGTCAGTCTCATGCCCGGGGCTACTTGAGTGGTAAGCACATTTAGCGTTCAGATTATACTTTGGTGAAGAGGTGTCAGGGTTGGTAGGAGGATCGCGCAATGTCACCAAATTAGCCTTGACCAAGTGTTGTAAGGCTTGAGACAGTGACATGCCTAACCTTATAAATTGTCTTCTCGGAGTTTCAAAATGCTAATGATTAGCAGATGGTCTTAGAGTAGGAGTTGGATTAGATATTTAGACATCATTAACAGATGGATGATCATTCTTTTTGGTACGGCCCCTTTCCCCGTACACAATATTGATTTCATTCTTTGCAGCAAAAGGTTTCTTTACAGGATTTGAAGTGGAGGCAGACGCCACAAAGATCTTCCCACTTTTGATGCCGCTTTCAACTCTTTCACCAGTTAAGATTAACTCGGTGAATCTAGAAGAGGAACAGCCAACCAACAAGTTAAAGAATGGAACGGATAAAGTGCCCATAAAAATGTCAATGTACTCTCTATCAGTCAAAGGTGGTTGAACCCTACTGGCCAGGTCTCTCCACTTTTGTGCATATTCTTTAAATCCTCCATTCTTTCCCATTGTCATATCTTGCAACTGTACTCTTATTGGCGCCAAGTCTGCATTATACTGGCACTGATGGTAGAAGGAGGTAGCTAAATCCTTCCGAGTATTGATGCGGGAACCATCCAAGTAGTAGAACCACTTTAGTTGCGTTCCGGTCAAGCTCTCTTGAAAAAAGTGAACCCAGAGTTTCTTATCATCGGTGTGCGACTATATCTTGCGCACATAATATTTCAGGTGAAGTTTTGGATAGGAAACTCCATCGTACTTTACAAACACTGGTATTTTGAATTTGTTGGGAATAACAACCCCATAGATCAAACCCAAATCATCAAAATCTAAACCGGGGACGGCTTGGATCTCGACGGCCTTCAATCTGTCTTCTAACTGCTTATACTTGAAATTGGAGGGTGGATACTGCTCGTCAAAATAATCATCATCAGACGCTTGATCATTAGCACAGTCAGCCTGGGTACTCTTAACCTTACCAATCTGATTCTCGTCTTCTTCATATGAGTCTTCTACTACTGGGATCTAACAAACCGACTCTTTGAATCTTCTACCCATGTTGAGTAGAGCTTTCTTCTTGGGCTTCTTCTTAACTGCCAACAATGCCATCATGTCTTGCTGCCCCTTGGCTAGGGCCAGTAGAGTCTCTTGGAATTGAGAGTTTTCTGCCTGGAGATCCTTCACAGTTTTCTCTAGATCCATCTTGCTGAAATAAACAGCATAAAGATAAGGAAACCTGTTATGTGAAAACCTGTCATGTTATGATGCATGGAAGATGTATATGCAAATGATTTCAAGGATTGATGAAATTTAAATTTGTATAGACAAAAGAGTGAACAAACGTCAATTTTCATTAATTAGTTCAAAAGATTACAACATGCCTCTTAGGATTACAAAATAACTTTCTAAGATAAAAAGAATGAACGCATCCTCTTCGGTGCAAGGCAGGCGTTCACACTTTGCTCTTCTTGTAGCTGCTTCATAAGCTCCAAGACCCTCTTCTCGCTAGCATAGAACTGAGATTCAAAAATATCTCGTTCTTCCTTTAGCTGAATCCAAACTTTTTTCAAGTCTTCGAGAGAAGTAGGCATGTCTGGATAGAGGACAATGTAGGGAACATCTCCTTCAACCACAGGCTCCATGATGAATGGTAAGATGGAGGGATAAGGCATCACTAGTTTCTGAGCACGAGCTCGTACCCACCAAAGGTAAGGATCAAGGGGAATGGAATTATTGTGTCCCAACATCTTACTATCCACTTTACTTACCATCCTCCAAGCTCGCATAAACCTCTGGCGGTAGCTTTGGTCGTTGCTCTCGTAGTCGAATACCACTCCTTGAATGAGCATCTCATGTGGACCATCCCTTCGGGAATAACAAAACTATCATAAAGCTAAGTAGGGGTGGTAAGTGATACCTCCTCTAATGCCAAGTAGAGGGACATTAGGGAATTCCCCACAACGGTCGATGATAGTAACATTCTCCAAGGATTGAGAACACCAATGAACATCGGAATGTCTGAGCGTCATCAACCTATGGGACCACCTCGAACCTTGCTCGTTCTCCAACATAGATCGAGGAAGATGCGAAATAAACCATCTTGCCAAGATAGGAGTGCAACACATAAGGATCCCTCTCTTCCTCATAGTGCGAGAGTGAAAAGAATGTAGGATGTCTCCTAACAAGGTAGGCACCGGATTGCGAGACATGAAGATTTTGACAGCATTTACATCTATGAGTTGGTCAGGGCTTGGAAACAAAACCATCCCATAGATGATAAAGGCCAAGATTTATTCAAAAGCTTGTAAGTCCAAAGAGTTCCAAAAATCTTGAGCTTTCTCGAACAAGAACTTGGCTAAGAAACCTTTGACACAACTCCTTATTTCCCAATTAGTTGTGATATCAGATTGTTGCAAGTGTAGTTCTTGGGTAATCTCCTCAGGTTTTCGATCTCTTTCCGTACTGTTGAAGGGTAGTTGGTTGAGAATGGGAATCCTCAAGAGTTGAGAGAATTCTTCCAAAGTTGGCAGAAGTTGATAATCAGGAAAAGTGAAGCAATGGTGTAGAGGATCAAAGAATTGGAAAAGCACCTTCATTATATCTTCATCAGTGTTGGAGGTAACCAAGCTTAGGAGGAAACCATGTCTTTCGCTGAATGGAGAATTCTCAGGAACCCTTAATTCTAACTCTTTGAGTTGAGGAGGAATTCTTACGAGATTGACTTGGATAGTATTCTTGCGGATAGAAGCCATGTCCAACAAAACAGAACAAAGATAAATCTAAAAAATCCTTGAAATGGTTAGTGAGAATGAGTATGATGTTATGATGTTTATGATGTCAAGTACAAGTAAGTATATAGAAACAAGGCAAACAAGTACTTAGGTTTAGTCTTGCATGGAGTCTCATAGGTAAGTACCCTCTTGAAGTTTAGTTGGATCAAACCTATCCTAGAAGTAGTAATCGGGTTCTAAGGGATCTCAATATCACTGGTTTGTCTTCTCGGGCATTGTTTCAGCGCAAGCCTCTTTCACGGTGACCGAAATATCCCAAAAATCAAACCTCAATGAGTGTAGTATCGAGTGTCAACCAACTTTGGACTGCACCAAATCCTGTTATCTCACTACGTCCTAATGGCCAAGTTGGTCAAGTAAAGGTTCTAAAGTCAGTTAGTGCTTCATGACATCACTCAGCGACCCTGTATTCTCCTTAAATACTCAAGGGCTACCGATACCCACAAATATGTCACACTAACGTAGATATTTCTTAGACCATGTTGGTATACCCCGCACAGTTTCCATAATGTATTGTTACTTACCTATAAGGCATCCCAAATCCGAGTAGAGGATTAGAACAAGCCTAAATAAGGAACCAAAATGTAAAGCAAACAAATCAACAATGAAAGCAAATAAAGGTGATCTAGCCCTAAGGTAACCCCGCTTTTAAGTTTCTCCCCAACAAAGTCACTAGTTTTGTGGTACGGTAGGAGAAATGACTTGGGTGTTTTGCGTTTTATCGCAAATGTTGCAGTTAGTAAGAGTCACCACCGACTTTTCTTTTATCCAAAAGGAAAGGCTGAAAAGAACAAGAAAGACCTTTGAGATTACTTCTTGAGTTCGGGGGGTAGATTATGAAAAGGGAATGTGTTAGCACCCTTTTCATCCATAGTTATCTAAAGGCTCTTAGTTGCTTACTAGATCACTTGCTTTTGTATGAAAATGTGCTTTGTGTGGTTTTAAAAAAGTATTTTGAAAAGGCGCCATCGTTTAGGAAAACTTTGTAATAGTTCTTGTTCGTAAGAACGTATACAAAGTGTTGAGCTTTTGAAAATATTTCATGTTTGGAAAGTGTTTTGAAAGTGTTTTTTTGAAAGTGTTGGTGTTGGTTTTGAAAATAAGCAAGAGTGTTTGATTTGAATTTGAGCAAGAAACTAGGAACAATTTACCTACTCAAAAGTCTTAGTTCATTTCTTCCTTTGATATTGCTATCTTACCATTGATTTGGTAAGAAGCCTTATCTTTGGATGTAAAGGGACGGGCGTGGGTCATCGTATAGCCATGATAATAATGTTGTGAGATATCTTAGCATTTTTCTTTGAGGGACTAAGATCATTTTGAAAGGCAACATTGATAGCGTCATCGAGGGACTATGATCTTGTATTTTTGATTTGTTTTTTGCTGCTAAGATACCCCACATGCATAACATGTCCATTTTTGTAAGGCAACAAAGTGGAATTACCCTAGGGGTGTAAGTGTGCAAGTGTGTTTGATTTACATGCATGGTCTTGTCTTGAATTAGGGTTTGCTAATTGTTGATTTTTAGTCTTTCCATACAAACCCTAGTTTACTAGCATTTATATAAAGCGATAAATTGCGGAGAGTAAAAATACTAAGCTATTATATCATTAGGGGAGGGGGTATACAAATTTACAAATGTGGATTTGCAAGAAAATTAAACCTAATTATCTATTACAACCATATTGAATAAATGTATAAGAATTGAATAAATAATGTACAAATGCAAATAGAAAAATAAATGATTCTTATTTGGTTTCTCATGAAAGGGTTTCAACCTTGACCTAATTAAGGAAATTATTAGTTGAAAATTAAAAAAAATTAAGTTTAAACTAATTAAGAAAGAAATTAAGTTAAAAATAATTTTTTAGGATTTTTTATGAAAAGGTTTTAGACTAATAATAATAATATGAAAATTAATTTAATAAGAAAGAAACCTAAATTCTAAGTTAATTTTAATTTATAAGAGACTACTATAATAATTAAACCTAATTATCTAAATATTAATTATTAAAAAAAAGAAATTAAATTTATTAAGAAAAATGTTTTTTAGTCTTTTTGTTTTATGAAGAAATAAAATGTAAATGAACATTTTTTAAATATGCAAATAAATAAATAAAATATTTTTTTTTTATTTTTTTATCATTAAAATAATAATAATAATGATAATAATAATAATAATAATAATAATAATAATAATAATAATAGTAAAGAAAATATGAGATGAAAATAAAATAAAAAAAGAAAATAAAGGCAGGGGGTGTAAAAAATAAGGCAGGGGGTCAGAAGCTAGCAAACAAAAAAACAAAGCCCAATTGGAGGCCCATGCGCCTGTGTTTGTAAACAAAAAAAGTGAAAAACATGTGAAAAATGAACAAAAGGGTACCACTGGGGCTCGAACCCAGGTCCCAAAGGTTAACAAGCCCGCGCTTTACCACTGGAGTGGCTATACATCTGTTCATTAATACAAAACCATAAATATATATTTGAAAACAAGTCAGGAGGCCAACTTCATCTTCTTCCTTGCGCCAACAAATTTTGAAAACTGTAACATCATTAATTCTCAACCATTCACAAAACTTCCAACATCAAACTTGTTAGAAATTTCATCACGATTCTGAATATTGTAAATAACTTAAGCTAACTCTCAAAGATGAGCATGAATTTTTAAAAGTTCCAAATTCTGACCTAGGTATTTCAGCAAGTTCAAACTCAAAATTCTCACTACTCAAGCAACATAAATGAAATCTATGGACATGTATAGTTTCAGGGAAATGATGTGTACATTTTATCTTCACAAATGCAAGCCTTACAATGCCTAAATGAGAAGATAGAAGTTCAAAAAATGTACCTCAAAACTGGAAATCATGAAACGAGTTTGAGCTTGATTCAAGGTGCTACAATGATCATGTTAGCTTCCTTGAGTCTCTAGAAAGCTAATGCAATGCTTAGCTTGAGTTGAGAGTGGCTGAAATAGCTTGGAGAACTCAACCTATAATGCTCTGTTTTTGGTTATGGAGGATGATGGAAATGGAGTTACAGTCGTGTAACAGGGACAAAGATAGGGTATATTTGATGTAAGGAAGCTTTAGGAACTAAAAGGCCAAACAACGCATGAGGGAAATATGAGTTTGGAGTTCAAGGTTAGAAACTGTGCAATAATGGAGTTTTTGGAAAATTTCTGATTTGAGTGAGTTTGGGAGTGCTTTAGGGTGTTCAAGCTTATGTCCTAGCTCACAAATAGTGACTCTATTTATAAGCAACAAGTTTGGAGACTTGTTGGTTATCATAATTCAAAATCATAAGTTTAAGCATAACATGTGATTTTTGAGAAATCCAAGTTTCAAAGTCTTGTGTACTTGTTAAGATAGAGTGGTTATGCTTTAAACACACTTGCTTCTGACTTTGTAGATGGAGTGTGATCAGAGGGAACAAGTCATAGGCTCAAGAGTTAACTTTGTGCATAAAGCTTGCTTTTCAAGAATGGCATTCTTCACTTTCTTCCTAAAATGGCAATGTGAATTGGACAAAGCTTAAACCACTTGGATTATAGCTCAAAAGTTTGTGTAATCCATTAATTATGGATAGATACACAAGTTAGAAGGCCTACAAAGCAAGATTATGCAGCCTAACATTGAAATTCAATTATGTGTTCATCAAGAAATGACTTGTAATTCAAGAATGAAACCCTAACTTCTTGTCTTTGATTCTCCTTGCTCAAATATGATCTCAATGAGTTCTTGGACATTTTGGAAAGCTTGTAACATCCTATACAACCTATATGTTGGACATTTTTTAAAATTCATCTTGAAACTATGTGAAAAATTTCCATGAAGTTAGGTCAAAATCCTGCCTAAACTAGGGAAAAATTTCACTAAGTTTCCAAGTTTCATGAACATGTCTTCTTAAAATCATAACTTGAAATCCATGCATTTCTAGAAGAAGTTGTGTTCTACAATGTTTTAGATCTCATTGATATATACAACTTTAATGTTTTAAGTTTTCTTTGAATCATCTTGCATCATGGTTGAAATTTGGCTCAACGTTATGAAAAAAATATGAATTTTCCAACACTTCGAAAAATTTCTAAGTTTAGAAATTTTGACTTTTCAAAATGAAATCTTGACTTTTTGATTTCTTAATGAACACATTTCATATTTTGACATGTTTTGATGAATTGTGATCTTCGATACTTGATTTTGACCAAAATGTCAAAGTTTGACTTTTCAGTGTACAATTGACTTTTCATCAGTTGACTGAAATTCATTGTCAATCAATTGAACTTGATGAATGTTTTGAGCCATACCATTAGGTCAGAATGATGCATTTGAATCCTTGAGATCATGTCTCAAACCAAAAAGTCATTTGCTAGGTTCAAAATCAGAAATTGCACCTTCTCAGTCAAAACCCTAATTTTGACCATTTTGCCCTTTTGATGATCTGATCAAATTTCTTGTGAAATTATGGTCCAAACCTGATAAAATGACATATATGAGTTCATGATGTTGATATGGATAAAAAATTATGAAGTTTGACTATAAATTGACCACAATTGACTTTTTCCCCAATACAACTAATTTTAGGTCAACTGGTCAATTGACTAAGAAAAAATGTGATCCAAGACTTGAAACTTGACATGAGAAATCTGGAGGGTCCAAAATGATCGCTGAAAGTCATATGGGGCATTAAAAGTCCATTTGTCCTTGTGCAATCTCAAACCCTAATTTTCAGTCATCAGTGCTTAAGGAGGTGTCTTAAGCTGATCAACCCCTGTGCAGTCTAGAACCAAAGGAGATCTTGTGGGAGATTACTTGATAAATGAGAGGGAGAATTTTGGGGTACAACAATAACAAACACTCAAAGAACAATTATCCTCCCTAAATAAGTATTTTGTTTTATAGAGAAGTTCTGATGGAAGAAGCACAGAAGATGAGTTAGATCGTTGTTTAAACTTTGATTTAACACATCTTATATAGAAAGAAATATGCATAAAATGCTTATATATAGAAGTTCTCAAGCTACAAATTCTGAGGGAACTAAATGTTGTGAACAGGAACTCTGTTATTCTGATTCACATAGTTCTGGAAAGAAGTAAAGGAGTCCCAACGGTAACATACATCTTCTGAAGAGTTTTGAAGCTAGCATGTTCTGAAGCGTTAAAATTCATTTATGGCTATTCAAAAGTAACGGTTGAAAGAGGACAAGAATCTCTTTGTTTGGAAATTTCTTTAATTACTATTTATCAACACTCCAAAAGCTCCTAACTTGCGTTGCCTATATATACAAGACTTGAAAGAGAAATCGTTCACGATTTGGCTGCACACAACAAACGAAATATTTTCATCACCTTCATCTTAAAAAAATTAATTTGTGTAAAATATCACTTGTGTGATACTATTTTATTAGAAAACACATATTGTACACTCTTTCAAATATTGTATTATGTAATACCTTGAGAAAACTGGGGTGTGGTTTAAACTCAAGAAGACATTGACGGTTGTCATCGTATCTGTGTAATCAAGTTTGATTAGTGGATTAAGACCTCGTTGAGAGAGGCCAAATCACCTTGCCGGGTGGACTGGAGTAGTTTGAGTTCAAACGAACTAGGATAACCAACATGTCTTTTACTTTAAGTTTTAAAAACCCTAATTCAAACCCCCCTTCTTGTGTTTTTCCATTCTTTAATTGACATAAGAGCGCCTGGTTCTGAGTACAAACACTTAACTGTGTCAAAATAAGATCCAAGCAAGAAAAACAATATGGTGGGACCAAGTCAGAACATCAGCAATAATTATCATGATGAGAAAGACAAAATCAATAGCAAAACTCCAATCTTTGATGGTGAAAACTTGGATTACTCGAAATATAGAATCGAAAGTTTCTTTTTAGCTCATGACACGGATCTCTGGGATATGGTGACTAATGGGTACATTCATCCAGTTGATGAAAGAGGTCAGAAGATTGAAAGAAAAAGAATGAGAAATCATC
Source organism: Vicia faba (assembly GCA_948472305.1). Lineage (NCBI taxonomy): Eukaryota > Viridiplantae > Streptophyta > Magnoliopsida > Fabales > Fabaceae > Vicia > Vicia faba. Next base: position 634,747,924 of record OX451736.1, on the reverse strand, counting down.
AAAAGAGGTATTTCAGAAATCATCACAAGTCTAGAATAATTCTCTTGAGTGTTATCTCGTACACAGAGTATGAGAAAATCACAAATAGAGAATCAACAAAACACATGTTTGACTCCTTGAGAATGATGCATGAAGGCCACACGCAAGTAAAAGAAGCCAAAGTTCTAGCTCTCATTTAGAAGTATGAAACCTTCAAAATGGAAGAAGATGAAACCATTGAAACAATGTTCTCAAGATTTCAAATTCTGGTTGTTGGGCTAAAAGTTATGGATAAAGGGTACTCAACTGCAGATCATGTAAAGAAAATCATTAGAAGTTTACCCAAGAAATGGAGACCCATGGTCACAGCGCTTAAATTGGCCAGAGATCTAAACAAAATCTCTCTCGATGAACTTGTCAGATCCCTGAGAATTCATGAGATAGAGTTAGAAAAAGATGAGCCCCATAAGCAAGGTAAATCTTTAGCTCTTAAATCTAACAAAAAATATGAACCGAAAGTTTTACAGGCAAAAGAAGAAAACTCTAGTGGATTCTAATCAGAAGAAGACGAACTTTCTCTTCTCTCCAAAAGAGTTAATAAACTGTGGAAGCACAGGCAGAGGAAGTTCCGAACTTCTAGAAGAATGGGAAATCATTCTGAACCATCGCTGGATATAGAAAATCAAGTAAAAGAGACATTGTATGCTATGAATGCAATGAATAAGGGCACTACAAGAGCGACTATCTAAATCTTCAAAAAGAGAAACCTAAGAAGAAGTTCTTTAAGGAAAAGAAGAAAAGCCTCATGGAAACATGGGACGACTCAGATTCTTCTTAAGCTTAAACAGAATCAGAAGATGAAAGAGCCAACATAGCCCTAATGGCCAATGTATCAGATGACATTGGACCATCTGGATCAGAATTAGACTCAGAGGCAGAAGAGGTATTCTCTAACTTTTCTAGATCTCAATTAGAAGAAAGTCTGTCATAAATTCTTGAAAGATATCAGCAACTTCGAGTCATAAACAAGAACCTAAAAAAGGATCTAGTTTCTGACTCTGAAGAAACTAAGAAACTGAGATCAGAAAACTCTAATCTTAAAGAAACAATTTCTAAACTAGAAAATAAATCACAGAAGGCTTAGAAAGAAACTGTCTCTGAAGTACCTAGTAACTCTGATAAGATTCTAAAGGAATATGATCATAGCTTTCAAAAATTTCTTGCTAAAAACATAGATAGAAGCAAGATGGCTTCAATGATCTTTGGAGTTAGCATAAATGGCAGAAAAGGAATAGGATACAAGGGTAAAGTATCTCAACATAAGAAAGTTAAGGATATGGTCATAAAACACACACCTCTTTATTCTCACTTCACCTATGGGCACACACATGACATAAAGTATAATAGTGATGCTTTTTTTGCTAAACCAAAATTCAAACAGAATTTTGGTAACTCTAACAAACAAGGACCCAAAAAGATATGGGTACCTTAGGACAAAATTTTCTATGTTGCAGATGTCTTTAACAACAACATTGAAACACCAATCTTGGTACCTGGACTCTGGATGCTCACGACACATGACGAGAAGAAAGCATATGTTCCAAAGCCTGGAGCTTAAATCTGGAGGCTATATAGGTTTCAGAGACAATCAGAAAGGAAATATTATTGGCTCTGGAACTATTGGTAATGGTACACTTCCTTCTATAACTAATGTTCTGTTAGTAGATGGATTAATGCATAACCTGTTATCCATAAGTCAATTAAGTGATAACGATTATGATATAATCTTCAATCAAAAGTCCTATAAAGAAGTTAGTCAGAAAGATGGATCTGTCCTCTTTAATGGAAAGAGAAAGAACAATATTTACAAAATAAAACTTTCTGAACTAAAAAGTCAGAATGTAAAATGCCTATTGTTCGTTAACGATGAGCAATTGGTCTGGCATAGAAGATTGAGGCATGTTAGTTAGAGAAGGATATCTCATATTAACAAACTCAATCTGGTCAGAGGACTTCCTAACCTGAAGCTCAGCTCAAATGCTCTGTGTGAAGCATGTTAAAAAGGCAAGTTTGCAAAACTTTCTTTCAGAACAAAAAATGTTGTTTCTACCTCTATACCATTAGAACTTCTGCATATAGATCTATTTGGACCAGTGAAACCTGCATCCATTAGTGGCAAGAAGTATGGATTAGTGATCATAGATGACTATAGCAGATGGACATGGGTAAAGTTCTTAAGACACAAGGACGAGCCACATTATGTGTTCTTTGCTTTCTGTAACCAAGTCCAAAATGAAAAAAAAATTGTTAAAGTCAGAAGTGACCATGGTGGGGAATTTGAAAACAAAAAATTTGAATTATTCTTTAATGAGAATGGCATCTCTCATGATTTCTCTTGTCCTAGAACTCCTTAACAAAACAGAGTTAGAGAACGAAAGAATAGAACTTTACAAGAAATGGCTAAAACCATGATCAACAAGACTAACATAGCTAAGAACTTCTGGGCAGAAGAAATTAACATAGCGTGTTATATCCAGAATAGAATCTCCATAAGACCTATTCTGGATAAGACTCCATATGAACTATGGAAGAACAGAAAGCCCAACATTTCTTATTTTCATCCATTCGGATGTACTTGTTTCATTCTAAACACTAAAGAACATTTGAACAAGTTTGACTCTAAAGCATAAAAGTATCTCATGTTAGGATACTCTGTCAGTGTCAGATTTGATGATAAGCTTGGCTCTCAAAAGTCAAAGCAGGGTAAATTTTTTGCAGATATAGAAGTTTAACTTACAGGTACTAAAGATACCACATCAGAAGTTGCTTACAAAGATTCATAGTAAACTCCAGAAGAAGCTGTCACAAACATTACAACAACATCTGAAGAGCCTCTCTAGAAAAGACAATCCAGAAGCAGTTTAGCTCATCCGGAAAACAAGATTCTCAGAAAGAAAGAAGATCCAATCAGAACAAGATCTACATTAAGAAATTCTAAAGAATATCTCATGGGATTAATGTATTTGATTGAGCCAACTTCCATTTACGAATCCCTTCTGGATAATTATTAGATACTTGCAATGCAGGAAGAATTAAACCAGTTCACCAGAAACGATGTGTGGGATCTTGTTCCTAAACCAAAAGGGTTTAACATCATTGGAACCAAATGGGTATTCAGAAACAAACTAAATGAACAAGGAGACATAGTCAAAAACAAAGCACGACTGGTGGTACAAGGTTATAGTCAGCAAGAAGGGATAGACTATACAGAAACCTTTGCTCCAGTCGCCAGGTTAGAAACTATCTGACTTTTAATTTCTTTTGCAGTAAATAACGACATCACTCTTTGTCAGATGGATGTTGAAAGTGAATTTTTAAATGGTTACATTGATGAAGAAGTTTATGTGCACCAACCCCCTGGTTTTGAAAATTCAAAACATACAGATTATGTCTATAAATTTAAGAAATCGTTATATGGTCTGAAACAAGCTCCCAGAGCTTGGTATGAAAGGCTAAGTAACTTTCTCATAGAAAATAATTTTACCAGAGGGAAGGTGGACATTAATTTATTCAGTAAACTATTTAAAAATGACATCCTGGTTTGTCAAATTTACGTAGATGATATCATTTTTGGATCTACTAAAGCCTCTCTAGGAAGAGAATTTGCTAAATCTATGCAGGCAGAATTTGAAATGAGTTTGATGGGAGAACTCAAGTTCTTTCTAGGTATCCAAATTAATCAAACTCCAGAAGGAACCTACATACAACAAAGCAAGTATGTCAAAAACTTCTGAAGAAATTTCACTTGTCACAATGTAAGCCAGCCAAAACTCCTATGCATCCCACATGCATTCTAGAAAAGGAAGAGGTAAGTAAAAAGATAGAATAGAAGATATACATAGGTATGATTGGTTCTCTCTTATATTTAACAGCTTTAAGACTTGATATTCTGTATAGCGTATATCTGTGTGCTAGATTCCAATCAGATCCTAGGGAATCTCATTAAACAGCTGTTAAACGAATTTTCAAGTATCTGAATAGTACTACTAATCTTGGTCTTTGTTATAGAAAAACCAAAGAATACAAATTAGTAGGGTACTGAGATGCTGACTTCGCTAGAGACAGAGTAGAAAGGAAAAGTACTTCTAGAAGCTGCCAATTTCTGGGAGACAATCTAATCTCGTGGTCCAGCAAGAGGAAATCCACCATTACATTATCAACTGCTGAAGCTGAATACATAGCAGCAGCTGGATGTAGCACACAAATGCTCTAGATGAAAAGCCAACTCGAAGACTTCAACATATATGAGAGTAACATTCCTATTTTCTGTGACAATACTTCATCTATATGTCTTTCAAAAAATCTCATTTTACATTATAGGGATAAGCATATAGAAATTAAACATCATTTTATTAGGGACTATATTCATAAAGGAATTCTTTCATTAAAATTCATAGACACAAACCATCAATGAGCTGATGTTTCCACTAAACCCCTTTCTGAAGATAGGTTTAATTTCATTATGAAACATCTCAGCCTGAAGCTATGCCCAGAATGATAGTTTTGTTTATGTATACGTTAACCCTAAGAACTTTATGCCTTTATTTTTTGTGTGAACATCTGATCAATAGTTCTTCAGAAGTAAGAAGGAAAGTTGTATCAGGATCTATCTAATAAGATCTGAACATTCTCCAAACTGTTCATTTCAAAGATAGCTTGCAGTTCACAATATCAATATTTGTCAACTTAACGCAAGGTTTTCCTCTAAGGCTGAACACATGTTCAAATTTTGAAGAGACTGAAACATTGATTGGATGCATTGAGACTCGTGTCATATCAGTAATGGTTTCATATCTTTACGCTATCCCTCTTTCTCAGGAATCATTAATGCTAGTAATCATTCTCTTTAAACCCTTTTCTTGTTAATTAAGTCTCCTATTTTCCAATATATATGTTTCTCACTTTCACTATCACTTTTCCACTTTCAATTCACTTTTCTCTCTTAATTTTGTTCAATCTTTCAAAAACCCTAAAAAGTCTGTGTGAACAATGGCTTCCTCCCAACAACTTGCTCAAAGCTCTCAAAGCATTCCTGGATCTTCTTCTTCAACAAGAGAAAGGTACTAAGAACCCTCAAGAACTCTACTTAATCCTATTGATTTGCTGGAAGTTCTGTGTGAGCTCATTGTAGACTTTGTCATCTTGAAGAAAAACAGATACGATCTAACCCCTGATGTTAAGTTCCAAGGATGGAACAAGTACTTTGATCGCCTGTTGGGTCCAGTTTTTTCAAGACTTGTTAAATAATTCTAGATTCACACTACAACTTTAAATTATCAGGTCACTTCCTTCATGATGGGAAAGAAAATAGTCATCTCTGAAGATCTCATTGGGCAACTGATAGGTCACGACGGCGGCGGTATTAGTTGCAGCGACATGGATGAAAAAATATATGACCTAACAAAGAATTCAAAAGAAATTTTTACTTCTGGCCAACGGTCTAAGAAAATCAAAGATCTGAAAGCTTAACTCAGAATTTGGTCAAAAATCATTTTGAGTTGCATCAATCACAGAAAACCCATAAGATCTCCAGACTATATCAACATTGATTAGCAGTATCTTCTATACTTCATAGCCACCAAAGCAAAGGTTGATCTCCCACATATTTTGTTCAATCATCTGAAGACTAGCATCAAAGAGACAAGAGAAGAAGAAAGAACAAAGAGAGATTGGATCCCTTTGGGCAGACTCATTTCAGATATTCTGACAAAAAACAAACTGATAGAAAATTTGACTGAGGCTCAACAATTCAGCACTCTGGATGCTTGTGCTGGTAAACCTCTCAATGCCAAGAATCTAAAGAAGATGAAGATTATCGAAACCATCAAGAAGGATCCAGCATTAACAACCAATGAAGTCATTACCACTAGAAGAGTACCTCTGAAGAATTTTCCTCTCTTCTCTCAAACAAATGCTTCTCAAAATATTATTCTCAGATATCTGGATGCTTGCAAAAGGGAAGAGACAAATCTAGAAGTGAAATTCTGGGATCTGAGACAACAACCTCTGGAAGTTTCTCCCAGAAAATCAAGGAAAACGAAAGCTGCTGGAGAAGGAACTTCTCAGAAGACTCCCAAAGATGCCAAAAAGAAAGGTAATCCATATTTTATTTCTGTTGTTGAATCAATATTGTTATCAACATCTGAAAACCCTCCTTCTCCAAAACCAACAGAAGATCCATCGCCTCAAACCTTTGATGACTTTGACATTGACTTTGACACCTCACTATCTCTAGATAACCTTCTGAATAATCCACCTACTACCCATCTTGACCAAAATCAGCATGGACTTGCTCAAGTTCTTTCTGATATTGATCAATTTGATCCGCTATTTGAAGCTCCCAACACAGAAAATCCAATCTTTGATTCTGATACCACAACATCCATTCCTAGAATCACCTGCTCTCTCATGGTTTCTCAACCACCCACAATTCCCTCAACTTCCTCACAAAAATTCTCCATCCCAGATATTCCATCTCCCCATCAATCCACTCCACCAAACTCACCAAATTCACCCATTGTTATTTCTGACTCTCCCTCTCCCAATAACCACCCAGAAGATCCCCTTCGAACAATTATAGACTTAGAAGCCTTGGACAATCTCGTCACAAGTTCTCATAAAATCGCCATTCGAAAACCAAAACCAAAAATTTCCAAAGCAGATGTTGGTAAATCTCTACTGATGTTTGAAACAGAAATACAAGAATGGGTTAACTCTCTGAAGCTAGCTTGCGTAGAGAATCTTAACCCAGCTAATTTTAATTCTCATTGGAACCAGTTCAAAAAATGGTTCAACTCTGAATCCCTGAAACTTAAGGAGCTAAGTTATGAAATTGCTCAACAGAACTTCTGTGATCATCTGAATATCTTCAAGGATCAAGTTCCGCGTCATTGGGAAAAGAAGCCACTCCTTCTGCTGGACAATGTCCCTTGGGAACATCAGCCAACAGAATATGGTGAACCATCCTCTGATCCGCTCCCTCTGGTTATGTTTCAAGACAAAGGCAAGGAAGTTGAAAAAGCTCCTGAGTCAGAATCAGCCGCAGCTTGCTCTGAAAAAGTGATTCCTTCTGCTGATATACCCTCTTCATCTCTTGTGCTGCAAACTCTGGAGGAGTTAAAGAAAGAGAATGTTGTGTTTAAGGAAAGGCTAGACAAGCAGGATATTACGTGCAAGGAAACCAAGGGGATGCTTGGAAAACAAAAGGAATCAAATAGTGAGATCAAGAGTTTATTGGAAGCCCTGTTCACACGGCTTCCACCACCTCAAACTTAGTTCTGAAATTTATTTTCTTTATTTTTTATTTGTTTCCTTCAGAATGTGTTTTATTGGAATCTATTTGAATACAACATTCCTTTTATTGTCTACAGTGTTTTTATTTCTTTTTGATTCTTGACAAAAAAGGGGAAGAACGTAAGATATTTTAAATATAACAGTATCGAGACTCAGTCTCAAAATTTTTAAATATCATAACTTATACTATTTTTTTTCTAAAAGTAAAACAAGAACAAACTCTGTTGAGGAAAAAAGTGGACACATCAAAAACTCTGATCAGAACAATCTTCAGGGATGTATTTCTTCTTTATTTGAGTATCCAACTTAAGGGGAGACTTTAAATGCTTTATACTCTTTAAGTTTCTATAAAAATATCCAAGTTTTTGTCATCATCAAAAAGGGGGAGATTGTTAGAACATAGTTTGATTCTACAACCCTTGTAAGAGTTTTGATGATAACAAACACTCAAAGAACAATTATGCTCCCTAAATAAGTATTTTGTTTTGCAGAGAAGTTCTGGTGGAAGAAGCATAGAAGATAAGTTAGATCGTTGTTTAAACTCTGATTCAACACATCTTATATAGAAAGCAATTTGCATAACACCCTTATATAGAGAAGTTCTCAAGCTACAACTTCTGAGTGCAATAAATGATGCGAACAAGAACTCTGTTATTCTGATTCATATAGTTCTGGAAAGAAGTAAAGGAGTCCCAACGGTAGCATACATCTTCTGAAGCATTTTGAAGCAAGCATGTTCTGAAGCGTTACAATTCATTTATGGCTATTCAAAATTAATGGCTGAAAGAGGACAAGAATCTCTATGTTTGGAAAGTTCTTTAATTACTATTTATCAACTTTCCAGAAGCTCCTAACTTGCGTTGCCTATATATACAAGACTTGATGGAGAAATCGTTCACGTTTTGGCTGCACACAATAAATGAAATATTTTCATCACATTCATCTTACAAAAATTCATTTGTGTAAAATATCACTTGTGTGATACTGTTTTATTAGAAAACACATATTGTACACTCTTTCAAGTATTGTATTGTGTAATACTTTGAGAAAACCGGTTATAGTTTAAACTCAAGAAGACGTTGATGATTGTCATTGTATCTATGTAATCAAGTTTGATTAGTGGGTTAAGACCTCGTTGAGAGAGGCGAAATCACCCTTGAGGGTGTACTAGAGTAGTTTGAGTTCAAACGAACCAGGATAACCAACGTGTCTTTTACTTTAAGTTTTAAAAATCCCAATTCAAACCCCCTTCTTGTGTTTTTCCATTCTTCACCTTACACGAAAGACCTGAAGCATTCAAAGACAACAAACATCCTTCGTTACATCATGATATCCAGCTAGTAGTGTCAGTATATTGTACTTTCTAAAAACTCGTCTGTGTCAGTTTTCCAAACACTCATCCGTGTCAACCTCCCAAACACTCGTCTGTGTCAGTTTTCCAAACACTCATTAGTGTTAGCTTTTTTAAACACTTGTCAGTGTCTATTTTCCTCCCGAATTCCCAGCAAAATCAATAGCTTGCAATTCAAATTCCAATTCTCGTCTGGTAGTCATTTCACGTATGACAATTAATTCAATCCTAATTCTCGTCTGGTAGTCAGTTCCCGTCTGACAATTGATTCAAAACCCAGTTCTTGTCTGGTAATTAGTTCCTGTCTGACAATCAATTCAAATCCCAGTTCTCGTATGGTAGCTAGTTCTTGTCTGACAATCAATTCAAATTCTAATTCTCGTCTGGAAGTTAGTTCCCATCTAATAATTAATTCAAATTCCAATTCTCGTTTGGTAGTGAGTTCTCATTTTTCGTTCCCTTCCTCCTTTTTTCAGTTAAGTATTTGTTTAGAATACGACGCTATCAGAATTCTAGCTATTGACCTTTTTTGGGATCGAGGATCGTCCTTAGATCCTATCCCCTTTCGACATCTTGTCTCAGGTTGCGGGTTATCCTGATACCTCCCCTCTTGATGTCCTTTCATGGGTCGCAGATTGTCCTGATATCCCACCATCTTGTCATCTTGTCTCGGGTGCGGGTTGTCCTAATACCTACCCTCTTGATGTCCTTCCATGGTCGTGGATTGTCCTGATATCCCACCATCTTGTCATCTTGTCTCGGGTGCGGGTTGTCCTGATACCTCCCCTCTTGATGTTCTTCCATAGGCTACAGATTGTCCTGATATCCCACCATCTCATCATCTTGTCTCGGGTGCGGGTTGTCCTGATACCTCCCCTCTTGATGTCCTTCTATGGGTCGCAGATTGTCCTGATATCCCACCATCTTGTCATCTTGTCTCGGTGTAGGTTGTCCTGATACCTTCCATCTTGATGTCCTTCCATGCGTCGCAAATTGTCCTGATATCCCACCATCTTGTCATCTTATCTCAGGTGTGGGTTATCCTGATACCTCCCCTCTTTATGTCCTTCCATGGGTCACGGATTATCCTGATATCCCGCCATCTTGTCATCTTGTCTTAGGTGCGGTTTGTCCTGATACCCCCCTCTTGATGTCCTTCCATTGGTCGTGAATTGTCCTGATATCCCACCATCTTGCCATCTTGTCTTGGGTGCAGGTTGTACTTATACCTCCCCTCTTAATGTCTTTTCTCGGGTCGTGGATTGTCCTGATGTCCTACCCTGTCATCCTTTTGAGTTGTGGATTGTCCCAATATGCTATCCTCTTACTTCTTTCACTATAGAAATTATTCCTCTTTGAGAACTTTGTACTGGCACCGTTCCCCCGATATAGATTATCACCATTCAGCCGCGCTTTCGCATCCTAAACCTTTTCCAAAGTAAATGTCCCACAAAAATTAAAATAAATAAACACTCACACCTTCTTTCAGAACAAATTTTTGGCATTGGTATTTAAACATCTTCTACCTCGAACGTCTGAAAGGCAAGCGTCAATCGTACTTTTAGGTTTAAGACGATTAAATAGGGGCAGCCGTCATACCCCAAATTTGTCCTACCCTTTAATAACATCATCTGTCTTATGCATCATGCACTTCTCATCTCATGTACATACTTTTCCATTAGGTCATTTAACACATCATGCATCATTAATCACTAATTTAACATGGGATCAATAATATTGAGGAATTAGGGTTTATTTGTTATTTGAGGCTTTCGTCTTCACTCAAGGAATCAACTGGTTCTATCATCAATCATGGTTTGTGAGTCGTTTATGCTAGGGTTTCCATTAATACTTCAGAGGAGAATCTTGTGAGCCAGGGTTTGGTTTCTCTTCAGCGCCTCAAATGCTTATTCTTCATCAAGCATCCAAAACAAGAGGATTAGGGTCTACATCTTATCATACTTAAGCTTGTCAATATTTCACTTAGGGTTCATTTCATATACAAGGTGTTCCTCTATGTTGTAAGTTCCATATTCATTTCCAAAGGATTTCTCAGGACGTGCTCATTGTGGAGGTATTTGCCAAAGACATGATATGATTTACAAATTCACTAAAATTAAGGCATCATCTTTCTTTCAGATATTTGTGCTTGTCATGTAAGTTTGGTTTGGATTGGAAAATAAAATTGGGTTAAAGTTTCATTGAATTGAAGTTTGTGAGAATTATGAAGTTCTCATTCAAATGATCAATGCTCTAGGTTCAAATTGTTCGAATTGGGCACCAAAATACTTAATACACATGTTGTCCAAGGTTGTTCAAACGTGCAAGGTTAAGAGAAAAATCATAAGAAGTCCTTGGACAATAAGTGATTTCTCATTTTAAGTCATGACATTCATCCATAAAATATCAGTTAAAGTCATTCAAAATTAAAATTTCATTTTCAAAGCACCATCCAATTCTACTACAAAATTCCATTACAACTTCAAGTCAAAGTTACAATACATCATCAACCTTTACAGAGTGAAAGTTACTCAAAATTTCTATCCTAAGCCAATACCTTAATTCTACAATCTCCAAACATTCAAAACTCTTCATCGTTCCAAGTACTATATGCTTGAGTCTCTCTAAATTTTCTTCAAAAATATCCAACGCCAAAACAAAGGCCACAAAATGTTAGAAATTTAGGGTGTGATAATCCTGGATAACTTCGATGAATCGTGTTCGTACACTTTCCGAACAAAGTATTTCGACCCTATTCTTGTCTGGGTTCACGAAATCTTTGTGGGGATAATTCTCGAAGAAATTCCGTTTCTGACAAAAGAAACGAATTGTAATTATAGAGAGAAGGATGCGTTTTTTCTGTATCCGAGACCGAGGCCGAACGACTCCTTATATAGGAGAACAGTAATTGAAACGAAGAGACACATTTGTTCGAAACGAATATGTCCGTTGGGAAACAGTTATGTCCGTTGGGAAACAGTTATGTCCGTTGGGGAACAGTTATGTCCCTTGGACCCCGCGGGGCGCTTCCCTGCACCCCGCCAGGGGCTTCGCCCCTTGGAACCCCAACGGGGCGCTGCCCCGCACCCCTCCAGGGGCTTCGCCCCTTGGAACCCCGTTTCAATTATTCGTATTCAATTATGTATTGGCTCGACGAGCGTGCACTCCGCACTTCCCTAACTCGTCTCCGAACTTAACGCATAATTGCATCGGCCTTTAGAAATCACATTACTACTAAAATACATTGGTGATACAAAATCGCCAACAAATCCCCCCCATTTTAGTGTAATCCTTGATTAACTCAGTATATATAGTTATATACAAGGGTACAATCTACAGGTAAAACGATTAAACACATGCATAAACGAAAATGTCTTACGATTGAATTTTCATCTTAGTACAAATACACATTCCAAATACTCGAAAATCGGGGTGTCATAAAGATTGAACCCGTCAATCCATTTGAACATCTGAAGATACAGTACACATATGTTTCTTACAATACTCTACTATTCATTCCTGACACTTTTACAAGCCATGTGTCCTTATCCATTAATAAGCATATAGAAAGCCAAGTCCAAGCTTCCTGAAGCGGCAAAACTTCATGCTCACATAGGTGATCCCTTTAATCTTGCACCTGCATTTGCAATTTTTCAAATAGAACCATTAAGAAGATATACTTCAACCTAGTCATTACTTGCAGGTCTGAGCACATACCTTGGGAAGATAAACACGAGTGCTCCAATCCCTAACTATGATCTTTCCACATTGAATTTTGCTTCTAACGTTGTATTAGAAGGGAATTGGGTATACCATAGCTAACGGATTTAAATGGACTTTAATCCCATCCCAATTACCGACTTCTTCACTAAGTCTCTAGCTAACCCCTTCGTCAAGTGGTCAGCTAAGTTTTGTTGCGACCGAACAAAATCAATAGATATCACCCCATTCATGATTAATTCCCTAATCATACCATGTCTAACACCCAAATGTCTAGACTTCCCATTGTATATTTGACTATAAGCCTTAGCCAATGTGGCAGTACTGTCATAACGAATAGATATTGGTGATATTGGTTTAGGCCATATCGGAATCTCATATACCAAGTTCCTTAGCCATTCCGCTTCTTTACCAGCAGCAGCTAATGCCACAAACTCAGATTCCATTGTGGAACTGATTATACATGTTTGCTTCTTGGAAGCCCACGAAATGGCACCTCCCCCAAGCAAGAACACCCATCCACTTGTTGAGGATGAATCTTCAGCATTGTTTATCCAACTAGCATCTGAGTAACCTTCTAACACCGAAGGAAATCCCATATACGACAATCCATAATTCATAGTACCCTTCAAGTACTTGAATACCCTAGTTATTGCATGCCAATGGTGTCTACTAGGATTACTAGTAAATCTACTCAACTTTCCAACCGCATAAGCAATATCCGATCTAGTGCTAATCATAGCATACATCAAAGAGCCTATAGCTCTTGAGTATTCGAGTTGATCCACAGGTTTACCTGTATTTGGCATGAGTTTTTCTCCCGGATCCATGGGAGTACTTACTGGAGAACAACTTTCACAATTGAACTTCTTGAGTATTTTCTCAATGTAATGGGATTGAGTAATTACAATCCCTTTATTCTCCCGTTTAATCTTAATACCAAGAATAACGTCCGCTTCTCCCATATCCTTCATGGAGAATTTTGATGACAGAAAATTCTTTGTTTTATCAATTTGATTTTGGTCGGTGCCAAAGATCAACATGTCATCAACATATAGACAAATGAAAACTCCTTTATCGGATGTATCAAATTTGCTATATACACATTTGTCAGCTTGGTTTAGAATGAAACCATTAGACAAAACAACCTCATCAAACTTTTGATGCCACTGCTTCGGAGCTTGTTTCAGCCCATACAATGACTTAACTAGCTTACACACTTTATGCTCATTACCAGGCATAACAAATCCTTCAGGTTGCTACATATACACTTCTTCTTCCAAATCACCATTTAGAAATGCTGTTTTGACATCCATTTGATGAATCACTAAATTATGAATAGCCGCCAAGGCAATCAACAGTCTAATAGTAGTGATACGAGCAACTGGAGCATAGGTATCGAAATAATCGATCCCTTCCTTTTGTCTGAAGCCTTGGATAACTAATTTAGCTTTAAACTTGTCAATTGTACCATCGACTTTCATCTTCCTTTTGAAGATCCATTTGCAACCCAATGGTTTGCAACCTGGTGGTAAATCAGACAATACCCAAGTATTATTTTCCATGATAGAACCAATCTCTTCATCAATTGCTTCTTTCCAAAAAACAGAGTCTCGATACTTCACAGCTTCATCATATGTTCTTGGATCCTCCTCTATACTATAGCAATAATAGTATTGAGTATCAATCTGATCCTTTGATCCCTCAACCAAATATAGTTGAAAATCAGATCCATAAGTTCTAGATTTTCTAGCTCTTTTGCTCCTACGAGGTTCAAGTGTCTCACTTGGCACATCATTTGAATGATCATCCCTTGGAGATTCATCTGAATTAGGTATAGAAATCTTTGGCCTAGGTATAGAAGAGAAACAATTCTCATCAAATATGGCATCTCTTGATTCTATTATTGTGTTAATAGAAATCAAGTCATTAGGCTCTATAACATAAAACCTATAGGCCTTGGAGTGCTCAGCATATCCAACAAAGATGCAAGCTATACCCTTTTCACCCAAAGTTTTCCTTTTTGGGTCCGGGAGTCTAACCACGGCCCTACAACCCCAAACACGTAGAAATGTTAAGTTGGGTTGTCTCTTATACCAAAGTTCATATGGGGTAGTCTTGTTCCTTTTATTAGGAACCCTATTTAACAAATAGCAAGCCGTTAACATAGCTTCTCCCCAAAACCCTTCACTCAGACCAGAGTAGGATAACATGGCGTTCACCATTTCCTTAAGAACTCTATTTTTCCTTTCAGCCACACCATTTTGTTGAGGTGTATAAGGTGCCGTAGTTTCATGAATGATTCCTACGGACTGGAAAAACACAGGATCATAATATTCACCACCTCTGTCTGTACGTAATGTTTTAATCAGTACATTCTGTTGCACTTCAACTTCAGTTTTATAGATTCTAAATTTATCTAAGGCTTCATCCTTAGCGTGCAACAAATAAACATAGCAGAATCTAGACGCATCATCTATGAAGGTGATAAAATACTTTTTATGCCCTAACGAAGGAGTAGCATGCAAATCACATAAATCACTATGTACCAATTCAAGAATGATAGATTTCCTTGTTATACTTTTAAAAGGTTGCCTAGTGATCTTTGTTAACATACAAGTTTTACACTTTTCTACATTTCCATTAAAATTAGGAATTAAATCATTTTTAGACATTTAATGCATTCTTTTATAGTTTACATGTCCTAGATGAGCATGCCATAACGAAAAATTAATAACATTTGACGAGGACATAAAAACAGAACCAGATTCATTAGGAACTCCATTCAAATTCATCATAAACATACCATTATTATAATATCCAAATCCTACAAACACACCAGACTTCGATAATACATATTTATCGGATTCACACACTTGCTTGTATCCAAGCTTGTTTAATACAGGACCGGAAATTAAATTCTTACGTAATTTAGGAACATACAATACATTAAACAAAGTAATAGTCTTTCCAGAACTGAATTCTAGCACCACGTTTCCTTTGCCTTCAACGGGAGCGAAGTGATCATCTCCCATGTAGAGGACAAAACCATCTTCCACTGGAACAAGAGTCTTGAACCAGAAACGATCCTTGCAAACATGTGTTGTGGCACCAGAATCAATCCACCACGCGGCAGCATCATCCTGCACATAAAATGCTTCCGAATTTAGTGAAACCGAATGTTTAATCAAACTATTCAAATCACGGATTGATTTCTGACCTTGGTTTTCGGAGTGGTCCTTAGACCCCTTTCCTGAACCACTTGCATTCGCGTTGTCGTTCTTTTTACCGAAACGGCAGTCCCTCTTGAAGTGGCCTGTTTTGCCACACTTCCAGCATTCTAGTTTTGGTTTCTTATTATTACCGAAACCGCCCTGTTTGTTCTTGAAGGCACGCTTCTTTCCTTTGTTTTTGTTGTTATTGTTCTTACCACCCTCTTCGACCATATTAACCGAGGGTCCAACAATTCCTTTGCCTTTTCCTTTGTCATCTTCCTGCGCTCTTAGAGATTCTTCTATGCGCAAATGACTTCCAAGTTGGATCAAAGACAGTTCGTCTTTTCCATGTTTCAGATTGTGTTTGAAATCCTTCCACGAAGGAGGCAATTTGTCTATGATGCTTGAGACAGATATTGTTTCATCCATATTCAATCCATGTTGTGTGAATTGTCCAAGGATTCGAAGGAGTTCATTGAATTGTTCCATGACAGACCTCGATTCAACCATTTTGTAATTGTTAAAATCGTTTACCAGAAACTTTTTACTGGATGAGTCCTCTGCCATGTACTTGGATTCGAGTTGATCCCACAATTCTTTAGCAGATTCCACGTTTTGGTAAATATCAAATAAGGGATCAGACATACCGTTAAGAATGTGCCCTCTGCATATGTAGTCGTCGTTCTCCCACTTTGATATGCGTCTTATATCTTCGACTGATTCATCCTTACGAGGTTCTGGAATCGGTGTAGACAGGACGTGTACCACTTTCAACGTTGTCAACATGAAGTGCATCTTCTTCTGCCAACGCCTGAAATCTTGTCCTTGAAACTTGTCCAATTTTCCGAACTTTGTTGTCATCTCCTTGATGGTGCTTCCTCCAGCCATGATTATCAGAAAAAAAATACTTTGTTCGTTTGTTAGAAATTTAGGGTGTGATAATCCTGGATAACTTCGATGAATCGTGTTCGTACACTTTCCGAACAAAGTATTTCGACCCTATTCTTCTCTGGGTTCACGAAATCTTTGTGGGGATAATTCTCGAAGAAATTCTGTTTTCGACAAAAGAAACGAATTGTAATTATAGAGAGAAGGATGCGTTTTTTCTTTATCCGAGACCGAGGCCGAACGACTCCTTATATAGGAGAACAGTAATTGAAACAAAGAGACACATTTGTTCGAAACGAATATGTCCGTTGGGAAACAGTTATGTCCGTTGGGAAACAGTTATGTCCGTTGGGGAACAGTTATGTTCGTTGGACCCCGCGCCCTTGGACCCCGTGGGGCGCTGCCCCGCACCCCGCCAGGGGCTTCGCCCCTTGGAACCCCGTTTCAATTATTCGTATTCAATTATGTATTGGCTCGACAAGCGTGCACTCCGCACTTCCCTAACTCGTCTCCGAACTTAACGCATAATTGCATCGGCCTTTAGAAATCACATTACTACTAAAATACATTGGTGATACAAAATCGCCAACACAAAACCTGTAAACAAACGGGTAGCTGAAAAAAAGAGTGAACTTAGAGTCATTTTGTTTAATATTCAAGTTGGATTGATTCATAAAGAAAGTCGAGGTTAATGGAAAGTCCACAGGAGATTTCTAACCTGCTAAAACATATCCAAACCCGCGTTAAATTAAAAACATCTTCAGCCTTGCTCTTTCAATTGGAAAAAACCAGAAATATGAATTACAAGACCAGTTTCACAGTTTCATCAGTTCATTGCGTAACATAAATTAAGAGGAAATATAAAATCATCAACAGGTGGAAATAACAGAAATATCATCAGAAAATCTGAAACTCAACTCAAACTCATTTCATCAGGATAAATCTCCATCCTTTGTTCTCCTAACAGAATTTAGAGATCCATGGTTCAGATTAAAACTAACTTCTAACTGATTTTTCCAGCTCATTCCATAATTGTCATAACTTCCTATTTTTCAAACTAACTAACCAATTCTCATAACCATTCTAACCGACTAACCCTCACCATTGGTTTTCCAACCAATTGTCAAGATCCAGGGCTGAGATCAAACTAATTCTAACAAACTTCCTAACAGCTCAAACCACCTATAGCAGAAAAATAACAGAATTCAATAACCTTTAACCAACTAACCTTCTAACTGTTTCCATCAAACCTCAACAGTCTGCATAATAGATATAACATGAAAAAATCAGAAGGGAATAACAAAACTGATTCATGAGGAAATCTTAACATCCATTTTCTAACCAACTTCAGAGATCAATGGCCATGATTCATTAAACATCTAACAAACTTTTGCAACTATAAAGCTTCAGTCTCTTCATTCTGCAAGTTTGACATAATCACTTTCATCAAAAGCCATAGAAAACTCACAAAGAGAAGCTCACCCTTCAATCTTCATTATCCTTCTTTAATCTTTCTCTCTGAATTGGATCTTCACCTTCATCCTCTCTGCAACTTCTTCCCTAACCTTCACCTCCTCCTGCCACCTTCAACCTCATCTTCTTCTCACCCTTTGAACTGTCATAACTCCCTCTGAATCTCACACCCTCTAAGCCTTATTACCTTTACCGACCATCAACCATCACAATACCATCTTATCCACATCAATATGCTATCCATCTTCATCCTCGAGTGTTTCTCGACAACAACAATAGCAACATCATTGCACATCTTCATCTTTGTCACTACATCTTCTTTGTGCAACAAGAATGATTCGAAATTTCACTGCATAACAATAACGACGCTCAACAAGGAACAACCATACACAAGAACACAACAAAAGAACTAAGTGGAGTCCGAGTATAGAAGATAAAATAAGAATACCTTAGCTTCACAGGAATCTCTCCTCTAGTATTCCGGAGTTTATCTTTATCTTCTTCAAGCTACCGGTTCAGGTTTTACATCTTTTGAATTTGCTTCATTTTTTCATACCATGTAATAGATTGGTGTGCTCTGATTGAAATCCCCGTGGTTACTCCGTCTGGTTCGTCACTGCGATAATCCAATTGCACTTAGAAAACCAAGATTTCTTCTTGATTTATTTGGATGTAGAAAGAATGGAATAGAGACGAGGACGAAATAAAGGTATGAGGTTGAAAGGTGGAATAATGGAGTGAGGGAAGGCAGCAAGATTGGGGAATGAAGATGAAGCCGGCACCGTATGTAAAGTGGGAGGGAAGGTTTCTGTGTTTCAAAAGAAATTTAATGGATGTATGTTTCTAACCCTAAAATCACCGAGTTTTCACGTTTATTTGAGGAAAATTAAAGAGGTTATGCTGGATCTGCTGGACCGAGCCACACATTCTTTGGGCTTGATTATTTTTTTTTGTTGGTAGCCCAATCACTTTACACGAAAAATGGCTTTGATGGACCTTGTTGTGGTGGGACTTGCACCTATATAATTTCTTACACATCCAGGATCCTGTTTTGCACCCTCCTAAAATCTCATTTCCTATAATTATTTCACGTTCATTTATTAATTAATGGTGGTGATCAATTTTTGGGTGGTATTGGTAAGTAAAAGAGATATTGTTGAAGAGTCATAGGAGGCCTTCGAAGAAAGTTAATGTTGTAATTTTCAAGGAAATACGAAGTAGCTTCTATAGAGTTTTCTCTTTGCTTGCGTGATTTTGAAGAGGCAACTGACCTTTTCCTTTAGGTATTATCGTGACTTCATTTTATTCCCCATTTCAACACTTTATCGTATTTCTTTACTGCTTGCCGATGCCTTGAGAAGTTAGGTAGAGATGTATGAAAGGGATCTCCGTTGCTGATATGTGTCAGAAATCCCTCTGGTTATTTAAAGACCTATTTAAGGAAATTCTATATTATGTTCCATTGTTTGCTACTTGTGTTTGTTTAAAACCCTCCTATTGAAGTAGGTATTCCGCACATGTGTTTATATTTGTGTCCGCACTATTCCCCAATCCCTTATTGAAGTCCTCAAAAGGAGGCGACCGGAAAGGGTTAGTAATTAACCCCCACAATTTCGTCCATGTCATCCTTAGCTCCTGACGCACCATGATCCTTCAGAGTTGTGCCTATTCTTGCTATCGAGTGATCAAGTGGAAAAGGGTTTCATAATCAAACCCCACACTTTATCAGGAGTTCACATTGACTGATGTTGATGCTCCGTGATTGTTCATATTTCCTTTTGTCGCCTACCTCAATCTTCTATATCTTGGTTAGGTGTTCAGTCGCTTTGGACATCACATTTTTGTTTCTCATCTCATTCTTGCTTTTTTGCTTCGGGTGATCCGCTCCCCTTAGCAAAAGCATTTCTCTCCTTTTATATTTCACTTCTGCTTGTTTGTATCGGGTGATATGCTCCCCTTGGCTAAAGAATTTCGCTTATTTTCTTTACCATTTTATGTGTGTGCTCTTTCGAGCTTGTTTGCTCACTTTCTTTCTATACCATGTTCCCTTAGAACATGCTTGTCCCATTCAGATGCAAGTTATACCTTAGGTTGCAAACTATGCATGCTAACATTAGGTATACGTTTCCCTTTTTGTAATCTAAACATTAGGACCACCATTGTATGATAACATTAGGATTAGGAATAGGCTAGTCTCCCGTAGACTTTTTTCTTCCCCTTTTGTATATGCATTAAAATTAAAACTTTGTTTTTCTTGGCAAACTAGAAAATATGCTAAGCATACTTAAACCCTTTTTCAAGGTAACAAAACACGAACCATTCAAAAGTGGCATCTTTCCTTGAGGGCGTAACTCATAACTATTTTCAGGTAAGGACATGTTAATTTACTTCTGTGCCAACGCGTGAGTCTCCAAAGGTCGAGCTGCGGCAGAAGGCGAAATTAACATTGTTCATGAAAAACACAAAACAAAAAAAAACACGTGAGCCGAACTATGACAACTTGGATTCCTCAAAAAGGATACGTATGCATTGGGGTATGGCCTAAGCGAGCATAACTTTATTTTTCCTACATTATTTTCTCCATTCTTTTGCATGCATTCTTTCTTAGTAATAAGCAGTAAGCATAGATTAGACACACCCATAAGATAGATAACAAGAGTGGATATCATAGAGTACTACGGGAGTATGGAGTGTTAATACCTTCCCATCGCGTAATAGACTCCCTTACCCGATCTCTCGGTCGCAAGACCGTGACTTCTCACTTCTCAGGTTTTCTCGATGTTTACCTTTTCCTTCATGTGGGATAAAAGACGTTTGATGGCGACTTTATTGTTTGATGATTTCCATCTGGTTGTTTCATTAGAAATACAAGCCTTCAGCATCTGGACTTCAGTAGAAACTTTGTCTTCAGATCTTCTAACTTTGTTTCTTTGGAAGATGTTATATTTATAAACTAGAGTCTTTAGCATCTAGACTTTAGTAGAAACTTGAGTCTTCATACCTTATGACTGGTTTCTTTAGAACAACATCATAGCTTACACTTAAGAGCCTTATGAAGTTTCTTGCTATTGTTCAACAAAACGTGTGTAGCGTAGAAGTAGAATCAATTCTCTTCTAATGTCTTAACCATGCTATCCATCAGAAGCAAAACTTGTTTGTTAAGTACTCAACAATAACAAACATTAGATTATCAAAATTGTTCATACAAACATACTCATTTTTTATCATCAAAACTCAGAGATAAGATTGAACAGGGGCAACTGTTGTACCCCAAAATTTTCTCTCCCATTTTTACACAAGACATACTCCTAGAGGTCCTAATTGCTCAAGGTTGATCAAGAATTAATCAGATAAATTCTCCTCCTAAGCGTTGGCCTTCCAACTAGGGTTTCATTTTTCACCAAGATGTGTGAGATACAAAGGTCTCAAATGTCTTCCATGGTCCTAATATGTCTTTAAGATTATCGATGACAAATTTCATACCTTGCACTACAAGTTTGCTCAGTCAATTGCTCAAATGCTTGAAAATTAACTATACTAGGTCAAAAGTCAACAGTGGCCTATATACAGTCAAACTTTAAGATTTTTGGTCAACATCAAAATTTTGAAGTGATATACATCATTTGATCAAGGGTTGATCATGATTCCTCAAGAAATGCCCATAATTCATCAAAAGTCAAGAAATGTTAATTAGGGTTTCTATAGGAAAAAGTCAACCAAACTTTGACCAACATAAATTTCACATACTTCATCCATTTTCCCCAACCAAAGCTCATTTTGAAGAGAATCCAATTCCCTACAACTTCTCTTCAGCCCTCAAGTCCAGGAAATTCACAACTTGAAAGATACAAGCTCAAACATTACATGTCATTTTCAGAAAGTCAACAAAAGGCACTTTTTTCCAAGACCTTTTACATCAAGATAAATTATTCAAATGAAAAATTGATCAAAAGAGAGATTGAAGTAAACATCTTAGGATTTCCAAAAAGTCTAAGATCATCATCATGAGGTCAAAATTGAGCAAGTTATGGCTTGCCGAAGTTGGGAAAGTTTTGGGAAATTTCAAGAATGGTGTATTGAGCAAATTTGAACTTTTGAGTCATTGGCTTAACTTTTTGAGCTTCAATTATCTTCCTAGGCCTATAAAGGACCCCTAATATCATTTTTTCATTGCCTTACCATTTTCATCTATTTTATTCATACTTATTTTAATTTATTTCAAATAAATACAAAATAAATTATATAAAATAAATGAAGATGGGCTTAGGCATTTGGGTTGATGCTTTGGCTTGCTTAAAGACCCACAATCACGTACAAACAATATCTAGATTCACTCATCATCAAAAATGGCATGAAATCACAAATTATGGCATTTTTTCAAATACAAATCATGGCTTAAAAACAATGTTTATGGCCATGATTTTTTCCATTCAACCTTATCTCCTCATTCTACCCTATATATACCTCATGTTAGAAAGCCAAACACACACACATATAACCTGGAAGAAGCCACACGAAATTTGCAAAAATCCACCAAAGTTGTCAAAACTGAAACACGATTTGTAGGGACTTTCAACTCAAACTAGCAATCATATGTTACTCTCGAAGTTCCCAGAGACCAAATCTAGTCGTTCTCAAAGTTTGCAACGTCCCAGATCATCAGATCTTGATCTCACTGTTTGGTAAAATTTCCTTGATCTCAAACTCCAAAAATACTTAATTTAAATCCATACTGATCATATATATGTGTTGCTGCTAATATTTATGCGTGTTTGAATGTATTACATGAGAAGCTCGAGCCCATAATCATGCCATGCCATGGTTGACCGTCGTTAGGTTTTCAAGTCCGAATCTAATGATACGTGAGGATTTAGAAACTTTAGAGACCATGATTATGATCAGGGGACTTTTTTAAGGCAGACTGCATTGTTTATTTTTCGTTTTGTTTGATTTTTCAGGTGACCCCACCAGAGAAGATGGTGGAAACCACCGGCTCCGGTGGTTGGACTGGCCGGCCCTAGGTCAAACAGCTGGCGTGGCTGCTAGCCATCATCCCATTGGCTGGAATAAAATGTACGCTCTCTCTCTCCGCGTGTGATTGGATCATTTGAAATGCAGGGGGCCCACTGGATGGCGCGTTTGTGACAACTCAACAATTGTCTTTGTTTTACATTATAATATTATTGTTTAATTTATATAAATGAATGATAAACAACTCAGATGGTAAGGACAATGCGTATGTGAGGGATAAGACCTGGGTTCGAGTCTCAGGTCCAGTGTTCTGGATTTTTCTAACATATTACATGCAAATCCAATGGCCCTCCTTGCCAAATGTGCATCATAGACCATCAGATCCACGCCCTCCAATGTCAATCCATCCAGATCCAAAAGCTTCAGTGTGAGGTTCACCATGCGCCCTCAAGGTTGCCCCTCACTGAATCCCAGTACAGCTCATGGGCTCCCACACAATTGGGCCAAACGTTTTTTTAATCAACACCCTCATTCAGCTTTTTGCATATTCAGGCTCATATTTTATATTTTTTTATTTCTCTTTTAGTTTTTTTGTTTATTTTATATTTTTATTTTTAACAAATCATAAAAAATATAAAAAATAAATAAATAGATTTAGGTTTTTTTTCTCAAAAATTATCTTAATTAATTAATTAATTATTTTAATTTTATTTTATCAACTTAAAATCAATTAGACTTAGGTTCATTTTAATTTAAATATTTTCTTAAAAAAAACAAAAAAACAAAAAAACATTAGAATTAGGTTCATTTCATTCAATATTTATTTTCTCAAATTAAATTTAGATTTTAGTTTAATTATTTGTTTTCTGAATAAAAAAAATAATAAAACCAAAAATATTTTCATTCTTAGGATGTTTTAGACATAATATTTATTTCACGCGCGTTATTTTTATTCTCGAATTTTACATATCTAATGTAACTGATCATGGGATGTAATAGTCTAGATTTAAAATTCTACATTTTATTTTCTTGCACTTTTTAATGTAATTGTCGCAAAGCGTTGTAATAGTCTAGGATTTAAATTTTCGCACTTTAAATTTCTGTAAATATTAACTGTTAGTAACTAGGCGTGCATGATAAGACTGAAAATTAAACCATTAGCAAACTTAATAATACAAGATAAATAACCGAACTTAATATATACGCACATATGCACCTCTAGGGTATCCCCGCTTCGGTTTCCTTCGGAAAAACAATCATGTCCCTTGAAACAGGGACGCTTTAGCAAAGACCCGTAAATCAAAAGATCATAGTCCCTCGATGACCCTACAGTTGCCTTCTCGGTAAATGATCTAGTCCCTAAACAAAATTGCTAAAGCGTCTCCACAAGTTGCCTTCGTGACTGTAAACGTCCCTTCGATTGTTCCTCTAACATCCAACGATGGGGCTACCTACTCACTAATAGTAGTATAGCATTGTATAAAGGAAAAGAGGAAAAGAACGACCCTTTTTGAGTATAAAAGTAGATAGCTGTTAGAAGTTTGCTTAAAACAACTTTTTGCACCTACACAAAAATATTTCAAAAAACAATTTTTAAAACATTTGCTTTGTTAACACTCTTGAGGACTGATACAAGAGTTAAACGCAAAGCAAATTTCTGCACTAAGGCATTTTCAAAACATTATCAAACACACAAAGCATAAAGGTATTTTAAAATGAGAAAACCTCTAAGAGCCCGTAGGAAACTACAGATGGAAAGGGTGCTAACACCTTCTCTTTCCATAATCTACCCCCTTACTCAGAAAACTATCGAAAGTTATTTATTTGTTCTTTTCACCCTTTTCTTTGTTGGATAAAAGAAAATTCGGTGGCGACTCTTGCTTACCGCAACATTTGCAAACACAAACGCAAAAACTAGTATTAATAGCCGATTCTTCCACCGTATCACACAACTATTTTCAGAGAACATTTTCCATAACTTGGTTATTGAAATCAAAATTATGTTCGTTTAATTACTCCCCCTTTTTGTCAAAATAAAAAAGGTAATTATGTGTGAAAAACATAAAAACCAAAAGAAACAATAAAGAAAAGACAAGGAATTTCATTGATATTCAAAGGAGATTACAACAGAGTGATCATAGACAGGGAAAGCTATCTAAAATTCAAACACTTCACAAGTCTCATCAAATAGAACATTGCCTATGATGAACATATTTCGTTGAACAATTTTAATTATACCTGCTAACTCAAACAATTCAGACAAGACACGTCCATACGAAATGAATGTTTTTTTAGAGTTCCTGGATGCTTGGATTGATAGCTTTATATGATTGAATATTATTGTCGAAAGATGAATTGGAATACTCTTGCGAAGGCAATAAAAAGGCACATATCCCTAGGAAAAACTTTATTAAGATCTTCTCCTCTGGGATGAAGATTTTTCAACAGGAACTGAAACCAGATTTTTGCAAGTGGTTTCAAGTGATCTGAACTAAGGGGCTCATATCTAGATGAAGAGTTAGTAAAATTTGGAAACATGTCAACATTCAAGCAAGAGTTGGGTAAAGGTGGACTCTGGATGGCTTCATCAATGGAGTAGCGAGTGATGGTAATCAGAATGCCGAAGATATGAGAATGAATGGTGTTTCCATCAGGACTAACAAAAACATGATGTCGGGAATTATTTAAGAGGTTAGGATAAATAGAACCTCTCAGTATTGTTGCATACCCAAATCATCCTTAATTTTCAATAAACCCGTTGATGAAACCACCACCGGACACATAATTGGATCTTTTCTCTTTGATTACCTAAAGAAGATTTTAATCTCCTTGAAAGGTTCTAATAGCTTTGGTATGCAGACAAGATTGAGGAGAAGAGAGGATTGAAGGTGATACAAGGATAATGACTTAATGAATGACTATAGATGAGAAGAGATATAAATAGTCAATCAAGAAGTTCACGAAGTAAGACAATTGAAACACTCAAGTAACGTCACAAACTACTAAAAGAATGAAATGAAGAGAGAAGTAAATCAAACGTTAAGATGAGAGAGCACAAAAACATTTAATCATGACAGGGAATGTCAGACATAGGCATAGGGGTATGACATGAAACGACTGTTCCCAAGGAGTAGTTAAATAAATGTAAAAATGATTAATCAATTTCAAGAAAAATAACTTCCCGTGCATGACCTAGGTAGAGTGTGATAGACACTGAGTCTATTTAGGTAATGTGTTTGATATTCTCAGCATATGGAAGATCATGAGGATTTCCATCTGATTAGGGACATTTCTGACGAAACATCTTCTGATGACTGAGATAAAGCAAATTAGAAGTATTTTGATTAAGTAATAATCTTATTCCTTCAGACTACGACTAAAACACAGTTGATTCTAGTGACATCTTACTATGGACAAAGATCCATTTTCAGATTCTTTAGAATAAATGAAAATCTATCTTCAGCCAAGGGTTTTGTAAAAGTACCAGCCTATTAATGGTCCGTATCTATAAATTTTAAAGATAGAATCCCTTTCTGAACATAATCTCTAATAAAATAATGTTTTATTTATATGTGTTTAGCCCTAGAGTGTAGGATATGATTCTTACTTAAGCAAATAGCAGCAATATTATCACAGAAGATAAGGACATTACTCTCATATATCTAGTAATCTTCCAGCTGATTCTTCATCCATAACATGTGAGTGTTGCACAATGTTGTTGATATGTACTCTGCTTCTACTGTTGAAAGAGAAATTATTGATTTCCTCTTGCTTGACCATGAGATCAGATTCTTGCCTAGAAACTGACAGTTTCCAGAAGTACTTTTCCTCTCTAGTCGATCTCCAACATAGTCTGCATCATAGAAACCAGAAAGAGAATACTCTGATGTTTTATCATACATCAAGACAAGGTTAGGGGTTCCTTTTAGATACCTTAGAATCCTTTTAACATCTCTAAGTAAGATTTCCTAGGGTCAGATTTAAATCTAGTGCAGAGATGAACACTGAATAAAATATCAGGTCTAGATGTAATAAGATACATAAGAGAGCCTATCATACCATGATAGAGGTTATGGCAAACCTTTCCACTCACCGCTTCTTTATCCAAAATACATGTAGGGTGCATTGAAGTCTTTGCTACATTTTAGCCTGTCATGTTGAATTTCTTCAGAAGTTTTTTTGTGTACTTCCTTTGATGTACGTAACTAGCTTCTGGTTTTTGATAAATCTGGATTCCCAGAAAGAACTCCAGTTCTCCCATCATGATCATTTCAAACTCAACCTACATTATCTTAGATAATTCCTAACATAGAGATGGATTAGCAGAACCAAAAATAATATCATAATTATAAATTTGAACATCTATAATGTAATTTTTGAATGTTTTGCAGAAGAGTGTAGTATCAATCTTTCCTATGATAAACTTATTTTCTAACATAAAATTGCTCAATCTGTCATACCAAGTTCTGGGAGCTTGTTTCAAGCCATAAAGAGATTTCTTTAGTTTAAAAACAAAGTCTTGTTTCTCATATTTTTAAAATCCAGGAGGCTATTTGACATACACTTCTTCTGAAATATAACTGTTACAACATAATTTAGTTCTACATCCCAGTTAGAGTTTTGATGATAACAAACACATGATATACTTATATAAAGAACAACAATGCTCGCTAATAAAGTATCCTTATAAGCAGGGAAGTTCTGATGAGAAAAAGATCTGCTAGATCATCTGGAAGTTCTGAAGTAAGAAGCATAGAAGATCTACTAGATCATCTAGAAGTTCTGATATAAGAAGACATTTTCAGACACAAGATAAGCAAATCTGTACAACACACTGAATGAAGAAGTTCCATGTTATAACTTCTGAATGCACCAATGTTGTGTAAATCGGATCTCTGATACTCTGATCTATAAGGTTCTGAACAAATAGTAAGGGACTCCTAATGGTAATATTCATCCTTTGATGTGAGAAGTTCTGAAGTGTCACAGCTTATCAATGCATATCAAAAGTAACGGCTATAAAGAGACAAGAATCTCCAGGTTTGGGAAGTTCATTAATTCGTGTTATGAACATTCCTAAAGCATATTCTTATGTGACTGTTTCATGGCCTATATAAAGCAAACGCATAGAAGAAATCAAGTGATGAACTACTGCGCACAAAAAGAAGAAATCACATAAAACTACAGCAACACAGTAATCATCTTTCATCCTTAAACATTCATATTTAAACTATGTAAACCATCACTATCAGTGATACTGTTTTATTAGAAACATTATTGTACACATTTATTCAATTATTGTTTAGACATTTCCTTGAGAAAACCGGGTTGTGGTTTTGGACTCAAGAAGACTTTGACAGATGTCAAAGTAGTTTTGTAATCAATATTGATTAGTTGATTAAGACCTCGTTGGAGAGAGAAAAAATCACCTTGGCGGATGGACTGGAGTAGTTTGAGTTCAAACGAACCAGGATAAAAATCAAAGTGTTCTTTCCATTGTATTTTGAGATTCCAATTAAACCCCCCCTTCTTGTGTTTTTCCCTTCTTCAATTGGTATTAGAGCACCTGGATCTGGGTGTAAACACTTAACCGTGTCAGAAAAAGATCCAAGGGGGAAAACACTATAATTGGAATAAGTCAGAACATCAGTAACAGCCCCCCAATATTTAACGGTGAAAATTTTGACTACTGGAAAGATATGATCAGAAGTTTCTTCTTAGCCTATGACGTTGACCTCTGGGATATGGTGACTAATGGATACATAGATCCTGTTGATGAAACCTGTAATGCCCGTAATTTAATTAATTATTTAATTAAATTATATTTAGAATATTTGTGAAGAAGTGTTTTATAATTGGATTTATTTTATTAAGTGGAGAAATAATAATATATTAGAGATATAATATTACTGTTTGGTGAAATAATGTTAGAAGCTAATATTATTTCATGTGGGCCTATATGGTGTGAGTGGAAGTATTAATGGGGTGTAGGTTTTGAGCCCAATAAGGAATAATATAATAATATTAGGTTATTTTATTATTTGTGCGAAGAATAGAAGGAGGAAGCAGTAAGAAGAGAAATAAGGATTGTGAAGAACGTGAAGTTGCTGGAAAGTGGAAAACGGCAAGAACGAAGAATTCAACCCGGAAATTGTAGAGCGACCTTCAATCCAAGGTAAGGGTGGGGTTCTGGCTTTATAATTGGGTTCATGATGTTTGATATATGGGGTTAGATATAATTGTTGTTTTTGTTCTTGCATTGGATGATGTGTGATGAAGATTTGATGAATTTGAATGAATAGTGACGTTATGATGTTGTTTAATCAATGTAGTATTATAGGTTAATGATTAGGTGATGAATTACCATGATTATAATGAGGTTTGTAGGACTTTAATTGAATCCCCATAGTGAAATTACAGTAGAAAAATCATAAAATTATGTAGGAGGAACCAGGATGTGTCGACCTCAAGCTCGACGAGTAGATACATGTTCGTTGCAAGACTCAGGATGAGTCGATGCATGCAGGGCTTGCGTCGATACATGTTCGTTGCAAGACTCAGGATGAGTCGATGCATGGAGGGTTTGCATCGATGCATGACGAGTACAAGACTCAGGATGAGTCGATCATCGAGGAGCATGCATCGATACATGTTGTGATTAGGACTAGGATGAGTAGATCCATGAGGAGGATGTGTCGACTCATGCTGTGCAAGAGAAGCATTATGCGTCAATCCATAGAGTTTTGTGTCGACCCATGCTGACTAATTTTGACAGAATCAGTTTTTAAATTGCTGTAACTTGAGTTGTAAGATGCTGTTTGAGATGTCGTTCGAAACGTTGATTAGCTAACGTGATGAACTCTATTATAGATGATTTAAATGATGATGAAGAGGTGTAATCCTAGTAACCAATCTAAGACTTAGAATTAATTCCCGTGATTGATCGTTACTGCTGGATTTTGGACAGAATGATGAATATGAGATGTTAGAGACTGCTGTTAGAAATATGACAGTATGATTAGTGACAATAATGATGTACAGTAGCAAAATAACAGTAGGTATTACTGTAGTATTGATATACAACTGAGTTAATAGTGAGATGTGGTCATTAAAGTTGTGTTTGATAATTATGATAAACCAATGACGTTTGATAAGTAAATGATGTTTAATAAATTATTTTGAGATGTTTATGAGATGTTTATGAGATGATGTAATTGAGATGTTTTGAGATGATTGAGATGTTATTGTTTTGAGATGTTTATGAGATATTGTTATTTTGAGATGTTTATGAGATGTTGTTGTTTTGAGATGTTTATGAGATGTTATTGTTCTGAGATGTTTATGAGATGTTGTGCTTTGAGATGACTGAGATGTTGATATTACATTCATGAAGAGTCGCATACATTGCATTTTTTGAGATGGAGCTTATGCTCGTTGAGATGGCCTGGATTGGAAAATTTTGAGATGAAGGCTATGCCTTGTTGATGACTCTATTAATTGGCAGATTTTTGAGATGGGAGTTCTGCTCCAATGGTACCACATGCATTTGCATAGTTTTGAGTCGCATTATATGATTGAGTAATGAAGTGTATTTGATGTTGATAAATGAGTATATATGCTGTAATTATTGTTGATTATGAGATGAGAAGTGGTGACATTATTGATCTGATTTAATATATTAATCATCTTGCGCTTTATTATATTGTTAGATATCTCACCCCTTCTGTTTCAATGTTGCCCTTATGTTGGTAACGTGCAGGTAATCGCGAGTGAAGGCTGTATACCTTTAATAGATCGAGTCGGTGTCATTGCTCTGATATGTAACACTCGGGGGGATGAACGCTTGCTGATTTTTGATTGCTGATTTTTAGTTATTGAACTTTAAATTGTTTATTTACTAAATCTGAGATGTTTCGAAGTTTCTATTTTATTTAGAGATGTTATTGAAGAATTTCGTTGCGTAGTTATTGAATTATTTAATGAAAGATGTTATATTGATGGTTCATCCGATGTTTTGAAAACGTGTTATATATCCATGATGAATGCAATGAATTTGTTAGAAGAATTTGTGACGTCCCGATTCATTTGTATGATTGAAATTTTGTAACTCTGATTTAATTGCATAATTGCTTGGGGTAGAATTGGGGTGTTACAAAGTTGGTATCAGAGCAAAAGGTTGGTCCGACCTTCTCGTCGAGTCTTAGTTGTCTAACAATCGAGTATTGTTATTTTGAGTTCTAATCGTTGTTTATGTTGTAAGACCAAGTGTATCGCCGTGGGGAGCTCCAGTGTTGTTAGTGAAGAAGAAAGATGGAAGTATGAGGCTTTGTGTTGATTATAGACAGTTGAACAAGGTGACAATTAAGAACAAGTATCCGCTTCCAAGAATAGATGACTTGATGGAACAATCAGTGGATGCCCGTGTGTTTAATAAGATTGATCCGAGGTTGGGTTATCATCAGATTAAAGTGAAGGATGAAGATATTCAGAAGACGGCTTTCAGAATGCGTTATGGACATTACGAGTATTCGGTGATGCCTTTCGGTGTTACTAATGCGCCGGGAGTATTCATGGAATATATGAATCGTATCTTTCATACTTATTTGGATCGGTTCGTAGTGGTGTTCATTGATGATATTTTGATTTACTCTAAGTCGGAAGAAGAGCATGTTGAACATTTAAGAGTAGTATTGCAGATTCTGAAAGAGAAGAAGTTGTATGCAAAGTTGTCCAAGTGTGAATTCTGGCTGAAAGTGGTTAGTTTTTGTGATACGGTGGGAGAACTGACTTTGGTTTTGCGTTTGTTTTTGCAAATGTTTCGGTTTAGCAAGAGTCGCCACCGACTTTTTATTTTATCCTAAGGAAAGGTTAAAAAGCACAGCAAAAACCTTTGAGATGTTTTCTTGGGTTCGGGGAGTATATTATAGAAAGGGAAGGTATTAGCACCCTTTCTATCCATGGTTATCTATGGGCTCTTAGTTACTTGCTTAGATCATTTGCCTTGCATTTTCAATTGTTTGAAATGGTGCTTTGTGTGTGATTTTGAAAGAGGTTTTGAAAAGAGGCCATTTGTTGTGGCAACCTTTGTAATGATCCGTGTTTGAATGTATACAAAGGTGTATTTGTCTTTTGAAAAGTTTTCAATGTTTTGAAAGTTTGTTTTGAAATTGTGTTGTGATGTGTGTTTTGAAAAAATGGCAAGGATTTGTTTTGCAAGTTTGATCAAGTAACTAAGAGTTGTCTACCCCTAAATTTACTCAAAGATTTTTCCTATGTTTTAACCCTTTTAACAGTATTGTTCCACCATTGTATTTGGTGGACAATCTTGTGTTAGGATGTTAACGGGACGGGCGCGGGTCATCGTTTAGACCATGAATGCAATAGTGCCAAGTGTCTTTGGCAATTTTTCCTTTAAGGGACTTGATCATTTTTAGGCAACTTGAGAAAGCGTCATCGAGGGACTATGATCATTTGATTTGTTTTTGTTTTGCCAAAGACACTCAACATGCAACATGGCCCATTTTTGAAGGCAACACGTGGAGTAACCCTAAGGGTGCAAGTGTGATTGGTGTTGTCCATTTTCATGCTTTTTTTGTCTTTGTATTAGTCAAGCTATTTGTTGGTTGATTTTGCATACAAACCCTAGGTCTATCATGGCATAATTGGAAAGCTTTTAAATGCGGAAATTTAAAGCCCTAAATTATTACAACATGATTATGGGGATGGGGGTACAAATGTTTGAATGCGGGGATATTTAGCAAGAAATTAAATCTAAACTATTACATCCATATTGAATAGACAAATATTAAATTGTACCATAATTAAATAAATACAATAAATATGCAAAATGTATTATGCACAAAAAGGATTTTTTATGTATGAGAAAATATTTTTCAATGCAAAATATAAACAAAAATAAAAAGTCAATTTTTGGATATTTTGTGGTTTTAGGGCAAAACCCTAATTTTTGAATAAATAACAATTATTTATTAATTATATACAATATTTATATATTAATTTATACAAAAATAAAAAAAGGAAGTATATTGTAAAAAAGTATTTTTTAGTGTCATATATTAATAAAAATAAAAATGTATTATTTTCATATTTTATCCTAAATATCTAATAAAATATACAAGTATTTATATTATATATTAAATATACTAAATATATATATGCCAAGATAAAATATTAATTATTAAAAATGTATATTTTTAGAAAATGTTTTCAAAATGTAAACAAAAAAATAATAACTAAAAAATATATTTTTGTATTATTTTTTAGTGTTTTAAAAATAAAAAGTATTATATTTATTTATATACATATATTAAACAAAAACAAATAAATGCCAAATAAATGCAAAAAAATGAGGAAAAATATTTTTAATCTTTTTTCATGTTTGAATAAAAATATAAAATTAGAATCAAAAAGAAAAAATCAAAAATGATAAAGATATCACACAATGGGCCAGGGGGGTGCAAAAATGGAAAAAGTGTGCAAAGAGCAAAAACAACTCAGGGCCAGCCTAAGTCACCCTTCTTCAACCTCCAGCTTCTGTCAAAAATGCGCGCCCTCTATGCTTCATTCAAATTCCTGATTCTTTGACTTTTAACAAAAACTCATAACATAAACAATGTAGAGCATCAAGAGACGAATTCATACATATAAAAAACTTGACCTAACTCTAAGAAACGAGGGAGAATTTCTTCATCCCCAATTTCTGACCTAAATTTTCTCCAATGTTCATGGCCAAAATTCTCACAACATACTCAATATAAATGAAAAGTAAGTATATGGATGGCTTCAGGGCTATGAGGAGAACATGTTTCATTCACAAACCTAAGCCTAATCATGCCTGGATAGAGAGATAGAAGTTCATATTTTTACCTGTTTCAGCTTGAGTCGTGTACAACAATGGAGGTATCTTCAATGGAGTTTGAGCTTTGGTACAACTTGTCTGAAGTCCAAGGATGCTTCTCATATGCTTGGCTTGCTCTAAAATTGCATGTATCGTGCTATGGAAGTCCACCTGCGCAGCTTGAAATCAAAAATGGCAAACGATGTTAAGGATGTTATAGCTGGGATTCAATGCTTGGGATAGCTTCAGTGGGTGATATGGAACATGTTTGAACTCTTTTTGGCCAAAGTGCACGAGTGGAATGGACTGTGGAAGTCAATCTGCAGCAGGGACTCTGTTTTGCAGAAAAACTGTGCTTTTGGATATGAGGATGGATTGAGGGTGAAGGAATCGTGCTTTAGGTCAGTTAGGGAGTGTGAAAGATGAGAACAAAGTTTGCTTAAGTTGGTGTTTACAGGAAATGAGAGATTGTATGTGTTTTTGCAATCTTGCTTGTTTTTGAAGTAAGAAAATGCAAGTTTCAATACAGGCATGTGCAATGCCCTAAACTATGCTGCCTATCTCCTTCTTGATCAGAGGGATTTGTGTACAAATGCTAGCCACAAAGATCTGGTCCATGCCTCTTGGATTTTGAATTTGACATAAAATGCATCTTTTCAAAAATGGCAAATATGCTTTTTCCAATTAAGGATTAATCTTGCATGTAATGACCAAATGAACAAAATAACATCTTAGCACAATGGTTAGGCATTTAATTATGGTGTGTGAGACTGGTTTTGAGGCCTGCAAGCTAGCTTGTACAAGCTGACTTGAAAAATGCCAATGTATGAACATGCATTTGGTTATGAACAAAAGTGACTTTTGCCCAACTTTGCCAATTCGATTCTCCCTAACCACAAGGGTGTTTGAGAAGTTCTTGGACAATTTGGAAAGCTTGGAATGTGTACTACAATCCATCTTTGTAATTCAAATTGAAATTACAAGTGGAACTATGTGAAAGGTGGCCATGAACTTGGACAAAAATCCTGCCTAGAATAGGTCAAAGTTTTTCTAAGTTAAGAATGTTTTGCACCCTTGTTCCAAAAATTATAACTTGAGCTACAAGCTTCCTTTGAGAAAACTTTGTGAACCAAAGTTGTAGATTTTGTAATGGACTACAACTTTCATGTTTTGAGTTTTGTTTGAATTCATTTGCAACTTGGTGAAAAAATGGGACAAAGTTAGGAAAAAATAAGGAAATTTTATAACTTAGAAAATTTCTAAGTTATGAAATTTCTTCATTTTAAACCCTAATTTGCAATTTTTGGTTTCTTGATGAACAAGTTTCATAATTTGACATGTCTTGATGAAAAATGAATCTTGGCACTTGATTTTGACCAAAAAGTCAAAGTTTGACTTTTTAGTATACAGTCAAACTTTGATCAGTTGATTGGAAAATTCATCTGTCAATCCTGTGCATTTGAGATCTTTTGAACTTGTTGAATGTGTCAAGACAATGCCATTGAGTTCTTGAGTCCATATGTGAGCTTGGTTTTCCATTGGTTAAGTCAGACAGTCAAAAATTGCCTTTGTGCAGTCAAAACCCTAAAAATGACCATTTTTCCCTTTTGGTGATCTTATTAAATTTCTTGTGGAATTGTGATCCAAACTTGACCAAATGGTTCATATGAGTTCATTATGTTGATGTGGGTCAAAAAATATGAAGTTTGATTGTCAATTGGCCACAGTTGACTTTTTCCCCAATACAGCTGATTTCTAGGTCAACTGTCCAATTGACTGGGCAAAGATTGGAATCAAGGCTTGAAACTTGGTATGGATAAACTTGTGAGTCCAACATGAAGCATGAAAGTCACTTTGGGCACTTTAGGTAAAAACATCTTTGTGTAATCTCAAACCCTAATTTGGGTCAACAGTGCAAGGAGGGGTCTTTGAGCAGAGCAAACCCTAACTTGATCTTGAGCTCCAAGGGTCTTGTGGTGAGAAAATGTTGATGAAATGAGAGGGCAAATTTTGGGGTACAACAATTTTCTTGGTCACGTGATTTCAGGTAGTGGCATTGCTGTAGATCCATCGAAGGTTGATGCTGTGTTGCAATGGGAAGCTTCAAAATCAGTTACTGAGATTAGAAGCTTCTTGGGATTAGCTGGTTATTATAGAAGGTTTATTGAAGAATTTTCTAAGTTGTCACTCCTGTTGACTAAGTTGACTTGTAAAGGTAGAGCTTTTGTTTGGGATGTTCAGTGCGAAGAAAGTTTTGCGGAATTGAAGAAGAGGTTGACGTCGGCTCCGATTTTGACGTTGCCTAACCCAGGAGAGCCTTTTGTGGTGTATTGTGATGCTTCTAAGATGGGTTTAGGAGGTGTGCTTATGCATAGTGGTAAGGTAGTTGCTTATGCGTCAAGGCAATTAAGGACTCATGAGAAGAACTATCCTACGCATGATTTAGAGCTTGTTGTTGTTGTTTTTATGTTGAATATTTGGAGGCATTATCTTTATGGTTCTAGATTTGAAGTGTTTAGTGACCATAAGAGTTTGAAGTATTTGTTTGATCAGAAAGAGTTGAATATGAGGAAACAAAGATGGTTGGAATTGTTAAAGGATTATGATTTCGGTTTGAATTATCATCCAGGAAAAGCGAATGTGGTAGCTGATGCATTGAGTCGAAAGACTTTACATATGTCAGCAATGATGATTAAAGAGTTGGAATTGATTGAGCAGTTCAGAGATATGAGCTTAGTTTGCGAGGTTACTCCGCAGAGTGTTATGTTGGGTATGTTGAATATTAATAATGAATGTCTAGACAGTACCAGAGAAGCTCAGAAGTTAGATGTGAAACTGGTAGATTTGATGATTGGGACTGATCAATATGAGAATAGTGACTTTAAGTTAGATGTGCAAGGTGTGTTGATATTTTGTAACCGAATTTGTATTCCTGATGATGCTGAGATGAAGAAAGTGATACTTGAAGAGAGTCATAGAAGTAAATTAAGTATTCATCCAGGAGCTACGAAGATGTATCAAGATTTGAAAGGTTTGTTTTGGTGGCCTGGGATGAAGAGTGATGTGGCTCGGTTTGTGTATGCATGTTTGACTTGTCAGAAGTCGAAAGTTGAACATCAGAAGCCTGCAGGATTGATGCAACCGTTGGAAGTTCCAGAATGGAAATGGGATGGCATTTCAATGGACTTTGTGACGAGGTTGCCTAGTACTTCAAGGGGACATGATTCAATTTGGATGATTGTTGATAGGCTTACGAAGTCAGCTCATTTTATTCCTATTAACATCAGTTTTCCAGTGTCGAAGTTGGATGAGATTTATATTAGTGTGATCGTGAAGCTGCATGGTGTTCCTTTGTGCATTGTGTCAGATAGAGATCCAAGATTTACTTCTGATTTTTGGAAGAGTTTGCAAGAAGCGTTGGGTTCTAAGTTGAGGTTGAGTTCAGCGTATCATCCTCAGACAGATGGTCATACTGAACGGACGATTCAATCGTTGGAAGACTTGTTGATGGCATGTGTTCTTGAGCAGGGACGTTCGTGGGATACTTATCTTCCGTTGATAGAGTTCACATATAATAACAGTTACCATTCTTGTATTGGGATGGCACCTTTTGAAGCGTTGTATGGTCGGAGATGTAGAACTCCGTTAGGTTGGCATGAATCTGGTGAAAGTGTAGTGCTTGGACCTGAACTTGTTCGTAAGACTACTGAGAAGGTGAAGTTGATTCGAGAAAAGATGAAAGCTTCACAAAGTAGACAGAAGAGTTATCATGACAAGCGAAGGAAGAATTTAGAATTTCAAGCCGGTGATCATGTGTTTTTGAGAGTTACACCTGTGACTAGTGTTGGGCGAGCATTGAAGTCTAAGAAGCTCACTTCTTGTTTTATTGGACCGTATCAGATTTCGGAGAGAGTGGGGAATGTTGCTTATAGAGTGGCTTTATCGCCTAATCTTTCGAATTTGCATGATGTGTTTCATGTGTCGCAACTTCGAAAGTATATTTCAGATCCATCTCATGTGATTCATATGGACGATGTGCAAGTACGGGATAATCTTACAGTGGAGACGATGCCTGTACGAATCGCGAATCGTGAAATGAAGACTCTGAGGGGCAAGGAGATTGCCTTGGTTAAAGTGGTTTGGCTAGGAGCTGCTGGTGAAAGCATGACTTGGGAATTGGAGAGCAAGATGCGAGACTCCTATCCTGAATTGTTTGATTGAGGTAAATTTTTGAGGATGAAAATATTTTAAGTAGGGGAGAGTCCGTAATTTAATTAATTATTTAATTAAATTATTTTTAGAATATTTGTGAAGAAGTGTTTTATAATTGGATTTATTTTATTAAGTGGAGAAATAATAATATATTAGAGGTGTAATATTACTGTTTGGTGAAATAATGTTAGAAGCTAATATTATTTCATGTGGGCCTATATGGTATGAGTGGAAGTATTAAGGGGGTGTAGGTTTTGAGCCCAATAAGGAATAATATAATAATATTAGGTTATTTTATTATTTGTGAGAAGAATAGAAGGAGGAAGCAGTAAGAAAAAAAATAAGGATTGTGAAGAACGTGAAGTTGCTGGAAAGTGGAAAATGGCAAGAACGAAGAATTCAACCCGGAAATTGTAGAGCGTCCTTCAATCCAAGGTAAGGGTGGGGTTCTGGCTTTATAATTAGGTTAATGATGTTTGATATATGGGGTTAGATGTAATTGTTGTTTTTGTTCTTGAATTGGATGATGTGTGATGAAGATTTGATGAATTTGAATGAATAATGACGTTATGATGTTGTTTAATCGATGTGGTATTATAGGTTAATGATTAGGTGATGAATTACCATGATTATAATGCGGTTTGTAGGACTGTAATTGAATCCCCATAGTGAAATTACAGTAGAAAACGCAGAAAATTATGCAGGAGGAACCAGGATGTGTCGACCTCAAGCTGGATGAGCGGATACATGTTCGTTGCAAGACTCAGGATGAGTCGATGCATGCAGGGCTTGCATTGATACATGTTCATTGCAAGAGTCGAGATGAGTCGATGCATGGAGAGTTTGTGTCGATGCATGACGAGTATAAGACTCAGGATGAGTCGATCGGAGAGGAGCATGCATCAATACATGTTGTGATTAGGACCAGAATGAGTCGATCCATGAGGAGGATGTGTCGACTCATGCTGTGCAGGAGAAGCATTACGTTTCGATTCATAGAGTTTCGTGTCGACCCATACTGACTAATTTTGACAAAATCAGTTTTTAAATTGATGTAACTTGAGTTGTAAGATGCTGTTTGAGATGTCGTTCGAAGCGTTGATTAGCTAACGCGACGAACTCTATTCTAGATGATTTAAATGATGATGAAGATGTGTAATCCTAGTAACCAATCTAAGATTTAGAATTAATTCCCGTGATTGATCGTTACTGTTGGATTTTGGACAGAATGATGAATATGAGATGTTAGAGACTGCTGTTAGAAATATGACAGTAGGATTAGTGACAATAATGATGTACAGTAGCAGAATAACAGTAGGGATTACTGTAGTATTGATATACAACTGAGTTAATAGTGAGATGTGGTCATTAAAGTTGTGTTTGATAATTATGATGAACCAATGATGTTTGATAAGTAAATGATGTTTAACAAATTATTTTGAGATGTTTATGAGATGCTGTAATTGAGATGTTGTTGTTTTGAGATGTTTATGAGATGTTGTTATTTTGAGATGTTAATGAGATGTTGTTGTTTTGAGATGTTTATGAGATGTCGTTGTTCTGAGATGTTTATGAGATGTTGTGTTTTGAGATGATTTAGATGTTGATATTACATTCATGAAGAGTCGCATACATTTCATTTTTTGAGATGGAGCTTATGCTCGTTGAGATGGCCTAGATTGGCAAATTTTGAGATGAAGGCTATGTGTTGTACCCCAAAATTTTCCCTCCCATTCCTCATGGATTTCTCATCACAAAGCCTTTGAAGCTCAGGATCCAGTTAGGGTTTCATCTGCTCAAGACCTCTCCTTGCACTGTTAACTCAAATTAGGGTTTGTGTTTGCACAAAGATGTTTTGACCCAAAATTCCTAAGATGACTTTCATGTTTCATATTGGACTCCCAAGTTTACCCATATCAAGTTTCAAGTCCTGACTCCAAGTTTTGCCCAGTCAATTGGACAGTTGACCTAGAAATCAACTGTATTGGGGAAAAAAGTCAACTGTGGCCAATTGACAGTCAAACCTCATGAAAATTGATCCACATCAACATATTGAACTCACATGAACCATTTGATCAAGTTTGGATCACAATTCCACAAGAAAATTGATCAGATCACCAAAAGGGCAAAATGATCATTTTTAGGGTTTTGACTGTACAAAGGCAATTTTTGACTGTTTGACCTAGCCAATGGTAAACCAAGCTCACAAATGGACTCAAGGACCCTATGGAATTATCTTGACATGATCAACAAGCTCAAAAGATCCCAAGTACACAACGTTGACAGTTGAATTTCCCAGTCAATTGATCAATTTTGACTGTACACTGAAAAGTCAAACTTTGACTTTTTGGTCAAAATCAAGAGTCAAGATTCATTTTTCATCAAAACATGCCAAATCATGAAACTTGTTCATCAAGAAATCACAAAATGCAAATTAGGGTTAGAAATTTGAATTTTTCATAACTTAGAATTTTTCTAAGTTATGAAAAACCCTAATTTTTTCCCAACTTTGCCCCACTTTTTCACCAAGATCCATTTGGATTCAAACAAAAGTCAAAACATGAAAGTTGTATCTTGTTGCATAATCTACAACTTTGAATCACAAAGTTTTCTCATTTGAAGCTTGTATCTCAAGTTACAATTTTTTGAATAAGGGCACTAAACCATTTTTAACTTAGTGAAATTTTAACCTATTTTGACAAGGTTTTCTACCCCACTTCAAGGCCATTTTCCATACACTTCCACTTGGAATTTCAATTTGCATTTCAAAGATGGATTGTAGTACACATTCCAAGATTTCCAAAATGTCTAAGAACTTCTCAAACAACCTCATGGTTAGAGAGAATCGAATTTCACAATATAGCAAAAAACCACTTTGTTCATGACCAAGTTCCATGTCCATAACTTTGCAATTTGAACTCAGCATGCTTTAGGTTAGATTACAGGTCCTTAAACCAAGTTGCACTCAATAATTTAATGCATATTCATTGTGTTAAGGTGTTGTTCTATGAGTTTGAACATTGTATAAAGGTTTAATCCCAAACTATATAAAGCAAATTAACCATTTTGGTAAAAGGTAGCTTCATGTCAATTTTGAAATCCAACAAGTACATTGCAAATCTGAATGGCACAAGATTATGAACATAACACACTGATCAAGGAGGGATTATGCAGCACATTAGGGGCCCTCTACATGCCTAGAAACTCAAGTTGCATTTTGTTGCTTAAGTGTGAAGAAAAGTTCCATAACAAACAACAACTCTCACCTCAGCATTAGAACACAAGAAAAAACTTATCAAACACACTCAAGACAACATAACCAAGCTAATACACGACCCTTGCACCTCTAAAACACCCTCCATCTCAGAATCATCCTCAAACTGCAAAAACAGAGTTGCCTCTGCAGTTTGAGTGCCAAGTCCCATTTCTCTCGAGCATTCTTGCCAAAACATGTTCCTCTACCTTCCTTGCAACCTATGCAAACTATCCAGAAGCTAAGACACAACCTGTAACACCTCTAAGCCACTTCACCATTTTTGTTTTTCTGTTTTGCAGTTGAAATTTTCTAGCTTGATTCAGAAGCTCTCAAGACAAAGTAAGCATTGAAACAGCATCCCTGGACCTCAAGGAAGCTTTTCCAATCATTACCTTGCACTGAAGGTTCCTACATCTCCATATAGAAGTTCAACTTAATAGGTAAAATTTTGAATTCGTATCTCTCTTATTATGCATCATTAGTCTTAAGTTTGTGAAGAAATAATGTCATACTCATGCCACTGAACATGTCCATGTCTTTACTTTTCATTTCTTTTGCCTGAGTAGAGAGAATTTGGAGTTTGAAAATGACAGAAAAACTAGGTTAGGATTTGGGGGAGAAGAAATTCTCCTTCATCTTAGAGAGTTAGGTCAAGTTCTATACATGGTTAGAATCGTCTCTTCATGCTGAGCATTTTTTATGTTATGAGTTTTTGTTAAAAAGCCAGGAATCAGGAGTTAGCA
This sequence comes from Vicia faba, assembly GCA_948472305.1. Lineage (NCBI taxonomy): Eukaryota > Viridiplantae > Streptophyta > Magnoliopsida > Fabales > Fabaceae > Vicia > Vicia faba. The sequence continues at coordinate 634,705,905 of OX451736.1, read as the reverse complement.
GCTGGAGTACAGGGCGCGCGTTTTTGAACGTTGTTGAACGAAGGTTGAAGATGAAGCCACATGGGCTGGGCCTGTGTGGTTTCTTCTTTTTACACCCTATTTCCATTTTCTTACCCCCCAAGCCCATTTGCTTCATTTTTCATGATTTTTGACTTTTTCTTTTCTCATTTGACTCATTTATTTTTTCTCAGCATATTAAAATTTTGAAAATATTTTTCTCATCATTTTTTGATTTTTATTTGATTTTATTTGATTTTCTTTTGTTTATACATAAATAAATACATATTATTATTTAGGATAAATAGAAAAATATGTAAAAACACTTCTATTTTTATTTTTATTTTATATTACCCTCTGAAAATATTTTATATAAAAAATACTATTTTTCTAAAAAATTAATTATTATTATTATTTATATATATAGTACATATTTAAAATAATATAAATATACATATATATATATATTAATGCATTTAGAGTAAAAACACAAAAAAAATGTACATATTTTATTTTTTAATGTTTAATACTAAAAATGCCTTTTTTACAATTATATCATATTTTATTTTATTTTTGTATGTAAATAATGAATATTGTATGAATGAATTAATTAATATACATTTTGATTAAAATTAGGGTTTTTACCCTAAATTTGAAAATACCTCAAAATAATCCCCTTTTATTTTCTTTATTTTATTTTACATAAATAATACCTTTTTTTTTACATATACATAAAAATTCCTTTTATATTTTACATATTTATGTCAATTTCCATTTAATTATGCAATTATTTATCTTGTAAACATTCCTAAAAATGATGTAATAGCTTAGATTTAAATTCTTGCCCAAATAAACCCCATTTGAAACATTGTACCCCCTCCCCATATGATTGTGATGTAATAGCGTAGGAATTTAAATTTCGCACTTTTAATGCTTTCTAAACATACTATGCTAGAATTAGGGTTTTGTATGCGAATAAAAATGAACAAAAATAGTTGGACCTAATACAAGATAAATGAGCATGAAAATAAACAACACATCTCACACTTGCACCCCCTGGGGTATTCCACTTTGTTGCCTTTCAAAAATAGGCCATATTGCATGTTGAATTTCTTTGGGTAAAACAAACAATCAAATGATCATAGTCCCTCAAAATGTTGCCTAAATAAAATGATCAAGTCCCTTTTAAAGAAAATTGCCCAAAGACATTTAACACTATTGCAACCATGGTCTAAACGATGACCCGCGCCCGTCCCTTTCATCTCCTAAGACAAAATTGTCCACCAAATGCAATGGTGGAACAAAATTGTCAAAAGGCTTTAAACATGACAAAAATCTTTGAGAAAATTTTAGGGTAGATGAACTCTTAGGTACTTGTCAACCTTCCAAGAAAAACACTTGCCTTATTTCAAAAACCCACTTCATAAACACTTTCAAAATCAACTTTTCAAACCCTTGAAACATCTTTTCAAAAAGACAAACACCTTTGTAAAACATTCGAGTAAAGAATTGTTACAAGGGTAGCCTATGCAAGGCATCTTTTTCAAAACCTTTTCAAAGCCACACACAAAGCATCATTTCAAACAATTGAAAACTAAGGCAAGTTGATCTAAGCAAGTATCTAAGAGCCCATGGATAACCATGGATAGAAGGGGTGCTAATACCTTCCCCTTCTATAATCTACTCCCCGAACCCAAGAAAAATCTCAAAGGTTTTTGCTGTGCTTTTTAAACCTTTCCTTAGGATAAAATAAAAAGTCGGTGGCGACTCTTGCTCAACCGAAACATTTGCGAAAACAAACGCAAAACCCTAGTCAGTTCCCCCACCGTATCACAGAACTGGCGACTCTGCTGGGGATTATCTTTAAAGTGGAGTAACCTTAGGGCTTAGATCACCCTCTTGCATGACTAATTGTTTGATTTGCTTGCTTTATACTTTGGCTCTATTGTTTGGGTTTACAATCCTCCACCCGGATTTTGGGAAACATTCATAGATAGCAATACATTGTGGAAACTGTGCGGGGTATACCGACACGGTCTAAGCAATAGCTATATTAGTGCGACATATTTGTGAGTACCGGTAACCCTTGAGTTCAATCAAGGAGAGTACGGGGCCGCTGAGTGATGTCACTAAGCACTAATGATCTAGAACCTTACTTGACCATCTTGGCCTTTTATTAGGGGTAGTGAGATGACCGGCTTAGGTGCAGTCCAAAGTTGGTAGATACTCGATACTACACTCATTGAGGGTTGTTTTCTTGGAATATTTTGGTCGCTAGTTAAGTGGCTAAACCAAAACAATGAACATTGAAAACAATCCAGTGATATTGAGCTCCTTAGAACCCGGTTACTATTTATAGGACAGGTTTTTAAGCCAACTACACTCAAGAGGGTACTTACCTATGAAACCCCATGCAAGCCTGAAATTAGGGTTTGGTGTGATTTGCTTGTACATATGTTTTGTGCATACATCATAAACATCATAAAACATCATATGCATTCACTAACCATTTCAAGGGTTTTAGATCTTCAGCTTTGTTCTTGTTTTGTAGGACATGGAAATACCTCGCAGAAACACCATTCAAGTCAACCTTGTGAGAATCTCTCCTCAACTCAAGGAGATCACTTCAAGAATTCCGGAAAATTCATCCTTCAGTGAAAGACATGGTAGACTGCTCAGCCTAGTCAACACCAACATTGAAGAAGACATGATGAAAGTGCTATTCCAGTTCTTTGACCCTCTTCACCACTGCTTCACTTTCCCCGATTATCAGTTGGTCCCCACTTTGGAGGAGTTTTCTCAACTCCTAAGAATCCTTATCCTTAATCAACTACCCTTCAACGGTACAGAGAAGGAACCAAAGCCTGAAGATGTTGCTCGAGCACTACATCTACAACCATCTGAAATCAAGGGGCATTGGGAAACCAGAAGCGGCGTCAAAGGATTCTTAGAAAAATTCTTGTTTGAGAAGGCACAAGAATGTTGGAACTCATTGGACCTACAAGCCTTTGAAGAGATTGTGGCACTCCTTATCTACGGGTTGGTCTTGTTCCCAAATCCTGACCAATTGGTAGATGTCAACGCCGTCAAAATCTTCTTGTCCAGAAATCCAATACCAACATTGCTTGGGGACATCCTTCACTCATTTTACACACGAACAATGAGAAAGAGGGGTGTTCTCATGTGCTGTACTCCTATCCTCGCAAGGTGGTTTATTTCGCACCTTCCACAACCCGTCTTGAAGAATGACCAAGGTATAAGGTGGTCCCAACGATTGATGACTCTTACTCATTCTGATGTGCATTGGTGTTCTCGGTCCAGAGAAAATGTCATCATCGTCGATCGTTGCGGAGAATTTCCTAATGTTCCTTTACTTGGAATTAGAGGAGGTATCACCTACAACCCTTGCCTAGCTTTGAGGCAATTTGGATATGTACGGAGAGATGGCCCTCATGATATGTTGATTCCTAGCCTAGTTCTTGACTTCGACAACGATGCGCAAGGACTTCGCCAAAGATTCATCAGAGCTTGGGGAAGACTCAACAAGGTTGATAACAAGACTATGGGACACAAGAACTCCATCCCTCTTGAGCCCTATCTCAAGTGGGTACGAGCCCGAGCCCAAAGTCTGATAATGCCTTATCCTCATGTACTCCCAGTGATTAAAGAGCCCGTCAATGAAGGAGAGGTTCCCTACACCATCCTGCATCCAGACATGCCTACATCGTGGGAGGAAATGCAGAAAAGTTGGATTCAGCTCAAGGAGGAACGGAACACTTTTGAAGCTAGCTACTACGCCAGTGAAAAGAAGGTTCTAGAGCTTACCCGCCGACTCCACGAGCAAGAGGCCCTCAATACCTACATCGCACCAAAGAGGATGCGCAATGTCTTTCTGCCTTGAGAAGTTTATTTTGTAACATTTGACCCATGGGGCATTTATGTACTAACGAATTTCTTCTTATTAATATGACGTGCGTTCTCCTTTGTCTGAAACAATTTTGAATGTCCTAAATCCTTGAATGCATTGCATACATCAGCATACCATTCATCATGTGCACAAGCAGGTCTCACTCCAGGTTTCCTTATCTATCTGCTGTTTATTTCAGTAGGATGGATCTCGAGCAAACAGTCAAAGACCTACAAGCCCAGAATGCACAGTTCCAGCAACTCTTGATGACCTTGGTCAAGAGTCAAGAGGATATCAAGGCTCATCTGGAGAATAAGGACCCAGTGAAGAAGAAAAAGAGAGTCGGAGTGGCTACTTTGGGGAGAAGATTTGACAGAGAAGCTCAGAGGGTGCTTGAATTTCCTCCTACTTCTGATGAAGGGACTAGTAAAAGAGATCGAGTTGCGGTGCCTTCCGAGTCTGATGCAGAGGAGGAAGAGGTTGAAGAGGATGAAGATTATTCTGACCATCAGTATCCTCCAGCTGATGACAAATATAAGGGTTTAGAAGACAGATTGGCTGCCATGGAATTGCAAAGGGTACCGGGTTTGGATTTTGAAGACATGGGCTTGGTCACCGGAATTGTGATTCCCCCAAAATTCAAGGTGCCAGTGTTTGTGAGGTATGATGGGCTGTCCTGTCCCAAAATGCATCTCAGGTCCTACGTGAGAAAAATTCAACCCTATACAGCCGATAAAAATCTCTGGATTCATTTCTTTCAAGACAACCTGTCGGGAGCTCAGTTGGAATGGTTTTATCAGTTAGAAGGAACCAGTGTCAGAAATTGGGAAGATTTGGCCACCGCTTTCTACAAACAATACCAGTATAATTCTGATCTTGCTCCTACTCGTACCCAACTTCAGGGTATGTCACTAGGAACAAGTGAGGGATTCAAAGAATATGCACAAAAATGGAGGGATTTGGCTGGCAGGGTGCAGCCTCCTTTAACCGATCGTGAGCTCGTTGATATGTTTCTTGGGACCCTATCTGGGCCATTTTTCAATCATCTAATTGGTAACTCTTCCGCGGGGTTTACCGATTTGATCTTAACAGGCGAAAGAATAGAAGCTGGCATCAAGTCAGGGAAAATTCAGAAGGGTGTTGCTGCAAGTGTTGAGAAGAAGCCTTTTAAGAAGGAGACAGCTATGGTATATTCTCAAAGAAGAGCAGGGAAGATGGAGCGTCGGCCAACTGTGGGGGCCGTAATGATTCAAAACACTCCAAGTGAGCCGCCTCGCTACAACCAATCCAGACCAAACCAGCAACGGGTGGAAAGGCCACAACGGCAGTTCACCCGTATTAATATGACTCCAGCGCAGGTGCTTCACCATCTATTGAAGTTGAATCTTGCCACCATCAAGGAGGCGCCAAAGAATGTAAATACGTCCTCCCCGCATTATCATGCCAATGCTAAGTGCGCCTATCATTCAGACAGTGTTGGACACGACACCAATGATTGTTGGGCACTCAAGCATAAGATTCAGGACCTGATAGAGGCTAAGGAGGTAGAGTTTGACGCTCCAGAAAAACCCAATGTGATATCTGCACCTATGCCGAAGCACGGTCGGAATGTCAATGCCATTGAAGAGGATCTGTACGTTGCTGACGTTAGTGATCTGACTACTCCGCTGCTAACCATTAAGTTGAATTTGTTAAGGGCCGGGATCTTCCCGGGATGTAAAGAAGACTGCTACTGTTGCCACTCTCTGCCGTTTGATTGTCCGCTGTTAAAGAAAGGCATCCAAGGCCTCATGGATAGCCGACAAATTTTGTTCGAAAAATTTCCTGCTGTTCCAGTTCATGTTGAAAATATCTCAATCATAACCATTCACGCCAATCTTTCCGAGGCCGTCAAAAAGCCAGTTAAGATTACACCAGCTGCAAAGTCTATACCTTTGAAGATAACAATGCCGGGGCCTATTCCCTATGTTTCTGAGAAGTCGATACCTTCGAACTATGGTGGTGACATCTACTACCATGGTATCAAGCAAGTTGAAATAATTGAAGAAAATTCAGATGATGGAGAAGCCAGCATTAGTAACATTGCGGGCACCAGCAAAATCACCAGGAGCGGGAGAATATTTTCTCCAGAGATTGCCCCTCCAAGAGCAGTCTTTGGACCCTCATCAGCTAAAGAAGTCATCCCCGCACCAGTAAAACTCTCTGCTAGAACTCCTTTGATTGAAGAAGTTGTCGTTCCTAGTGTTGTCTCTCCTACCATTGCTGATAAAGGAAAGGGAATACAAGATGAGCCCGTCAGGACGAGGGTTCAACCCTTGGTGATCCCGGAAGCCTCCAAGAAAGAAATGGACGAGATTTTGAGGATAATCAAGAGAAGTGATTACGATGTGGTGGAACAGTTGGGGAAAACCCCCTCCAAGATCTCTATGCTGGCACTGTTGCTTTGCTCAGAAGCGCACGCTCAAGCTTTGATTAAGTTTCTAAAGGCAGCTCATGTGCCCCAGGAAACCTCTGCAGATCAATTTCAACATTGCGTGGCTAGTCTGACTGCAGAAAATGGATTAGGTTTTTCTGATGCCGACCTGACCCCTAAAGGCCGAAACCACAATGATGCGTTGCATATTTCAATCGAGTGTCGCGGAACCACCCTTGCACATGTTTTGGTTGATACCGGTTCATCGCTGAATGTTTTGCCTAAAAAGGCCTTGGACCGGCTAGATTGCGAAGGGTTGGAATTGAAGCCGAGTGATATTGTCGTCAGAGCTTTCGATGGGTCGAAGAGAATGGTCCATGGAGAAGTTGAAATTCCTGTCAAGATAGGTACTGAGGTATTTAAATCCACTTTCTATGTAATGGACATCCGTCCATCATACTCCTGCCTGCTGGGTAGACCTTGGATACACCATGCTGGGGCAGTCACCTCCTCCCTGCATCAGATGCTGAAGTATCCTGTCAAGGGAAAGATCATCACTGTTCACGGCGAAGAAGAGTACATGATTAGCCACTTAAATTCTTTCCGGTATGGGGAGGTTGAAGGAGAGTTCGTTGAGACACCGTTTCAACATTTCGAAGAGGTTCTTCCTGAATTAGCAATGGCAAAATTGGCAGCTGAGGCACCAAGACAGATGGCCAAGATGGCATCTCTGGAAGATGCAAGGGCCGCAATGAAAGAAGGGAAGAATTCAGCATGGGGGCAGTTACCCGACTTCCCGCATAAAACTGATAAGTTTGGATTAGGTTTCACAGCCGCTGGCCAGAAAGCTATGCGCCAGTCAAAGATTGAAAGAGCGCCGGTCAAAATTTCTCCTTACAGAATCAACGCCTTAGAAGATGAAGACAAGGAAAGCGACATTGAAGATTGGATTTATCCAACTGTCAGAGGAGGGTTGAGCAATTGGGAGGCTAAAGACTTTGTCCCCATCACTTTTATTCATCAGTAATTTATCTGTTAAACATTTCTTATTTGGTATGTAATATTTTACTTTCAAACAATCCGTACACTATCTTTTCACCTCCTGCCTTGCCCGGGGCAGGTAGGTCCACTTGTAAGGGTTTTGACTATTTTTCATATTCATATGCCATGTTTAATGATTCATTGGACGTTTTTCATTTGATAAACTGTTTATGTTCATTTTCTTTCCTTTTGCATTTTTTGTTTAAGGATGGCTATCCCTTACACACACCCACACTCACCAATGCAGGTACCCATCCACTCCGGATTCCATGGGTGACTATTCTGCTGTATCTTTCAATAACTCTGAAGATCTGGTCAATCTAGCCGAGTACGAAGATGACGAAGGTTGTGAAGTACCCGGGGAACTAGCCAGACTTCTGCAACAAGAGGAAAGGGCCATATTACCGCATGAAGAGCCGTTGGAAACTGTTAACTTGGGAACCGAGGAGGATCGGAAGGAGGTGCAAGTGGGTGCCAACCTGGAACCAAAAGTCAAGGAGCGCTTGGTACAGTTGCTAAATGAGTATGTTGAAATCTTCGCTTGGTCCTATGAAGACATGCCGGGTCTAGACACCGACATCGTGGTTCACCGTCTCCCCACAAGAGAAGATTGTCCACCAATCAAGCAAAAAGTTCGCCGAATGAGACCTAACATGTCCGAAAAGATCAAAGCAGAAGTAATGAAGCAGTTCGACGCTGGCTTTCTGGCTGTTACGTCCTATCCTCAATGGGTCGCTAACATTGTGCCAGTACCGAAGAAAGATGGCAAAGTCAGAATGTGTGTGGACTACCGGGATTTGAATAGGGCCAGCCCTAAGGATGATTTCCCGCTACCTCATATTGACATCTTGATCGATAATACAGCTCAGCATAAGGTGTTTTCCTTCATGGATGGATTTTCGGGCTATAATCAAATCAAAATGGCTCCCGAAGATATGGAGAAAACAACTTTTGTCACGCAATGGGGCACTTTCTGTTACAAAGTGATGTCGTTCGGGCTGAAGAACGCAGGGGCAACTTATCAACGCGCCATGGTAGCTTTATTTCATGACATGATACATCATGAGATTGAAGTTTACGTAGACGATATGATAGCTCGGTCACAAACAGAGGAAGAGCACCTTGAACATCTGGAAAAGCTGTTTGCCAGATTGAAAGAATACAAGCTCAGGCTGAATCCGAGTAAATTCACTTTTGGAGTTAGGTCTGGTAAGCTCTTGGGATTTATTGTAAGCAACAAAGGCATTGAAGTCGATCCGGCAAAAGTAAAAGCAATACAAGAGATGCCTGCTCCCCGCACTGAAAAGGAGGTTAGAGGATTCTTGGGGCGCATAAACTATATTGCCAGATTCATCTCACATCTGACTTCTACCTGTGAGCCAATTTTCAAACTCTTGAAGAAGGATCAGGTAGTTGAATGGAACGACGACTGCCAGGCCGCTTTTGATAGAATCAAGGAGTATTTGCTAGAACCTCCTACTCTGATGCCACCTGTCGAAGGAAGACCATTGATCATGTACTTAACTGTCTTGGATAACTCAATGGGGTGTGTTTTGGGCCAGCATGACGAGTCTGGTCGAAAAGAGCATGCTATTTATTACCTTAGTAAAAAGTTTACCGACTGTGAGACTCGCTACTCACTGCTCGAGAAAACTTGCTGCACTTTGGTATGGGCTGCTCGCCGACTAAGACAGTATATGTTGACTCATACCACCTTGTTAATTTCCAAGATGGACCCTATCAAGTATATCTTCGAGAAGCCCGCTTTATCTGGAAGGATAGCTAGATGGCAAATGATCTTAACTGAGTATGACATCCAGTACACCACCCAAAAAGCTATAAAAGGGAGTGTACTAGCTGACCATCTGGCTCATCAGGCTATCGAAGACTATCAACCCATGAGATTTGACTTCCCAGACGAGGACATCATGAATTTGGACAACGCTGAAAGTGACAGACCGTATGACGGACCCGAAAAGGGATCCCGATGGACCCTGTACTTTGATGGTGCCTCAAATGCACTTGGAAATGGTATTGGCGCAATACTCATTTCTCCGGAGGGTTGTCACACTCCTTTCACGGCCCGACTTTGTTTCAGCTGCACAAACAACATGGCTGAGTATGAAGCTTGCATCTTTGGTCTCGAAGCTGCTATAGACTTGGGGATCAAATCTTTGATCGTATTCGGGGAATCGGCTTTGGTCATCAGCCAAATCAAAGGAGACTGGGATACCAAGCATCCTAATCTTATCCCATACAAAGAACATGTCCTGACATTGTTGCCTCATTTCGAGCAAATTACCTTCGAGCATTTCCCGCGAGAAGAGAATCAACTAGCCGATGCTCTGGCCACAATGTCCTCCATGTTTAAACTCAACTGGGATAACGAGGCTCCCAAAATCAACATCAAGCGAATGGATGAACCGGCACATTGCCACGAGATTAATACCGAAGAAGTAGTGGAACAGCCTTGGTTCCATGAAATCAAAAGGTATCTCGAGACTAGGGATTACCCTGAAGGAGCTTCCGTGAATGACAAGAAGTTCTTAAGGAAATTCGCCGCTAAGTTCTTCCTGAGCAACGGCATCCTTTACAAACGAAGCCATGATTGTGTACTACTTCGATGTGTGGATAAAGTTGAAGCAGAGTTGATCATGACTGATATACACAGCGGCACATTTGGCACTCACTTGAGCGGGCATACAATGGCTAAGAAGATCCTAAGGGCAGGCTATTATTGGTCTACTATGGAGGCTGACTGCCATCAACACTCCCGTAATTGTCACAAGTGTCAAGTCTATGCTGACAAAGTTCATATCCCTCCGGTTCCCCTCAATGTCCTGACTGCTCCATGGCCCTTTGCAATGTGGGGCATTGATATGATTGGAGAAATCAAGCCCACGGCTTCCAACGGACATCGCTTCATCCTGGTTGCCATTGACTACTTCACTAAATGGGTCGAAGCAGCTTCCTTCGCCTCTGTTACTAAAAATGTGGTTGCCCGCTTTATCAAGCAAAATCTCATATGTCGGTATGGTGTTCTAGACAGAATCATCACGGACAACGGTACAAATCTGAATAATACAATGATCACTGCATTATGCGAACAGTTCAAGATTTATCATCACAATTCATCTCCCTGTCGACCGAAGATGAACGGTGCTGTTGAAGCTGCGAACAAAAACATTAAGAAGATCATTCAGAAAATGACAGTCACTTACAAAGACTGGCATGAGATGTTACCGTTTGCTCTGCATGGATACCGTACGACGACGCGTACTTCAACTGGGGCAACCCCATTTTCTTTGGTTTATGGCATGGAAGCTGTTTTGCCTATGGAAGTCCAAATCCCTTCTCTGAGGATTATGAAGGATGCAGGTTTGAATGAAGATGATTGGATGCAGACCCGACTTGATCAACTCAATTTAATCGACGAGAAACGACTTGCTGCTATATGCCATGGTCAGACATATCAAAAGCAGATGATCAAGGCCTTCAATAAGAAAGTCATACGTCAAGTGTATCGAGTCGGGGATCTCGTAATCAAGCGGATTATCTTGCCACAAAGTGATCCCAGGGGCAAATGGACTCCTACATATGAAGGACCATTTGTGATCAAGAGCATATTTTCTGGTGGTGCGATGATTCTGACCACCATGGACGGCAACGATTTGCCACACCCTACGAACGCAGACATAGTCAAAAGATACTACGCATAAAATAACCCGACAAGTCGAAAACCCGAAAGGGCGACTTGGGCAAAAATGGGCATCCCGGTGAACCGAAAACCCGAAAGGGCGGTTCAGGAAAAATTAGGGATAAAAACAAAAAAAATGTGTACCCGGCAAGTCGAAAACCCGAAAGGGCGGCTTGGGAAAAAAGGGGTTTCCCGGTGGATCGAAAACCCGAAAGGGAGATTCAGGCAAAAGTTAGGGAATTAAAGCGTATGACTATGTCTCGTCGGATCACTTCAAAGACAATCTCTTCATCAACCGGTTCCAGGTTTCTGATCAATCCAGCCATCGTCAAACGAAGCATCGAATGGACAGATGGTCAGAGTTGTGAAAGCTATAGCAGAATGGAATCCCATGGGATTATTTCACATAGCCATCCTTTATTTTGTATAAAATCTTTCAATATTTACGGCAAAATCCTCTTACTAGGATGATTGTCTCCTTTGTACAAATATACTCAAAGAAAATCAATACAAATACTCTTCCCAAAAATTTGTGTCATTTCCCTTTTTCTTTTTTTTGCACTATTTGTTTTATTTTGAGAAACGTCCAATGTTTTGTTAAATAGGCATATGCATTTGAAACATAATCACTTCCTAAAGTGAACCTAAGAAAAAAGATTACTGATAGGATGAACGTACAGATGAATACTTTGGCACCCTCTCGAAGGAACCCACCAAGAGATTTGAAATCCACATCCCTAGCAAACCCTAAGGCATACCTCCAGCAGACCCTCGAAGCTTATCCCCAGTAGGATTCTGGAAGGTACTCTCCCGCAGAGCACGAACGTCTCCCCCGTTTTTTATTCAAAGTTATTTCTCACAAAGGCTTATAACTGGGTTATCCTCAGCTAACAGCCACAGAAGATCGCACTCGCCAGAATTCTTCCTATCCCCGGCGGAGATCATCAAAATTCCCCAGCCTAACTTATCAATATGACCACCGGAGAAGCTTATCTTTGTTATCCCCAGCCGAGTCAAAATTTCAAATTATCAACCCCCAGCGGAGCCAGATTAATGAGCCTTATCCCCATAGGGTCTTAAAAAGAGAAATCTTGAGTTCCCCAGTGAGATCGCCAGAGTTACTTCCCATCAAATTGAAGGTTCTCAGTATTACCTCCTCAGCATGAGTCTACTAGTTTGATACTCCCCAATAGAGGTCATCAGGAATTCTCTTCCCCAGCAGAAGCCAAGGATTTATTTTCCCCGGCAGCAGTCAAGATGCTTTTATCTTCAGCCACCTCGGATTCATTTATCCTCAGCAAGTTAGCTCGTCAGCTTACATGCGCATTCATCACATTCATGTCATGAACATTGATGTCACGTATATCGCATCATGCATCATAACATTGCATGCAACTAACTCTTTACCTTTTCAGGAAAGATCAGTCGACAGACTAAAATTATTCAACTTCAAGATTTCTGAAAACAGTTCACAGGTTCTCCAAGTAAACGGATGTTAACCTGTCACTTGTTCAGATTCTTCTTCAAGACTTCTGAAAACAGTTTATGGATTCTTCCCAACGACGGATGTTAATCTATCGACTTGTTCAGATGCAACCTTTGAAAACAGTTTACAGACGCTTCCCAACAACGGATGTTGCTCTATTGCTTATTCAACTTCAAGATTTCTGAAAACAGTTCACAGGTTCGCCAAGTAAACGGATGTTAACCTGTCACTTGTTCAGATTCTTCTTCAAGACTTCTGAAAACATTTTATGGATTCTTCCCAACGACGGATGTTAATCTATCGACTTGTTCAGATGCAACCTTTGAAAACAGTTTACAGACGCTTCCCAACAACGGATGCTGCTCTATTACTTATTCAACTTCAAGATTTCCGAAAACAGTTCGCAGGTTCTCCAAGTAAACGGATGTTAACCTGTCACTTGTTCAGATTCTTCTTCAAGACTTCTAAAAACAGTTTATGGATTCTTCCCAACAACGGATGTTAATCTATCGACTTGTTCAGATGCAACTTTTGAAAACAGTTTACAGACGCTTCCCAACAACGGATGCTGCTCTATTGCTTATTCAACTTCAAGAATTCTGAAAACAGTTTACGGGTCCTCCAAGTAACGGATGTTAACCTATCGCTTGTTCAATTTCTTCTCCAAACTACTGAAAACAGTTTACAGATTCCTCCCACCAACGGATGTCAATCTTTTGCTTGTTCAGACCCCCCAGTTCAGAGATGGTCCCAAGCTTGGACACCTTCCTGATATTCCCTTCCAGATGGCATCTCTAAGCCCATCCCCGACAAGGTTTTTGTCACTCTCCCAGATGGCATCATTAAGCCCATCTCCAAATGGCATCTCTAAGCCCATTCCCGTATCCATTGCTTTGACAAATGCAAATTTCCGGGCACTCTAGTGTCCAATCTCCTTTTACCCTCGAGTCACGAAAGGCAAGCTTGCCAATCTAACTCTTCGGATTCAAGAAGATTGAACAGGGGCAACTGTTGTACCCCAAAATTTGCCCTCCCATTCCTCATTGATTTCTCATCACAAAGCCTTTGAAGCTCAGGATCCAGTTAGGGTTTCATCTGCTCAAGACCTCTCCTTGCACTGTTGACTCAAATTAGGGTTTGTGTTTGCACAAAGATGTTTTGACCCAAAATGCCTAAGATGACTTTCATGTTTCATATTGGACTCCCAAGTTTACCCATATCAAGTTTCAAATCCTGACTCCAAGTTTTGCCCAATCAATTGGACAGTTGACCTAGAAATCAACTGTATTGGGGAAAAAAGTCAACTGTGGCCAATTGACAGTCAAACCTCATGAAAATTGATCCACATCAACATATTGAACTCACATGAACCATTTGATCAAGTTTGGATCACAATTCCACAAGAAAATTGATCAGATCACCAAAAGGGCAAAATGGTCATTTTTAGGGTTTTGACTGTACAAAGGCAATTTTTGACTGTTTGACCTAGCCAACGGTAAACCAAGCTCACACATGGACTCAAGGACCCTATGGAATTATCTTGACATGATCAACAAGCTCAAAAGATCCCAAGTACACAAGGTTGACAATTGAATTTCCCAGTCAATTGATCAATTTTGACTGTACACTGAAAAGTCAAACTTTGACTTTTTGGTCAAAATCAAGAGTCAAGATTCATTTTTCATCAAAACATGCCAAATCATGAAACTTGTTCATCAAGAAATCACAAAATGCAAATTAGGGTTAGAAATTTGAATTTTTCATAACTTAGAATTTTTCTAAGTTATGAAAAACCCTAATTTTTTCCCAACTTTGCCCCACTTTTTCACCAAGATCCATTTGGATTCAAACAAAAGTCAAAACATGCAAGCTTGTTGCATAATCTACAACTTTGATTCACAAAGTTTTCTCATTTGAAGCTTGTATCTCAAGTTACAATTTTTTGAATAAGGGCACTAAACCATTTTTAACTTAGTGAAATTTTAACCTATTTTGACAAGGTTTTCTACCCCACTTCAAGGCCATTTTCCATACACTTCCACTTGGAATTTCAATTTGCATTTCAAAGATGGATTGTAGTACACATTCCAAGCTTTCCAAAATGTCCAAGAACTTCTCAAACAACCTCATGGTTAGAGAGAATCGAATTTCACAATATAGCAAAAAACCACTTTGTTCATGACCAAGTTCCACGTCCATAACTTTGCAATTTGAACTCAGCATGCTTTAGGTTAGATTACAGGTCCTTAAACCAAGTTGCACTCAATAATTTAATGCATATTCATTGTGTTAAGGTGTTGTTCTATGAGTTTGAACATTGTATAAAAGTTTAATCCCAAACTAGATAAAGCAAATTAACCATTTTGGTAAAAGGTAGCTTTATGTCAATTTTGAAATCCAACAAGTACATTGCAAATCTGAATGGCACAAGATTATGAACATAACACACTGATCAAGGAAGGATTATGCAGCACATTAGGGGCCCTCTACATGCCTAGAAACTCAAGTTGCATTTTGTTGCTTAAGTGTGAAGAAAAGTTCCATAACAAACAACAACTCTCACCTCAGCATTAGAACACAAGAAAAAACTTATCAAACACACTCAAGACAACATAACCAAGCTAATACACGACCCTTGCACCTCTAAAACACCCTCCATCTCAGAATCATCCTCAAACTGCAAAAATAGAGTTGCCTCTGCAGTTTGAGTGCCAACTCCCATTTCTCTCGAGCATTCTTGCCAAAACCTGTTCCTCTACCTTCCTTGCAACCTATGCAAACTATCCAGAAGCTAAGACACAACCTGTAACACCTCTAAGCCACTTCACCATTTTTGTTTTTCTGTTTTGCAGTTGAAGTTCTCTAGCTTGATTCAGAAGCTCTCAAGACAAAGTAAGCATTGAAACAGCATCCCTGGACCTCAAGGAAGCTTTTCCAATCATTACCTTGCACTGAAGGTTCCTACATCTCCATATAGAAGTTCAACTGAATAGGTAAAATTTTGAATTCGTATCTCTCTTATTATGCATCATTAGTCTTAAGTTTGTGAAGAAATAATGTCATACTCATGCCACTGAACATGTCCATGTCTTTACTTTTCATTTCTTTTGCCTGAGTAGAGAGAATTTGGAGTTTGAAAATGACAGAAAAACTAGGTTAGGATTTGGGGGAGAAGAAATTCTCCTTCATCTTAGAGAGTTAGGTCAAGTTCTATACATGGTTAGAATCGTCTCTTCATGCTGAGCATTTTTTATGTTATGAGTTTTTGTTAAAAAGCCAGGAATCAGGAGTTAGCAGCTGGAGTACAGGGCGCGCGTTTTTGAATGTTGTTGAACGAAGGTTGAAGATGAAGCCACATGGGCTGGGCCTGTGTGGTTTCTTCTTTTTACACCCTATTTCCATTTTCTTACCCCCCAAGCCCATTTGCTTCATTTTTCATGATTTTTGACTTTTTCTTTTCTCATTTGACTCATTTATTTTTTCTCAGCATATTAAAATTTTGAAAATATTTTTCTCATCATTTTTTGATTTTTATTTGATTTTCTTTTGTTTATACATAAATAAATACATATTATTATTTAGGATAAATAGAAAAATATGTAAAAACACTTCTATTTTTATTTTTATTTTATATTACCCTCTGAAAATATTTTATATAAAAAATACTATTTTTCTAAAAAATTAATTATTATTATTATTTATATATATATTACATATTTAAAATAATATAAATATACATATATATATATATATATATATATATATATATATATATATATATATATATATATATATATATATATATATATATATATATATATATATATATATATATATATATATATATATATATATATATATATATATATATATATATATATATATATATATATATATATATATATATATATATATATATATATATATATATATATTAATGCATTTAGAGTAAAAACACAAAAAAAATGTACATATTTTATTTTTTAATGTTTAATACTAAAAATGCCTTTTTTACAAATATATCATATTTTATTTTATTTTTGTATGTAAATAATGAATATTGTATGAATGAATTAATTAATATACAT
The DNA here is from genome assembly GCA_948472305.1 of Vicia faba. Classification (NCBI taxonomy): domain Eukaryota; kingdom Viridiplantae; phylum Streptophyta; class Magnoliopsida; order Fabales; family Fabaceae; genus Vicia; species Vicia faba. Next base: position 634,689,276 of record OX451736.1, on the reverse strand, counting down.
TTTGATTAAAATTAGGGTTTTTACCCTAAATTTGAAAATACCTCAAAATAATCCCCTTTTATTTTCTTCATTTTATTTTACATAAATAATACCTTTTTTTTTACATATACATAAAAATTCCTTTTATATTTTACATATTTATGTCAATTTCCATTTAATTTTGCAATTATTTATCTTGTAAACATTCCTAAAAATGATGTAATAGCTTAGATTTAAATTCTTGCCCAAATAAACCCCATTTGAAACATTGTACCCCCTCCCCATATGATTGTGATGTAATAGCGTAGGAATTTAAATTTCGCACTTTTAATGCTTTCTAAACATACTATGCTAGAATTAGGGTTTTGTATGCGAATAAAAATGAACAAAAATAGTTGGACCTAATACAAGATAAATGAGCATGAAAATAAACAACATATCTCACACTTGCACCCCCTAGGGTATTCCACTTTGTTGCCTTTCAAAAATAGGCCATATTGCATGTTGAATTTCTTTGGGTAAAACAAACAATCAAATGATCATAGTCCCTCAAAATGTTGCCTAAATAAAACGATCAAGTCCCTTTTAAAGAAAATTGCCCAAAGACATTTAACACTATTGCAACCATGGTCTAAACGATGACCCGCGCCCGTCCCTTTCATCTCCTAAGACAAAATTGTCCACCAAATGCAATGGTGGAACAAAATTGTCAAAAGGCTTTAAACATGACAAAAATCTTTGAGAAAATTTTAGGGTAGATGAACTCTTAGGTACTTGTCAACCTTCCAAGAAAAACACTTGCCTTATTTCAAAAACCCACTTCACAAACACTTTCAAAATCAACTTTTCAAACCCTTGAAACATCTTTTCAAAAAGACAAACACCTTTGTAAAACATTCGAGTAAAGAATTGTTACAAGGGTAGCCTATGCAAGGCATCTTTTTCAAAACCTTTTCAAAGCCACACACAAAGCATCATTTCAAACAATTGAAAACTAAGGCAAGTTGATCTAAGCAAGTATCCAAGAGCCCATGGATAACCATGTATAGAAGGGGTGCTAATACCTTCCCCTTCTATAATCTACTCCCCGAACCCAAGAAAAATCTCAAAGGTTTTTGCTGTGCTTTTTAAACCTTTCCTTAGGATAAAATAAAAAGTCGATGGCGACTCTTGCTCAACCGAAACATTTGCGAAAACAAACGCAAAACCCTAGTCAGTTCCCCCACCGTATCACACTATGCCTTGTTGATGCCTCTATTAGTTGGCAGATTTTTGAGATGGGAGTTCTGCTCCAATTGTACCACATGCATTTGCATAGTTTTGAGTCGCATTATATGATTGAGTAATAAAGTGTATTTGATGTTGATGAATGAGTATATATGCTGTAATTATTGTTGATTATGAGATGAGAAATGGTGACATTATTGATCTGATTTAATATATTAATCATCTTGCGCTTTATTATATTGTTAGATATCTCACCCCTTCTGTTTGAATGTTTCCCTTATGTTGGTAACGTGCAGGTAACCGCAAGTGAAGGCTGTATACCTTTAATAGATCGAGTCGGTGTCATTGCTATGATATGTAACACTCGGGGGGATGAACGCTTGCTGATTTTTGATTGCTGATTCTTAGTTGTTGAACTTTAAATTGTTTATTTACTAAATCAGAGATGTTTCAAAGTTGTTATTTTATTTAGAGATGTTATTGAAGTATTCTGCTGCGTAGTTGTTGAATTATTTAATGAATGATGTTATGTTGATGGTTCATCCGATGTTTTGAAAATGTGTTATATATCCATGATGAATGCAATAAATTTGTTAGAAGAATTTGTGACATCCCGATTCATTTGTATGATTGAAATTTTGTAACTCTGATTTAATTGCATAATTGCTTGGGGTAGAATTGGGGTGATACAAAACCAGTCAGAAGATTGATAGAAAAAGGATGATAGATCACCAAAAGAGGGACTTCAGAAATCATCACAAAGCCAAAACTATTCTCTTGAGTGCCATCTCATATTCAGAGTATGAGAAGATCATAAACAGAGAGACAAAAAAGCACATGTTGGATTCTCTGAGAATGACGCATGAAGGCAACATGCAAGTAAAATAAACCAAAGCCCTTGCGCTCAATCAGAAGTATGAAGCCTTCAAAATGGAAAAAGTGAAACCATTGAAGCAATGTTCTCAAGATTCCAAACTCTGGTTGCTGGGTTAAAAGTTCTGCACAAAGGGTACTAAACTACTGATCATGTAAAGAAGATCATCATAAGTTTACCAAAGCAATGGAGAACCATGGTCTCTTCTCTCAAACTGGCAAAATATCTGAACAAAATATCTCTAGAAAAACTTGTCAGCTCTCTCAAAAGCCATGAGATAGAGTTAGAATATGATGAGCCCAAGAAGCAAGGTAAGTCTCTTGCTCTGAAATCTAATAAATATGAAACCAAATTTTTTCAGGCAAAAGCAGAAGCAGAAAACTCTGGAGAATCCTCGTCAGAAGAAGACGAACTGTTCTTTCTATCCAGAAGAATCAATCAGCTGTGGAAGCACATGCAGAAGAATTTCAGAAACTCCAGAAGAACAAGAAATGAATATGAACAATCTTCTGGATACATAAAACCCAATAATAGAAACATTATCTGCTATGAATGCAATAAACAAGGTCACTAGAAAAGTGACTGTCCAAGGCTTCAGAAGGAGAAACCTAAAAGGAAGTTCATTAAGGAGAAGAAGAAAAGTCTTATAGCAACGTGGGATGACTCTGAATCTTCTGAAGACGGAACAAAATCAGTAGATGAACAAGCCAATATAGCTCAAACGAACAACTTATCAGATGTCTCTGAATCCTCTGAATTTGAATCAGAATCAGAATAAAACTCAGAGTTAGAAGAGGTATTTTCTAAATTTTCTAGATCTCAATTAGAGGAGAGTTTGTCAAAAATTCTAGAAAGGTATCAGAAGCTTCGAGTCATAAACAAGAACTTGAAAAAGGATCTAGTTTGACTCTGAAGAAACTAAGAATCTGAGACTAGAAAACTCTGAGTTGAAAGAAATAATTTTAAAACTTGAAAATGATTTACAAAATACTCATAAGGAATCTTCCTCAGAAGTTCCTAGTAACCCTGATATAATCTTAAAGGAATATGATCACAACTTTCAGAAATTCCTCGCTAAAAACATAGATAGAAGCAAGATGGCTTCAATGATCTATGTAGTTAGCAGAAATGGAAGAAAAGGTATAAGACACAAAGGTAAAGTATCCCAACCTAAGAAAGTTAAGGATCTGGTTATCAAACACACTCCTATTTATTCTCACTTCACTACTAGGCAAACACATGATATAAAATATACCAGTAAAGTGTTTTCTGCTAAACCAAAATTCAAACAGAATTTTGGAAACTCTAACAGTCATGGACCCAAAAAGATATGGGTATAAAAAGACAAAATCATATATGTTGCAGATATTTTTAACAGCAAGGTTGAAACACCAGTCCTAACACCTGGATTCTGGATGCCCTCTACACATGAAGGGAAGAAAGCTTATGTTCCAAAGCATGGAAGTTAAAACCGGAGGATTCGCAGGTTTCAAAGGCAATCAGAAAGAAAAAGTTATTAGCTCTGGAACTATTGGGGATGGTAATGAGAATACAACATCAGAAGCTCTCTAAAGAATATAAGATGTATCACGAAGAGGATGTCACACCTTTTCAAGCAACTTCTGTCAGAGCAAGCCAAATAGAGTCTTTACCACTTTTTGATTCTTGAAAAAAAGGGGGAGAATGAAGAATATTTTGACTCCTATCAGAAGCTAGATCAGAAGATCTTCAGGGAAGAATCTTTTTCTCGTTAACTGAGTATTTTAATCAGGGGGAGTTTGTTAATTTGTGTTCTTTATATTCCTTCAAAATATACTAGTTTTTGTCATCATCAAAAAGGGGGAGATTGTTAGAACATAATTTAGTTCTACATCCCAATTAGAGTTTTGATGATAGTAAACACATGATATACTTATATAAAGAACAACAATGCTCGCTAATAAAGTACCCTTATATGCAGGGAAGTTTTGATGAGAAAAAGATCTGCTAGATCATTTGGAAGTTCTGAAGTAAGAAGCATAGAAGATCTGCTAGATCATCTAGAAGTTATGATATAAGAAGATCTGTTCAAACACAACATAAGCAAATCTGTGTAACACGCTGAATGAAGAAGTTCTATGTTACAACTTCTGAATGCACCAACGTTGTGCAAACAGGATCTCTGATACTCTGATCTGTAAAGTTTTGAACAAGAAGTAAGGGACTCCCAACAGTAATATTCATCCTGTGATGTGAGAAGTTCTGAAGCGTTACAGCTTATCAATGCATATCAAAAGTAACATCTATAAAGAGACAAGAATCTCCAGGTTTGGAAAGTTCATTAATTCGTGTTATGAACATTCCTAAAGCATCTTCCTATGTCACTGTTGCATGGCCTATATAAAGCAAATGCATAGAAGAAATCAAGTGATGAACTACTATTCACAAAAAGAAGAAATCACGTGAAACTACAACAATGCAACAATCATCTTTCAGCCTTAAACATTCATATTTAAACTCTATAAGACATCACTATCAGTGAGACTGTTTTATTAGAAACATTATTGTGCACATTTATTCAATTACTGTTTAGACATTTCCTTGAAAAAACAGGGTTGTGGTTTTGGACTCAAGAAGACTTTGACAGTTGTCAAAGTAGTTTTGTAATCAAGATTGATTAGTGGATTAAAACCTTGTTTGAGAGAGGCAAAATCACCTTGACGGGTGGAATGGAGTAGTTTGAGTTCAAATGAATCGGGATAAAAATCAAAGTGTTCTTTCCATTGTATTTTGAGATTTCAATTCAACCCCCCCTTCTTGTCTTTTTCCCTTCTTCAATAACCATTTAGAAATGCGCTCTTAACATCCATCTGATAAAGGATGATATTATGATTACAGAAAAGGAAACTAACAACCAAATAGTTTCTAAATTGGAGATCAGTGCAAAGGTTTATGTATAGTCTATACCTTCTTGTTGACTATAACCTTATGCAACCAATTGAGATTTGTTTTTGACAACTTCACCCTTATCATTGAGCTTGTTTCTGAACACCCATCTGGTTCCAATGACGTGGACACCTTTAGGTTTCTGAACAAGATCCCATACATCAATATTTGAGAATTGGTTCAGTTCTTTTTCCATAGCCAGAATCCAATCCTTATCCAAAAGGGCTTCCTCAATTGATGTAGGTTCTATTAAGGAAACTAAACCTAGAAGCAATTCATCAGAAGGTTTGAGAGCCAATCTTGTTCTTACTAGAGCATATTTACTTCCAAGAACGAGGTCTTTAGGATGAGAGTATGTGATTCTATTCTTCCTTGGTTGAGATTTACTAGAAGGACTATCAATATCATTAGAAGAAGGAGCTTCAAATTCTTTATCTTCTTAAATCTTCTCCTTTGGTTCAGTGAATTTTATAGTCACATCTATAAACTTTTCACACAACTTTGACTTTTCATAGTCAAGCTTATTATCAAATCTGACATGGATTGATTCCTCCACAACTTGTGATTCTGTTTTATAGATCCTGAAGGCTTTATAGCGTTCAAAGTATCCTAATAGTAGACACTTTTGTGCCTTGGAATCTAACTTACCCAAATTTTGTTTAGTGTTTAACATATAACAAATACATTCGAATGGATGGAAATAGGAAATGTTGGGATTTCTATTCTTCCATAATTTATAAGGAGTCTTACTCAAAATAGGTCTTATGGAGATTCTATTTTGAATATAGCATGTTGTATTTACTGCTTCTGCCCAGAAGTGCTTAGCCATATGAGTTTCTTGGATCATGGTGTGAGCTATTTCTTGCAGAGTTATATTTTTCCTTTCTATAACTCCATGTTGTTGTGGAGTTATAAGGAAATAAAAATCACGTATTATGCCATTTGAATCAAAAAGTTTTTCAAAATATTTATTTTTAAATTCTCCACCGTGATCACTTCAAACTCTGACTATTTTGCTACCTTTTTCATTTTGCATTTGGGAACAGAAGGAAGCAAATACAAAGTATGACTCATCCTTCTATTTCAAGAATTTTACCCATGTACACCTGCTATAATCATCAATGATGACAAGTCCATATTTCTTACCATTGGCAGAAACAATATTCACTGGTCCAAATAATTCAATGTGAAGAAGTTCTAATGGCCTAGAAGTAGAAATAATTTTTTTAGCTTTGAAAGAGGTTTTTGAAAATTTTCCTTTATGACAAGCTTCACAAAGGGAATCTGAAGTATACTTCAGATTGGGCAAGCCTCTTACTAATCCAAGTTTATTTAGTTGAGAAATCTTTCTCAAGCTAACATGACCCAGACGTCGATGCCAGACCGACTGCTCTTCTTGAACAGTCAGAAGACATTTTACATTTTGATTTTACAAATATGATAATCTTATTTTGTAAATATTGTTCTTCCTCTTGCCATTGAACAAAACTGAGCCATTCTTCTGACTAACAACTTTACAGGATGTTTGATTAAAGATGACGTCATAACCATTGTCTCCAAGTTGACTAATTGACAATAAATTGTGCATCAGACCCTTGACTAAAAGAACATTGTTAATAGAAGGAAATTTACCATTACCAATCATTCCAGAGTCGATGATCTTTCCCTTCTAGTTGCCTCCAAAACCAATAACGCCTCCAGACTTAAGTTCCAAATCTTGGAACATATGCCTTTCGCCCGTCATGTGTCGTGAGCATCCACTGTCCAGGTACCATGACTACTGTTTTAGTGGCGCCATTAAGGAGATATGTAATGTAGATTATCTGATCCTTAGGTACCCACTTTATGGGTCCTCTTTTTTTAGAATTTCTAGAGGTTATGACCCCTTTAGAATTTCAAATAATAGGATAATCATGTGAAATTTGTGCATGATACTTTTTTTCAAAAATTTTCTTCTGTGTCTGTGTTCGTGCTACAGAAGTATCATAACCTTCTTGTTCTGGACATTTCAAGTCTGTGCCAGCAAGCACAAAATGTTAAGAAAATGGTTTTGGTTTGACATTCAGAGTCTCGTCATTTTTCTTTGATGGTCCTGAATACCCCAAGCCCCTGCTTCCATTTCTACTAACACCATGGATCATTGAAGCCATTTTGCTTCTATCTATTCTTTTAGCAAGGAAGTGTTGAAAACCTCTATCATATCTGATTACTTCGTCAGTAACAGATGCGTTAGAGAAAATCTCTTCTTCTAATCTAGACACTTTGCTTTTTAGAGTAATGTTTGGTTTTTGTAAAACAAATATTTTTTCATTTAAGTCCGAAATATTTTTCTCATCCATAATAGTGTTCTCAGAAGTAGCTACAAAACTCTTTTTCAAGATTTTGTGTTTACTTAGAAGAGATTGATACCTTTTCATTAATTCAGATAAACCAATTTCAAGTTCAAAACGTGATAAAGAAGACAATACCTCTTTTCCATCATCAAAGTATGACTCATAGTTAATTTCCAATTTATCTCTTGATGCTGCTTCTCCCTTGCTGATTCTAGCCATGAATGCCATGTTTGCATGTTCTTCATCATAATCTTCATCTTCTGATTCTGAATCATCCCATGTTTGCATGAGACCATTCTTGGCTTTGTAAGCCTTTTTAGGCTTCTTGTCTTTCTTAAACTTTGAACAATCATTTTTGTAATGTCCATGCTCGTTGTATTCAAAGCAAGTAACATATTTTCCCGAAGAATTTATCTGATCGAAAGTGGATTCACCTCTTTCATGTGTCCGTTTTTGACCTCTGAACTTGCTTTGTCTGTGCTTCCAGATTTGACTTATTCTTCTGGATACCAAAGAGATTTCATCTTCATCATCTGAATCTTCATCATATTCTCCTGATTCTTCCTTAGCTTTATAAGCCTTGGTTTTCCCAGAAGTAGACTTTAGAGCAACTGATTTTACCCTTTTTTAGGTTCATCTTGTTCTAGCTCTATTTCGTGCCTTCTTATAGAGCTAATCATCTCCTCAAGAGAGGTGTTGTTCAGATCCTTTTCCAATTTTAGAGCAGTTACCATTGGTCTCCATTTGACAGGAATACTTCTGATAATCTTTTTAACGTGATATGCGGTGGAGTAACCTTTTTCAGAATCTTAAGTCCCGCCACAAGAGTCTGAAATCTTGAAAACATTGTTTCCACAGATTCACCGTCTTCCATCTAGAAGGCTTCATACTTTTGAATTAAGGCCATAGCCTTTATTTCTTTTACTTGTGCATTGCCTTCATGTGTCATCAGAAGAGAATCAAAGATAGACTTTACAGTCTCTCTATCTGTGATTTTCTCATATTCATTATATGAAATAGCACTTAGAATTGGTTCTTGCTTTGTAGTGATTTCTACATACTTTCTGCAATATTATGACCTTTATCATCTACAGGGAGAGTGTAGCCATCAACTACCAAGTCCCATAAATCCAAGTCATATGTTAGAAAGTAACATTCTATCCTATCCTTCCAATAGTCAAATTTCTCCCCATCAAACATAAGAGGTTTTGAACTATAGTGAGCTCTATCATTATCCCTATTACCAACAGTGAAAGTAGATTTAGCCATTGGTTTTTCACACACACTAGATCGGTAGTGTACACTGCTAAGTGTTGATAAAAATTCAAAATTTTTATCTCCTCAAAACCGAAGCTCTGATACCAATTGAGGGTGTGAAAAACACAAGAAATGGGGGGTTTGAATTGGGTTTTTAAAATAAAACTATTCTATTAAAAATATTCCCCTTTAAGTTAAAATGATTTTTCCTTCACTCTTGATAATAACAATAAGTAAGAACAGGAAGTAAAGAGCAATGCATGTTTATACTAGTTCACTTGAAAATTATCAAGCTAGTCTAGTCCACCCTTCAATGTGATTTCACCTCACTCAATCGAGGACTTAATTCACTAAAACCAAACTGATTATAATTTGCACAAGCTACCAACAAGTGACTAACAACCTCTAATACTCGCAAGCCCTAGACTTCTTAAGGAATCAGACCTACCCAATCCCTTAAGGAATATCAAACAATAATCAACCTGATTATTACAATGCACAAGCTACCTAAAAGTGTCTGACAACTTCTAAAACTCACAAGCTTTAGACTTCTTAAGAATACAGACCTATCCGGTCCCTTAAGGAAAATCAAACAACTGTTTGAATACAATTTTTATTAACAAGAGTATTCCTTCTAAAAAGCTGAATATGTAAACTATTTTATGAACAGCGACTTAAGAATGTGAAAGCTATGAACAGCGTTTGCGCGCGATTATTTAAAAAAATTGTAGCTTTCTCTCTTAGTATTCAAGCCTTTATATAGCCAATAAAATAATATATCCGTTGAGGGGTACTCTTGGTATTTCCAGAAACATTGGCAGCTTGAACAGTAACGTGGGATACAAGATCGTGCGACACATCTGTCTTTCATGGTAGTGGAATGAAATGTTGATTGTACCATGTACTATTTTTACCATGCTAATGTTATCTTCTTTCCTTATGCACTTCAGAGGCTTCTGCGAGAATTGTAACGCCCGTTAATTTAATTAATTATTTAATTAAATTATTGAATTATTTGTTGGAATGTGTGAAACGTTGTTATATGTTTCTAAGTTGTTATTTGGATGATTATTTTAGTTGATTAATGTTAGCAATAATATTATAATAATATAAGATTAAATTATTGGGCTTATTTATATGGTGGTATGTAGTAAGGTGGGGGTGTGTAAGTTGAGCCCATTAGGAATAATAATATTATTATTAGGTTAAGTTTATATAAGAGTTAGGTTAATTAGAAAGGTGAAGAAAGCCTTGGAGTAGTAATAAGTGGTAGAGAATAGGAACAAGGAAAAGAGGCAAAGCTAGGTTCAATTGGATAATTGTAGAGTGACCTTAAATCCGAGATAAGGGTGGGCTTCTGACTCTATAATGGGAAGTTTGATGAATAATATGTAAGAATTGGGTTGGTGTAACGTTGTTGTGCGTATGTTGTTGTTGTTTCTGAAATTGTCTGTTATCATGTTGTTATCATGTTGTGGATGTTCCTGAATTGTTTGCATAATTAACTATATGTTGTTGGAAATTATAATATTGTTGATATAGTTGTTATGTTGCTATGATGTTCCATGGTCTGAAATTAGTGATCGAGGAGAATACTGAGTTCTGGTTTAGCGTTGGTGACAGAACAAACGAAGTCTGTGTGAAGGGTCAAAACACACTGTGTCGAGGGGCACAGGTGGGTGCCGAGCGGCACAATATTGAGTGTGCCGAGGGGCATAACTGGACTTGCCGAGGGGAACGCGTGTAAGTTGAAATTGTGGCGAGGGCCATGGTGTTCTATGCGGCGAGTGCCACCGTTTTTAAGCCACTTTAGTGTTTCTTTAGTTCCTGATCCACATATTGTTTTAGCATAATTCAGCCCTAAAATAATTATGGTCATATTTCAGTTGAAGTACATGCAGATTTTGGAAAAATAAAAGAAAACTGTTTAGTTAATATTTTAGCAACAATAACTAGTAGTCAGTAGAATATAATGTAGCAAAAAAACATATAGTTAATATTGATGAATTTTGTTGTATTGCCTGTATTGATTGGATAAAGCCAAGTTGTAGGCTATTAACAGTAAAACAATAGCAGATATAATTCATAGTAGTAAGATGTAATTGCAAGAACCTTATTGGAAAACTATGAGCAGTATAAAAGCATAGTACATGTAGCGGGAATAAGTTGACAACATGAGTTAGTTATAAAATAGTGACAGAAAGCTATTAGCAATAAAACAATAGTAGAGAATTAATTAGTAGCACTAGAAGTAGTAGAAATTGTTGATAGCAGTACTAGCTTATATAATAGTTGCAACAGCTTAATATTAGAGGAACCGTCGCAGAACGTCTAATAGCTGAATATAGACGTGTAGCTGAATAATTATGTAGTGTTATTGCAATGGGTTTTGATTGTATTTGTTAATTTCACTATGTTATTATAATGTAAATATTGTTGACGATGCGAAGTTACAGGATATACTGATGTTGTTGAAATGCCTCTAATTTTTGGAAGATATGATGTTATAGGCTTATGGCCAACATTGATTTATGTTAAGTTGATGTTGAATTGTTGTTGATATTATAGGCTTATGGCCAACATTGATTTATGTTGAGTTGATGTTGAATTATTGTGATGTTATAGGCTTATGGCCAACATTGATTTATGTTGAGTTGATGTTGAATTGTTGTTGATGTTATAGGCTTATGTCCAACATTGGTTTATGTTGAGTTCTTGTTTGTTGTTGTTGTTTCTACGTTCATGTTGTGTTGCATATATCACATTTCAAGGTTGAGTCGATGCTCGTTAAGTTGGCCTGAATTGGCAAAATATTTAGGTGAAGGCTTATGGCTTGTTAATTCCTCTATTTATTGGCAGATTTATAAGTTGGGAGTTCTGCTCCATTGGTACCACATGCATGTGCATAAAAATCAAGTCGCATTTCATGTTGCATCCTGAGTTATTGTATGAAAAAATTAGTTGTGTTGAATGTTGTTAAAAAGCTGTGAAGTAGTGATTGTTATATGAACTGATTCTAATATTATATTCATCATACATTCTATTATATTGTTTGATATCTCACTCTTTCTGTTCGAATGTCACCCTTATGTTGGTAACGTGCAGGTAACCCAGAATGAATGTTGTTTACCTTTAGTAGTTCGAGTATGTGTCGTCCCTCTGATACGTAACACTCGGGGGGATGAACGATTGTTGCTTTATTATTGATTTTACTTCTATTTCTGAATTTTAAGTTGATTTCATTAAGTACTTTGTTGTTTCTAAAGTTGTTTTCAGTTGGACAAAGTTGTTATGTCATTTGAGTTTAAAATTGTGATTGTGCTGCATAAGTAATAAAGTTATTTCGTTTTAAAGACTAAAATTGTTGTTATCTATTAATCCGATGATTTAAGTGAAATATATCTGTTTTATATGCGATTAAATGTTGTTGTTATAAGTTGAAAGTGTAGAATCCTATTTATATGTCGAAATTTTGTAACTCTAATTTTATATAATTGGTTGGGTAGAAATGAGGTGTTTTATTAGTTGTATAAGAGCAGGTCGGTCCATTCGACCATGTTTTTGAGTCTATAGAGTAGTGTGATAGTTGAATATTGTGGATGTGTTGTTTTTTAGTACGTGATGTGTGTGCGACACACTGTCGATACTTATTTGCTTTTCCAATCGATTGTATGTAGGAGTTGGTTTGAAGATAAATGGGTGAGAAGCTTTGCTTCTCAGATATGTTTCAGTTGTAAGATGTTACTTCAGTATGATGTTGATGGCGACTGTACAAGTATTGTTGAAGTTTTTTTGTTTCCTGAATCCGAAGGTGACATGGATTCAAGATTTTGTTTGTTAATCAAGTTGGGGCGTCTTGAGGGAGGATGATCAGACATTGTTGATGTTTACTTCTCTAAGGATGAAGAGAAATGTAACAGTTGTTGATATACGAGTAGATTGTAATTCCCTGATGTTTCTGGATGTGATTGTTAAGTAACAAGGATAATTTTTAGAAGATGGAATTTAGAAAGTTGTGATGTTTCTGCGCTGCTAGTGGATTGTGAAGTTGTCGGTTTGGGTAGCCCTTGCATAATATGTCAACATTTAAATGATGATAGAGTAACAGATTGTTGTAGACCTTGTCATGGGATCCTTGTGAGTGATTGTAAAAGTTGTTGAAGTTTTTGGAATGTTTTGAATCGCAAGTCAGAGTTGAAAATGCAAGGAGATGAGTATGATTTCAAGAATGGTAAGTGTTGGTACTGGTACAAAGAAATTTTGTTCTGATGTTATCGCAAGGTGTGTAATAGTATGTCGCTGCATGACGTTGGTGTTCGCATTTTTGGATAACTTTGGAAATTTATATCTTGTGTTCTGAGTATTGGATTGATGTTCTGTTTGAACCTGTGAGGACATAGAAATATATTCTATCCTATGAAAGTGTTTTCAAATATGGTAGATGCATTCCTATATGGAGGGACTTTGAAGTCGGTTACGAAACTAGAGGCTTTTTGGGCATAAATGGTTATTATCGCAGTTGTTCGAGACGAGGTCAAGCGTAATATATTGTTGGCGAATAAGTTGAGAAATAAGATGTTCAGCATAAAAAAGGATGTGAAAGTATTGGAGAAGCGCATAAAGATGTATCTTATGATGATTAACAATGATTATAATGAAGATTTCCTTTTAAAGGAAGATTCTTTTAAGAGGAATTAGAGTCGTGTTTATGATGCCAAGGTAGTGGCATGTGTAAGAGAAGAATTGGGGAGGTTCTATCACCAAAACGGTGTGGAAAAACATTGCTGAGATTTCAATTGGGACGAGACAACGTGCACTGTACTGGTATACTAGTAATTCTTGAGTTGGAGAATACTTAACCTTCGTTTGACTAATATGAACCGTGTAATATGTTGAGCGTTGGTGGCTCATCGACAAGATCGAATGAGAGGGAAGTTATGGGAGTATTTGTAAACCTCATTGGAGATTATTGGATTATGGTGCTTTAAGTGACTTAAGTACAAGTTCTAAAAGGACACTATTATAGTTTGATAACGATGGTTTATACTCCATTATAATTGTCGGCTATATATTGACAAATTGAGGAACTGATCACCCTTAATATCTCGTTGATAGTAGACGAGATCGTGTTGGATGATATAGATTTGTCTTACAGTCTTAATGGTGTGTAAAGTGATTGATGTGATATCGTGAGAATAGTCGCTCACCAGTTTGTGTGAAGTAATAGAGGAGTGGCTAGGAAAGAGTTGAGACGTATTGAACAATTCAGAGTAGGGGTTTATATGCGAGCTAACGTCGCAAAGTGAAAGATTGAGAATATCAAGTGAACAAAGATTTTATGGTGGATGTTAAAGAAAGTATGAAACTAGATTGAAACTTGTAAACCATATAGTTGATGGAAATTTTAATGAGGACGGTGACTTAAGATGGATGATCAGAGTTGCGCAACTAAAGCGTGATGTGGCACAGTTGTATGCGTGTACGACTCCTTAGAAGTGATGGACTAAATATCAGAAGCATATGGGAATGATATGTCTTGATCTACATGTTTGATTTGGTGAATTGTTGATATAGGGATGATGTGCCATGGTACTGTGTTTTGTCGTAAATATTTACTAATTTTATAAGGATATTATTGTGGTTGTTGGTCGATGGTGAGTTGTGTGTATATTTGTTGAGTTGTACTGTTAAGTTGACGTTATAATGATTTTGTTCCCATTGTCGTGATGTTATTGTTGGTTACCATAAATGATGAGTAATACCCCATAATATGACGGAGTTGATTATGTTGGCTATGTTGATGTCACTATAAGGGTGATACGGCAATATGAATAGAGTTGTTGATATTTTGTTATTAATTGACATACATATATATATATATATATATATATATATATATATATATATATATATATATATATATATATATATATATATATATATATATATATATATATATATATATAAGAATGAAATTATGTATGTGTTTGGTGTTGAAAATGTTGTTTAGATGATAATGTGATGTTGTATATCCAAGTATAAGTGTGTTATGGTTGTTACTACTTTAAATATTGATATGTCAAAATATTGTTGAAGTGGTTGATAAGTTATTAACGATTGTGTCGTGAAGGTTTTGAATGTTTAGAATGTGCATATTTGATTTAAATCATGTTGAGTTATTGTGGTGTCGAGAAAGTAGTGGTTGAAGTGTTGCCAGACGCGACTTATGGATCAAAGAGTGTGATGCAAAAATTCACGTTAAGAGTGGTAGTATCGAGTAGATTTTCGAGGACGAAAATATTCTAAGTGTGGAAGAGTTGTAACGCCCTTTAATTTAAATAACTATTTAATTAAATTATTTTTAAATTATTTTTTGGAATGTGTGAAACGTTTTTATATGTTGCTAAGTTGTTATTTGGTAGATTATTTTAGCTGATTAATATTAGTAATAATATTAGAATAATATAAGATTAAGTTGTTGGGTTTATTTATATGGTGGTATGTAGTAAGGTGGGGGTGTGTAAGTTGATCCCATTAGGAATAATAATATTATTATTAGGTTAAGTTGATATAAGAGTTAGGTTAATTAGAAAGCTGAAGAAAGTCTTGGAGCAATAACGTAGGAAGTGGCAGAGAAGAGGAACAAGGAAAAGAGGCAAAACTAGGTTCGATCGGGATAATTGTAGAGCGACCTGCAATCCGAGGTAAGGGTGGGCTTCTGACTCTATAATGGGAATTATGATGAATAGTATCTAAGAATTGGGTTGGTGTAACGTTGCAGTGCGTATGTTGTTGTTGTTTCTGAAATTGTCTGTTATCATGTTGTTATAATGTTGTGGATGTTCCTAAAATGTTTGCAGAATTAACTATTTGTTGTTGGAATTTATAATATTGTTGATATGGTTGTTATGTTGCTATGATGTTCCATGGTCTGAAATTAGTGATCGAGGAGAATACTGAATTTTGGTTTAGCGTTGGTGACAGAAGAAACGAAGTCTGTGTAAAGGGTCAAAACACACTGTGCTGAGGGGCACAGGTGGCTGCCGAGTGGCACAATATTGAGTGTTTCGAGGGGCACAATTGGACGTGCCGAGGGGCACACATGTAAGTTGAAACCGTGGCGAGGGCCATGGTGTTCTATGTGGCGAGTGCCACCATTTTTAGGCCACTTTAGTGTTTCTTTAGTTCCTGATCCACATATTGTTTTAGCATAATTCATCCATAAAATAATTATGGTCATATTACAATTGAAGTACATGCAGATTTTGGAAAAATAAAAGAAAATTGTTTAGTTAATATTTTAGTAACAGTAACTAGTAGTCTGTAAAATATAATGTAGCAAAAAAACATTACAGTAGTTAATATTGATGAATTTTGTTGTATTGACTGTATTGATTGGATAAAGCCAAGTTATAGGCTATTAATAGTAAAACAATAGCAGAGATAATTCATAGTAGTAAGATGTAATTGCAGGAACCTTATCTAAAAACTATGAGCAGTATAAAAGCCTAGTACATGTAGCAGGAATAAGTTGACAGCACGAGTTAATTATGAAATAGTGACAAAAAGTTATTATCAATAAAACAATAGTAGAGAATTAATTAGTAGCACTAGCAGTAGTAGAAATTGTTGATAGCAGTACTAGCTTATATAATAGTTGCAGCAGGTTAATATTAGAGGAACCGTCGCAGAACGTCTAATAGTCGAATATAGACGTATAACTGAATAATTATGTAGTCTTATTGCAATGGGTTTTGATTGTATTTGTTAATTTTACTATGTATTTATAATGTCAATATTCTTGACGATGCGAAGTTACAGGATATACCAATGTTGTTGAAATGCCTCTAATTTTTGGCAGATATGATGTTATAGGCTTATGGCCAACGTTGATTTATATTGAGTTGATGTTATTGGCTTATGGCCAACATTGATTTATGTTGAGTTGATGTTGAATTATTGTGATGTTATAGGCTTATGGCCAACATTGATTTATGTTGAGTTGATATTGAATTGTTGTTGATGTTATAGGCTTATGGCCAACATTGATTTATGTTGAGTTGGTGTTGAATTGTTGTTGATGTTATAGGCTTATGGCCATCATTGATTTATATTGAGTTGATGTTGAATTGTTATTGATGTTATAGACTTATGGCCAACGTTGATTTATGTTGAGTTGTTGTTTATTGTTGTTGCTACATTCATGTTGTGTCACATACATCGCATATCAAGTTGGAGTTGATGCTCGTTAAGTTGGTATGAATTGGAAAAATATTAAGTTGAAGGCTTATGCCTTATTGATGCATCTATTTATTGGCAGATTTTAAGTTGGGAGTTCTGCTCCATTGGTACCATATGCATGTGCATAAAAATCAAGTCTCATTTCATGTTGCATCCCGAGTTTTTGTATGGAAGAATTAGTTGTGTTTAATGTTGTTGAAAAGATGTGAAGTGGTGATTGTTATATGAACTGATTCTAATATTATATTCATCATAAATTCTAGTATATTGTTTGATATGTCACCCCTTCTGTTCGAATGTTACCCCTATGTTGGTAACGTGCAGGTAACCCAGAATCAAGGTTGTTTACCTTCAGTAGTTCGAGTCGGTGTTGTCGCTCTGATACGTAATACTTGGGGGGATGAACGCGTGTTGCTTTATTATTGATTTTAATTTCGTTGCTGAATTTTAAGTTGATTTCGTTAAGTACATTGTTGTTTCTAAAGTTGTTTTTAGTTGGACAAGGATGTTATGTCATTTGAGTTGAAAATTGTGATTCAGCTGCATAAGTAATAAAGTTGTTTCGTTTTAAAGACTAAAATTGTTGTTATCTGTTCATCTGATGATTTAAGTGTTATGTATCTGTTTTATATGCGATTAAATGTTGTTGTTATAAGTTGAAAGTGTAGCGTCCTATTTATATGTCGAAATTTTGTATCTCTGATTTTATGTAATTTGTTGGATAAAAATGGGGTGTTACAAGAATGAGTTTAGAAGCAAAAACATAACATCAGGTTATCAGAACTTCAAGTCTTTTAAGTCTTCAAAACTGCGTCTTTAGAGTCTTGAACACGTGGTTGTGAGAACCTTTTCTTGGAACCTTGGGTCTTTAGAACTTCAAGTATTTAGAATCTTTAGAACTTCTATATTTAGAGTCTTCAGCACTTGGTCTTCAGAACCCTTATCTTTAGAACCTTGTTATTAGAATCACAAGCCTTCAGCATTCGGACTTCAGTATAAACCTTGTCTTCAGATCTTATAACTTTGTTTCTTTGGAACATGTTGTCTTTAGAAATCCGAGCCTTTAGCATCTGGACTTTAGTAGAAACTTGAGTCTTCAGATCTTCTGACTGGTTTCTTTATAACAACATCAGAGCTTACACTTCAGAGCCTTCTGAAGTGTCTTGCTACTATTCAATAAAACTTTTGTAGCATAGAAGAAAAATCAATTCTCTTCTAATGTCTTGGCCACACCATCAATCAGAAGCAGAACATGTTTGTTAAGTACTCAACAATAACAAACATTAGAGCATCAAAATTGTTCATACAAACATAATCATTTGTTATCATCAAAACTCAGATAATATTACATAACAAAATATTATTCTTACAGTGGAGTGGGGATACCTCCAAGGTTAACACTCCAATGTTCAAGTCACTATATGAAGAAGAAGAGAGAAATTTGAATTGTGTTTGAAAACTCCTACATAAATTTGGCGCATTTTCTATATATAGTTGAGAGAATAACGAACCAGTGATTTTCCCCTGTTCTTTGTAGACGATCGTTGAATGTGCTATTTCAATTGATATCTCTTAGGATCATAAAATTAAATACCTCCACTGGTTATGAATATTCTTGAAAGGGTATAACTGTAACACCCACATATAATACATATCTAGAAAACATAATGTACATGTTATAATTGGTACTGAAATACACATAAGACTCTATCAACAACATTATATATACATTCCCAAAAGAATAATATACAACTATGGTACAATATATATAAAAAGGTGCCTAAACAAAAATTAGATCTAGATCATCATCTAGACGATCTCAAAATATCTATCTACACAACAGAAGAAATGCCATCCAAAACATCAAGTCATCAAGCTTGTTTGCCCTTGTTTTTCACCTGCAAAGAGCTTTCTGGAAAAAAAAACCATAATGGGGTAAAATAATATTCTTAGTGGGTTCCCTATCTTATGGGTCCACTCGGCTCTAAAAGGACTAATATATAAACCTTAACTCAAGCTTCTCGGTAAAACAACACATTATGTACACTTAAACAATATAGAAAGGCTTAAGTATCTGAGGGATATTCTCATTGTATGGAAATATAAGTTAAGTTCTTATAATTCAATAAATCACTATTCGGATATTACGAAACATCTTTCCCCAAACCAGACCTACGTCTATGGCAAGGCTCGGGTCACAGATTTTCATATGATTCAACTTTCTTGCGGATTCGGGTTCTCCATAGGGCTCAAATCCACTTTGATAATCATCACTCGTATGAGACCCAAACCCACTTAGAGTATCTTTTCTCGTATGAGACTCTAACCCACTTTGAGGTCCACCTCTTGTCCATGGGACTCTACCCATGTATGGGACTCAAACCTATTTATGAGGCATGAATCATTGGTGCCACATCCCCAATTCTACTTTACATAAGTATCTCAATAGGGATATGCACGATCAAGGGTTATTTTTAAATATGTGACTAATTTCACCAATCAACGTGATTACTCTCATCAATCACTAGGCGATCACATTTATCAATTATCATATCATCATACATGTTACATACAAGGCCTATTGATTAACAATCTATGTGACTACTCATCCGTGACACACACTGAGGTACCTTCATGTCCAAACATCACCATCTAAGTCCTTTTAATAACATAAGTCTTCATTACTAGTTCATTGACTTAGTTTCTTTTAAACTTAGGTTCATCTCACTCTTCATCATGGTTAATCCAATTATTATGCATTAAAGATAACAACAAGTCATATTATAGTTAATAGAATATGCATAAATGTTCATCATCAATCATCAAGCATTATTCAACATACATGCATGATTTTACTTCATCAAATGAAAGAACATTGGATTAGCTTTCCAACCCATTCAACCACATATTAATCAGAGTTACAATTCTCATTTTGTGGTGGAAGTAGGAGTAAAAACATTTTCCTGAAACTCAGAATCCTCACCTAGCAAGCTTGGGGAGAGCTCCAAGAGAGGCGAGAAGAATTGAAAATGGCCTCTAAATTCTCCCTTCCTCACCTAGCGAGACCAAGTGAGGGATCCCATCGAGCTATCGCCCATCGGGCTTCCAGCAAGGCTCGGGCAAGAGAAAAGAAAATATCGATTTTCTCAAAAACACACTGCTATCCTGGAGAGCACAACCCTTTCCTAGAGAGGCTAGCATAGATTCTGCTAATTCCGGTTGCTATTATGCTCACTTAGAGAGATTTCCCTCTCCTATCAAGGATGACGATATTTTGACAGTGAGAAAACATAACAGGGAAGGGAAAATGGGAAAAAAATTCACCAAACCTCATAATACACCAATGCAACATGTAAGGGAAATAAACTAGTACCAAAATAACATACAAACCACACGAATATCATATAATGCCAATAACTTCATGAGTGTGCAATTTCACACAAAACCCTAAACCCATTATCATGAAATTTCTCCCAAAATTCTAACTCTACCAGAACCCACCTTTGAAGATGAAGATGTTTGACAAATTTTTGAAATGAGATGATGATCCAAGCTTTAATTTCTCTACTTCCAATTTTCTTCTTCTTCTTCTTCTTCTTCTTCTATTCTTCTCCTCTTCTTTCCTTTCTTTCTACTCTCTCTTACAAACTTTCTTTATATATATATATATATATATATATATATATATATATATATATATATATATATATATATATATATATATATATATATATATATATATATATATATATATATATATATATATATATATATATATATATATATATATATATATATATTCTCTTACTAGAAAGTAACAAATAAGTGGTTGGTAAGAAAAGGAAAGGAAGAAAATATCTTAAATGATAATTTCATCTTATAGGGGCAATGATAAATTATTAATGTTACCAAAATGTTCCTCCTTTTGTAAATTAATAAAGTTCAATCTTAAAGAGTAATAATTAAGCTCATCTGAGTTCACTAATTACTCTATTTGTCTCAACTGACGAGTACTAGAGCATATAAGAACTCAGTTAACCATAACTCATAATAAGTAGAGTATTTACGGGGATATGGGATATTATATGAACCTTTACCGAATTACTGGCCGAGATTGCATGGTCGGCTTAAGTTGTCTGAGGTCCTTCTGGTTGGTCCAGAACAGTTATCCCCTAAGCATTTATTGAAGCATAAGTAGGCGATGGCTTGATATCATGACTTCAGATGATGACCATCTCTTTGTTATTTTGAAACGGATAAATGAAGATCGCTCCGGCCTTTTAAGTGACCATGCATTTAATGTACCATACTTCAAGTGTCTTTTCATATATAGAATCATGACAGTTCTTGGGAACCTAAATTCTTGATTATCACGTGTGGAAGACTTAAATGTGTTTGTGAAGTCTTTTCACCTCCTATAACACAACTTCTTTTGAGGGATAAGTGCTTTCTTTCCTTCTTCCGAGTCTTCTATTTAGTTTTATAGTTTCATTGGGCTCTTCTTATATTTCGATTCCTGTGTTAGCAAAGCTAATGCACTATGACCAAAAAATAGAAAAAAGCACCAGTAAGTCTCAAAATAATACTCCATATTTT
Source organism: Vicia faba (assembly GCA_948472305.1). Taxonomy (NCBI): domain Eukaryota; kingdom Viridiplantae; phylum Streptophyta; class Magnoliopsida; order Fabales; family Fabaceae; genus Vicia; species Vicia faba. The sequence goes on along the minus strand of OX451736.1, from coordinate 634,667,844 downwards.
TGGATGAATTCTATTTATTATTCCCCCGCTTTTGTGTTTTTCCAAACTAGGAGGTTTTGATGGCACCTCTAGAGAGGTGGGCTTGTCTTCCGACTGGGGAATTGAGATTCCTTCTAAAGACTAAATGATATGTGATAAGTATGACATTTGCATCATTCCTTTTTATGAATATGCTTTCTCCACCACTGGCCTTCATCTTCCTTTATCTTCTTTGGAGATAAAGGTATTAAATCATCTGGTCATGGACCCCTCGTAAGTCCACCCTTCATGCTGGGCATATATGAGATTCTACCATTATATGTGTGAGTATATGAAGGGAAGAACTTGTGTATTCCTCTTTCTTCACCTCTTCATATGTCTATAGGACCCGATGTATTCGGCCTGAGGTAGAAGATTACTCTGCTTCAAACTAACCCTTCATGATTTCAAACCTCTTATCGAGTCCCGTCTTTTTTGGATCGATTTTTCCTGGTAACCCCTATTATCCTGGGAGATCACACTAAAATTTGCGATTTTGGAAGCGAATTAGTGGGCCGATGTATTTTTACTTATTTTGTGTATAGGCATGTGCAATGAAGAAAAACTCTAGCTCATGATGTGGTGGTATGGCAAGCCAAAAATTATGTCGCTACGGAGATTAATCGAGTATCCCATGTCAGAATGCTCTCCCCTTACTAACGGGGTCTGGCTCCCACTCTACTGAACATCACCAACTTCCTCCTATAGACGAGGATTGTGCCTACCTGTTTGACCTTTCTAGGCCTATTTTGGAGAAAGAAACGAGCAATTTGGCCAAGTATGCTTGACGCGCTTCGACTACTTTTTCCCTTGGCTTAGCTGGTCATTGGGAGGAGTTTTGGTATGACTGGAACATGTGGAATATTGTTTTGTAGGACATATGATTTTAACAAGGACATCAACTTTTGATGATGATAACCAATGCATTATGATAATTTAAGCATGAATGGTTAAGAGTATAAAGATGCAAACCTTATCATTAGAGTTTGTTGGACTTGATTATCCGATGATGACAATCAGATTGAATGCAACCCAAAGCCTCATCTCAAGCTACTCAAGCAACTGTCCTTGAAAGAGAAAGCATCTGGAAAAGTCTTCAAGTACTCTAGTACCTCATAATTTAGCAGTGTCTTAACAAAGTGTAATACATAAGAGCTTTATCGTAAAAGCGCATCGCTAAAGCACATAAACTAAAATATTTTCAAAATATTTTTACCAAAAGAAAATATCTTCAAAAACATATTGTAGTTGTGCGGGATGAATTAGGAGTGACTAAAATAAATATAGGCACTTATCTAATCGATTGAAGCATTTGTCTAATTGATTATTCCAACTCAAAATTGAGTCACAAGCAATTAGGTCAACCCCTTAATGATGCACAACGATTAGATATCGTTTCCTTCCTTTTATCAACTTACAAACAATTATATTTCAACTTCTAATCAGTCAGAAAAACTTTTTAATCAATTATATTGCTTTAAAATGCATTTATTAGAAATTTCTTTTTGACAAAGCTATAAACTATAAATAAAAGTTCCCTTTCTCATTTCATTTTATTCAGAATCGTATTTTGACACTTTCAACTCATACTCTCTCTAAATCTTTATGCAGCTAAATAAAGGAAATCATGAGATAGATCTACTTAATTTTGTAATTCAATTCTGCGACATTTCTGCAGATTATGATCTTTTAGCATTTATTAAACCAACCTCAACATATTTTTGAAGATCTTAACTCAACTAAACAATAACTGTCATGCAATATTACATAAACAACGTCTAGAAAAATAAGGAAGATTAAAGTGGAATAAATTCCAATACTTAAATACATTATACTATGCATGTTAATGCACAAGAATCATTGATGAACAAAGAATATATTTAAGAGAGCAAAGAGAATAACAGTTGTAAAAAGCTGCAAGAGGAATAAATGTTGTTGTTTTTATGACATTTACAACTAGTTTATTTATACACAAAAGAGAATGCCATATATGCCCTAATAGAATATACTTAATAACTAAGTTATCTAAAATAATTAGAAATACTAAAACACCCATTAATACCATCCCTTAATTTAGAATTTAGAATTAAAACTAGCCATACCAATTCCATATCTTAAGCGAATAAATTGATCCATCTTGATTTCCTTTGTCATGATATCTGTCAGCTGCTTCTGGGTGCTATAATGCACAACTTCTAGTACTACGTTCTGAACTTGACTTATGAGAAAATGATACTTTGTCTTAATATGCTTGCTTCCCCCATGCAGTACCGATTTCTTGGCAAGATTAATTACATACTTGTGTGTCAATCATCAGCTTCAGAGGCTTATCTAGGTTGATCTTCAGATCCCGCAGTAAATTCAGAAGCCACACAACTTGACATGCAACTATAGCACCTGCAATATACTCAGCTTCACACGTTTATAGAGCAACAACAAATTGCTTCTTGAAACACCAAGAAATATGACTTCCCAGAAACTTAAACAAGTATCTATAAGTACTTCTTCTATCAACTCTATCTCTACAACAATCAGAATCAGAATACCTCATCAACTCTGAATCTGTCTTTCTTCCAGAAGGAAATAGTACTCCAAACTTCAAAGTTCCCTTGATATACCTCAGAATCTTGACAACAGATTGGTAATGGGACCACTTAGGTTTACTCATGAACCTACTAACTATTCCAACTGCATAGAAAATATCAGGTCTGGTATTATAGAAATAACTTAGAGAACCAGCCAACTGTTTGAAGGTTGTAGCATCCACATCTTCACCATCAGAGTCAGATCTAATTTATGATTGGTTTATGACGGTGTAACAATGAGCTTACAATTCTCCAACTTGAATTTCTTCAGAAGCTCAAGTTTATACTTCAGCTGATGCCAAATTATACCTTGTTTAGAGTATAATACCTCAATTCCTAGAAAGTAAACCAACTTTCCTAGGTCAGTCATCTCAAACTCATTCATCAGAGTCTTCTTGAACTTGATAACTTCTTCAGAACGGCTTCCCGTCAATAATATGTCATCAATATAAAGACATACCATATTTAGAATGTTGAACATACACACCATAATCCATCTCACACTTCTGAAAACATTGTTTCTTGAAAAATGAATCAATCTTCAAATTTAAAACTCTAGGTGCTTGCTTCAATCCATACAAAGCTTTATGTAATTTGTACACCCTCCCTTCCTGATTCTTTTTCACAAATCCAGGAGGTTGTGACACGTATACCTTTTCTTGTAATGGACCATTCAGAAATGCAGACTTCATATCCAGATTCATTAAAGGCCAATTTCTATTTACAGCTAAAGCAATCACTGGTCTGATTGTTTCATGTCTAGCTACACGCGCAAGCATCTCAAAGTAATCTAGCCCAGGTTTATGAAGAAAACCTCTAGCCACTAGACTTTCTATGTGCTTGCCAATTGATTCATCTGGTTTAAGCTTCACCTTGAAAACCCATCTTCCAAGTGATTTAAACAACCAGTGTCCATGTACCACCAATCTTCCAAACACTTTCCATCAGACTTAAAAGCCATCAATAGCACAGGTTCATCATCCGAATCTCCTCTAGCTATATTTTCTTCTTCTTATTTCCTTCCCTTGTTTGACCAACAATCTTTAGCAAAATGTCCAAATTACTTACAACAGTAATATAGAACCTTCTTCTTGTCAAACTTCTCCTTTGCCTTCTAATGTTTCTTCTCATCAGAAGTAGAGGATTCTGACTTCTGGAATCTATCACCACGTCTATTCTTGGTTTCTGACCAAGAATGCTTCTGGTCCTTCTTGACAAAAGAAGCCTTCAGAGTCTGCTCAACTTTCCTCTCAAAAGTTCTTTCAGTCAGACGTAACTCATGCACCTCTAAACTGCTTTACAGCTCTTCTATTCTCATGGTTTCCAGATCTTTAGAATATTCAATTGCTACAACAATATAATCAAATTAAGGAATAAATGACCTCAATATCTTCTCAATAATTACTTGTTCATAGAGGGTTTCTCCACAAGCATTCATCTCATTAGTGATCAAAATCACTCTAGAGATGTACTCAAAAACCTTCTCATTGTTCTTCATGTTGATATTCTCATATTGCTTTCGCAGGGACTGAATCTTTACCTTCTTCACTAATGCATCACCACCATAGCATCTAACCAGTGTGTCCCATGCCTCTTTCGTTGTCGTCGAATCAATAATCTTATCAAACATATTTACATTCACACACTGATGGATGTAAAACAACGCCTTCTGATCTTTCTTCCTCTTGTCTCTCTATTCATTTCTCTCTTCTTTTGTAGCATCTGCTGCAACCGTAACATAGTCATTGGTAACAAGCTCAAGCGCATCTTGAGCACCAAATAACATGCGCATGTGAATCATCCATTTGTTCCAGTTTTTGTCATCAAAAATAGGAAGTTTGGTACTAAGACTACAGTTTCCATTCATTCTTAATCTTGTACAACTCACTCAGATCTCACAAGTACAATTTTTTCCAACCCCACAGAATCAGGAAAAAATGTGATTCTTTTCAGATTTTGTTCAAGATTCAACACGAACTCAGAACCAAAATCAATCACACAAATGCCTCACGTTTCACTCGTGTTTCCCTGTTTTTCCATGTGGATTAGAACCAAAGCTCTAGATACCAATTGTTAGTGCACAAGAATCAATGATGAAAAAAGAATATATTTAAGAGAGCAATGAAAATGACAGATGTAAAAAGCTACGAGAAGAATAAATGTTATAGTTTTTATGATATTTACAACTAGTCTATTTATACACAAAAGAGAATGTCACATAGACCCTAATAAAATAGACTTAATAACTAAATTATCTAAAATAATTAGAAATACTAAAATACTGTAATAATACACTGTATAATAATCATAGATAAAGAGCTAAGACACAAAGCAGTGTACAATGGTCAATGTACCATATTCTAAATAATTCTACTCAAGCTGTTAACTTTACAATGACAAAATTCTTTATTGAAAACCAATGGTTACCTTTATCTAGCATATCATTTACTCCTGGATTTGGGATAAAAAGTTAATAATGAAAGTATTAAACATACTAACCTTTTAATAAGTGGATAAAATTTATAGTCATTGAATGCCCTGCATTTGATTAAATTAACATTTACAAATATTCAAGAAAAAGTAGGAAAATCATGAACATGATTTTATTAGCTAAAGTAGCAACTAATAAAGTCTTATCATTTGACCAACTTGTATTTTTTGATAATGAAACTCTAGTAAGGATCATAGCACATGACATTTCATTTAAAAACACTGCAAGACCTTTATGTTATCAAGCCGTGGAACTGACATCAACTTGAGACCACACTATATTTTACCATTGTGAGATTTCTGAATATCAAGATAGCTTGGATGCTGAAACTCTTATTTATGATTATCAACATGATAGTAAGCCCATACGAACTAGATTCAAGTTTAAGTGGATGTAAGATTTTGTGGGAGTTTCTTTTTCCATTTTTATACTTTCTTAGTCATTTCTGGTGAAATTCTGTTTTTATTCCTAAAATTCAGAAATGTATCTCTGAACGCAACATATTTTATTTTTTTGAAATATTTTCGGAGATGTACCGAAACACTTTTATTTTTTAAAATCAGGGGTGTTTCGAAGATACATCTCCGAATTAAGGACGTTGACACTATATTGAGGGATACATGACATGGTTCTACACAATGTCACATCCTATTATGAAACTGGATGCTCCTAGACGTCCACCTAGGCAAGTTCATAAGGGGATCTTAGAGAACCAACAGGCCGAGGATGACCATGCCATTGATCTTATGACGATTTGTCAGCGGATATAAATAATTGGGCGGGAGGCTTTGGACATAAGTATCATTGACCGGAGCGGTCCTGAGGCGGTGGTCATTGTAGAGAGGATTGTTGGGGGAGGCAGCGAGTGCGGCGGGATACAAGAGACAGAGGAGAGTCCAGGGAGTGAGGATCAGGCATAAGCAGTAGGCTATGCTTTTTTTTTTATTTCAGAACAATTTATGAATAATTATTATATTTTTTAATCTATTTTAAAAAATATATTGTGTCTATTAGTGTTTTTTATTTCTTATCATTTTTCATTTGTGTCTTTATTATCGTTTTCATCTACTAATTTAACAACACATTGATGATTTTAAAAATCATCACTGTCCAGGGTTTCAGAGATGCATCTTCGAAATAACCAAATCAGGGTGTTTCAGAGATGTATCTCTGAAAATATTACTGCATGTTTTCGGAGATGCATCTCCAAAACACCCTGATTTGGGGTGCGTTCGGAGATACATATCCGAAGGATATTTTTAGATTTTTAGGAGATTTTACCCATCCAAAAGGTGTAAAAAGAAATTCCCTTATTTGTTTGTCTTTGTTATTCCTTCAAGTGGGCTAGGCCCATTATTGCAATCCATTAGGGTTGTTACTTGTATTTAAAGGACTAATATCTCTTTGTGGCAATAGAGAATTTATTTCTTTTGTTTTTTGTGTTATTTCTATGGTAAATCCCTAGATTTGGTAATAGTTATTAAACCCTCTTTATCATTGGTGCTTTCATCTTGTCCTCATGGCTCCTCCAAAACCCTATAACCCTTCTTCGAAAGATATAGTAGAATAAGTTGCTCAAACAGCGGTTCAAACAACCCATCTTCACCTTTAAAATATAATGCAAGAGATCCAACGCCAACTTGATGAAATATTTGACAAAGCTTATATAGATCTACAACAACAAGTTGGACAGATCCACACTCGTATGGACAATGAAAAATAGGTGGCAGACAATCGTTACGATTCCATGATGTCCATTTTAACCAAGTTGGTTGCACAAAAAGACCAGCAACCTACTGCTATTGTTCATACATCTGCTTCTTCATTAGGTATAACTAAAAACCCTTCTTTAACACCCATGAATTTCACTATTGTTTCACATATTACTACCCCTGCATACACCCCCTAGACACTCTACCATTTTTTCCCAATCCCAATTATAACCTACTGTCCATGTAACACCCCATTTCTACCCAATAAATTATATAAAATCAGAGTTACAAAATCTCTAACAAACAAATGAAATGCTACAGTTTCAACTTAGAAACAACGATATTTAATCTCCTATAGTTCAGATATATAACTCATAAAATTCGGATGAACCGATAACAACCTGTTTAGTCTTTAAAAATAAAACAACTTTTGTTGCTACGCAGCAGATTCACAAAATCAACTGAAAACATCATAACATCTTGTCCAACTCAAAACGGCTTTAAGACAACAAGTATTTAATGAAAACAACTTAAGAATTCAACAATATAATGAAAACCAACAATAAAGAAAACAAGCGTTCATCCCCCCGAGTGCTACGTATCAGAGCCATGACACCGACTCAAACTACTGAAGATAAACAACCTTCATTCTGGATTACCTGCACGTTACCAACATAGGGGTAACATTAAAACAGAAGGGGTGAGATATCAAACAATATAATCGGATGTATGATAAATAATATATTAGAATCATATCATACAAAATCACCGCTTTATATCTTTTAAACGACATCCATTACATCCAAGTCATCAAAATAATATCACAACTAATTCATCATCACAACAACTCAAGATGCAATATGAAATGTGACTTGTTACGATACAAATGCATGTGGTACCAACAGAGCAAAACTCCCAACTTAATAATCTGCCAATTAATAGAGGCATCAACAAGACATAAGCCTTCAACTTCAAATCTTGCCAATCCAAGCCAACTTACCGAGCATTAGCTCCCAACTTGATATGCTATATATGCAACAATAATATGAATGTAATAACAATCAACAACAATTAGCTCAACAATGATTCAACATAATTCAACATAATTCAACACTGGCCATAAGCCTACACCATATATTGCAAATAATGATATGCATTTCTACAAAAATCATCATCACCTGCAAACTCATGTATTATGGAAATTCATTCAATTCCCGGTCTCGACCAAAATATATTACAAACGCTCCACGAAATTATCTGGACAATTCTACCAAAACCGGCTAATTATTCTTCTGCTCAAATTACTAATACTTATACTCTGTATTAATATTATTAAGACTATTCCGATACTACTACTTTACAAGCTAGACTACTTTTAATGACTTTCCTGCTAGATTATCCTTCACTGCTATTATATTACTATTACCGCAATTTAATACTACTCTATTATTTTTATTGCTAACTCTGCTACTGCTAAATATTATAACTTTGTGATATAAATTAATCTTGCTACTCTAATATCTCCACTATACATATACATATACTAACTTAATTAAATTAGTTAATTCAAATATCTATTAATAATACCTATATGTAGTACTTTGTCTCCTACTAATCTACTACTCACGTGTAAATCATTTACCAGGATGTTACTATGAAAATTATTAATTCATGACAAAACAAAAAAAGAATATAATTAAGGGAAATGGGCAATGTGCCCCTCTGCACAGGTGGTGTGCCACTCGTCACTCTCTCTCACCTATGGTGCTTACCGACACCGTCCCTCTCCCCCTCGACACACTCAAATTTTTTTTGTGTGCCCCTCGGCACACCCTTCTTCAATCACTCCCGGTCACTCAGATTTCTGTAATTTCTTTTTGCCCAATTTTCCTTCGATTAAAAGTTTCAAAAAACCCATACCAACACAACATATAATCACAACAACATAATCCCTATACCAACATCAACATAGGATAATTTTCCAACAACAAATTCATTGACAGTAAAACAATTTCAGTAATTTCAGAAGCAACCACAACAAATATACACGCACAACAACAATTTTACACGACCCGATTCCTACATTCTATTCATCAAAATTCCAATTATAGAGTCAGAACCCTGCCCTTACCTCGGATTGAAGGTCGCTCTACAATTATCCGATCGAACCTAGATTTGCCTCTTTTCCTTGTTCCTCTTCTCTGCAACTTCCTACGTTACTGCTCCAAGAATTTCTTAATATTCTAATTTACCTAATTCTTATATCAACTTAACCTTATTTCATTAATCATATTGGGCCTAACTTACACACCCCCACCTTACTACATACCACCATATAAATAAGCCCAACAACTTAATCTTATATTAATCTAATATTCTACCAATTCTAATATTATTACTATTATTAATCAACTAATTAATTCAACTAAGAACGACACAACTTAAATCAACATTTCACAACTTTAAAAATTTAATCAGAAAAATATTCAAAAATATTTAATTAAATAATTAATTAAATATTGGGCGTTACAACTCTCCCCCACTTATAATATTTTCATCCTCAAAAATATACCTTGTTCGAACAACTCAGGATAAGAGTCCCGCATCTTGCATTCCAACTCCCACGTCATGCTTTCGCCAGTAGCTCCTAACTAAACTACTTTCACCAAAGAAATCTCCTTGCCTCTTAGAGTCTTCATTTAACGATCTGTGATTCGTACAAGCATCGTCTCCATAGTAAGTTTATCCCGTACTTGCATATTATCCATATGAATCACATGAGATGGATCTGAAATATACTTCCGGAGTTGTGACACATGGAACACATCGTGCAAATTCGAAAGATTAGGTGGTAAAGTCACTCTATATGCAACCTTTCCAACTCTGTTTGAAATCTGATATGGACCAATAAAACGAGGAGTGAGCTTCTTAGACTTCAATGGATGCCCAACACCAGTCACATGTGTAACTTTCAGAAACACATGGTCACCTTCTTGAAATTCTAAATCTTTCCTTCGCTTGTCATGATAACTCTTCTGTCTACTTTGGGAAGCTTTCATCTTTTCTCGAATTAACTTCACCTTCACGGTAGTTTCTCGAACAAGTTCAGGTCCAAGTACTACGCTTTCCCCAGATTCATGCCAACATAAAGGAGTTCTACATCTTCGACCATACAACGCTTCAAAAGGTTCCATTCTAATACTAGAATGGTAACTGTTATTATAAGTGATCTCTATTAACGGAAGATAAGTATCCCACAAGCCTCCCTGCTAAAGAACACATGCTCTTAATAAATATTCCAACGACTGAATAGTCCTCTCCGTGTGACCAACCGTCAGAGGGTGATACACCGAACTCAACCTCAACTTAGAACCCAACGCCTCTTGAAAACTCTTCCAAAAGTTTGAAGTAAACCTCAGATCTCTATCCGAAACAATACACAAAGGAATACCATGCAGTTTCACAATTACACTATTGTAAATCTCCGCTAACTTTGATACTAGAAAACTGATGTTAATAGGAATAAAATGAGCCGACTTCGTAAGCCTATCAACAATGGACCAAATTGTATCATGCACTCTTGAAGTATTAAGTAACCCCGTCACAAAGTCCATTGAAATGCTATCCCATTTCCATTCTGGAACTTCTAACAATTGCATCAATCCTGTAGGCTTCTGATGTTCAAATTTCGACTTCTGACAAGTTAAACATGCATACATAAACCGAGGCACATCACTCTTCATTCCAGGCCACCAAAACAAATTCTTCAAATATTAATACATTTTTGTAGCTCCCATATGAATGCTCAACTTGCTTCTATAAATTTCCTCGAGAATCACTTTCTTCATCTCTGCATCATCAGGAATACAAATTCGATTATGAAATCTCAACACACCTTGCACATCTAACTTGAAACCACTATCCTCAGACTGATCGATCCCAACCATCGAGTCTACCAATTTCACATCTAACTTCTGAGCTTCTTTGATACTGTCGATAAATTCATTATTAATTTTCAACATTCCCAACATAACACTCCACGGTGTCACTTTGCAAACTAAGCTCATATCTCTGAACTGTTCAATTAATTCCAACTCTTTAACCATCATTTCTGACATAGGTAAAGTATTTGGAATTAACGCATCGGCCACTGTGATACGGTGGGAGAACTGACTTGAGGTTTTGCGTTTGTGTTCGCAAATGTTTCGGTTTAGCAAGAGTCACCACTGACTTTTTATTTTATCCAAAGGAAAGGTCAAAAAGCACAGGAAAGACCTTTGAGATGTTTTCTTGGGTTCGGGGGGTAGATTATGAAAAGGGAAGGTGCTAGCACCCTTTTCATCCATGGTTTTCCATGGGATCTTAGTTACTTGTTTAGATAATTTGATTTTGCTTTTCATTTGTTTGAAATGGTGCTTTGTGGGTGGTTTTGAAAATATTTTGAAAAGAGGCCTTGTCTAGGCAACATTTGTAACAATTCTAGTTTGAATGTTTTACAAAGGTGTTTGTATTTTGAAAAAATGTTTCAATGTTTGAAAGTTTGTTTTGGGAAATGTTTTGAAATTGTGTTGTGATGAGTTTTTGAAAATAGCAAGGATGTTTGCAAGTTTGATCAAGTAACTAGGAGCATCTACCTACCTACTCAAAGATCTTTCCTACACATTTTTAACCCTTTGACATTGTCGTTTTACCATTGTATTTGGTAAACAACCTTGTGTTTGGATGTTAAACGGGACGGGCGTGGATCATCGTATGGCCATGATAACAATGTTTCCAAGTATCTTAGCAAGTTTTTTAAGGGACTAGATCATTTTGTTTAGGAAACCAAGATAGCGTCATCGAGGGACTATGATCTTTTGTTTTGATTTTGTTTTGCCAAGACACCTAGCATGCATACCATGGCCATTTTAAAGGCAATAAGTGGATGAAACCCTAGGGGTGCTTGTGTGCATTGTGTTGTCATTTTCATGCATTTTTGTCTTGTATTAGTCAAGCTATTTGTTTGATTTTGGTCTTGCATACAAACCTTAATCTTTCTATCATGGCATATTTGAAAGCAATAAATGCGAAAAAGTAAATCTACAACTATTACAATATTGATTATGGGGAAGGGGATACAAATTTGGATAGGGGGATATTTGCAAGAAATAAAAGACCTAAAATTATTATTACAACCAAATTGAATTAAATGTGCAAATAAATAAATAGACAATATTTAAATATGCAAATAAATATAAATATGCAAAATGTTTTTGTATTTATTTTTATGTATGTAAAAATAAACTATTTAATGTATCAAAAACAAGAAAATAAAAATGATTATTTTTATTAAGGGGGTGGAAACCCTAATTTGTTTTAAGAAAATATATATATTATGTATTATTTATTTATGTACAAGAAAATAAATAAAATATGTACAAATGTTTTAAAAAAAAATAATGTGAGAAAATATTATTTAAGTGTATAAATAATAAATATAAAAATATATGATATTTTTTGTATTATTTATAAGTTTTTATTTAAGAAAATAAAAGTATATTATTTAAGGAACTATTTTTATGCTAGAAAAAATAATAAAAATAATAAAATAAAATATGAAAATTTAAGAAAATATTTTTGGTAATTTTTTATGTTTAGAAAAATAAAATAAAGTCAGAAACTTAAAAAGAAATAACAAAATATGAAAAATAAACAAATGGGCTGAGGGGGTGTAGAAAGCACAATGGAGGGTGCAAATAGCAAGGCCAAGTCAGTCCCAACCCATTCCATCTTCATCCCTGTCCTCCAGAACGCGCGTGCCATGGCTCTTACACACAAATCCTGTTCTCTCTTGTTCTTGCATTAAATCAAAAACTCACAACATAAAAGTTATAGCATTTTCAAACACGATTCCAGCCATGTAAAGAACTTAATCTAACTCTCAAAGACCAGAGAGAATTTCTCTGGCCCTAATTTCTAACCTAGCTTTTTTCAGAAAGTTCATCATCCAAATTCTCCCAGCTCAGTTAACTTAAATGAATTCTATGCATATGTACAACTCAAGGGCAATGAGTACTACATTTGTTATTCACAAACCTAAGCCTAATGATTCCTAAATAGAGAGATAGAAGTTTGAACTTTACCTGTTTCAGTCAAGCTCGAGTATGGCAATGTAGGGGTTTTCAGTGAGGCCTGAGATGCTTGTGAGCTTGCTTGAAGTTCCTTTGAGCTTTCCCAATGCCTAGCTAGCTTTGAACTTGCTTGAATAAGCTTGTAGAAGTCAACCTGCACAATCAGAATTCAAAAATGGTGAAGTGGGTAAATGGAGTTACAGTCACTTGGGAATGGTTGGGATAGTTTAAGTAGGTTGTATGGAGTGTGTTGGAAGAGGTTTGGGGCAAAACGCATGAGGCAACTGGAAGATGGAAGTGAAACTGCAGAACTTGCCCTGTTTTGCCAGAAAATGTGATTTTGGTGTTTTGGAAGGCTTGAGAAGTGGTTAGCTCGTGCTTCTGACTTCGTGTGATATGCAAAACTTGGTTCAAATGTTTACAAAGCTTGGTTATATCAGATTGCAAAGTTGTTGACCTTTTGCAAGGTTTCTTGGTTTTGAAGCAAAAGTGAGGAGTGACCATGCTATGGCCTGTACAAGCCTCCTTCTTAGCTGCACAAAGTTGTTGTACTTTTACCTAAGTTTGTGGAGTTGGTTTGCTACAAAGGGATGAGTTCAAGGCTCAAGGGAAACAAAAATGTATAAAGTGAACTTTATCAAAATGGCATTGTTAACTTTTTGCCATTTTTAGATTAATCCTTTATATAATCTTCCATTGATCAGAACAATGCCTTAATCCATTGTGTTTTCATTCAATTTTTGAGTGTGGAAGGGTTTAAGGACCTGTAAACAAGTACAAGCAAGGCTGGACAGAAATTGCGACTTGTATCAACATGAAAAATGCCATGGACCAAAGTGATATTTTGCCAAATTCAAACATTCGATTATCCCTAACCACAAATGATTTTGGAGAGTTCTTGGACATTTTGGAAAGCTTGTAACATTCTATAAAATACATCTTTGAAATGCATTTTGAGATTCCAAGTGGAACTATGTGAAAAATTTCCATGAAGATAGGTCAAAATCCTGCCTAAACTAGGGCAAAATTTCACTAAGTTAAAAGTTTCATGGACCCTTATTCGAAAAATCATAACTTGAGATCCAAGCATATTTTGAGAAAACTATGTGAATCAAAGTTTTTGGTTTTGTGGAGGACTACAACTTTCATGTTGGAAGTTTTGTTTTAATCCAATTGCATCATGGTGAAAATGTTGGGCAAAGTTGGGGAAAATTAAGAAAATTTCATAACTTAGAAAATTTCTAAGTTATGAAATTTTTCAATCTTAAACCCTAATTTCCAAAATTAGGTTTCTTGATGAAAAAGTTTCATGTTTTGACACAACTTGATGAAAAATGACCATTGGCACTTGATTTTGACCAAAAAGTCAAAGTTTGACTTTTCAGTGTACAATGTATTTTTGATCAGTTAATTGGAAAATTCAACTGTCAATTCAATGCTTTTGAAATCTTTTGAACCTTGCGATTAGGTCAAGATGATGCCATTGAGTCCTTGGGTCCATAATTGAACTCAATTTTCCATTGTCTAGGTTAAAAATCAGAAATTTCCCTTCTGCAGTCAAAACCCTAAAAATGACCATTTTGTCCTTTTGAAGATCTTGATCAAATTTCTTGAGGAATTGTGGTCCAAACTTGATCAAATGGTTCGTATGAGTGTATAATGTTGATGTGGATAAAATATTATGAGGTTTGACTGTAAATTGGCCACAGTTGACTTTTTCCCCAATACAACTGATTTCTAGGTCAACTGTCTAATTGACTGGGAAAAAAGTTGATTCAAGGCTTGAAACTTGGTATGAGCAATCTTATAAGTCCAACATGAAGTATGAAAGTCATATTGAGCATTGAAAGTTCAAAAAACCCTGTGCAAACTCAAACCCTAATTTTAGGTCAATAGTGCAAGGAGATGTCTTGAGTAGAGCAAACCCTAGCTTGGTCTTGAGTTCAAAGAGTCTTGTGGGGAAAATATTGATAAAATGAGAGGGAAAATTTTTGGGTACAACAGCTGCCCCTGTTCAATCTTCTTTAACCTGAAGAGTGAGATTGGTGAGTTTGCCTTTCGTGACTCAAAGGTAAGAGATGATTGGACATTAGAGTTCCCGTAAATTTGCACTCATCAAAATATAGTTGAGGGAATGGGCATAAAGATGCCATTTGGAAGTGTGAATCTTGTTGGAGATGGGCTTAAAGATGCCATCCAAGACTGTTTGTTGAAAATCAGGAGAATGAACATCAGAACGATATCCATGTCTAGAACGTATCTGAGTTGTATCTGGAGACTGAATCTGAATTCTGAGTCTTGTATTTGAAACTTGTATTTGAATAAGAAATAGAATAGCATCCATGTATGGAGCATCTCTGAGCTGGGGGCCTGAAATCTTTGAATAAGCAATAGAATAGCATCCGTGTCTGGAACATCTATAAACTGTTTTCTGAGATTTGAATCTGAATAAGCAATAGAAAAGCATCCGTGTCTGGAGCATCCCTAAGCTGTTTTCTGATATTTGAATCTGAATAAGCAATAGAATTGCATCTGTGTTTGGAGCATCCCTATGCTGTTTTATGAACTCTAAATTTGAATAAGTAATAGAATTTCATCCGTGTTTGGAGCATCCCTATGCTGTTTTCTAGGCTTTACATCTGAATAAGAAATAGAATTGCATCCGTGTCTGGAGCGTCTCTAAGCTGTTTTCTAAGCTTTACATCTGAATAAGCAATAGAATTGCATCCGTGTCTGGAGCGTCTCTAAGCTGTTTTCTGAACTTTGAATATGAATAAGCAATAGAATTGCATCCGTAACTGGACCATCCCTATGTTGTTTTCATGAATTCTGCATTTGTAGCGTGTTAATCTTATCCTGAAAAGGGTAAAATGTTAGCTGAAACACAAAGTTATGTTGTTTGAAATGTATGATGCAATATATGTGTTTTATCAATGTTTATGATATATGAATGTAATGTATGCTCATGTAAGCTGATTAGCTGTCTTGCTGAGGAAAATAAATCCATGACCGCTGGAGATAATAAAATCTTTGACTGCTGCTGGGGAAAATAAATCCATGACCGCTGCTGGAGATTCAAAACCTTTGATTGCTGAGGAAGAGAAATCCTTGGACCACTGTTGGGGATAGAAAATCCTTGGCAACTCGCGGGGATTATCAAAAACTTTTGACAACTTCTGTGGGGATGTGATAATCCTGATGACTTTCCTGGGGATATAGGGATCCTTCAAGTCTTTGGAGTATGATAAACATTATGTTGTGAGAATAAATGTCAAGTGTTGTTTGAGAAACCTGCTTGGGGATTCTGAGAACCTTGATGACTATGGCTGGGGATTACACAAAAAGGGATCCTTACTCGGCTGGGGAATAGGGAAACTCTAGTGATCTCTACCGGGGGTCGAATAAAGGAAAACCTTGATCTGTTGGAGAATAAGGAAGGCTCTGATGGCTTCTGCGGAGAACCGAGAATGAGAATCTTCAATCTTCTAGGGGAATTTGAATCCTTGGATACTTCATGCTGAGAAGTTAAGAATGAGAATCTTTGATCTGCAGGGGGTTAAAAATTATGATAAATTCAAGCTGGGGAGTAGTGAAGACTTCGGCAAATTCATTGGGGAATCAAAAATGAGAATCTTCATTCTGTTGGGGGAGTAAAAAAATATGTGGGAAATAACTATACTGCTGGAGAGTAAGCTATTCTACTGGAGGGCAAGTTCAGGACTCTGGGGAAAAGCATATTCCTGTTTGGAAAAAGTTCAGGAGCTTGGGTTGTATGCAAATCTACTGGGGAATCACCCTAGGTTGGGGATAAAAGTTAACTGTTATCTGGTTGATTCTCAGACTTTAAGACAACTTGCTGGGGAATCTGGAGAAACTGGATGGTTTTTGCTGTAGATTGATAGTTGGAAATTTAACTCCGTTGGGGAAGAAAGTTTCATCTCTGCCGAGGGTCTGTAGTTCAAGGTTTTGCTCCGTCGGGGATTGGGAGTTTGAAAACTTAGCTCTGGTGGGGATTTTGAAATTTAACTCCGCTGGGGATGTGTATTTCAGGGTTTTAGCTCCGTTAGGGACCTAGATGATGTACTGCAGGGGATTTCTCTTGGAATAGCCTAAAGACATTTTCCTATCCTTTCAACCTATCAGTAATCGTTCTTTCACATTTCGTTTATTTGTAAATAGTGATTATATTTAAATGCATATGCTCATTTAATAAATTATTGGACGTTTTCAAATAAAACACAAGTGTAAAGAAAAGGAAAAGGCAAATAATTTTCTGCACTTTGAAGTATCTTTGTATTGACTTTGTGTAAGTATTTTGTACAAAGGAGACAGACATCCTAGTAAGAGAATGTTGTCATAAAAAATGAGAAAAAATTATACAAAGAAAGATGGCTATGTGTAAAAATTCCATGGGGTTCCCATTCTGCTATAGCCTTTGTAATTCTGGATATCTTGTCCATTCGGTTCTTTGTCCGACGATGATTAGATTAATCAGAAGCCCGGAGCTTGTCTGTGAAGAGATTGTCCTTAAAGTGATCCGACGAGACATAATCATACACTTTAATTCCCTAACTTTTGCCTCGACCTCCCTTTCGGGTTTTCAGTCCACCGGGAAACCCTTTTTTTCCCAAGTCGCCCTTTCGGGTTTTCAACTTGCCGGGTGTACAGATTTTTTTTGTTTAACCCTAATTTTTGCCTGAACCGCCCTTTCAGGTTTTCGGTTCACCGGGATGCCCATTTTTACCCAAGTCGCCCTTTCGGGTTTTTAACGTGTCGGGTCGTTTATGGGTAGTATCTTTTGACTATGTCTGTGTTCGTAGGGTGCGGCAGGTCGTCGCCATCCATGGTGGTCAGGATCATTTCCCCACCAGAAAAGATGTTTTTGATCATAAATGGTCCTTCGTAAGTAGGAGTCCATTTGCCTCTGGGATCACTTTGCGGCAAGATGATCCGCTTGATTACAAGATCCTCGACTTGATATACTTGTCGTCCGACTTTCTTGTTGAAAGCCTTGATCATTCGTTTTTGATACGTCTGACCATGACAAACAGCAGTAAATTGCTTTTCGTCGATCAAGTTAAGTTGATCAAGCCGGGTCTGAATCCAATCGTCTTCACTCAAACCAGCATCCTTCATGATTCTCAAGGAGGAAATCTGAACCTCGATAGGTAAAATAGCTTCCATTCCGTATACCAAAGAATAGGGTGTTTCCCCAGTTGATGTACGTGCCATGGTACGGTACCCTTGTAGAGAAAACGGTAACATCTCATGCCAGTCCTTGTAAGTGACTGTCATCTTTTGAATGATCTTCTTGATATTTTTGTTCGCAGCTTCGACAACACTGTTCATCTTTGGCCGATAGGGAGATGAATTATGATGTTGAATCTGGAACTGCTCGCACAAAGCGGTGATCATAGTATTGTTCAGGTTTGTACCGTTGTCGACGATGATCCTATCTGGGATGCCGTACCGGAAAATAAGTTTCTGCTTGATGAAGCAGGAAACAACATTCTTTGTGATGGTTGCGAAGGAAGCAGCTTCGACCCACTTGGTAAAGTAATCAATGGCCACCAGGATGAAACGGTGTCCATTAGATTCTGTAGGCTTGATCTCTCCAATCATGTCGATTCCCCACATCGCGAATGGCCAAGGAACTGTTAAGACATTGAGAGGCACTGGAGGTATATGTACCTTGTCAGTGTAGATTTGGCATTTGTGACAAATACGGGAATGTTGATGGCAATCAGCTTCCATGGTAGACCAGTAGTAGCCTGCCCATAGAATCTTCTTAGCCATCGTATGAGCGCTTGAGTGGGTGCCGAAGGTACCATTGTGCAGTTCAGCCATAATCTGTTCAGCTTCAACCTTGTCCACACAACGGAGCAGAATGAAATCATGATTGCGCTTGTATAGGATACCATTGCTCAAGAAGAACTTAGCTGAGAATCTCCTTAAGAACTTTTTGTCGTTGATTGAAGCTCCTTCAGGATATTCTTGTGCTTCGAGATACCTTTTGACTTTGTGAAACCAAGGTCGGTGCAATACTTCTTCGGTATTAATCTCGTGACAATGTGCAAGTTCGTCCATCCGTTCAATGGTGATTTGGGGAGCCTTATTATCCCAATTAAGTTTAAACATGGATGACATTGTAGCTAGCGCATCTGCTAGCTGATTCTCTTCTCGCGGGAAGTGCTCGAAGGTGATCTGCTCGAAATGTGGTAACAATGTCATAACATGTTCTTTGTAAGGGATGAGGTTTGGATGTTTAGTATCCCACTCTCCTTTGATTTGACTGATAACCAAAGCTGAGTCCCCAAATACAATCAAAGATTTGATTCCCAAGTCAATAGCAGCCTTGAGACCAAAGATACAAGCTTCATACTCGGCCATGTTGTTGGTACAACTGAAGCAGAGTCTGGAAGTAAATGGTGTATGGCAACCTTGTGGAGAGATAAGTACCGCGTCGATACCGTTTCCCAGTGCATTAGAGGCACCATCAAAGTACAGGGTCCATCAGGATCCTTGTTCAGGTCTGTCATACGGTCTGTTCTCTTCAATGTTGTCCAATGTCATGATATCCTCGTCGGGGAAGTCAAACCTCATGGATTGGTAATCTTTGACAGCCTGATGGGCCAGATGATCGGCCAACACACTCCCCTTTATATCTTTTTGGGTCGTGTACTGCATCTCATATTCCGTGAGGATCATCTGCCATCTAGCGATTCTTCCAGATAGAGCAGGTTTCTCGAAGATGTACTTAATCAGATCCATCTTAGAGATCAACAAAGTGGTATGAGTCAACATATACTGCCTTAGCCGGCGAGAAGCCCATACCAAAGCGCAACAAGTTTTCTCGAGCAGTGAGTATCAGGTCTCACAGTCGGTAAATTTTTGCTAAGGTAATAAATGGCATGCTCTTTTCGGCCAGACTCGTCATGTTGGCCCAATACGCACCCCATTGAATTCTCCAAAACAGTCAGATACATGATTAGAGGTCTTCCTTCGACGGGAGGCATCAAGATAGGAGGTTCCAACAAATATTCCTTGATTTTATTGAAAGCAACTTGACAGTCATCATTCCATTTAACCACCTGATGTTTCTTCAACAACTTGAAGATTGGTTCACAGGTAGATGTTAGGTGAGAAATGAACCTTGCGATGTAGTTTAGGCGTCCTAAAAAACCTCTGATCTCCTTCTCAGTGCGAGGGGCAGGCATTTCTTGTATAGCTTTGACTTTGGCAGGATCAACCTCGATGCCTTTGTTGCTGACTATGAAACCCAAGAGTTTACCGGACCTGACTCCGAAAGTGCACTTGTTAGGGTTCAGTCTGAGCTTGTACTCCTTCAACCTGACAAACAGCTTTTGCAGATGGTCGAGGTGTTCTTCTTCCGTTTGTGAATGGGCTATCATGTCGTCTACGTATACCTCTATCTCATGATGTATCATATCATGAAATAAAGCTACCATGGTGCACTGATAGGTTGCCCCGGCATTCTTCAGAACGAATGGCATCACTTTATAACAGAACGTACCCCACTATGTAACAAAGGTAGTTTTCTCCATGTCTTCAGGGGCCATTTTAATCTAGTTGTACCCTGAAAATCCATCCATGAAAGAAAATACCTTATGCCGAGCTGTATTGTAGACCAAGATGTCAATGTGCAGAAGTGGAAAGTCGTCTTTAGGGCTAGCCCTGTTTAAGTCTCTGTAATCCACGCACATTTTGACTTTGTCGCCCTTCTTAGGCACAGGCACAATGTTAGCAACCCATTGTGGATAGTAAGTAACAACAAGAAATCCAGCGTTAAACTGCTTCATCACTTCAACTTTGATCTTTTCATACATGTCAGGCCTCATGCGGCGAACCTTCTATTTGATTGGTGGACAGTCTTCTCTTGTAGGGAGACGGTGAAGCACAATATCTGTATCAAGTCCCGACATGTCTTCCTAGGACCAGGCGAAGATCTCAACATATTCATTCAACAGCTGAACTAATCGCTCTTTGACACTTGGCTCTAGGTTGGCACCCACTCTAACTTCTTTTCTGTCTTCCTCTGTTCCCAAGTTGATTGTCTCTAACAACTCCTCGTGATGTAGAATAGCCCTTTCTTCCTGTTGTAGTAGTCTAGCCAATTCTCCAGGCACTTCACAGTCTTCATCACCTTCGTACTCGGCATGGTAGACCAGATCTTCAGAATCACTAAAGGTCATAGCAGAATTGTCACCCATGGAATCCGAAATGGATGGGTACCTGCATTGGTGAGTGTGGGTGTGTGTAAGGGATAACCACCTTTAAACAAATAAAATGTAAAAAGAAGGAAAATAAACACAAAAGTTTATATATGAAAACATCCATGATTCATTAAAATGGCATATGAAGATGAAAAATCAAACCCTTACAATAGAACCTATGTACCTCGGGTAAGGCACAAGGCTAAAAGTGTACGAATTGTTAAAAAATTATTACAAACCAACATAAATGTTTAAAAGATAAATTACTGATTGATGAAAGTAATGGGAATAAAATCCTTTGCCTCTCAATTGCTTAATCCTCCTTCAATGGTAGGGAAAATCCAGTCTTCCAGATTGCTATCCTCTTCACCATCCTCCAAAGCATTGACTCCATGATGGGTGATCTTCACTGGTGGCCCTCCAGTCCGGGAGCGGCGCACAGCCTTTTGAGCAGAAGCAGTGAAACCCAAGCCGAATTTATCAGATTTAAAGGGAAAGTCTGGAAGTTACCCCCAGATTGTGCTTCCTCCTTCTTCAATCACAACCTTTGCATCTTTGAGTGACGACATCTGAGGCGGAGGTCGGGTAATCATGGGTATAGAAGGCACTTCCGCAATCTCCTCAGAAACTTCCTCGAAATGCTGAAAGGGGGTTTCTATGAATTCACCATCCAATTCCACATAGCGGAAATAATTAAGATGGCTTATCATATATTCCTCTTCGCCGAGAACAGTCACAATTTCCCCCTGAACAGGGTACTTGAGCTTCTGATGCAGAGTTGAAGTAACGGCTCCAGCATGATAAATCCAGGGTCTTCCCAACAAGCAAGAATAGGAGGGGCGGATGTCCATGACATAAAATGTAGAGTTGAAAGTTTCAATTCCAACTTTAATTGGGATGTCCACCTCCCCGTGGACCATCCGTTTCGAACCATCAAAGGCTCTGACAATGATGTTGCTGGGCTTCAAAGTTAGACCTCCACAAACTAGCCTATCCAATGCCTTCTTTGGTAAGACATTCAACAATGAACCAGTGTCTACCAGAACATGTGCCAGAATAGTCCCTCTACATTCCATCGAGACATGCAGAGCGTCATTATGTTTTCTTCCTTTGACTGTTAGGTCAGCGTCGGAGAACCCTAGACCATTGTCTGCTGTTAGGCTAGCTACACATTCCT
The DNA here is from genome assembly GCA_948472305.1 of Vicia faba. Classification (NCBI taxonomy): domain Eukaryota; kingdom Viridiplantae; phylum Streptophyta; class Magnoliopsida; order Fabales; family Fabaceae; genus Vicia; species Vicia faba. The sequence continues at coordinate 634,645,517 of OX451736.1, read as the reverse complement.
GGAACTGGTCCACGGAGGTTTCCTGGGGAACATGGGCCGTCTTCGAGAATTTGATCAAAGCTTTGGCATGAGCTTCTGAACAAAGCAACAGTGCCAACATAGAGATTTTTGAGGGGGTTTGCCCCAGTTGCTCCACAACATTATAATCGCTTTTCTTAATTATTTTCAAAATCTCTTCCATTTCCTTTTAAGTGGTCTCAGGGATAACCAAAGGATGAGCCCTTGTCCTGACGGGCGCTTCTTGGATCCCCTTCCCTTTATCAGCAGCAACAGCAGAGGGTACAACCACGAGAGTTACAACTTCTTCAATAATTGGAGTTCTTACAGATATGTTGACCGGCACAAGGGTAACCTTAGGAGCAATTGAGGGTCCGAAGATTGCCCTTGGAGGAGAAATCCCCGGAGAGAAAAATCCTTCCGCTGCGGGTGATTTTACTTGGTCTGGCAATATATCCAATGTGAGAAGTCTCTTCATCAGAACTTTCTTCATTTGATTCAATCTGCTTAATACCGTGGTAGAAGATCTCTCCTCCGTAGTTCCACGATATTGATTTGTTAGACTTGTATGGGATAGGCCCCGGCATAGTTATCTTCAGAGGTGTAATCTTCAGATCAGATGTAATCTTAACAGGTCTTTTGGAGACCTTGGAAAGATTGGTGGATATGGTGATTATAGCAACATCGTTGACAGGAGTCGGAGTAACAGGAGTATTTTCAAAAAGGATTTCTTGATTATACATTAGGCCTTGGATGCCTAACTTCAACAACGGACAGTCGGTTGGTAAGGATAAACAAAGGCAGCAATCTTTTTCACATCCTGGGAAAATCCCAGCCTTTAACAGATTCAACTTGATTATCGGTAACAGAGTCATCAAATCATCAACAGTAGCAACATACAGATCCTTTTCCATAGCATGGACATTGTGACCATATTTTGGCATTGGAGCAGATATCACATTCGACTTTTCGGGGGCGTCGAATTCCACTTCTTTAGCGTCTATTAAATCCTGGATTTTATTCCCGAGGGCCCAACAATTGTTGGTGTCGTGCCCCAGGCTGTCTGAATGATAAGCACACTTAGCATTGGGATGGTAGTATGGTGAAGTTGTATTCGGATTCTTCGGCGCCTCTCTCAAACTGGCAAGGTTTAGGTTTAAGAGATGGGGTAGAACCTGAGCGGGAGTCATGTTTATCCGGGTATATTGCCGTGCAGGCCTTTCCACCCTTGCTTGGTTGGTTATGGGTTGATTGTTTCTAGGCTGATCAGCTGTAGACTTCTGAATCATTACAGCCCCCACCGCTGGCCGGCGCTCAACTCTTCCTTGACCTCTCTGGGAGTAGACAGTTGAGACTTCTTTCTTTGCTGGAAAAGTCTTTTTGATGGCAGCGGAAGCAAATGCATCTTTTTGAATTTTTCCGCTCTTAATGTCGGCTTCAACTCTTTCACCAGTCAGAATTAACTCGGTGAATCCCACAGACGAACTTCCAATCAAGTGATTAAAGAATCGACCTGAAAGGGTCCCCTAAAACATATCCACAAGCTCTCTCTCAGACAACAGTGGTTGCACCCTTCCAGCCAAGTCTATCCATTTCTGGGCATACTCCTTAAAGCCTTCATTAGAGACCATGCCCATACTCTGTAATTGAGTACTGGTTAGTCCTAAGTCCGCATAATATTGATACTATCTGTAAAATGCAGCAGCCAAATCCTCCCAATTGTGCACATCAGACCTCTCTAGCTGGTAAAACCAATCCAACTGCGTCCCCGAAAGACCGTCCTGGAAGAAATGAACCCACAGGTCCTTGTCAGAAGAATGAGGTTGAATTTTTATGACGTAAGATCGCAGATGCATCTTTGGACAGGACAAACCATCGTATTTAGCAAAAAGAGGCACTTTAAACTTGGGGTGAATGACAATCCCAGAAACCAACCCTAACTCTTTGAAATCCAGCCCAGACACTCTTTGCACCTCCATGGCAGCCATACGCTCTTCCAGATTCGTGTACTTGTCATCTGCAGGAGGATACTGCTGTTCAGAATAGTCTTCATCCTCTTCTTCTTCTTCTTCTTCCTCAGACTCAGATGGCACTGCAACTCCCTTTCCTTTTCCTACCCCTTCATCAGATGTTGAGGGGAAATCCAAGACCCTTCTAGTTTGACCTTCAAATCTTCTACCCAAAGTAGCTACACCAACCCTCTTCTTTTTATTTTTCTCCTTTTCCTTTTCCAGTAGTCTTTTGAGATCCTCCTTACCCTTTGCCAAGGTCATGAGTAGCTGTTGGAATTGTGAATTATGTGGCTGTAAGTCTTTGAACGTCTGCTCTATATCCATCTTGCTGAAATAAACAGCAGAGAGATAAGGAAACCTGGTGTGAAGACCTGTTTATGCATATGATGAATGATATGTATTCATGTAATGCATTCAAGGATTCAGAAATTCAAATTTGTTGTAAACAAAAAGAACACACATCATATTAATAAGATAAAATTTGTTAGTACATAAATGCCCCATGGGCAAAATAATACAAAATTCTAATGTAAAAAGACGTTGCACATCCTTTTTGGTGCAATGTAGGTGTTGAGAGTCTTCTCTTCGTGAAGTTGACGAGTAAGTTCCAAAACCTTCTTCTCACTAGCGTAGAATTGGGCTTCAAAAGTATCGCGTTCTCCCTTGAGCTATATCCAACTCCTTTGCAAATCTTCTAGTGATGTTGGCATGTCAGGATGTAGGAGGGTGTATGGAACCTCTCCTTCCATAACAGGCTCTTTGATCACAGGAAGAATGTGGGGGTAAGGCATCATAAGACTTTGGGCGCGGGTTCGTACCTACTTGAGGTAAGGCTCAAGGGGGATGGAATTCTTGTGTCCCAAGGTCTTACTATCCACTTTGTTGGGCATCCTCCAAGATCGGATAAACCTTTATCGAAGTCCTTGATCGTCGTTGTCGAAGTCAAAAACCAAGTCTGGAATCAGCATGTCATGAGGGCCATCCCTTCAGGCATACCCAAACTGTCTCAGAGCCAAGCATGGGTTCGATGTGATGCCTCCCCTAATGCCAAGTAAAGGGACATTAGGTAATTCCCCACAATGATCAATGATGATAACATTTTCTCTTGACCGAGAACACCAATGAACATATGAATGTGTAAGAGTCATCAATCATTGTAACCACCTCAAGCCTTGCTCATTCTTCAAGACTGATTGGGGAAGGTGAGAAATAAACCACCTTGCTAGAAGAGGAGTACAACACATGAGAACACCTCTTTTCCTCATTGTTCGTGTGTGAAATGAGTTAAGGATATCCCCAAGTAATGTAGGAACCGGGTTGTGAGCCATGAAGATTTTGACAGCATTGACATCTATAAGCTGGTCAGGGTTTGGGAACAAGACCAACCCATAGATGAGAAGAGCCACAATTTCCTCAAAAGCCTGTAGGTCCAATGAATTCCCGCATTCTTGAGCTTTCTCATACAAAAACTTTTCCAAGAAACCCTTGACACCACATTTGGTTTCCCAATGACCTTTGACATCAGATGGTTGCAAGTGTAGGGCTTGAGCAACATCTTCAGGCTTTGGATCTCTTTCCGTACCGTTGTAGGGTAGTTGATGGAGAATAGGAATCCTCAAGAGTTGAGAAAATTCCTCCAAAGTAGGCACTAACTGGTAATCAGGAAATGTGAAACAGTGGTGTAGGGGGTCAAAGAACTGGAAGAGAACTTTCACCATGTCTTCCTTAGTGTTGGTGTTAAATAAGTTGAGAAGACGACCATGTCTTTCAGTGAATGGAGAATTCTCTGGAATCTTGGAAGCAAACTCCTTGAGTTGAGGAGGGATTATCACAAGGTTGACCTGAATAGTTTTCCGGCGGAGTAAATCCATAACCTACAAAACAGGAACAAAGATGAAGATCCAAACCCTTGAAATGGTTAGTGGATGCACATGATGTTTCATGATGCTCATGATGTTTATGCACAAGTATATGTACAAACAAGTCACACAAGTTCCTAGTTTAAGGCTTGCATGGGGTTTCATAGGTAAGTACCCTCTTGAAGTTTAGTTGGCTCAACCTGTCCTATAAATAGTAACCGGGTTCTAAGGAGCTCAATATCACTGGATTATTTTCTATGTTCATTGTTTCAGTTTAACCACTTTACCGGCGACCTAAATATTCCAAGAAAACAACCCTCAATGAGTGTAGTATCAAGTATCTACCAACTTCGGACTGCACCAAAGCCGGTCATCTCACTACCCCTAAAAAGGCCAAGATGGTCAAGTAAAGGTTCTAAAAGTCTATTAGTGCTTCATGACATCACTCAGTGGCCCCGTATTCTCTTTGATTAACTCAAAGGCTACCGGTACCCACAAGTATGTCGCACTAATATAGCTATTGCTTCAACCATGTCGGTATACCCTGCACAATTTCCACAACGTATTGCTATTTACCTGTTAATGTTTCCCAAATCCGGGTAGAGGATTTCAAACCCAAAAAATAGAACCAAATGTAAAGCAATCAAAGCAAACAAGATAAGCATGTAAAGGTGATCTAAACCCTAAGGTAACCCCACTTTTAGAATATTCCCCAACAGAGTCACCAATTCTGTGATACGGTGGGAGAACTGACTTGAGGTTTTATGTTTGTGTTTGCAAATGTTTCAGTTTAGCAAGAGTCATCACCGACTTTTTATTTTATCCAAAGGAAAGGTCAAAAAGCACAGGAAATACCTTTGAGATGTTTTCATGGGTTTGGGGGGTAGATTATGAAAAGAGAAGGTGTTAGAACCCTTTTCATCCATGGTTTTCCATGGGCTCTTAGTTATTTGTTTAGATCACTTGCTTTTTCTTTTCAATTGTTTGAAATGGTGCTTTGTGGGTGGTTTTGAAAATATTTTGAAAAGAGGCCTTGTCTAGGCAACCTTTGTAACAATTCTTGTTTGAATGTTTTACAAAGGTGTTTGTCTTTTGAAAAAATGTTTCAATGTTTGAAAGTTTGTTTCGGAAAATGTTTTGAAATTGTGTTGTGATGTGTTTTTGAAAATAGCAAGGATGTTTGCACGTTTGATCAAGTAACTAGGAGCATCTACCTACCTACTCAAAGATCTTTCCTAAACATTTTTAACCCTTTGATATTGTTGTTTTACCATTGTATTTGGTAAACAACCTTGTGTTTGGATGTTAAACGGGACGGACGTGGGTCATCGTATGGCCATGATAACAATGTTGCCAAGTATCTTAGCAAGTTTTTTGAGGGACTAGATCATTTTGTTTAGGCAACCAAGATAGCGTCATCGAGGGACTATGATCTTTTGTTTTGATTTTGTTTTGCCAAGACACCTAACATGTATACCATGGCCATTTTAAAGGCAATAGGTGGATGAAACCCTAGGGGTGCTTGTGTGCATTGTGTTGTCATTTTCATGCATTTTTGTCTTGTATTAGTCAAGCTATTTGTTTGATTTTGGTCTTGCATACAAACCCTAATCTTTCTATCATGGTATATTTGAAAGCAATAAATGCGTAAAAGTAAATCTACAACTATTACAACATTAATTATGGGGAAGGGGATATAAATTTGGATAGGGGGATATTTGCAAGAAATAAAAGCCCTAAAATTATTATTACAACCAAATTGAATTAAATGTGCAAATAAATAAATAGATAATATTTAAATATGCAAATAAATATAAATATGCAAAATGTTTTTGTATTTATTTTTATGTATGTAAAAATAAACTATTTAATGTATCAAAAACAAGAAAATAAAAATGATTATTTTTATTAAGGGGTGGAAACCCTAATTTGTTTTAAGAAAATATATATATTATGCATTATTTATTTATGTACAATAAAATAAATAAAATATATACAAATGTTAAAAAATAAAAATAATGTGAGAAAATATTATTTAAGTGTATAAGTAATAAATATAAAAATATATGAAATTTTTTGTATTATTTATAAGTTTTTATTTAAGAAAATAAAAGTATATTATTTAAGGAACTATTTTTATGCTAGAAAAAATAATAAAAATAATAAAATAAAATATGAAAATTTAAGCAAATATTTTTGGTAATTTTTAATGTTTAGAAAAATAAAATAAAGTCAAAAACTTAAAAAGAAATAACAAAATATGAAAAAAATAAACAAATGGGCTGAGGGGGTGCAGAAAGCACAATAGGGGGTGCAAATAGCAAGGCCAAGTCAGGCCCAACCCATTCCATCTTCATCCCTGTCCTCCAGAATGCGCGTGCCATGGCTCTTACACACGAATCCTGTTCTCTCCTGTTCCTGCATTAAATCAAAAACTCACAACATAAAAGTCATAACATTTTCAAACACGATTCCAACCATGTAAAGAACTTAATCTAACTCTCAAAGACCAGAGAGAATTTCTCTGGCCCTAATTTCTAACCTAGCTTTTTTCAGAAAGTTCATCATTCAAATTCTCCCAGCTCAGTTAACTTAAATGAATTCTATGCATATGTACAGCTCAAGGGCAATGAGTACTACATTTTTTATTCACAAACCTAAGCCTAATGATTCCTAAATAGAGAGATAGAACTTTGAACTTTACCTATTTCAGTCAAGCTCGAGTATGGCAATGTAGGGGTTTTCAGTGAGGTCTGAGATGCTTGTGATCTTGCTTGAAGTTCCTTTGAGCTTTCCCAATGCCTAGCTAGCTTTGAACTTGCCCGAATAAGCTTGTAGAAGTCAACCTGCACAGTCAGAATTCAAAAATGGCGAAGTGGGTAAATGGAGTTACAGTCACTTGGGAATGGTTGGGATAGTTTAAGTAGGTTGTATGGAGTGTGTTGGAAGAGTTTTGGGGCAAAACGCACGAGGCAACTGGAAGATGGAAGTGAAACTGCAGAACTTTCCCTGTTTTGCAAGAAAATGTGATTTTGGTGTTTTGAAAGGCTTGAGAAATGGTTAGCTCGTGCTTCTGACTTAGTGTGATATGCAAAACTTGGTTCAAATGTTTACAAAGCTTGGTTATATCAGATTGCAAAGTTGTTGACCTTTTGCAAGGTTTCTTGGTTTTGAAGAAAAAGTGAGGAGTGACCATGTTATGGCCTGTACAGGCCTCCTTCTTAGATGCACAAAGTTGTTGTACTTTGCCCTAAGTTTGTGGAGTTGGTTTGCTGCAAAGGGATGGGTTCAAGGCTCAAGGGAAACAAAAATGTATAAAGTGAACTTTATCAAAATGGCATTGTTAACTTTTTGCCATTTTTAGATTAATCCTTTGTATAATCTTCCATTGATCAGAACAATGCCTTAATACATTGTGTTTGCATTAAATTTTTGAGTGTGGAAGGGTTTAAGGACCTGTAAACAAGTACAAGAAAGGTTGGACAGAAATTGCAACTTGTATCAACATGAAAAATGCCATGGACCAAAGTGATATTTTGCCAAATTCAAACCTTCGATTCTCCCTAACCACAAATGATTTTGGAGAGTTCTTGGACATTTTGGAAAGCTTGTAGCATGATCTACAATTCATCTTTGAAATTCAGTTTTAGATTCCAAGTGGAACTATGTGAAAAATTGCCATGAAGATAGGTCAAAATCCTGCCTTAACTAGGGCAAAATTTCACTAAGTTAAAAGTTTCATGGACCCTTATTCCAAAAATCATAACTTGAGATCCAAGCATCTTTTGAGAAAACTTTGTGAATAAAAGTTGTATATTTTGTGGATGACTACAACTTTCATGTTGAAAGTTTTGTTTGAATCCAATTGCATCATGGTGAAAATGTTGGGCAAAGTTGGGAAAAATTAAGAAAATTTCTAAGTTATGAGATTTTTCAATCTTAAACCCTAATTTCCAAAATTAGGTTTTTTGATGAAAAAGTTTCATGTTTTGACACATATTGATGAAAAATGACCCTTGCCACTTGATTTTGACCAAAAAGTTAAAGTTTGACTTTTTAGTGTACAATTGATTTTTGATCAGTTGATTGGAAAATTCATCTGTCAATTCAATACTTTTGAGATCTTTTGAACCTTGTGATTAAGTCAAGATGATGCCATTGAGTCCTTGAATCCATACTTGAACCAAATTTTCCATTGGCTAGGTTAAAAATCAGAAATTGCCCTTATGTAGTCAAAACCCTAAAAATGATCATTTTGCCCTTTTGAAGATCTTGATCAAATTTCTTGAGGAATTATGGTCCAAACTTGATCAAATGGTTCATATGAGTCTATAATGTTGATGTGGATAAAAAATTATGAGGTTTGACTGTAAATTGGCCACAATTGACTTTTTCCCCAATACAACTGATTTCTAGGTCAACTGTTTAATTGACTGGGCAAAAATTTGATTCAAGGCTTGAAACTTGGTATGAGAAATCTTATAAGTCCAACATGAAGTATGAAAGTCATATTTAGCATTGAAAGTCCAAAAGTCCCTGTGCAAACTCAAACCTTAATTTTAGTTCAACAGTGCAAGGAGATGTCTTGAGCAGAGCAAACCCTAGCTTGGTCTTGAGTTCAAAGAGTCTTGTGGGGAAAATCTTGATAAAATGAGAGGGAAAATTTTGGGGTACAATAGCCACCACATTTTATTTTCCTGGATGATAATTCAAACTGAAATCATAATCTTTTAATAACTCAAACCATCTTCGTTGTCTCATATTCAATTCCTTCTGATAAATAAATACTTTAAACTCTTATAGTCGCTAAATACTTTTAACACTACATTAATAATGACCGCTGCCCAGCAAACCCAACACCCACCATTTGTTCCTTATGATCATTCCTTACCACCATTTTCAACCTCCAAAAATTCATCCTTTCCCTTTGTCACAACGGGTTTTTCACCTACCCAACATTTCACTATTCCATTTCCCCAACAAATTCCATACAACCAAATGTCTCAAATTCCCTTATTACCACCTTTTCATACCCCTAAGTTTGAACTTGTAATGTTTGATGGCTCAAACCTATTAGAGTGGTTATTCCAAGTTGAATAGTTTTTTTAATTTTACTAATTACCCCCTGAGAATAGATTGTCCATAATGTTTTTCTACATGAAAGGAGATGCATTATGTTGGTTTAAATGGATGCATCAAAATCAACAATTGTTAGTTTGGGCTTCTTTTACTAGATATTTGGAATTACATTTTGGCCATTCCACATATTCCAATCACCAAGCAGAATTGTTTAAATTAAAACAGTCTGGTTCAGTTATGGAGTATCAAGCTATCTGTGAAAAATTTGGAAATCAAGTTGTGGGTTTAACTCATGAAGCTATCTTAAATTGTTTTCTTTCTAGTCTGGATCTTGATATTCAAAATGAATTTTCTATTCATAAACCTATTTCCATCTCTCAAGCTATTGGACTAGCTAAGCTTATTGAACAAAAAATCAAAGACACCAAACCTAAGTTTCAATAAGATTTTTCCACCCCTTTCACATGTCCTACACCACCCACACAAACAACAAGACCATCTACAACAACCTCAAAACCTTTTACACCATCCCATACACGTAAACTACCTATTCGACGCCTCTTAGATGTTCAACTTCAAGAGCGTCGCTCCCAAGGATTATGTTTTAACTGTGATGAGAAATTTATTCCTGACCATAAATGTTCATCCGAAAAATTTATCTTATTATTGGTTGATGATGAGGACACACACATCCAAGACACACACAGACCTACTAATTAGAATGTTCAGCCTAATGAACTTGATTAAACTTACTTTTAACTATCTCCTCAAGCTGCTAATGGACATTTTTCTCCTAAGACTCTCAAATTCAACGAGTTAATCAGTGGTTTAATAGTTAAGGTCTTGATTGATACTAGCAGTACTCATAATATCTTACAGCCCTGCATAGCCCAAAATCTCAAGCTTACAATTACAAAAATCCCCAATTTTTTGGTCATGGTGGGTAATGATCCTCAATTACTATGTTTTGGGCTTTGCCCTCAAGTCCCAATCACCTTAGAAAACAATATGTTTACCATTCCTTTTCACTTAATTCCTATTGAAGGAGCTGATGTGGTCCTTGGGATGGAATGGTTGAGAACTCTTGGCTCTCTCATGGATGATTTCTCCATTCTAAAAATTTCTTTCACCCATAACAACAACGACATCACTATCACCGACAATCCTAAATCACTTCCCTCGCCTTCTTCCTACAATAACTTTTTCCACCTGCTACACACTTTCAATTGCTTCTATTCATCTGCTACTTTACCAACCCACCACAAAACATGAAACATGCCCCCAACTCACCACCACCAATATTCTTAAAACCCTACCACCTTCCATTCCCAAAAGAATATCCACCATTATTCAATCCTTCACATCAATCTCTCAACAACCCCAAGGCTTAACCCCACCAGACCACATGATCACCACATTCCCATTCAACCTAATATTGCACCTGTTAATGTAAAACCTTATAGATACCGTCATTTAAAAAAAGAAGCCATGACAACCATAATTCACAATATGTTCCACGAGGGTATCATCAAACCCAACAACAACCACTACTCTTACCCAGTCCTTTTGGTGCTAAAAAAAGACGACACTTGGTGTTTTTGCATTGATTATTAAGCACTCAATGTTGTCACAATTCGCGACCGTTTCCCCATCCCTACCATAGATGATATATTTGATGAGTTGGATTCAAGAACTATGTTTTCTAAGAATGATCTTCGATCTGGATATCACCAAATTAGGATAACATCGGAGGATACTCACAAAACTGCATACAAAATGTTTGACAGACACTATGAGTTTTTGGTTATGCCTTTTGGCCTAATTAGCACTCATAGTTCTTTTTAATCATCCATTAATGATTTACTTTGCCCTTACTTGAGACGATATGTTTTAGTTTTTTTAATGACATTGTAATCTATAACTCTTCTATTTCTGATCATGCTCATCATTTACAGTTGATTTTAGAGTTACTTTTATCTAATCACTTTTATGCCAAATTATCAAATGTGTTTTTACTGTCCTTTAAATTGATTACCTATGTCACATTATTTCAAGTGAAGGTGTAACCCTAGATCCTACAAAGATTCAAGCTATACTAGACTGGCAGAGGCCTCGTTCTCTCATGACACTCAAGGGGTTTTTAGTCCCCGCCAGCGTTTATCGATGTTTTGTTCATCATTACGCCTCTCTCGCTGCTCCACTCACCAATTTGTTATGTTCCACTAATTTACATTGGAGTACAATAGCTGAAACAAATTTTATAACATCAAAAAAGAAAAGTGAGAGAAAATCATGTCTTGTGGCTCCCAGATTTCTCCCAGACCTTTGTGCTTGAAACTGATGCTTCCGCATTTGCTATTGGAGTAGTCTTATCTCAGTAGGGGAATCCAATGGCTTTCTTCAGCAAGAAGTTGTGTAACTGTCCTCAGGCTTCATATGTTTATGTCTGCGAGATGTATGCCATTACCGAAGCTGTAAAGAAATGTAGACAATATTTAATTGACAGACATTTTCATATTTATACAAATTACAAAAGCTTAAAAAATCTGTTAGTTCAAACCTTACAAACCACATAATAGTAGAAATGGGCCGCTAAGTTACAAGGTTTTCAATTGGATATTCACTACAAACCTGGTAAGGCGAACCAAGTTTCTGATGCCCTTAGTCGAATCCAGATTGAAGATGCGGCCTTTATCTTCTCCATCTCTTCCCATGTTCTCCTCCTCATGAACCAGTTGAAGAATTACTACAAGTTAGATCCACATGGTAAACAACTATTGAATAAGGTTCAAGCTAACCCTTCCATCCAACATACTTTCAAAGTAAAGACGACCTTTTATGTTACAAAGACATAATTTTTTTACCGGTTGCTGAAGAGCTTAGGGAGAAAATCATCACACTGTTTAATAGCACACCTGAAGGAGGTCATTCAGGACTTCAACCTACTCTTGCGAGAGTATCATCCTCATTCCTATATCATGGAGTTTACAAGTATACCAAAAAGTTTATCAAGTCTTGCACAATTTGCCAACAAAATAAATACATGAAAAAAAGGACTTCTTCAACCCTTACCAACACCAACTCAAGTATGGAACAATTTAAGTATGGACTTCATTACCCATTTACCAAATTCCGATGGACACATAATTGTTTGGGTTGTCTACAATCGCCTTACGAAGTTTTCACACTTCATCGTTCTTTCTTCCAAATTCTATGTAAAAGAACTATCCCTTCGTTTCACTGTGGAAAATGGCATCTAGATGGTGTTCCAAAGTCTATTGTTTCCGACCGTGATCCTCTGTTCCTTTGATTCTTCTAGAAGGAATTATTTCGAGCCTAGGGAATAACACTGAAGTACAGCTCCGCCTATCACCTTGAAACCGACGGTCAGACTTAAGTAGTTAATCGATGTTTGGAAACATACTTACAATGTTTAACAAGTGATAATCCAAAAAAATGGTTTAACTACTTACACTTCCGAATTCTGGTTTAACATAACTCATCACTCCTACATCAAAATGTCTCCTTTTGAAGCACTTTACGGTCGTCCTCCTCCATCCTTTCCTCCATTCGCCGCCGGATATACCACAATCACTTTATAATATTTATGAGAGTAACATTCCTATCTTCTGTGATAATACTGCTTCTATTTGTTTAAGTAAAAATCCTATTTTACACTCTAGGGATAAACACATAGAAATTAAACATCAATTTATTAGAGACTATATTCAGAAAGGGATTTTATCTTTAAAATTCATAGATACAGACCATCAATGGACTGATATTTTTATAAAACCCTTAACTGAAGATAGATTTCTATTTATTGCGAAGCATCTGAAAATGGACTTTTGTCCAGAGTAAGATTTAATCAGAATCATATGTGTTTTAGTCTTAGTATGAAGAAATAAGATTCCGACTTGATCAAAAAGAATTTTCATTTTTCAGAACCTCAGTAATCACAAGATGTTTCGGTCAGAAATGTCTTTGATTAGATGGAAACCTTGTGGTTCTCCAGATTCTGAGGATATCAAAACGTGTCACCTAATTAGATGTAGTGATTAACGCGTGTAACCCTTGGTTATGCTTAATTATCACACTCTACCTAGGCTATGCAATGAGCAGTGTGAGTTTTTCTTGGAGCTGATTAAAATCATAATTATTACTTTAATTTAATGCTCTTAATAGTTATGTCTATTTGTGTTTATTTTTTATTTATTTTTATCTCACTTCTAAAACACTATAAAACACAAATTTCACTTCACATCCACACTTTAGAAACCCTAAACCCTCTTTTTTTCTCAAACCATTCAACAAGTTCTCTGAGAATGTTCAGAACATGCTACAACTAATTATGCAAAAGATTTTTGGTCCTGCTCCTGCTCCTGAATACTAGGCTCTTAGGATTTATTCCCTTTTGCTCTGAACCATAGGACTTTTACTGTTTATTTTGTTTTCCTTTTTCTTTTTGATGTTTTTCTTTCTGCTGGTTGAATATCAATGAAGTTTAATTTAGCTTATCACTTCTTATTTTATTTTATTTCTTCTGTATTTGTGTTTTTCACACATGATTACCTTTTTGATTATGACAAAAACGGGGAGTAAATAGATGGAAGTAATATTTTGATTCTGATAATCAAATTCTGGAAAACGTCTCTGAAAAGAGTTGCATACATTCTGACCTTGTTAAACTTCTGTTTCTGTTAGAATTGTTTTCTTTTTCAGGAATTATTAACTCTAACTAAAGTCAAAATCTGAAAGTGTTAAAAAAGGCTTTTGTCCAACTTTTGGATTTAGACTCTGAGAAGTTCTTAAGTTCATAATCAGACTATTTATAACCAGGCTCTGAATTGATAATATGGAGTCTGTCTTTGTGACGCTAAAGGTTCAATATCTCAATTGGCATGATTGGTATTAAGACGCCCAAGATCTCAATTGGCATGATTGGTATCAAGACCCCCAAGATCTCAATAACTGATATATTGGAACCAGTGGGAGTTCTACTCAAATGGTCTAGAATCAGGATATTCGATCTTCATCAAGTCTTTGAGTTAGTGGGAGTTTCATAAAAAGGATAAGTATTACTTACATTTCTTATTTTACTTTTTATGATTATGTACAACATTGTGTCATCAAAATACATAGTTTTGTCATCATCAAAAAGAGGGAGATTGTTAGAACAAGATTTGGTTCTGCAACTTTATCTCTGAGTTTTGATGATAACAAAGAGTATGTTTGTATGAACAATTTTATTACTCTAATGTGTGTTACTCGTGAGTATCTAACAAATAGGTTATGCTTCTGATGAATGGCATGGCCAAGACATTAGAAGAGACAAGTTCCGCTTCTGTGCTACACAAGTTTTGATGAACAAAAACAAGACACTCTAGAAGACTCTGAAGTGTAGCCTCTGATATGAAGTATAAAGAAACCAGTTAGAAGATCCAAGGACATAAGTTCTACTTAAGTCTAGATGCTAAAGACCCATGTTTCTGAAGACAACGTGTTCTAAAGAAACCAGTCAGAAGATCTGAAGACAGAACTTCTACTTAAAGTCCAGATGCTAAAAACTCAAGTTTCTAAAGAACCATGGTTCTAAGAAAAGGGTTCTAAATAGAAAGTGCTAAAGACTCTGAAGACAGAAGTTCTAAAGACTCTGAAGACTTAAAGTTCTGAAGACCCCAAGTTCTAGAAAAGGTTCTCACGACCAAGTGCTAAAGACTCTAAAGACTCAGTTCTGAAGACTCTGAAGACTTGAATTTCTCATGACCTTGTGTTATGTTCTCTCTTCTAAGCTCATGCTCATAGAAGCCTCTGAAGTACAGAAGGAAAGAAGATAACATTAACGTGGTACAATAGTACATGGTACAATAAAAACATTTCATTACACTACCATGATAGGATGAGCACGTTGCACGATCTTGTCCCCCACGTTACTATTCAAGCCGCCAATGTTTCTGGAAATCCCAAGAGTACCCCTCAACGAATATATTGTTTTATTGGCTATATAAAGGTTTGAAGACTAAGAGAGAAAGCTTCTAATTCACTAATTATCCACGCACAAGCATGTTCATAGCTTTCATACTTTTTTGTCTATTGTTCTTAAAATTTGTTTACTAATCAACTTGTGTAGAAGCATTTTCATTGTAAACGAATTATTCAAACAGTTGTTTGATTGTTCCTTGAGAGACATGTTAGGTCAGAATTATTGAGAAGTTTAAGACTTGTGTGTCTTAAATATTGTTCCTTGAAAGGCCAATTAGGTCAGTATTCTTGAGAAGTTTAAGACTCGTGTGACTTAAAGATTATTCCTTGAGAGACCAGTTAGGTCAATATTCTTATTGTTCCTTGAGAGACCAGTTAGTTCAGTATTCTTGAGAAGTTTAAGACTTGTGTGTCTTAAAGATTTTATAGTTAGTCACATACAGTTGGTGTGTGCAAGTGTAATAATCAGTTTTATTATTAGATTAAGTTCTTGTTGGAGAGAAACGAAATCACATTGGTGGGTGGACTAGACTAGACTAGCTTGATATTTTTCAAGTGAACTAGTATACACATTGTTGTTATTTACTTCTTGCATCTTAATGTTATTATCACTAAGTGAAATTTCTTGTTTCTAAAAGAAAGGGATTTTAAAATAATTGTTTTGATTCAAAACCCAATTCAAACCCCTCAATTCCTTGTGTTTTTCACACCTTCAGTTGGCATCAGAGCTCCGGTTCTGAGGAGTTGATAAAAAGTTTGAATTTTTATCAAGCACCTAACAATGTTCTGTACCGATCCAAATTGTGTGAAAAGCAATGGTAGATAAAGGTAACAATGCTACTTTAATTGGTGATAATAGGGATACCGATAGAGATCAGTATAATGCTAAACCTCTTATGTTTGATGGAGAAAAGTTTGACTATTGGAAGGACAAAATTGAAATTTATTTTCTGGGATATGACTTGGATCTATGGGATATGGTAGTTGATGGCTACACTCACCCAGTAGATGATAAAGTTCTAAAGATATCCAAAAGTGAAATGACAGACACTCAGAAGAAGGTTCACAAAAATCATTACAAAGCGAGAACTATACTTCTAAGTGCTATTTCCTATAATGAATAGGAAAATATCACTGACAGAGAAACTGCAAAAGGAATTTTTGATTCTCTTTAGATGACACATGAAGGCAATGCTCAAGTAATGGAGACAAAGGCTCTTTCCTTAATCCAGAAGTATGAGGCTTTCAAGATGGAAGATGATGAGTCTGTGGAAACAATGTTTTCAAGATTTCAGACTCTTGTGGAAGGACTTAAGGTTCTGAATAAAGGTTACTCTACATCAGATCATGTTAAGAATATTATCAAAAGTCATCCTAAAAAATGTAGACTAATGGTAAGTGCTTTGAAACTTTCAAAGGATCTGGACAACACCTCTCTTGAGGAGCTGATTAGCTATTTAAGAAGTCATGAAATTGAGCTTGATCAAGTTGAATCCTAGAAAACAATTAAGTATGTGGCTCTAAGGTATAAGTCTCGAAAGACCAAAGCTTATCAAGCTAAGGAAGAAACATAAGAATATGAAGAAGATTTAGATGATGAGGAAGTTTCATTCATAACCAGAAAAATCAATTAAATCTGGACACATATACAAAGAAAATTTAGAGGTCAATAAAGGACATATGGAAGAGGTGAATCCACTTCTGGTCAGAAGAAAGCTCCTGAAAAGGAAGTCACATGCTTTGAATTCAAGGAGCCTGGACATTATAAGAATGAATTCCCAAAGCTCAAGAAAGACTAGAAACCTAAGAAGGCCTACAAATCCAAGAAGGGTCTCATGGAAACATGGGATGATTTTGAGTCAGAAGATGAAGATTCAGATGAAGAACATGCCAACATAGCATTCATGACAAGGACCAGCACGAACGAAGTAGTATCAGAGGACGGGATGACACTTGATGATGAGTTAGACTCTGATGACGGCAAAGAGGTACTTTCTTCCTTATCTCGTTCTAAACTTGAAATTGGTTTATCAGAACTAATGAAAAGGTATCAATCTCTTCTATGTAAACATAAAACCTTGAAAAGAGTTTTGTAGTTACTTCTGAGAACTCTACTAAAGATGAGCAAAACCTTTCGGATTTAAGTGAAAAATTATTTGTATTAGAAAAATCAAATATTGCTCTAAAAAGTAAAGTTACTAGATTATAAGAGGAGATTATCCCTAGCACATCAGTTACTGACGAAGTAATCAGGTATGATAAAAGCATAGGTAGAAGTAAAATGGCTTTAATGATCTATGGAGTTAGTAGAAATAGAAGTAGAGGCTTGGGATATTCAGGACCATCAAAGAAAACAGATGAAACTCTAAGTATCAAACCAAAACCTCTTTCTAAACATTTCATGCTTGCTGGCATAAAATTGAAATGTCCAGAATAATAAGGTTCTAATATCACTGTGACATAACCACGGACACAAAAGGAAACTTATAAACCAAAATATCATGCACAAATACCACTTGATTATCCTAATGCACAAGATCCAAAGGGGCCAGAACCTCTGAAATTGCTAACAAGAATGGACCCATAAAATAGGTACCTAAGGATCAGATAATCTATGTTGCAGATGTCGTTGATGGAACCACTAAAACACCAGTCATGGTACCTGGACAGTGGATTCTCGCAACACAGGACAAGAGAAAGGCATATGTTCCAAGATTTGGAACTTAAGTCTGGAGGCATTATGGGTTTCGGAGGCAACTCGAACGGAAAGATCGTTGGCTCTAGAACTATTAGTAATGGTAAACTTCCTTCTATTAACAATGTTCTTTTAGCCGAGGATCTGATGCATAACCTCTTGTCAATTAGCTGACTTAGTGACAATGGTTATGACATCATTTTCAATCAAACATCTTATAAAGTTGTAAGTCAAAAGGATGGCTCGGTTCTATTAATGGTAAGAGGAAGAACAACATTTACAAAATAAGGTTATCAGATTTGAAAATCCAGAATGTAAAATGTCTTCTAAATGTTCAAGAAGAGCAGTGGATCTGGCACAGATGTTTGGGCCATGTTAGCCTGAGAAAAATATCTCAACTAAATAAGCTTGGATTAGTCAGAGGCTTGCCCAATCTGAAGTATACTTCAGATGCTCTTTGCGAAGCATGTCAGAAAGACAAGTTTTTTAAAAACTTCTTTTAAACCTAAAAAGGTTGTTTCTACCTCTAGGCCATTAGAAATTCTTTATATTGACTTATTTGGACCAGTGAAAACTGCTTTTGTCAATGGTAAGAACTATCGACTAGTCATCATTGATGATTATAACAGATGGGCATGGGTAAAATTCTTGAAACATAAGGATGAGTCACACTCTGTGTTTGCTTCTTTCTACTCCCAAGTTCAAAATGAAAAGAACTGCAAAATAGTCAGAGTGAGAAGCGATCATGGTGGAGAATTTGAAAACAAAGATTTTGAAAAACTTTTTGATTCTAATGGAATAATCCATGATTTATCCTTCCCAAAAACTCCACAACAAAATGGGGTTGTAGAGAGGGAAAATAGGACCTTACAAGAAATGGCTCGCACCATGATTCAAGAAACTCAAATGGCTAAGAACTTCTAGTGAGAAGCAGTAAATACAATGTGTTATATTCAAAGTAGAATCTCTATCAGACTTATTTTGAGTAAGACTCCTTATGAATTTTGGAAGAATAGAAAGCCCAACATTTATTTTTTCCATCCCTTCGGATGTGTATGTTTTATGTTAAATACTAAAGATAATCTGGGCAAGTTTGACTCTAAGGCACATAAGTGTCTGTTGTTAGGATATTATGAACACTATAAAGGCTTCAAAGTCTATCACACAGAATCACGAATTGTGGAGAAATTAATCCATGTCAAATTCGATGAAAATCTTGACTATGAAAAGTCAAAGCTACTTGAAAAGCTTGCACATATGAAGATAACATTCTTAGAACCAAAGAAGAAGATACAAGAAGATAAAGAATCAGAAGCTCCTACTTCTGATATTGTTGTTGTCCCTTCTGATCCCCCACAACAAAGGAAAAGCATAATCTCATCTTCTCATCCTGAAGATTTAATTCTGGGAAACAAAGATGCTCCTATCAGAACCAGATCAACGTTCAAACCTTTTGATGAAGTGCTTCCGAGTTTGGTGTCTGTGGTTGAGCCAACATTTATTCATAAAGCTCTTCTAGACAAAGACTAAATTCTGGCTATGGAAGAAGAACTGCACCAATTTTCAAAGAACGATGTATGGGATCTTGTTCAAAAACCTAATGGTGTCCACGTCATTAGAACCAAATGGATGTTTAAAATCAAGCTCAATGAGAAAGGTGAAGTTGTCATAAATAAAACACGACTGATTGCACAAGGTTATAGTCAGCAAGAAGGGATAGACTATACAAAAACCTTTGCACCAGTCTCCAGGTTAGAATCTTTACGCTTATTAATTTCTTTTTCTGTAAATCATAACATCATCCTTTATCAGATGGATGTTAAGAGTGCATTTCTAAATGGTTATATTTAAGAAGTGTATGTTAAACAACCTCATAGATTTGAAAACTCTGAGAAATCAGATTTTGTTTTTAAACTAAAGAAATCTCTTTATGGTCTAAAGGAAGCTCCCAGAGCTTGGTATGACAAATTGAGTAATTTTTATTTAGAAAATAAATTTACCAGAGGAAAGGTTGACACTACACTCTTCTGCAAAACCTTCAAAAATGATATTCTGGTAGTTCAAATTTATGTTGATGATATTATTTTTGGTTATGCTAATCCCTCTCTTTGCAAGGAATTTTCTAAGTTAATGCAGGCTGAGTTTGAGATGAGTCTGATGGGAGAACTGAAGTTCTTTCTAGGAATTCAAATTGATAAAAAATCAGAAGCTACTTACATTCATCAAAGTAAGTATACAAAATAACTTCTGAAAAATTCAACATGATAGACTTCACCTTAGCAAAGACTCTGATGCATCCAACATACATTTTGGAAAAAGAAGAGGTAAGTGGAAAGGTACGTCAGAAGTTGTATTATGGTATATAATCCCTCTTCTAATCTGACTGCATCTAGACATAATATTTTATTCAGCGTTCATCTTTGTGATAGATTTCAAATGATCCTAGGGAATATCATTTAACTACCATTAAGAGAATTCTAAGGTATCTCAAAGGAACCACTATCCTTGGCTTGATGTATAAGAAAACATTAGAGTACACTCTTTCTGGTTTCTATGATGCAGATTACGCTGGAGACAGAATGGAGAGGAAGAGTAATTATGGAAATTATCAGTTTCTAGGCAAGAATTTGATCTCATGGTCAAGCAAGAGGCAATCAACAATTACTCTTTCAACAGCAAAAGCATAGTACATCTCAGCAGCACTGTGCAGTACTCAGATGCTGTGGATGAAGAATCAACTAGAAGATTAACAGATTTATAAGAGTAACATTCCTATCTTCTATGATAATACTGCTGTTATTTGTTTAAGTAAAAATCCTATTTTATACTCTAGGGATAAACACATAGAAACTAAATATCATTTTATTAGAGACTATGTTCAGAAAGGGATTTTATCTTTAAAATTCATAGATATAGACCATCAATGGGATGATATTTTTACCAAACCCTTAGCAGAAGTTATATTTCTATTTATTTTGAAGCATATTGTGATACGGTGGCAAAACCGACTGTTATACTAGTTTGCGTTTTGCGTTTTTTGTTTGCAAAATGTCGCGGTAAGCAAGAGTCGCCACCGACTTTTATTTTATCCAATCATGGAAAAGGAAAAAGAATAGAAAAAACCTTTTTTCGAGATATTCTGAGTACGGGGGGTAGATTATAGAAAGGGAAGGTGTTAGCACCCTTTTTATCCATGGTTTTCCATGGGATCTTAGGTACTTGCTCATTTTTTCAAATTGCTTGTGTGTGTGCTTGTCTTGAAAATGTTTTACTTCGTGATAATCCTTGTATCAGTCCTCAAGGATGTGATGAAATTTGTTTTGAAAATTGTTTTGAAAGGTGTTTGTGTGAAAAGTTTTTATTGATCAAGTACTTAAGATTCTACCTACTCGAGAAATGATTGTTCGTTCTATTTCCTTTAGACAGCGCTATCCTACTATTAAGGAGTAGGTAGCACCATCGTTGGAGTTGTAAGGGACATTCGAAAGGGACAAGTACAATCACTAAAGCAATAGTTCGAAATCTTTAGTAGTAACCCTAGAGTCTTAAGATCTTTCCAAGGCAACATTCAAATGAGACATTTTGATCTTTTAGACTGGAGGGCAGCCACTAAAATCTCCTATGCTTAATGATCGTTTACCGAAGGCAACTGAAGTGAGGTAAACCCTAGGAGTGAATATGTGAATATGTTTTGTTTCAGTTATTTAATCTTTGCATATTAGGTGATCAACCGTTTTAATTTTCCAGACATTCTTGCCATACAATCATATTAGCCATACATCTAGACAGTTAAAGATTGCGGGAATTTAAAATGCGAAAAATAAACCTAGCTATTACAAGGCTTCGGGGAGGGGGATTAATTACATAACCAAAAATCGGGGGTTTAAACAGTAAAATAAAAAAAACCTAAGTTAACTATTACAAACCACGAAAAGTTACAAAATAATGGCAAAAAATAATTAACAAGCGCGCGGCAAATTAAATGCGAGGATGATTGAAATAATTTAAAACCCTAATTTGAGAGAAAAAGATTTTTTTGAATTTTATCTGAGAAAATATTTAATTGCAAATTCATTAAACATAATTTCTAATTGTTTTTTTAATTATGAAAGAAATTAAATTAATTAATTAAAGAAATAGAAAATATTTTGTACAAAAAGATTTTGTATGTTTTTGGTTTTTTATTTGAGAAAAGAAATATAAATTGTAAAATTAAAACCAAGATTCTATTTGATTTTAAATGAAACAAAAATTAAATCCACATAACTTACTAATTAAATTAAATAATTTATTATTAAAAAAATGTTTTTTTGTATTTTTGTGATTTGGTGATTTTATGATTAATTAAAAAAACAATTAACTTTTTTTGGTTAAAAATAATTAAACAAAAATAATAAAAATAAATAAATAAAAGAAAAAGAATGGGCCTGTATGCTAGCAAAAGGGGGGTATGAATATGAAGTTCCAAGCCCAATAAGCTCCTAGCCCATTCAACCTTTGGATCCGGTGTAACATTGACTTGCACGTGTACCATGGTCATTCAAGGGAGAGACGTTAGATCTGGCCAGCAGTGCATCCAATGGCTGGGCATTGAGGTTGTATGGAAGGCGTGTGAGGGAGTGAAGCATTGGATCTGCCTAAAATAAATAGGAAAATAATAAAATGCACGCGCCTGGGCTCGAACCCAGGACGTGTGCATCAAAGGTGTGCCTCCCAACCATCTGCACTGTTGGTTCCTTTGTTAATACAAGTAAACAAAATATAATGTAATATAAAAAAATGCACGATGCCCAGAAAAATGCGCGAAATTCAAATCAATCGGTCATGGGCTGCCACGCATCACCTTCTTCAGTGCAACTGTCGTCTTAGGACAAGGACTTATACCTACGGACGTTTGCTGTAACTACAGCCCTGCACAAATTCAAAAATCTCGTACAAGCATGATAAATTAATTGTGATGGTACCAATCAACTCATCTTGGTCTCACAAGTGTCATGGTACCTCATTCATGGTCCAATTTTTCCTGTATCAGAAATCCCCAAATCGTGCTCTTAAACCCTAACAATGGTGAATATGGATTCCTGCACTGTTAGTACAATTAAGTGATACAGAAAGCTTGCAAACATGTTATGAACAAGAATATATGGATAGAATAGATTTATCATGCGTGAAACATAGAAATTGAATTTGAGTTTGGGAGGCAAACCGTGATGCTGTAATGTGATGATTCTTGATGCTTTGAGGCTTGCAAATGAATGGAGAAGCTTCCATAGATGTCCAGGAATGTATTGCTATCCTTGAAACTCCTTGAGGATGGCTCTAAGATGGATTTTGATCTCACACTTTTGTTCAAATTTTTTAGTTTCTTTCTTGCTGTTTCACGCCTCCAATCCTTGTGTTTTTGATCTACAATTGTTATGCACTTATAGTAGACTAAATTAGGTCAACAAAATTGTATCATATCTTTGAGAATTATGAAAATTGGATTTGATTTGCTTCATGTATGATATCTTTCTAAAATAAGCTTCAATCCAATCTTTTCTAACCCTAATGAGCCTTGCACGAATTGATCATCATGCTAGCTGTATATGGACTCCAAATGTGCACAAAAATCCCAAGATTTGATTTGTTTTCATTATTTTACCATTTAATTTGATTTATTTTGATTTAAATGAATAAAAAATGAAAATAAATGATAAAAGTAATAAAATAATAGATGGAAAGGCTAAGGGGTCGTAGGTCCTATTAGAAACATGTTTCAAGCAAGAAAACATGGGCCCCTTTGGAAAAAATGCAAATTTGATCAATGTTGACTTTTGACAATTTTCCAAAAATTGCCAACTTTGACAATGCATATCTCTCTTAATTTCGACCCTAGGAGGGTGTTATTGGACTTTTTATAAATCTTAGGATGTCTCCTAACCAACCCTTTTGGTTTAATTTCAATTGGGTCTTCCATGTTCATGTATGAAGCTTTGACCTAAAAGGTGTTTTTGTTGACTTTTCAAAAGGAACTATAATGTCAAAATTCATATCTTTTTATGAGTGCATATTTTGAACTTGTGGGATGAAGATGAATTGTAGGGAATTGTATCCTGTTCAAAATGAGATTTGGATGGAAAATTTCTGATAAAGTATGAAGAAGTTATGCTTGGTCAAAGTTGGGTTGACTTTTATTAAGAAACCCTAATTTAGCAACTTTTGGGTTTTGATGAATTTGGAGCATTCCTTGAGGAATCATGATCAAACCTTGATCAAGTTATGGATATAACTTCAAAATGTTGATATTGACCAAAAATCCTGAAGTTTGACTGTATGAGGGCCACAATTGACTTTTAACCTAATATAGTCGATTTCTTAAGCATCTGAGCAGTTGACTGACCAAACTTCTTATGCAAGGCATGAAACTTGACATGTATGCTCTTGAGAGCATAATAAGACCTTTGAAATCATATGAGACCTTTGTGGTCCACCTAACTTGATGAAAATAGAAACCCTAATTTTGAGGTGCACTGCCTTAGGAGAGAGTTTGTCTGGTCAACTCTTGGGCAACCTTGAGCAAATTGAGGATTTTAAAGGACATGTGTTGAGTAAAATGAGAGGGAAAATTTTGGGTTATAACAGCTGCCCCTGTTCAATCTTCTTAAACCTGCGGATGTAGATTGGCTTGTTTGCCTTTCGTAATCTGAAGGTGGAAGATGATTGGACACTAAAGTGCCCAAAAATTTGCACTCGCATGAAGTGGCGTTCGACTTGATTTGTGATATCGGGAATGGGCTTACAGATGCCATTTGGAGGTCGATAATGGAAGATTGTCGGAGATGGGCTTAAAGATGCCATCCTGGATGCGACGGAGAATTGTCGGAGATGGGTTTAAAGATGCCATCTAGAGGATGTGGATTTCTTGAGACATTCCTTCAACGAGAGTCCCTGTTGCTGTTGTTGATGAGGAATCTGCTGAGGAGCATTGGTGTCTGTCTCGAGAAATAGATTTTTAGGAGCTTCATTTGTCCGTTACTCTACTTTGGAAATATGAAACCAATCGTGTTTGATTAGGTCCTGATCTTACAGTGTTGTGGACTGTTGTTTGGGGATAAGGGAGAAGGAACATGGACAGTAAGGTTACTTTGATATGAAAGCCTGGATAGTGGGGCTGTGAGAAGGAACCTGGGTAGTAGGGTTACTTCGATATGAAAGCCTGGATAGTAGGGCTGTGATAAGGAACCTGGGTAGTAGGGTTACTTCGATATGAAAGCCTGGATAGTAGGGCTGTGAGAAGGAACCTAGGTAGTAGGATTACTTCGATATGAAAGCATGGATAGTAGGGCTGTGAGAAGGAACCTGGGTAGCAGGGTTACTTCGATATGAAATCCTGGATAGTAGGGCTGTGGGAAGGAACTTGGTTAGTAGGGTTACTTCGTGATAAGTTCGTGTAAAACTCCAGGAGGAACCTGAGTAAGGTTATAAGTTTGTGTAAAACTGCAGCAGGAACCTGGGTAAGGTTACTTTGAGATAAGTTTGTGTAAAACTTTAGAATGAACCGGGGTAAGGTTATAAGTTTGTGTAAACCTTCAGGATGAACTGGGGTAGGGTTATAAGTTTGTGTAAAACTTCAGGATGAACCGGGGTAAGGTTATAAGTTTGTGTAAAACTCCAGGATGAACCGGGGTAAGGTTATAAGTTTGTGTAAAACTTCAGGAGGATCCTGGGTAAGGTTACTTCGTGATAAGTTCATGTAAAACTTCAAAAGGAACCAGGGTAAGGTTACTTTGAGATATGATAATGTAGATTAGTTGACCCGTTTGATTTCGGGAACTGAGTTTACATTAGTTGTTTGTAGATGTGATCTGTATAACTGCTGGATTTGTTGAAGCTAATCGTCTATTCCTGAAAAAATATCAGGGTTAGTTATATGGGATGCATGAAATGCAGGGCAAGATGATGTTCTCAAGATAAATGAGATTATGCTGTATACGATATGTATGTGTCTGTCATGATGTATGTTCATGAAATGCTGTCGGGGATGCTCGTGTCTGGGAAAATAAATCCCTGACGGTTGCTGGAGATTTGCGAATATTCTACCGGGAAGAGATGCTGGAGAATAACTATGCGGGGACCAGACTTTGGGGGAAGATATACTCTGTTGGTAGACCTGCTGATCTGGAGGAATAAACTCAGCTGGGGATGAAATTCCGTTGTTGGAAGTGATGAGCTCTGTTGGAGATTGAGCTTCTGTATCTGTAGAAATAAACTCCGCTTGGGGAATGAAATTTGTTGACTCACCTGCGATTATGAACCTCGACTAGGGATAGTTATGTCTTGTTTCGGGAAAGCTGACATCAATGCCTTTGGATACTTTTACCCTATGGGGAGTGCATATACCAATAATTATATTCCCAAGCTAACTCCATCCCGATACCTGCTGGACAGAGGAACTGTAGGGTTTGGCACTTCTTGTTTTTCCTTTTTCTAGAATTACGAGCATTTGACGTTTGTTTCTTATGTAAATATTTATGAGCAACAATCATTTTCAAATGCATATATCAAAAATAAATCATTGGACGTTCTTGCAAAACAAAATAGAAAAAGAAAAAGAAACAAATTGAAGTTTTGTAAAATGACTTGTATTGATTTTGAAATTGACCTGTAGTAGGCGTTTTGTACAAGGAGGCTGATGTCCTAGTAAGAGAATGCCGCCGAAAGATAGAAATTATACAATTTATGTAAAAGAAAGAAAAACAACTATGTGAAATAACCCCATTGGGTTCCAACTCTGCTATTGTCTTTATATCTTCAAGTGTCTCATCACTTTGCTACTTGGCCGAAGGTTGATCAGATTGATTGGCGCCGTCTGAGCTTGATAATTGATACCGAAGTCTGGTCGCAAGATGATCCAATGAGACATAGTGATATGCTTCAATCCCTAACTTTTTCCCGGATTGCCCTTTAGGGTTTTCAATCCACCGGGATACCCTTTTTTGCCCAAGCCTCCCTTTCGGGTTTTCAACTTGCCGGGTGTACAAATTTTTCATTTTCATCCCTTACTTTTTCCCGAACCCTTTTGGTTCTCCGGGAAGCACTTATTTTTGCCTAGGCCATTCAACCTAGCAGGTCTTTGATCATGTGTAGTATCTTTTCACTATGTCTGCATTGATAGGGTGAGGAAGGTCGTCACCATCCATGTTGGTTAGAATCATAGCTCCTCCCGATAAAATGTTTTTAACCACAAATGGCCCTTCGTACGTGGGGGTCCATTTTCCCCTGGGATCACCTTGCGGAAGTATTATGCGCTTGATTACTAAGTCCCCGACTTTATATTCTTGATGCCTGAATTTCTTGTTAAAAGCCTTGATCATTCGCTTTTGATACGTCTGACCATGGCAGATAGCAGTAAGTCTCTTTTCATCGATTAGATTCAGTTGATCAAGTCGGGACTGGATCCAGTCGTCCTCGTTCAAACCTACATCCTTCATAATCCTGAGAGAGGGTATCTGGACCTCTATGGGTAGGAATGCCTCCATGCCATATACCAGAGAGTAGGGTGTTTCCCCTGTCGACGTCCGTGCTGAGGTACGGTACCCATGAAGAGAGAATGGCAACATCTCGTGCCAGTCTTTATATGTCACTGTCATCTTCTATACAATCTTCTTGATGTTCTTGTTAGCTGCTTCAACAACCCCATTCATCTTCGATCGGTAGGGAGAAGAATTATGATGCTGTATCTTGAACTGTTTACAGAGATCGGTGATCATTGTGTTATTGAGATTCGTACCATTGTCAGTGATAATTCACTCTAGTACACCATATCAACAGATCAGATTGTGTCGGATAAACCGCGTCACGACGTTCTTGGTTACTATAGCAAAGGAGGCTGCCTCAACCCACTTTATAAAGTAATCAATAGCTACCAAGATGAAACGATATCCATTACACGCAGTAGGTCTGATCTTGTCGATCATGCCGATGCCCCACATTGCAAAGGGCCACGGAGCTGTACGGATGTTCAGAGGAACTGGAGGTACATGCACCTTACCAGCATATATTTAGCACTTATGACAAGTTCGAGAGTGCTGATAACAATCGACTTCCATAGTGGACCAGTAATATCCTGCCCGTAGGATCTTCTTAGCCATGGTGTGTCCACTGGAATGGATTCCGAAGGTGCCTTCATGTAGATCTGTCATGATCCTCTCTGCTTCGCTCTTGTCTACGCACCGTAATAATGTGGAGTAATGGTTGCGTTTATAGAGGATCCCATTACTAAGGAAGAAATTTGCAGTGAATCTTCTCAGAAACTTCTTATCATTGACAGATGCCCCTTCGGGATATTCCTGAACCTCGAGATACCTTTTGACTTCGTGAAACCAGGGTTTGTATGCCACTTCTTCGGTATCGATCTTGCAGCAGTGTGCTGGTTCATCCAACCTCTCAATGGTAATCTGGGGAGCCTCATTGTCCCACCTAACATTGAACATAGAAGACATGGTAGCTAGCGCGTCCGCTAACTGGTTCTCCTCTCATGGGAAATCTTCAAAGGTTACCTCCTCAAAGTGGGGGAGCAATGTCAGTACATACTCTTTGTAAGGAATAAGATTCGGGTGCTTCGTATCCCACTCTCCTTTGATCTGACTTATCACCAGAGCGGAATCCCTGAATACACTTAAAAACTTAATCCTCAGGTCAATAGCAGCTCGAAGACCCATGATACATGCTTCATACTCCTCCATGTTGTTGGTGCAGTTGAAACATAAGCGGGCAGTGAACGGAGTATGACAGCCCTCGAGAGATATGATTATAGCGCCAAGGCCAATACCCAATGCATTCGAGGCTCCATCAAAATACATAGACCATCAGGATCCCTCCTTGGATCCTTCATCTTGTCCAGGTTCTTCGTAGTCAGTCACCAACATGATATTCTCATCTGGGAACTCAAAATTTATGGACTGGTAGTCATCCACGGCCTGATGAGCCAAATGATCAGCCAATACACTCCCCTTTATAGCTTTTTGGGTTGTATATTGTATGTCGTACTCAGTCAAGATCATTTTCCACCTTGCTATCCTTCCGGAGAGAGCGGGCTTCTCGAAAATATACTTGATCAGATCCATCTTCGATATCAACAAAGTAGTGTGAGTCAGCATATACTGTCTCAGCCGGCGAGCAGCCCATGCCAAAGCGTAACAAGTTTTCTCGAGCAATGAGTATCAAGTCTCACAGTCGGTAAACTTTTTTCTAAGGTAGTAAATGGCGTGCTCTTTTCAGCCAGACTCGTCATGCTGCCCCAACACACACCCCATTGAATTGTCTAGCATTGTCAAGTATAATATCAAAGGTCTTCCTTTAACTGGAGGCATCAAAATTAGAAGTTCCTGAAGGTATTCTTTGATTCTTTCAAAAGCGACCTGACATTCATCATTCCACTTTACCATTTGATCTTTCTTCAACAGCTTGAAGATTGGCTCACAAGTAGCAATAAGATGTGAAATGAACCTGGCGATATAATTCAGGCGTCACAAGAAACCTCTATTCTCTTTCTCTGTACGGGGAACCGGCATCTCTTGTATGGCCTTTACCTTCGCAGGATCTTTCTGAATACCCTTATCACTAACAATAAAACCCAGAAGCTTACCAGATCTTACCCCGAAGGTACACTTGTTCGAATTTAACCTCAGCTTATATGTCTTCAACCTGTCAAACAATTTCTGGAGATGATCAAGGTGCTCTTCCTCAGTATGAGACCTGGCTATCATATCATCGATATAAACTTCGATCTCGTGGTGAATCATGTCGTGGAACAAAGCTACCATGGCGCACTGATAAGTTGCCCCAGGATTCTTCAACCCAAAAAGCATCACCTTGTAGCAGAAGGTGCCCCACTGTAACGAAGGTTGTCTTCTCCATGTCTTCAGGAGCCATCTTGATCCGGTTGTAGCCAGAGAAACCATCCATGAAGGAGAAGATTTTGTGTTGCACGTGGTTGTCGACCAGAACATCAATGTGAGGAAGTGGGAAGTCATCCTTGGGGCTTGCCCTGTTCAGATCTCTATAATCTACGCACATCCGTACCTTACCATCCTTCTTAGGTACCGGAACAACGTTGGCAACCCACTGTGGATAAGAAGTGACAGCTAAGAATCCTGCGTCGAACTGTTTCAAGACCTATGCCTTGATCTTCTCTAACATTTCAGGGCTCATACGACGGACCTTCTGTTTAACCGGAGGAAAATCTTCTTTAGTCGGTAGACGATGTACCACAATATTAGTGTCCAAACTAGGCATGTCTTCATAGAACCAAGTTAAGATCTCAACATAGTCGTGCAACATCTGTATCAACCTTTGTTTGACGCCAGACTTCAGATTTGCACCTATTTTAACCTCCTTTCTATCTTCCTCAGTACCCAAATTTAATGTCTCAACCGGCTCTTCATGAGGTTGCATGGACCTTTCTTCCTGCTGTAATAGTCTAGCAAGTTCTTCCAGGTACCTCACAATCATCCTCACCTTCTTCCTCGGCTTGGTTGATCGGATTTTTGAAGTCATAATTGGAAATAGCAGAGTTGTTATCAATGGGGTCCAGAGTGGATACGAATCTGCATTATGATACGTGAGTGTGTGTAAGAGAATAGCTGTTTTAATAAAGTGAAAATAGAAAAGAAAAACAGAGAGCGCAAAATTTGTATGCAAGAAACGTCCAATGCTTTATTAATGATATATGAAATGACAAATAATAACCCTCAAAAGCAAAGCCAATGTGCCTCTAGCAAGGCACAGGGCCGTAAAGTTTTAAATTGTTTATTACAAATCTTAAAACAAACAAGTCAATTACTGCGGAATAAAAGAAACAGGTATGAAGTCCCTAGCTGTCCAGTTACTCAGTCCACCGTTAGTAGTTGGGTAGATCCAATTGTCAATGTCTGAGTCCTCTTCACTGTCTTCAATGGCATTAATTCCCCGATTTCTGATACGTAGGGGAGGTCCTCAGGCACGAGCGCGTCTAATAGCCCTTTGAGCCCCTGTAGCAAAGCCCAAACCAAATTTATCAGTTTTATAAGTGAAATCAGGGAGCTTACCCCAATTGGCACACCCACCTTCTTCAACCACAGCCCTGACGTCCTTGAGAGAAGCCATCTTTAAAGGAGGTTTTTTGGCAATAGTTTCAGTCGATGCCAAGATATGAGGGACCTCTTCAAAATTCTGACAAGGAGTTTCGATGAATTCCCCGTCCATCTCTACGTAGCGGAAGGAGTTGAGGTGACTCACCATATATTCTTCTTCACCCCGCACTGTGATGATCTTTCCTTTCACTTGGTACTTCAACATTTGGTGGAGGGTGGAGGTGACTTCCCCAGCCTCGTGGATCCAAGGATGACCCGACAAATAAGAATACAATGGCCTGATATCCATCACATAGAAGGTGGACCCAAAAGTCTGAGAACCCACTTTAACAGGGATGTCCACCTCCCCGTGCACCATTCTCTTTGATCCGTCAAAATCCCTTACCACAATGTTACTAGGCTTCAGAGTCAAACCCTCGCAATCCAATCGGTCCAACGCCTTCTTCGACAGAACATTCAGTGAAGACCCAATATCTACCAGCACATGAGCCATAGTGGTGCCCCTGCATTCAATCGAGACATGCAGAGCATCATTATGCTTCCTTCCCTTTGGTGTCAAATCTGCATATGAAAAACCCAACCCATTATCAGCAGTCAGGCTGACCACACAATCTTTGAACTGATCAGCTAAAGTCTCTTGCGGCACATGCGCAGTCTTGAGAAATGCAATCAAAGCCTTCGCACGGGCTTCAGAACACAACAGCAAATACAACATGGATATCTTCGATGGGGTCTGCCCCAGTTGATCGACCACATTGTAGTCGCTCTTCTTAATGATTTTCAATATTTCCTCCATTTCTTGTTTAGAGGCTTCCACAACAATTTTCTTAGGTGCCTCCGTCCGGGTAGGCTCACCTACAACCTCTTTCCCGCGTGTATCAGATGATTCGTCGAATGGAGTAAGAACATGAACAATAGTTGATGTACTAGCAGGAACAACAAATGTAATGACAATAGGCTTATTGATAGTCTTAGGCGAAATCTCGGGGGAGAAGACCCTTCCACTTCGGGTTATTTTACTAGTCTAGACGATGTTACTGACATCAGTATCAGCTTCTTCATCTTTCAGATCTTGTTTGATGCCATGATAGTACACATCAACACCATAATGCCAAGGGACATCCTTGTCTGAGGTGTACATGATGGGACCAGGAGATGTGATGATCAATGGAGCGACTCTTGGAACAGGTGTAATCCTAACAGGTCTTCTCGAGGAAACCTTGGAAGGATTGGCGGAAATGGTTATAATGGAAATGTCTTCAACAGGAACAACATGAATCATAGTTCTCTCGAACAAAATTTCTTTGCTATCTATCAGGCGTTGGACACCTAATTTCAGTAAACGGCAACCAGAAGGTAGAAGCGAACACATGTGGCAACCTTCACCACAACCCGGAAATAAACTGGCCAACAACAAATTCTTCTTGACAATCATGAAAGGAGTAGACACTTCGTCGATAGAGGTAACAAACAAATCAGTATCAATAGCATTAACTCCACGACCGTGCTTAGGCATGGGAGCAGTTATGACATTTGGCTTCTCCGGAGCATCAAAATCTATTTCCTTAGCTTCAATCAAGTCTTGTATTTTGTTTCTCAGAGCCCAGCAGTCATTTGTATCGTGGTCAGGACTCTCATAATGATAGGTACACCGGGCATTTGGATTATATCGGGGAGATATAGTATTTGGATTCTTGGGGGCCTCTCTCAAGGTTTCCAAGTTCGATCTCAGCAGATGAGGTAGAACTTCATCCAATGTCATGTTGATGCGGGTAAACTATTGTTGCGGTCTTTCCACCCTTTGTTGATTGTTGTGTTATGGAGCAACTACAGGTTTAGGTATCATCACAACATTTATTGTCTGACGTTGTTCAGCCTATTTCTGACCCCTCGGGCTGTAGATGGCACTAGCTTCTTTCTTACCAGGAAAAGGGTTCTTTACTGAACTTGAAGAGGCATCCTTCTGTATTTTTCCGCTTCAAATCCCAGCTTCTACTATTTCCCCAATTAGGATCAGCTCAGTGAAACCAGCTGATGAGTTGCCAATCAAATGATTGAAAAATGGACCAGATAGCGTCCCTAGAAACATATCAACCAACTCCCTATCAGACAACGGAGGTTGAACTCTCCCAGCCAAGTCTCTCCATTTTTGTGCATAATCTTTAAAACCTTCACCTGCACCCATGGACATACTCTGGAGTTGAGTACGAGTGGGAGAAAGGTCGTAATTATACTGATACTGCTTGTAGAAAGCAGCAACTAGATCTTCCCAGTTTCAGACATTGGCTCCCTCCAGCTGGTAGAACCATTCAAGCTGAGTCCCTGACAGACTATCTTGAAAGAAATTCACCCACAAATATTTATCAGCGGTGTGGGGCTGGATCTTTCTGACATAAGAGCGGAGATGGAGCTTTGGGAAGTACACCCCATCATACTTGGAAAAAACTAGAGCTTTGAACTTCTGCGGGATGACCACTCCCGACACCAAACCCAATTCTTCAAAATCCAATCCAAGTATCCTCTAAACTTCCATGGCACTCCGACGATCTTTCAACTGTTTGTATCTATCCTCAGCAGGAGGATATTGCTCATCGTTATAATCAGTATCGTTGTCAGAGACTGCAGGACTAGGGTCCTTCTCTCCTTCTTGGTTCTCCCCTTCCTTAGATGAAGAGGTCAGGTCAACTTGTCGCTTCAACCGCTCTCAAAACCTTCGGCCCATGTTTAGAATACCAGTAGCCTTCTTCTTTTTCTTCTTCTCTTTCAGAATGAGGGCTTTCAGATCCTCCTGCCCCTTTGCCAGACTGATAAACATTTGTTGGAATTGGGCGTTCTGTGCCTGCAGGTCCTTAATGCTTTGTTCGGGAGACATTTCTGCTGAAATAAACAGCGAGGGAGATGAGAAACCTGTAATGGTACCTGTAATGATGTGTATGATAATGGTATGCACATGAAATGATATCAAAGACTTCGGGATATTTAAATTTGCAAACCAAAAATAAAAAAAACTTTATTAGCTGAATTTGAAGTTCAAATGCCTTTTAGGAGTTACAATTAAAAATAAATCTAAAACTAGAAAGAAAAATCAAAAGTACCATGGATGCTTCCTCTTTGTGCCGAGATAATGATTCAGTCCTTTTTCCTCATGGAGTTGCTTTGTGAGCTCTAAAACCTTCTTCTCCTGAGCATGGAACTGATCCCTGTAAGTATCCCGCTCTTTCATAAACTGAATCCAAGACCTATGTGATTCCCCAAGATCAGTGGGCATGTAAGGATAGAGAACCGTGTAAGGAATGCCTTATTCAATAGTGGGTTCCACAATCACTTGAAAAACAGCCACATAGGGCATCATAAGCTGCCTAGCACGAGCTCGTACCCATTGTAGATAAGGTTCCATTGGAATGGAAGTTTTTGGCCCCAAAGTCTTGACGCCAGATCTGTTTACCATGCCCCAAGCTCGTATGAACCTCCGGCGATACTCTTGAATGTCCTCCTCATAGTTGAACACAATACCCTCGATAAGTAACTCACAGGGACCATACCTTCGAGCATGACCAAATTGTCGCAGAGCTAAACAAGGATTGTAGGTTATACCCCTCTGATATCAAGCAGTGGGACATTAGGGTACTCCCCGCAGTGGTCAATGATAACAATGTTTTCCATAGATCGAGAACACCAAAGAATATCTGAATGAGCGAGTGACATTATCCTTTGTGGCCAAACCAGACCTTCTTCATTCTTCAGTATGGACTTAGGGAGGTGAGAAATAAACCACCTCGACAGAAATGGCATGCAGCACACAAGAATTCCTCTTCTCCTCATGGTACGAGTATGGAGAGTGTGCAAGATATCTTTGAGAAAAGTAGGAACCGGGTTGCGAGAGAGAAAGATCTTGATAGTATTCACATCTATGAATGAGTCGGAATTAGGAAAGAGAACTAAACCATAGATAAGAAGAGCCAAGACCTCCTCAAAAGCCTGAAAATCCCTATCATCCCAAAACAGCTAGGCTTTGTGTATCAGAAACTTATCTAGAAAACCCTTGACTCCGCTTCTCGTTTCCCAATTGGATACCACGTCGGCCCGTTTCAGATGTAAAGTTGAGGCAATGACTTCTGGCTTAGGAGCTTCTTCTAGACCTGTGAAGGGTACCTGTTCAAGAATAGGTATATCCAATAGCTGAGAGAATTCTTCCAAGATAGGCACCAACTGATAGTCTGGAAAGGTGAAGCAGTGGTGCTTGGGATCAAAGAACTGAAAGAGTACACTCATCATATTTTCATCAAAGTTTGAAGTAACCAGGTTGAGAAGTTGACCATGTCTCTTAGTGAACGTAGAAGTTTTAGAAACCCTTGGTGCTAGCTCTTTGAGTTGGGAAGGTATCTTCACAAAGCTATTTCGGATGGTATTTCTACGAACGGAAGCCATAATCTGCAAAACAGAACAAAGATAAATTCCCTTGGTCTTTGAAATGGTAAGTGCCATAAGCATGGATGCCATGTTATGATGCATGATGTCATGATAAACCACGGGTATAGCGAACACAGGTATAGCAAACACAGTCAAGTCATACAAAGTCCTTAGGTTTAAGGCTTGCATGAGGTTAATGGTAGTACCCTCTTGAAGTTTAGTTGGTTCAAACCTGTCTTAAAAAGTAACCGGGTTCTAGAGATTCTCAATATCACTGACCATCCTTTATCGGGCATTGTTTCAGCTCTCAATCTTTTCTTGCAGCCAAAATATCCCGAAAGTATGATTTCAATGAGTGTAGCATCGATCAATCAGTTCTCAGCTCTATACCGAGGCCGACTATCTCACTAATTTCTAATGGCCAAGTTGTTCAACTAAGGTTCTAAGGTCCGTTGGTGCTTCACGACACCACGCGGCAGCCCCGTATTCTCCTCATTTCTCCATGAAGGATACCGGTACCAACCAAAGTGCCACACCAACACAACCATCGCTTAAACCATATCGGTCTATGCCGTACAGTCTCCACGATCTATTGCTGTTTACCTAATGAGTGCCCCCAGATCCGGGTGTAGGATCTATAGTAACCCCAAACAAACCCTCAAGAGTAAAGCAATCAAGACAATCAAGAGAAGCAATTTAATGACTTAGATCCTAAGGTATACCCCACTTATTATATCCCTAACAGAGTTGTCAGTTTTGTGATACGGTGACAGAACTGACTGTTATACTGGTTTGCATTTTGCATTTTTTGTTCGCAAAATATCGCGGTAAGCAAGAGTCGCCACCGACTTTTATTTCATCCAATAATGGAAAAGGAAAAAGAACAGAAAAACCATTTTTCGAGATATTCTGAGTACGGGGGTAGAATATAGAAAGGGAGGGTGTTAGCACCCTTTCTATCCATGGTTTTCCATGGGCTCTAAGGTACTTGCTCATTTTTTCAAATTTCTTGTGTGTGTGCTTGTATTGAAAATGTTTTACTTCGTGATAATCCTTGTATCAGTCCTCAAGGATGTGACGAAGTTTGTTTTGAAAATTGTTTTGAAAGGTGTTTGTGTGAAAAGTTTTTTATTGAGCAAGTACTTAAGATTCTACCTACTCGAAAAAAGATTGTTCGTTCTATTTCCTTTAGGCAGCGCTATCCTACTATTAAGGAGTAGGTAACACCGTCGTTGGAGTTGTAAGGGACATTCGAAAGGGACAAGTACAATCACTAAAGCAATAGTTAGAAAACTTTAGTAGTAACCCTAGAGTCTTAAGATCTTTCCGAGGCAACATTTCTGAGGCAACATTCGAATGGGACATTTTGATCTTTTAGACTGGAGGGCAGCCACTAAAATCTCCTATGCTTAATGATTGTTTACCGAAGGCAACCGAAGTGAGGTAAACCCTAGGAGTGAATATGTGCATATGATTTGTTTCAGTTATTTAATCTTTGCACATTAGGTGATCTACCGTTTTAATTTTCCAGACATTCTTGCCATACAATCCTATTAGCCATACATCTAGACAGTTAAAGATTACGGGAATTTAAAATGCGAAAAATAAACCTAGCTATTACAAGGCTTCGGGGAGGGGGATTAATTACATAACCAAAAATCAGGGATTTAAACAGTAAAATAAAAAAACCTAAGTTAACTATTACAAACCCTAAACGGTTACAAAATAATGGCAAAAAATAATTAACAAGCGCGCGGAAAATTAAATGCGAGGACGATTGAAATAATTAAAAACCCTAATTTGAGAGAAAAATATTTTTTTGGATTTTATCTGAGAAAATATTTAATTGCAAATTAATTAAACCTAATTTCTAATTGTTTTTTTTAATTATGAAAGCAATTAAATTAATTAATTAAAGAAATAGAAAATATTTTGTACAAAAAGATTTTGTATGTTTTTGGTTTTTTATTTGAGAAAAGAAATATAAATTGTAAAATTAAAACCTAGATTATATTTGATTTTAAATGAAACAAAAATTAAATCCACCTAACTTACTAATTAAATTAAATAATTTATTATTAAATTTTTTTTTGTATTTTTGTGGTTTGGTGATTTTATGGTTAATTAAAAAAATAATTAAATTTTTTTGGTGAAAAATAATTAAACAAAAATAATAAAAATAAAAGAAATAAATAAAGAAAAGAAAAAGAATGGGCTTGTATGCTAGCAAAAGGGGGGTATGAATCTGAAATTCCAAGCCCAATAAGCTCCTAGCCCAGTCAACCTTTGGATCTGGTGTAACGTTGACTTGCACGTGTACCATGGTCATTCAAGGGAGAGACGTTAGATCTGGCCAACAGTGCATCCAATGGCTGGGCATTGAGGTTGTATGTAAGGCGTGTGAGGGAGTGAAGCATTGGATCTTCTTGAAATAAATAGGAAAATAATAAAATGCACACGCCTGGGATCGAACCCAAGACGTGTGCATCAAAGGCGTGCCTCCCAACAATCTGTGTTGCTGGTTCCTTTGTTAATACAAGTAAACAATATAATATAATATAAAAAATGCACGATGCCAAGAAAAATGCGCGAAATTCAAATCAACCGGTCATGGGTTGCCACGCATCACCTTCTTCACTGCAACTGTTATCTTAGGTTAAGGACTTATACCTACGGACGTTTGCTGTAACTACAACCCTGCACAAATTCAAAAATCTCATACAAGCATGATAAGTTAGTTGTGATGGTACCAATCAACTCGTCTTGGTCTCACGAGTGTCATGGTACCTCATTCATGGTCCAATTTTTCCTGTATCAAAAATCCCCAAATCGTGCTCTTAAACCCTAACAATGGTGAATATGGATTCCTGC
Organism: Vicia faba; assembly: GCA_948472305.1. Taxonomy (NCBI): domain Eukaryota; kingdom Viridiplantae; phylum Streptophyta; class Magnoliopsida; order Fabales; family Fabaceae; genus Vicia; species Vicia faba. Next base: position 634,607,497 of record OX451736.1, on the reverse strand, counting down.
ACTGTTAGTACAATTAAGTTATACAGAAAGCTTGCAAACAAGATTATTAACAAGAATATATGGATAGAATAGATTTATCATGTGTGAAACATAGAAATCGAATTTGAGTTTGGGAGGCAAATCGTGATGCTGTAATGTGATTATTCTTGATGCTTTGAGGCTTGCAATTGAATGGAGAAGCTTCCTGAGATGTCCAGGAACGTATTGCTAGCCTTGAAACTCCTTGAGGATGGATCTAAGATGGATTTTTATCTCACACTTTTGTCCAAATTTTTGAGTTTCTTTCCTGCTGTTTCACACCTCCAATCCTTGTGTTTTCGATCTGCAATTGTTATGCACTTATAGTAGACTGAATTAGGTCAACAAAATTGTATCATATCTTTGAGAATTATGAAAATTGGATTTGATTTGCTTCATGTAGGATATCTTTCTAATACAAGCATCAATCCAATATTTTCCAACCCTAATGAGCCTTGCACGAATTGATCATCATGCTAGATGTATATGGACTCCAATGTGCACAAAAATCCCAAGATTTGATTTGTTTTCATTATTTTACCATTTAATTTGATTTATTTTGATTTAAATGAATAAAAAATCAAAATAAATGATAAAAGTAATAAAATAATATACGGAAAGGCTCAGGGGTCGTGGGTCCTATTAGAAACATGTTTCAAGCAAGAAAACATGGGCCCCTTTGGAAAAAATGCAAATTTGATCAATGTTGACTTTTGACAATTTTCCAAAAAATTGCCAACTTTGACAATGCATATCTCTCTCAATTTTGACCCTAGGAGGGTGTTCTTTGACTTTTTAGAAAGCTTAGGATGTCTCCTAACCAACCCTTTTAGTTTCATTTCAATTGTGTATTCCATGTTCATGTATGAAGCTTTGACCCAAAAGGTGTTTTTGTTGACTTTTCAAAAGGACCTATAATGTCAAAATTCATATCTTTTTCTGAGTGCATATTTTGGACTTGTGGGCTGAAGATGAATTGCAGGGAATTGTATCCTCTTCAAAATTAGCTTTGGATGTAAAATTTCTTATAAAGTATGAAGAAGTTATGCTTGCTAAAAGTTGGGTTGACTTTTATTGAGAAACCCTAATTTAACAACTTTTGGATTTTGATGAATTTGGAGCATTCCTTGAGGAATCATGATCAAACCTTGATCAAATGATGGATATAACTTCAAAATGTTGATGTTGACCAAAAATCCTGAGGTTTGATTGTATGTGGGCCACAATTGACTTTTGACCTAATATAGTCAATTTCTCAAGCATCTGAGCAGTTGACTGAGCAAACTTCTTATGCAAGGCATGAAACTTGACATGTAGGGTCTTGAGAGCATAATAATACCTTGGAAAGCATATGAAACCTTTGTGGTCCACCTAACTTGATGAAAATATAAACCCTAATTTTGAGGTGCACTGCCTTAGGAGAGAGTTTGTCTGGTTAACTCTTGGGCAACCTTGAGCAAATTGAGGATCTTAAAGGACATGTGTTGAGTAAAATGAGAGGGAATATTTTGGGGTATAACACATATGAAAATGGAATTTTGTCCAGAGTAAGATTTCATCAGAATCAGATGTGTTTTAGTCTTAGTCTGAAGAAATAAGATTCTGACTTGATCAACAAGCATTTTCATTTTTCAGAACCTCAGTAATCAAAAGATGCTTCGGTCAGAAATGTCTTTGATTAGATGGAAACCTTGTGGTTCTCCAGATTATGAGGATAACAAAACGTGTCACCTAATTAGATATAATGATTAACGCGTGTAACCATTGGTTATACTTAATCATCACACTCTACCTAGGCTATGCAATGAGCAGTATGCATTTTCCTTGGAACTGATTAAAATCATAATTATTACTTTCATTTAATGCTCCTAATAATTATGGCTATATGTGTTTATTTTTTATTTATTTTTGTCTCACTTCTAAAACACTATAAAACACATACTTCACTTTACTTCCACACTTTTGAAACCCTAAACTCTCTTTTCTCTCAAAACGATCAACAAGTTCTCTTAGAATGTTCACAACATGCTACAACTGATTCTGCAAAAGATTTCTCCTCCTACTCCTAAACACTTGGCTTTTAGGATTTATTCCATTTTGCTCTGAACCATAGGACTTTTATTGTTTCTTTTGTTTTCCTTTTTATTTTTTATGTTTTTCTTTCTGCTGGTTGAATATCAATGAAGTTTAATTTAGCTTATCACTTCTTATTTTCTTTTATTTTTTTTATTTCTTCCATTTTTTGTTAGTTTTTCACACATAATTATCTTTTTGATCATGAGAAAAAGGGGGAGAAAATAACTGAGAGTAATATTTTGATTCTGATAATTAAATTTTGGAAAACGTCTCTAAAAAGAGCTGCTTACGTTCTAACCCAGTAAAACTTCTGTTTCTGTTAGAATTTTTATTTTACAGGAATTATGAACTCTAATTAAAGTCAAGATCTGAAAGTGCTAACCAAGGCTTTTGTCTAACTTTTGGATTCAGACTCTGAGAAGTTCTTAAGTTTATAATCAGACTATTCATAACAAGGCCCTGAATTGAGAATCTAGAATTTGTCTTTATGACACTAGAGATTTAAGATCTCTATTGAAATGATTGGTATCAAGACTCTCAAGATCTCAATGTCTGATCTATTGGAACCAAGGGGGATTCTAATCAAATGGTTCAGAATCAGGATATTTGATCTTCATTAAGTCTTTGAGTTAGGGGGAGTTTCATAAAAAGGAGAAGTATTCTTACCTTTCTTATTTTACTTTTTCTGATTATGTACAAAATTGTGTCATCATAATACATAGTTTTGCCATCATAAAAAAGGGGGAGATTATTAAAATATTATTTGGTTCTGCAACTTTATCTGAGTTTTGATGATAACAAAGATTTTGTTTGTATGAACAATTTTAGTACTCAAATGTGTGTTACTTGTGAGTATCTAACCAACAGGTTCTACTTCTGATGAATGGCATGGCCAAGACATTATAAGAGACAAGTTCCGCCTCTGTGCTACATAAGTTCTGATGAACAGTAGTAAGACACTCCTGAAGACTCTGAAGTGTAGGCTTTTATTTGAAGTCTAAAGAAACCAGTCAGAAGATCTCAGGACTGAAGTTCTACTTAAGTCTAGATGCTAAAGACTCATGTTTCTGAAGACAACGTGTTATAAAGAAACCAGTCAGAATATTTGAAGACAAAAGTTGTACTTAAGTCTATATGCTAAAGACTCAAGTTTCAAAAGACCCATGGTTCTAAGAAAAGGGTTCTAAATTCCAAGTTCCGAAGACTCTGAAGATAGAAGTTCTAAAGACTCTGAAGACTTAAAGTTCTTAAGACCCAAGGTTCTAGAAAAGGTTCTCACGACTAAGTGTTGAAGACTCTAAAGACGCAGTTCTGAAGATTCTGAAGACTTGAAGTTCTGATGACCTTGTGTTATGTTCTCTCTTCTAAGATCATGCTTGCAGGAGCCTCTGAAGTACATAAGGAAAGAAGATAATGTTAACGTGGTACAATAAAAAAATTTCATTCCACTACCATGAAAGGATAGACGCGTTGCACGATCTTGTCCCCGACGTTACTGTTCAAGCCACCAATGTTTCTAGAAATCTCAAGAGTACCAACATATATATTATTTTATTGGATATATAAATGCTTGAAGACTAAGAGAGAAAGCTACTAATTCACTGATTATCAACGTACAAGCACTATTGATAGCTTTCATACTTTTTAGTCTATTAGTCTTAAAATCTATTTACTAATCAACTTGTGTAGAATCATTTTCATTGTAAACAAATTATTCACACAGTTGTTTGATTGTACCTTGAGAGACCTGTTAGGTCAGAATTCTTAAGAAGTTTAAGACTTATGTGTCTTAAATATTGTTCCTTGAGAGACCAATCAGGTCAATATTCTTGAGAAGTTTAAGACTTGTGTGTCTTAAAGATTGTTCCTTGAGAGACCATTTAGATCACTATTCTTGATAAGTGTAAGACTTGTGTGTCAAAGATTATATAGTTAGTCACATACAGTTGGTGTATGCAAGCGTAATAATCAATTTGGTTATTGGAATAAGTCCTCGTTGGAGAGAGGCGAAATCACTTTGGCGGGTGGACTAGACTAGTTTGATATTAGTCAAGTGAACTAGTATACACATTGTTGTTCTTTACTTATTGCATCTTATTGTTATTATCACTAAGTGATGTTTGTTGTTTCTAAAAGAAAGGGATTTTAAAGAAAATGTTTTGATTCAAACCCTCAATTTCTTGTGTTTTTCACACTTTCAATCAGCCGGATCTGTGGAACCACCGCTGATGAAAATCTACTACCGTCATCGTCAAATCCCCTTATTTCACCTTCTTCGAGTATTGGTGAAGAGAACACAACATTTTCTCAGGTTGTGTTAGAAGGAGACGAAGTTAGTGACTTAGAAAAAAAAGAGAGAAAGAAGAACACTTCATGTTTGGAAGATGGAGATAGATAACAAATTCAAATGAGAGAGGAGTTCACGTCTCAAACTAATAAAACCAACTCTTCTTCTCTTGTAAACGTACTCTCTTTAATGACATAATGAGTTTCAAGGCTCCACTAATATTTCAATCTAGATCGCATGATTCATTGGATTCCCTGAACATTTAATCAAAGCCATTGGATGTTCTGCCCGTTGATGGTTTTTCTTCATGTGATGGTCCAAGTACACATTTAAATTTTATTTCACATCAGAACACATTTCCCCTTGTGAAGTTATAAAAAGACTCTCCAATACCTCTAACTAGCACGCATGCAAAGTTGTTACACTCCCCTATGTTTCCAGCTGTTTCCCACCCACTTCAGTGTCCAACGGATCTTCTCCCAATGGGCCTCCCAATTGGGCCTCTGCATTCCGACCCAACCAATCTCTTCTTAAACCCAACCTTGAGGACAAGGGTGTTTTTAGGCTGGATAGTAATAATAGTAAGCCCATACGAATTAGATTCAAGCCTAAGTGGATGCAAGACTTTATTACAAAATAATAGGTTTATTTGATTGTATTTGTTATTATTTCAAGTGGGATAGGCCCATTAGTGCAATCCATTAGGGTTGTTACTTGTATTTAAAGGACTAATGTCTCTTTGTGGCAGTAGAGAATTTATTCAAAATTTATTTCTTTTCTTGTTTTGTGTTATTTAAATGGTAAAACCCTATATTTGGTAATAGTTGTTAAACCCTCTTTATCATATGCTTAATCCTAGATTTGGTGTTGTGGACTTTATTTTAGGATATGCCACTGGTCTATTTCAGAACTCCATAATATTGATTAAGAAATGATTATTGTGATACGGTGGGAGAACTGACTTGGGATTTTACGTTTGTATTCGCAAACGTTTCGGTTTAGCAAGAGTCGCCACCGACTTTTTATTTTATCCTAAGGAAAGGTCAAAAAGCACAGGAAAGACCTTTGATATGTTTTCTTGGGTTCGGGGAGTAGATTATAGAAAGGGAAGGTATTATCACCCTTTCTATCCATGGTTATCCATGGGCTCTTAGTTACTTGCTTAGATCACTTGCTTTGCTTTTGAATTGTTTGAAATGGTGCTTTTCAATTGTTTGAAATGGGGCTTTTCAATTGTTTGAAATGGTGCTTTGTGTGTGGTTTTGAAAGATGTTTTGAAAAGAGGCCATCGTTATGGCAACCTTTGTAATGATTCTTGTTTGAATGTATACAAAGGTGTTTTTGTTTTTGAAAGGTTTTCTATGTTTGAAAGTAGGGTTTTGAAATTGTGTTTGTGAAGTGTGTTTGAAGATAGCAAGGATGTTTTTTGCAAGTTTTGATCAAGTAACTAAGAGTTATTTACCCTATCTACTCAAAGATCTTTCTTATGTTTTTAACCCTTTTAACAGTGTTGTTTCACCATTGTATTTGGTGAACAACCTTGTGTTAGGATGTTAAACGGGAAAGGTGCGTGTCATCGTATAAACCATGATAGCAATTGTGTTAAGTATTTTTGGCAATTTTCTTGAGGGACTTGATCATTTTCTTTAGGTAACTCAGATAACGTCATCGAGGGACTATGATCTTTTGTTTTGTTTTTGTTTTGCCAAAGTACGTAACATGCATACCATGGCCCATTTTTGAAGGCAACAAGTGGATTGTAATCCTAGGGGTGCAAGTGTGCATTGTGTTTATTTTTCATGCACTTTTGTCTTTGATTAGGTCAAACTATTTGTTGATTTGGATTTTTGCATACAAACCCTAATTCTCTAATCATGGCATAATTGAAAGCGTAAAAGTGCGAGAATTTAAATTATAAGCTATTACAACATGATATAGGGAGGGGGGTACAATTTTGAATACGGGATTATTTTGCAAGAAATTTAAACCCTAAGTTATTACAACCAAATTGAATTTCTTTATACAAATGATAAATAAGCAATATTTAAATAGACAATTAAATAAATGTGCAATATATTATGAATAGGAAAGAAATGTTTTTATTTATTTTTATGTATGTAAAAATGTAATATTTAATGTGAAAAGGGTGTAAAAAGGTTGATTTTATTTAATAAAGGGGTAAACCCTAATTTTCCTTAAAGGTTGATTTTTGCATACAAACCTTAATTCTCTAATCACGGCATAATTGAAAGCGTAAAAGTGCGAGAATTTAAATTCTAAGCTATTACAACATGATATAGGGAGGGGGGTACAATTTTGAATAGGGGATTATTTTGCAAGAAATTTAAACCCTAAATTATTACAACCAAATTGAATTTCTTTATACAAATGATAAATAAGCAATATTTAAATAGATAATTAAATAAATGTGCAATATATTATACATAGGCAAGAAATGTTTTTATTTATTTTTATGTATGTAAAAATGTAATATTTAATGTGAAAAGAGTGTAAAAAGGTTGATTTTATTTAATAAAGGGGTAAACCCTAATTTTCCTTAAAGGAAATAATATTATATTATTTATATACAAAAAATATATTAATATGTATAAAAATAAAAATATATTGAGAAAAAGTGTTTTTTAGTATAAAATAACAATAAAAATAAAAATGTACTATTTTTATATTTTTATTCTATGTTTTTAATAAAATAAAGTATATATATATATATATATATATATATATATATATATATATATATATATATATATATATATATATATATATATATATATATATATATATATATATATATATATATATATATATATATATATATATATATATATATATATATTAAATATTTTAAATATATATAAAATAAAATAAAATATTTACAAAAATAAAATATATTCAAGAAAATATTTCCAATGTGAATAAAATTAAAAAATAAAAAATAAAAGTATTATTTACATTATTTTTACATTTAAACAAAATAATATAAAAGTATATAAAATGTTTTAATGCTAGTAATAATTAAAATAAATACCAAATAAATATAAAATATTATGAAAATATTTTTTATGCATTTGTTATGTTTGGAAATAAAATGATAGAGTCGGAAATGAAATTAAAATGCAAAAATAATAAAAATACAAGAAGTTGGGTCAGGGGGTGTGAAACTGAAAAAAAAGGTGTTAGAAGCAAAAAGCCAAGCCCAGCCGATCAGCTTCATCTTCTTCCTCCAGACTTTTGAAAAACACGCGCCTGTTATACACAAACTCGTATCTTCTGTATTTGTGATCTTTTGACAAAACTCAAAACATGAAACTTGTAGAGCATCAAACCACAATTCTAACCATATAAAAAACTTAATCTAACTCTCAAAGACCAAAGAGAATTTCTCTAGCCCTAATTTCTAACCTAGTTTTTTCAGAAAGATCATGGATGAAATTCTCTTATCATGCTTAATATAAATGAAAATTGAGCATATGTATGGTTTCAGGGCAATGAGTACTACATATTTCATTCATAAACCTAAGGCTAAATGTTCCTAAATAGAGAGATAGAAGTTGATGAAAAACCTGTTTCAGCTGGACACGAGTATGGCAATGCAGCAACTTTCAGTGAGGCCTGAGGTTCTTTTGAGCTTTCTTGATGTTCCCTGAACCTTTCCCAATGCTTAGTTTGTTTTGAAGTGGCTTCAATCGTTCTATAGAAATCAACCTGCAAAGCTTCCAAACAAAAATGGTGAACACTGTAAATGGAGTTACAGTTGGCAATGGAGGTTTTGGATAACTTGAGTGAGTTGAATGGAAGGTGTTTGAAGTGGAAAGGAGCAAAACGCATGAGCAAAATGAGCTATGGCACTCAAGTTACATCAACTGCCCTGTTTTGCAAGTTTTTGGTGTTTTGGTGTTCAAAGATGTTTGAGGGATGATTGGCTCGTGTTTCTGGCTTACAAGGATGTGTAAAACTTGTTTCAAATGTTGGCTTAAGTTGATTTTATCAGATGTGTGAGTTATGGACTTTTGGCATAATGACTTGGTTTTGAAGCAAAAAGCAAGAGTTGACAATGCAAGGGTTGTACTGGCTTGTAACCTAGCTGCACAAAGTGGTTGAGCTTTTCCTGACATTAGGGAGCCTTGTTTGCAGAAAAGGGCTTGGTGTATGGCTCAAGAAATGGAATTTGACATAAAGCAAGCTTTATGTAAATGGAAGTGTTATCTTTATGCCCAAAATGGAATTATTCATTGTATAATGCTCCCTTGATTAGAACAATGCCTCTAACCAATGTATTTGCATTCAATTTTTAAGCGTAAATTAGTTTAGATACCTGTAATCAAGTACAAAGCTATCTTGGTCAGATTTTGCAACTTGTATGAACATATATTGGCCATGGTTACAAAGTGAGTTTTTGCCAACTTCAAGCATTCGATTCTCCCTAACCACAAATGTGTTTGAGGAGTTCTTGGACAATTTGGAAAGCTTGCAACATGTACTATAATCCATCTTTGAAATGGAACTTGAGACTCCAAGTGGAACTATGTGAAAAATGGCCAAGAAGATGGGTCAAAATCCTGCCTAAACTAGGGCAAAATTTCTCCAAGTTAAAAGTTTTAGGTACCCTTGTTCCAAAAATCATAACTTGAGATCCAAGCTTCGTTTGAGAAAACTTTGTGAATCAAAGTTGTATAATTTGTGATTTAATACAACTTTCATGTTGTAAGTTTTGTTTGAATCCATTTTCATCTTGGTGAAAATGTGGGACAAAGTTAGGAAAAATTAAGAAAATTTCATAACTTAGAAAATTTCTAAGTTTTGACATTTTTCAATTTCAAACCCTAATTTGTAATTTTGGGTTTCTTGATGAACAAGTTTCATAATTTGACACACATTGATGAAAAATGACCCTTGGCACTAGATTTTGACCAAAAAGTCAAAGTTTGACTTTTCAGTGTACAATCAAATTTTGATCAGTTGACTGAAAAATTCATCTGTCAATCCTATGCATTTGAGATCTTTTGATCTTGTTGAATAAGTCAATATAATTTCATTGAGTCCTTGAGCCCATGGTTAAACATGATTTGCCACTGGCTAGGTCAAACAGTCAAAAATTGCCTTTGTACAGTCAAAACCCTAAAAATGACCATTTTGCCCTTTTGGTGATCTGATCAAATTTCTTGTGTAATTGTGGTCCAATCATGATAAAATGGTTCACATGAGTTCATAATGTTGATGTGGGTCAAAATTCATGAGGTTTGACTGTAAATTGGCCACAATTGACTTTTCCCCCAATACAGTTGATTTCTAGGTCAACTGTCCAATTGTCTGGGCAAAAATTTGATTCAAGGCTTGAAACTTGGTATGGTCAAACTTATGAGTCCAACATGAAGTATGAAAGTCAATTTGGGTATTGTAGGTCAAAATACCCCTGTGCAAACTCAAACCCTAATTTAGGTTAACAGTGCAAGAAGGTGTCTTGAGCAGAGCAAACCCTAGCTTGGTCTTGAGTTCCAAGAGCCTGGTGATGGAAAATTTTGATAAAATGAGAGGGAAAATTTTGGGGTACAACAATTATCAACACAAAGTAAATATTGAACAATTGACCTCAAACACAAAAGTTGTGGTATTTAAGAACTGTATTTATTGGTCAAGAATTATGGTATTTAAAAATCATAATTATTTTTATCTTTATCGATTAAGATCGTGTTAGTAAAGTTTTTGAGTTCAAAAAGTGTAGAGGAAGTAATATAATAAAAATAAATTTGGGAAAAAGAGAGTAAGGATAGAAAGATTTCACTAGAGAGTTATCTAGGTGTCGTAGTGAAAAATTAGGGAGAACAGCTATTGAGTAACTTGACTCACAAAATTTAAGAAATCAGCACTGGACTTTATTGTTTCCTAGGAAAAGGGAAAAGTTCAAAACCCTATATTTATCATGAAATGAAAGAAGCAAAAACTCTAAGCAAAGCACAAAGAATAGATCTAAGGTACGAGGGTTAGTTATACAAATGGAAGATATTAACATCCTATATATCTATAGTACTCTATAGGAACCTTTTGTAATATCTGTTTTTCGTTAAAATGGTTTGTTTTCTAAAAGAATGTAGAGATGAGAAAAGAAATGTATTTTTTATTATATTTTTGTTTACAAAGACATAAAAACTTATACCTACGTAACAATGAATGATCAAAAACTCGTAGTTCATGGTACAAATAACAAATGGATTTGTTGATTGATTTTAGGAGAATAGATAAGTTATCATCTTAAGGAGAATAATCAACTAATTCCACCAGAAGTATGAGAAGGTGGATCTTGCATCATCATGATAGAAGAGATCTTAACTTGGATATAAGATCACCAAGTTGCCACTAGCTCTCTCATGTGGAAATAATCACATTTACTTCAATCATTACCATGGGGATAAGAGGATTACATCTTAACTATAAAGATGAATAATGTCTAATCTCTTTGAGAAAAGATTTTAAATAGAAAAGCCAAAGTGACAAAAAGATTTGGGTGAGGTTGAATAAATTTTAATCTTTTGAAGTTATTTAATACACTTAAGTACATTAAAGCATTTATTAAGGAAAGAGAGTTTGAAAATGCAATGACATAAAGTCAAGGTTTTGTTTAATGAAAAGAAGTTCAATTTTGAAATTAGGGTTTAAAGGTACAAAAGTAAACACAAGGTAAAATTTACAAATGATAATATACAAAGGTAAACACATAAGGATGAACCTAAGATATACATATGCACATGACTATCTAGCCAACAATACAATCCCTTTTCCTTGGATTTGAAAACAGAGTATTAATATAATGAAGTATAAACATCAACCATCATCACATGAACACATAATATGCAATCTTCAAGGATTAGGGTTTCACATAATAAAACAAAGCATTAATCAAAACCTTATACACATGGTAAGAACAAGCCCTAAAATCATAATCAAAGCAACAAGGAATTTAAATCAATTATATTCATGGCATTAAGCATCAATTAATCATGGTATAAAACATCAAAATAATATCTCACTCAAGTAAACACATCAAAGTATCATGGTATTTAAGAGAGTCATTTAAGAAAAAATATTCACAAAAGTTTAATAAAAGAAACACTAAGATTAATAATTTAAACAAAGAAACTATTTTTGGTATTTTAATAATTTTAACATTTTAAATAAAATAGAATCAAAGCTTATATAAATAAAATATATTTTGGCATTTTAAAATATTTAAGTTTGATAAAATTAAAGGAGAAAACAAATATACATAAGTTAAACTAAAACTAAAAAAGAAAACAAAAAGATAAAGTAGTAAAAAAAGGAAAATAATGATAAAAATTATGGAATGTCGTCAAGGGGTGTTGAACCCCTGACCTTGAGGTTGCAGACCAAAACACTAGCCACTGGGTCATGCGTCATATGTTGTTAAAAAATACAACCACAAAATGAAATATGAAACAAGTTACTAAATGGTTTTCAAAAAATAAGCAAAAGGTCTAGGGCGAGGAGGATTCGAACCCCACACCATTCGCTTCACACACAAACACACAAATACCAACGTATGACCACAGGGGCACAATGCCAATTCATTAATAAAACATATTTAACTAAATGTAAAATAAACTCAACTTCAAAAATTCAAAAAATGGCACCACCTGACTTCATCTTCAATCTTAAGACAGACGTCAATTGTGATTTTAGTATTTCTTCATTTCTCAACCAAATTCAAAAATGTAAAAAAAAAAAAAACTTACTTGAAATTTCACAAGGATTTCAGAAATTTTCAGAAATATGCTTGAAATTAATTTATATGCACTGTATCAGACGAATTTCAATCAAAACCAAAAAACCCTAACTATTTCAAAATTAAATTAAATGATGTATGCAATCAACCAATTCCTATCAAGAAATGCTTAAAAGGATGTTTGGAATATGAAGTTCAATGTATACAGAAAGTTACCTATTAGAGCAAGGTCCAATGCCTATTTTAGTGCTTACAAAGATGAGATAATGATGTTCTTAACTTTCTTGAATTCTCAGGAACAAATGCAATAACTACTTTGCCTTAGAACCTTCTCAAACTTTCTGACCAATTCCACTTATAATGATGAATGAGCACGGGTTGGGTGGAACAATGGGGGTGTTCCAATGATAAAATGTGGCATAGAGAAGTGTATATGGGGTGTGTAGATTGTGTTTATATGGTTAGTTTGAAAAGAGATTGCTAGGAATGAGAAATTCAAAGAAATGGATTTTGGTGCAAGAATGGAGGTTTGTAATTTCTATTAATGTGTTTGAGTGTTTGAGGGAATGTTTTCTATGTGTTTTTCAATGACAAAAGGTCCTCTATTTATAGATAAAGTTGAGGGATCAATGGTTGTTTAGATTTCAAGTTTACAAGTTTATGGTTTTGGTTGAAATGCAAGTTGAAGTTTCATGAGTTATGGTGATTCCCATGCAAAGCTTGAGTGATTTGTGGGACAATATGAAGTCTTTAAGTGTTGCTTATGATTTCATAGATAAAGTGTGATTAGGGAAAACAAAGAATGGGATCAATGCAATATTTGTTGAGATTAAAGTGAGCTTTATGAAAATGGATATGTGACTTTTTCAAAATGCTCCATGTATGAGATGTAGATTGGATAAAGCCTCAAGTCTTTATGTAATTCACTTAAGACTTGTGTAAAACACTAATTATGCTGAGATTTAGAAGCAACATAGGATAAAAAGGAAGATCTCATGGTTTGGACATGTATTTGAACCAAAAATATGACTTGTAAAACAACTTCACCATGAAAACTCCATCTCTTCGAAACTTGGTGCTCAAGCAAGAGAAATTCTTGCTCTTGGTACCATTAGAAAGATGCTCCCATACTCTACAACTTTCATGTTTATCACTTGTCTTGAATAATCTTGAATCAATGAGAAAACAGGACAACACAATTGGTCTTTCCAGCTGAAAAACACTTAGAAAATTTCTAAGTATTTGAACATTTTAACAACTCTTAGATGCCAACTTGATCAACACATATCTTAAAATTCTAATGATATTTTTTGTAAATTACTTCTACAATGTTGAATTATGTAGAATCATCTTTAAATACATCCCTTGTGAATGAAAAATGGTTACTCGAGGAGGAAGTTACAAGCTTGTCAAGTGCGCTATATGAACATGAAATTTAGTAACTTAGAGAAATTTTCAAAACCATAAATTTCACATCTTTGATTCTTTTTCTTAGTTTTTTTATTAAACTTGACCAAATGAATTCATCAACCATATTTTCATGATTCTTGTCTTAAGATGTTTGACCAAAAACTTAAAATTCAAACTATGAAATGTGAGCAGTTGACTTTTCATCAAATGAATTCCAAATCTTCAACTTATCAATGAATCATACTTATTTATCTAATTGGGACACATGAGAGAACCATGAGGAAGCATATGATAACCTTGGATCAATTTTCAAACTATTAGATCAAGCTTTAGGTCAAAAGTCAACAATTAGTCAACTTTGATAAAAACCCCTAATTTGAGGTGTAGATGAATTTGAAACTTGATGGACTTGAAATGATGCACACTTGATCTTGATTATTTATGAGGGTAAATCACTTTACCATCACGAATGAATGATAGGCTTGAATCATTAAGGAATCGATATGTCTCTGATCAATGAAATACTTGAACTTCTTGATTTAACATACCTATCTTATGGAAGAAGCAAACAAATCCTTGCACATGCATGAGGTTAGTGATACCAAGATGAATAATATGATATCTTGATGCTATGTAAATGATTCAAAAATAGGTGGGATCTTAGGTAAAAAATAAGGGTACAATAGATGCCCTTATTTAAGTTTCTTCTATCCAAAGATCTGAAGATTGAAATCTTTGTCTCGACGTGATAAGAGATACTTAAATACAAAAGTGAATTAGTTTTGCCTCTAAGATGCCAAAAAGGGGTTTCATGATATGATATGAATGCAAGACTCTGACTTCTGCAAGAAATAGAACAAAAACAAAACAACTAGGGGATACATATAAGAAACACCCTAGTCCAACTTAGAAGAAGGGGTCTAACTCCACTGGGGAAAGAATAATCAATGCAATGGGAAGGAGATTGAAAATCCACTGGGGAAGAGATTACCTACTACCATACAAGTGGCAGCTTAAACTAAATATAACACAAAAGACAATTGATTAACAAGCTTCTGCTATGAGAATATGGTTCGGCTTCTTCTTTAACCAAGTCTTGCACTCATAAAAGGTAAGAAACAAGATCCTTAAAAGGTAACTACTTGTTAATAACATTTCACAACAAACTATCTCTATCATACTGAATATATCAACTATCCATTGGAGTAAATAAGATTCAAAATGAACTATCTCTATCATATCAAAGATAACAACCATCCATTGGAGTAAATAAGCTTCACAATGAACTATCTGTATCATTTCAAAGAGATCAACCATACATTGGAGTAAATAAGATTCACAATGAGTTATCTCTATCATATCGAAGAGATCAACCATCCATTGTAGTAAATAAAATTCATAATGGACTATCTCTATCATACCAAATCCACCATCCATTCGAGTAAATAAGATTCACAACAGACTATCTCTATCATACCAAAGAGATCAATCATCCATTAGAGTAAAAAAGATTCACAATAAACTATCTCTATTATACCAAAGATATAAATCATCCATTGGAGTAAATAAGATTCACAACGAACTATCTATGTCATACCAAAGGGATCAAACATCCATTTGATTAAATAAGCTTCACAACAAACTATCTCTATCATATCGAAGAGATCAACCATCCATTGGAGTAAATAAGATTCAAAACGAACTATCTATATCATGAAGGTTGAGAAAAACACAAGAAAGGGGGGGTTGTATTGGGTTTTCAAAAATTATTTCTTTTAAAAATGCTTCTCACAAAATAATAATGATAGATAAGCTAGAAAGAAAAGTTACATGATTGGTTTATAAAATTTCACCTTAGAAAAGGCTACTCTTGTCCATCCGTTAAGGTGATTTTGCCTTAGAAAAGGAATTAATCCAATAATCTAGAAAGATTACAACAACGTTTAAGAGTTAAAAGAAAACCTTAGCCCTCTAAAGTTATTCTGATTATAACTTAATCACTTGAGGAAAAAAATCTAGAAAGATTTACAATCAAACCGTGTTTACAAGAGTACTTCTAAAAAGTAGATTTAACACTACAATGAAGAACAAATATTTACACACAAATATGAGCAACAACTCTTGTATGTATAATAATGAAAAATAACACAATAATGAGCAACAACTCTTGTATGTATAATAATGAAAAATAATACAATAATGAGCAACAACTATTGTGTTATAGAGAATGAAAGTTAACACAAATCTGAGCATCAACTCTTTGTCTTTTTAAATATCTCTTGAATATTTTCTCTCTTTTTTTCAAAGTAACTTATGTAACACCATGATTATTTATTGAATTATTTTAATATATTGATTAATTGATGTTGTATATTTATATGAGTTGATGAGAATTTTGTCATGATGTGATGCTTTGTTGTGGTGTAGTTACTATAGAAATTATCGATGTTAAAGTATTGGGGATGTATGACTAATAGTGTAGACACTTAGGAGTGCAAGGAGATTATTACTAATATTATTATTCAAATAAGAATACTAGAATAATATGGTGATAATAATAATTAAATAATTATTCCTAGTTATTATTATGTAGAAGGGCATAAGTGGAATAAGATATTGGAGGTCCAAGGGTTAAACTAGTAAAACAAGGAAAAAGGAAGGATTCTGTAAAAAAATTCAGATCGTAGAATAAGAAAAAGGAGAAGAGGAGAATAATGCATCAAGAGGCTAGGATAAGAGAATCCATTGTTGAGGCTTAAGAGCCGTAAATCCAAGGTAAGGATGGGGTTCCAACTCTCTAAGGGTATTATATAATGATATGTATATAAATGTTTAATCCGTTTATCATCATTGGTAGAGGTTTAGATGTATGTAGGTTTGTTTGAGTTTTTGTGTTGAATTGATGATATAGTGATTTATGGTGAAATTAGTGAATTGTGATGTGTAAAATACTATGGTTTGATACCCGTAAAATATGTGATGATGTATTGTTGTTGTGGTATGATAATATGATGATTTTTAGGACTTTGAGACTGCACTAATGAATTCGAAACTAGAATGTGGTTGGAATAGAAGCAAAATCGCAACTGAGAAGTTGCTAATTTACGAGTGTCGCCAGGAAAGCCAGCCGTGAGGGATGAGGTGAGCTAGTCGCATCTTCTTTGCCGGGCGAGCCAAGCGACGAGTGTCTGGGTGAAAAAATAAGGCTCTTGGAAAATGTATGGGGGAAAGACTTTAGCCCCATCTTTTTCGGGCCAGGGAGAGGCGAAAAGACCCACTCGCCAGTCGAGCAAGGAGAAAGCAGGAGGTGAGGCACGTCGCCTCTGCATCGCCGAGTGAGCGAAGTTGCTTTAATTTTTGTGAGGGACGTAACTTGAGTTTCGGGACTCCATTCGACGCACTGTTCGAAGCATTGGAAACCTAACACAATGAACTATATTTTTGTGGAATCAAATGAGTAAAATGATTTATTTTTCATTACTTATAGAATGATAAGTTTGTCGTTATGTGATAAATTTATCATGAAATATGTATTATGATAACTTGGTGTTGTTATAATGGTGATATATGATATTGTTTAGCTGTATGAATTGTATGTTACATGTATGGACAACCGATGGCCGTAATGGCGTGTCACATTGATGGATGTAGATACGTATGTATGTTGTTTTGTAGCATGGTTGTGTCGGATGCATTACATGTTATGGACTTTAGTCCTGTTTGTGGGCTCCAATCCTTGATGGTGTGGATCGGAAGTGATGTGAATTGAATTGTTCACGATGTTGGTTAGCTCTGATCCTAGATGCCGTGGACATGAGAAAGGTGAACCTAATTGTTCACGATATTGGTGGCTCTGGTCCTAGATGGCATGGATTGGGAGCGATATTGGTACCACATGCATTGAGTCTGTGAGTCGTTCTCATTGCACTGCATTGCTATTAACCTGATGTTTGAATTGTGTAATTGGTGTATGTAATACATGATAACTCGATGTTATATGGTGATGATTATGTAGTTAATATGTAATAAGACTATTATCTTTATGTAAAGGTATGGGATGTGGAATGTGTGGCTACACGTGATTTAATCGTTGTATACTTTTTATTATACATTCTATTATATTGTAATGATATCTTACCCTTCTATTGGAATGATGCTTTACACGACATCGTGCAGATAGTCAGGAGTAGTCTGAGGCTGCAAGGATGGAAAAAGGTTGCTCTTCATTTTATTTTCGAGTTAGTGTCGTTGTTGTGATACATAACATTGGGAGAATGAATGCTTTATTATTTTGTTTGATTTTAGATGATTCGTTTTGAGTCCTATGAACTCCTTAGTTTTGGAAAAAATGTCGGTTTTTAGTAAATGAACATTATTTGATATGAAATATGATTCTTTTCCGCTGCTTAATAAAAGTAAAGTTGCAGACCATGATTGGTTATTTAGTTCATCCATAATTGTGTTATGTATCTATATATATGTTTGGAGCAGGTTTATTATGTTTTGAAGTGTAGCATCCTAATTGCTTATTAATTGGTTTATTTTAAAGAAAAAATTACTCTGAATTTATATTATTATTCTTTGGGAGAAATTAGGGGGTTATATTAGTGGTATCAGAGCAGGTCGATTAGTCCGTCCAGGTTGTTGAGTATGTAGTGTGGTGTGACAGTGAATACTGTTGATGTGTTTATTCTAACCATTGTTTGTTATGATGGTTTGAAACAGTGAAATGGATGGAATAAATGATGTTGCAGTTGCGGTTGCTTTGCAGGCTGTGCAACATCAGTCTAATACTGGTGTGAATGATGGATCTCGTGTCTTAGAAAATTTTCAGAGGAACCATCTTCCTACTTTCAAGGATAAGTATTATCCTGATAGAGCGCAGGCTTGGCTCAAAGAGATTGTAAGGATATTTTGAATCATGGATTGCTCGGAGGCACAGAAGGTACGGTTTGGTACGTATATGCTAGAGGAGGAGGCTGATGACTGGTGGGTTGGCACTCGCAAAGGCTACTAGAAGTAGGTGAGGTTAGTAGTTTGGCTGTGTTCAACAGGGAGTTTTTAAGGACGTATTTTCCTGAAGATGTGCGCGGGAAGAAAGAGATTAAATTCCTGGAGTTGAAGAAATGGAATTTGTTTGTGACTGAGTATGCTGCTAAGTCTGTGGAACTGGCGAAATTCTATCCGCATTACAGTGAAGCGACTGCTGAGTTCTTGAAGTGTATTAAGTTTGAGACTGGGTTGCATCCAAAGATTAAACAAGCAATTAAGTATAAGCAGATTCGTAGATTTCTAGAGTTGGTGAATAGCTTTAGAATTTATTAAGAGGATAGTAAGGCTCACTATAAGATTATGAGCAAGAGGATATGCAAGCCACAACAGAATGTAGGGAAGCCTACTAATGCTCCAGCTGACAATGGAAAACAGAAAGTTATTTATGGTAAGAGACCAAGTGGGGGAGGTGCTCTTGCTAACCTTAGATGTTTCAAATGCGGAGAGCTGGGACATCGAGTCAGTGAATGTACGAGATACGTAAAGAAGTGTTTCTGTTATGGTAAGGCTTATTATAGAGTGGTTGATTTCAAACACAAGATGATGATATGTTTCAATTATGGTTAAGAGGGACATATCAGTACTCAGTTTCAGAAGCCGAAGCAAGTTCAATCTGGTGGTAATGTGTTTGGTTTACCAGGGAATCAGACATCTAGTGAAGATAGATTGATCAGAGGTATATGTTTCATTAATAATACTCCTTTAATTACTATTATTGATATTGGTGCTACACATTCTTTTATTGTTGTTGATTATGTAAAAATATTGGGTCTTGTGTTGTCTTATATGATTGGAAAAATGGTTATCGAGACTCCAACTAAGGGATCACTGACTACTTATCTAGCATGCTTGAAGTGTCCTTTGTAAATATTTGATAAAGATTTTGATGTGGATCTTATTTGTTTATCGTTGAGTGGTTTGGATGTAATCTTAAGTATGAACTGGACAGAATCCAATTATATTCATATTAATTGTTATAATAAATTTGAACGGTTTCTTGCTCATGATGAGAAAGAGGAAGTTGGGTTCTAGTCTTCTAGGCAGTTGAACAAGTTGATGCAGGATGAAGCTCAGGTGTTTTCGTTGATTGCGACTTTGTCCATTGGAAACTATGCTGCAATTGATGAGTTGCAGGCGGTGTGTGATTTTCCAGAAATGTTTCTAGATGATATTTTATATATGCTGCCAGAAAGAGAGGTAGAGTTTTCTATTGATCTTGTTCCTAGTACCAAACCTGTTTCTATGGCACCGTACAAAATGTCGGCGTATGCGTTAACAGATTTGAAGAAGCAATTATAAGACTTGCTTGAGAAGAAATTCGTGAGACCAAGTATGTTTCCTTGGGGAACTCTGATTCTTCTCGTGAAAAAGAAGGACAATAGTATGAGGTTGTACGTAGATTACTGACAACTGAATAAAGTTAGGATAAGAAACAAGTATCCACTTCCAAAAATAGAAGACTTGATGGATCAATTGGTGGGTGCACGCGTGTTTAGAAAAATTGACTTAAGGTCTGGTTATCATCAAATTCGAGTTAAAGATGATGATATTCAGAAGACGGCTTTCTAGACTTGGTATGGACTGTAAGGGTTTGTTGGCAGCAATTTTAGTAAAACAATGACTTGTTAATGTTTTTCTAAATGTCTTAACATTTGGAGCAAAACTGTTTTGAATAAAGTCAAAGTAGATGTCTTAAAGTCTGCCTACTGAACTTATCTCAGCCCAACATCAGTTAAGTCTTTATGTTTCCTGTTTTCGTGGGTGCCATAATTCAGGATTTGTGACTCACAGGCTGCAAAAAATATGGAGGAATATTTTTCAAATTGCATGAATTTTATCTTAGCCTGTTTTTATGGAAATATTCAAAAGATTTGAATATTTGATTTTAAGCCCAAGCCCACAGCTGCGCATATATAAGGACCTGGTTCCTTATTTAAAGACAAGAAACTTTTGAAGAAGAATACTTTCTTTCTGATTAGAAGTCTAGGCTTTTTATTTGTAATACACTCTAAGTATTTGTTTAAATACTTGAGTTGTTATTTGGGTTGTTAATTGTGTATCATTCATAAGCTTTTAAGCATTGAATGAATGAAGTGTTTCAAACTTATTAATTTTGTTAAGTTCTTCATTGTAAGTGATTTAAGGGATTTGAGGATGGCCTCATACCTAGGTGAGTCTTAGGTAGAAGTTTAGCTTGGGTAGTGATTAAGTGATTAGATCATGAACTGGTTGTTTACTAAAGGTCTATTAATTAATACTATTTAGTGAACTTGTCCTTGGCTTGGTAGCCCCCAGAGTATGTGTTGTTGTACATTGAACTGGGTGAACAATCTCTTGTGTTTTTACTGCTTTTGATTTTACTGCACCTCACTTGCAAACAAATATTTGTGTCGTGACATCTCATTCGACATCAAATATCTGATACCAGAATTTCAATTGGTATCAGAGCAGACATCCTGCTCTTTATCTGGGTGAGATCCAGGGAAGATACTTTCTGGTACTATGGAAAAGGAAGGAGGATTTATGAACAGACCACCCATTATGGATGGAAGTAATTATGACTACTAGAAATCACGTATGGTTTCCTTTTTAAAGTCCTTAGACAGCAGGGCTTGGAAAGTTGTTTTAAGAGGATTGAAACACCCTATCAAATTAGGTGAAAATGGAGAACATACTTCTAAATTAAAACTAGAATAAGATTGGTCTAAGGAAGAAGATGAAATTGCGCTTGGAAATTCTAAAGCCTTGAATTCTATATTCAATGGAATTGACAAGAATATTTTCAGATTGGTGAATACATGTGAAGTTGCTAAGGATGCATGGGGGATTCTTCAATCTACTCATGAAGGCACATCCAAAGTTATGATGTCAACACTTCAACTGCTCACCACAAAATTTGAGAATTTGAGAATGAAGGATGATGAAAGTATAAATTACTTCCATATGAACATTCTTGAAATTTCTAATGCCTCCAGTGCTTTAGGAGAGAAAATACCTGAAGATAAATTGGTGAGAAAGATGCTCATTTATCTTATCAAGAGATTTGATATGAAAGTAACTGCTATAGAAGAAGCTCAAGACATTGACATAATGAAAGTGGATGAACTTGTTGGATCCCTTCTAACATTTGAATTAAGCATCAATGAAAGATCTAAAAAGAAAAAAAAGCATAACCTTTGTATCAAATACTGAAGATGAAGAGGAGGACTGTGATCTAGATACAGATGGAGGAATATCAAATGCCTTAGCTATGCTTTGAATACAATTTAATAAAGTGATAAAAAGAATGGACATGAACCAAAGATCAAATGTAAAGAACGTCTCATTTGACATCCATAAGTCAAATAAGATGGGAAGAAAAAGAGCTGAAGAAAAATCTTCTCAAGGTAAGGGAATACAATGTCATAAATGTGAAGGCTTTGGGCACATTAGAACTGAATGTCCTACATATCTTAAGAAACAGAAGAAGAATCTATCTGTTACTTGGTCTGAAGAGGACTCAGAGTGATCTTGAAGAATATGCCAAATATGTTAAAGCATTGACAAGAAAATATGTATCTGATGAAGAGTCTAGTGATGGGGAACTAACCTTTGATGAGTTAGCTGCTTCATACAAAGAATTATGTCTCAAAAGTGCAGAAGTGTGTCTTAAAGGGGAGAAACCAAAATCCATCATAACTCAGCTGAAGGAGGAAAGGGATGAGCATCTTAAAACTATTTATGATCTGGAAAGTAAAGTGTCCTCTCTAAATTCAAATCTTGATAGAATGGTAAAATCCCTCAAGATGCTGAATAATGGCTCTGACACATTAGGTGAAATTCTCCAAGCAAGAAGAGTGACAGGAGATAAGAGTGGTTTAGGTTTCAATGAGAAAAAGGACCCTAACTCAGAAGAGCCTTCATCTGTTTCCACTCATGCCAAGCCTAAACCAATGATGTTGAATCAAATGTCTCAACATGTGGGAAAACATCATGGTAAGAAAGGACATCTTGGGAAACCTCATGTGAAGAAAGGACATCATGACAAACATCATGGGAAGAAAAAGCTTAATCACACCAGAGAGAATCCCTATCCCTGTAGATGTCATCACTATGGAAGGCTTGGATATATAAGGCCTTTCTATTTCAAGCTGTATGGGTTTCCTAAAAATACTCCTCCCAAAACTGATAAGATTCCCCAACATAGCAAAAAGGAGAAACATTGGGTTCCCAAGTCCAAAGTTGGTAGTTTCATTGCTCACACCTCTCTCAGAGTATCAACCAAAGATGACTGGTACTTTGACAGTGGTTGTTCTAGACACATGACAGGTGTCAAGAATCTATTGGTGGATGTCAAATCTCATCCCACCAGTTATGTGACTTTTCGTGATGGAGCAAAAGGAGAAATCAAAGGTTTTGGCAAGCTTGACTGTTAAGGAGTTCCTAAGCTTGATAATGTGTTACTTGTAAAATGGTTAACAACTAACCTGATAAGTATAATCTAACCATGTGATAAAGGATTCAAAGTTAACTTCTCCAAGGAAGAATGTCTTATGTGCAATGAAAAGAATGAAGTTATCATGAAAGGAATCAGATCTAAATACAACTGTTATCTATGGGTTCCTCAAGAGTTAAACCTCTCCTCAACATGTGTTTTAGCCAAAGAGAATGAAGTTAAACTGTGGCATCAAAAATTGGGGCACTTGCATATGAAAGGTATGAAGAGAATTATATATGAAGAAGCAGTGAGAGGGATTCCTAAGCTCAAGATAGAAGAAGGAAGGGTATGTGGTGACTGTCAAATTGGAAAGCATACTAAGATGTCACATCAAAAGATTCAACATCTTACTACATCAAAAGTTTTGGAACTTCTTCACATGGACTTGATGGGACCTATGCAGGTTAAAAGTCTTGGTGGTAAGAAGTATGCATAGGTTGTTGTAGATGACTTTTCTAGATACACATGGATAAGCTTTATTAGAGAAAAATCAGAAACTTTTGAAGTGTTCAAAGATCTTTGTCAAAAACTTCAAATGGAAAAGGAAAGCCAAGTCATAAGAATAAGAATTGATCATCGAAAGGAATTTGAGAACAGCAAATTTGCTCTTCTGGAGGAATAAGCCATGAATTCTCTTCTCCCATTACTCCTCAACAGAATGGGATTGTAGAACAAAATCATAGAACTCTCCAAGAATCTGCCAGAGCCATGATTCATGCTAAGAAGCCACCCTATCATTTTTGGGCTGAAGTAAAGAATATTGCATGCTATATCCATAACAGAGTCACTCTAAGGAAAGGCACTTCAACTACTTTGTATGAAATATGGAGGGGAAGTGTTGAACCCCAAAATTTTCCCTCTCATTTTACTCAATACATGTCCATTGAGATCCTCAATTTGCTCAAGGTTGCCCAAGAGTTGACCAGACAAACTCTCTCCTAAGGCAGTATACCTCAAATTAGGAATTCCATTTTCATCAAGATGGGTGAAAAACAAAGGCCTCATATGCTATCCATGGTCTTAATATGTTCTCAATACCCTACATGTCAAGTTTCATGCCTTGCACAAGAAGTTTTCTCAGTCAACTGCTCAGATGCTTGAGAATCGACTATATTAGGTCAAAAGTCAACTGTGACCCACATACAGTCAAACTTCAATATTTTTGGTCAACATTAACATTTTAAAGTGATTTTCATTATTTGATCAAGGGTTTATAATGATTCCTCAAGGAATGCCCCAAATTCATCAAAACCCAAAAGTTGCTAAATTAGGGTTTCTTTGGAAAAGTCAACCAAACTTTGACCAAACATAACTTCCTCATACTTTATCAGAAATTTTCCATTCAAGCCTCATTTTGAAGAGGATGCAATTCCCTACAATTCATCTTCATCCCTCAAGTTCAAAATATGCACTCACAATAAGATATGAATTTCTACATTATGGGTCCTTTTGAAAAGTCAACAAAAACACATTTTAGGTCAAAGCTTCTAACATGAACATGGAAGACTCAATTGAGATGAGATAAAAAGGGTTGCTTAGGGGACATACTAAGATTTCTAAAAAGTCAAAGAGCACCTCTCTAGGGTTAAAATTGGAGGAGATATGCCTTGTCAAAGTTGACCCTTTTTGCAAAATTGCCAAAAGTAAAATGTGCTCCAAAATGCATTTTTGCTAAATGGGCCTAACTTTTTATACTTGCACCTCACTTATAATGTGGTCCACGACTCAAATATTCATCCACCCATTATTTGCTTCATTTTTCAATTTATTTTGATTTTTTATTAATTAAAAATTGAATTAAATCAAATAATTGATGAATAATAGCAAAGATATGATTTGATTAGGTTTTTGGACAGGTTGGCAATCTAAATATGCTGAATTATCAAGGCCAAAATGAATCAAGCATAAATGGTACAAGAAAGGGATGAATTTGCTCAAAATAGCAAGTTTACATGTAGCTTGAAAATCAAATCAAATATCCCATAATTGCAAAGATTTAATCCACGTTTGTAACCCTAATTCATTCCTAGATATATATTGGACGTATACAAAGCAAAAACGTAGTGTTTGACAGGCGTGAACAAGAAGAACAAAACTTTAAATTTTCAAAGAAAAGTGAAGATCTAATCTTGCTCCATAGGCTGTTTCAAGCATTTCTAACGATCAAGTCATCTCCCTAGGCACTCACTGAACCTGTAGCATGCATTTGTAAGGCTTGAAACATCCAGAAACGCACGTAATTACTCTCACGGTTTGCTTATGTTTTCCAAATCGATTATTGAATTTATTGCATCATTAGCATGTTTAAGTTATATATTTTTGATCCTCATCGTGTTTGAAAGCTAACTGAATAATTTAATTGCATTTTTGGAGTCTATATGTGCCTTTGCCATTGTTAGGGTTTGTATGTACAGTTTAGGGGTTTGTTCTATAGGTTAAATTGGGCAAAAAGAAGGGTACCATGATGTTCACAAGTTAAAAACGAGTTGATCTATATAGTTAGATTTCATTTATCTTGCGTTTTGTGGATTTTTGAGTTTTACAGGTTTGTAGCTACAGACCTTTGTCCGTAGGTAAAGGTACAAGCACCTAAAGCGATAGAGAAAGGTAGAAGAAGGTTAGGTGTCAGCCAGCCATTCGCCCATTTGAAAATTCGCGCGCTTGGGAATCAGGGATTTGTTTTCTTTACATTATATTTTGTTTTCCTTATACTAACAACTAAAACGCGCAGCACAACTGGCAATGAGGCATTGGTATTAAGTATAAGGACCTGGGTTCGATCCCAGGTCCCAGCGTTTCCTTTGTTTTATTTTCTTTCAACAGATCCAGCGCATCACTCGTCCTGGTGTCCACCATACATCCTTGCGTCCAGTCGCTTGATCAGGCATGCTATTAGATCCAACGCTCCAGCAGTGAGGGAATATGATACGCCCTCAGGTCAACGGTATAAGGCACCAAATGCTGACCGGGCTTGAAGAATTTTGGGCCTAAAAAATTCAGATTGGCACCCCCCTTTGCTAGCATATAGACCCAGTTTGCATTTTCTTTTCTATTTTCTTTTTAATTTCTTTAATTAATTTCTTTTATTTGTTTTAATTAATTAACCCAAAAATGATTTTCTTTTTTTAATAAAAAATCACAACAAATCACAAAAATATGTTTTTAATAAACCTAAGGACTTTGTGTGATTTGACTGTGCTTGCTATACCTGTGTTTTCTCATGACATCATGCATCATAACATAGCATCCATTCTTATTGCACTAACCATTTCAAAGACCAAGGGAATTTATCTTTGTTCTGTTTTGCATATCATGGCTTTCGTTCGTAGGAACACTATCCGAATCATATTGTGAAGATAACTTCCCAACTTAAAGAGCTAATATCAAGGGTTTCTAAAACTTCTGTGTTCACTAAGAGACATGGTCGACTTCTCAATCTGGTCATGTCAAATTTTGATGAAAAGATGTTGAGTGTACTCTTTAAGTTCTTTGATCCCAAGCACCACATCTTCACCTTTCTAGACTATCAGTTGGTACCTACCTTGGAAGAATTCTCTCAATTGTTGGATATACCTATTCTTGAACAGTTACCCTGCACAGGTCTAGAAGAAGTTCCTAAGCCAGAAGTCATTGCCTCAACTTTACATCTGAAACAGGCCGACGTGGTATCCAATTGGGAAACAAGAAGCGGAGTCAAGGGTTTTCTAGCTAAGTTCCTGATAGACATGGCCCAGCTATTTTGGAATGATATGGATTTTCAGGATTTTGAGGAGGTCTTGGCTCTTCTAATTTATGGGTTAGTACTATTCCCCAATCCAAACTCATTCATAGATGTGAATTCTATCAAGATCTTCCTCTCTTGCAACCCTGTGCCTACATTGCTCGGAGATATTCTGCACACTCTCTGTACTCGCACCATGAAGAGAAGAGGGGTTCTTATGTGTTGCATGCCATTGCTGTCGAGGTGGTTTATTTCTCACCTCCCTAAGTCCATACTGAAGAATGAAGAAGGTTTGGGTTTGCGCAAAGGATAATGTCACTCGCTCACATGGATATTCTTTGGTGTTCTCGAGCTATGGAAAACACTGCTATTATTGACCACTGCAGGGAGAAACCTAATGTCCCTTTACTTGGCATCGGAGGGGGTATAACCTACAATCCTTGTTTAGCTCTGCGTCAATTTGGTTATGCTCGAAGGGATGGTCCCCATGAGTTACTTATCGAGGGTATTGTATTCAACTATGAGGATGATGTTAAAGAGTATCGCTAGAGGTTCATACGAGCTTGGGGCATGGTAAACAGATCAGGTGCCAAGGATTTGGGGCCAAAAACTTACATTCCTATGGAACTTTACCTCAAATGGGTACGAGCTCGTTCCTAGAAGCTTATGATGCCCTATGTGGCCATTTTACCAGTGATTGTGGAACCCATTACTGAAGAAGGTATTCCTTACACGGTTCTCTATCCTTACATGCCCACTGATCTTGGGGAATTACAGAGGTCTTGGATTCAGTTGATGAAGGAGCGAGATACTTACAAGGATCAGTTCCATGCTCAGGAGAGGAAGGTTTTAGAGCTCACAAAGCAACTCCATGAAGAAAGAGGACTCAATGACTATCTCGGCACAAAGAGGAAGCATCCATGGGAATTTTGATTTCTTTTCTAGTTTTAGATTTATTTTTAATTGTAATGCCTAAAGGGCATTTTTGAACCTTCAAATTCAGCTAATAAAATCTTTGTTTATTTTGGTTTGCAAATTTAAATTCCCGAAGTCTTTGAAATTATTGCATACGCATCCCATTATCATACACATCATTATAGGTACCATTATAGGTTTCTCATCTTCTTCGATGTTTATTTCAGCACGAAATGTCTTCCGAGAAAACCATCAAGGACCTTCAGGAACAGAACACCCAGTTCCAACAAATGTTTATAAGTCTGGCAAAAGGGCAGGAGGATCTGAAAGCCCCCATCCTGAAAGAGAAGAAGAACAAGAAGAAGACTCCCGATATTCTGAATACGGGCAGAAGGTTTGAAGAGCGGTTGAAGCGACATGTCGTTCTGACCTTTTTATCTAAGGAAGGGGAGAATTAGGAAGAAGAGAAGGATCCCAGTCCTGCAATTTCTGACAATGATACCGATTACAATGTTGAGCAATATCCTCCTACTGAGGATAAATACAAACAGTTGGAAGATCGTCTGAGTGCCATGGAATTTCAGAGGATACCTAGACTGGATTTCGAAGAATTGGGGTTGGTGTCAGGGGTGGTCATCCCGCAGAAGTTCAAAGCTCCAGTTTTTGCCAAGTATGATGAGATGTCCTGCCCAAAGCTCCATCTTCGTTCCTATGTCAAAAAGGTCTAGCCTCACACTGCTGATAGAAATCCGTGGGTTCATTTCTTTCAAGATAGTCTGTCAGGGACTCAGCTTGAATGGTTCTACTAGCTGGAGGGAGCCAATGTCCGAAATTGGGAAGATCTGGCTGCTGCTTTCTACAAGCAATATCAATATAATACCGACCTTGCTCCTACTCGTACTCAACTCTAGAATATGTCCTTGGGTGCAAGTGAAGGCTTTAAGGACTATGCACAGAAATGGAGAGACTTGGCTGAGAGAGTTCAACCCCCGTTGTCTGATAGGGAGTTGGTTGATATGTTTCTGGGGATGCTATCTGGTCCATTTTTCAATCATTTGATAGACAGCTCGTCAGCTGGCTTCACCGAGCTGATTTTAACTGGAGAGAGAGTAGAAGCTGGGATCCGGAGCGGTAACATACAGAAGGATGACTCTTTGAGCTCAGTAAAGAAGCCTTTTGCTGGTAAGAAGGAAGCCAGTGCAATCTATAGCCCAAGGGGCCAAAATAGGGATGAACATCGTTAGAGAGTAAGTGTCGTGATGATACCTAGACCTGTAGTTGCTCCACAATGCAATAATCAACAAAGGGTGGAAAGCCACAATGGCAGTTTACCCTCATCAACATGACATTGGCTGAAGTGCTACCTCATCTGCTGAGATCCAACTTGGCAACCTTGAAAGAGGCTCCCAAGAATCCAAATACTATATCTCCCTGATATAATCTGAATGCCCGATGTGCTTATCATTCTGAGAGTCTTGGCCACGATACAAATGATTGTTGGGCTCTGAGGAACAAAGTACAAGATTTGATTGAAGCCAAGGAAATAGATTTTGATGCTCCGGAGAAACCAAATGTCATAACGGCTCCCATGCCCAAGCACGGTCGCAGAGTTAATGCTGTTGACACTGATTTTTTTGTTACCTCTGTTGATGAAGTTTTTACTCCTCTCATGACTGTCAAGAAGAATTTTCTGTTGGCCGGTTTATTTCTGGGTTGTGGTGAAGGTTGCCACATGTGTTTGTTTCTACCTTTTAGTTGCCGTTTGCTGAAGTTAGGTATTTAACACTTGATGGATAGCAGAGAGATTTTGTTTGAAAAAACTATGATTCCTATTGTTCCATCTGAATACGTTGCCATTATAACCATTTCCGCCAATCCTTCCAAGGTTTCCTCGAGAAGACATGTTAGGATTACATCTGCTCCAAGAATTGCTCCGCTGATAATCATTGTTCTTGGTCATGTCCCGTATGTCTCGGACAAAGTTGTCCCCTAGAATTATGGTGCCTATGTGTACTATCATAACATCAAAAAAGATTTGAAAGATGAAGAGGCTGATCCTAATATTGGTAACATTGTCGGAACCATCAAAATTACCCGAAGTGGAAGGGAATTCTCTCCCGAGATTTCCCCTAAGACTGTCAATAAGCCTATTTTCATTCCATCTGCTGTTCCTGCTAGTACATCAACTATAGTTCCCATTCTTACTCCAGTCATTACCCCTATCGGCGAATTGTCTGATACCCGCAGCAAGGAAATTATAGGTGAGCCTGCCCGGACAGAGGCGCCTAAGAAAATTGTTGTGGAAGCCTCTAAGCAAGAAATGGAGGAAATACTTAAAATAATTAAGAAGAGCGACTACAATGTGGTCGAGCAGCTGGGGCAGACCCCATCGAAAATATCCATGTTGTCTTTGTTGTTGTATTCCGAAGCCTATGCGAAAGCTTTGATCGCATTCCTTAAGACTGCGCATTTGCCGCAGGAAAATTCAGCTGATCAGTTCAAAGATTGTGTGGCTATCCTGACTACTAATGATGGGTTTGGTTTTTCAGATGCAGATTTGACACCAAAAGGAAGGAAGCATAATGATCCTCTACATGTCTCGATTGAATGTAGGGGCACCATTATGGCTCATGTGCTGGTAGATACTGGGTCTTCACTAAATGTTCTGCCGAAGAAGGCATTGGACCAGTTGGGTTGTGAGGATTTGACTCTAAAGCCTAGTAACATCGTGGTAAGGGCTTTTGACGGATCAAAGAGAATGGTGCACGGGGAGGTGGACATCACTGTCAAAGTGGGTTCTTAGACTTTTGGGTCCACCTTCTATGTGATGGACATCAGGTCGTCGTATTCTTGTTTGCTGGGTCGTCCTTGGATCCACGATGCTGGGGAAGTTACTTCCACACTCCACAAAATGTTGAAATATCCGGTGAAAGGAAAGATTGTCACAGTGCGGGGCGAATAAGAGTATATGGTGAGCCACCTCAATTCCTTCCGCTACGTAGAGATGGCAGGGGAATTCATAGAAACCCCTTGTCAGAACTTCGAAGAGGTCCCTCAGATCCTGGCATCAACTGAAACTACTACCAACAAACCTCCTTTGAAGATGGCTTCTCTCAAGGACGCCAGGGCTGTGGTTGAAGAAGGTGGGTGTGCCAATTGGGGTCAGCTCCCTGATTTCGCTCAGAAAACTGACAAATTTGGTTTGGGCTTCACTACAGGGGTTCAAAAGGCTATTCGACGCACTCGGGCTGGAGGACCTCCCCTACGCATCAGCAATCGTGGGGTTAATGCCATTGAAGACAGCAAGGAAGACTCAGACATCGACAACTGGATCTACCCAACAGCCAATGGTGGACCGAGTAACTGGACGACTAGGGAGTTTATACCCGTTTCTTTTATTCTGCAGTAATTGACTTACTTGTTTTGAGATTTGTAATAAACAATTTGAAACTTTACGGCCCGGTGCCTTGCCCGAGGCACCTTGGCTTTGCTTGGAGGGCTATTATTTATCATTTCATATATCATTAATAAAGCATTGGACGTTTCTTGCATGCAAATTTTGCGCTCTCCGTTTTTGTTTTCCATTTTCCACTTTATCCAAATAGCTATTCTCTTACACACACTCACGTATCATACTTCAGATCCATATCCACTCTGGATCCCATTGATAACAGCTATATTATTGCCAGTTATGACTTTGAAAATCCGATCAACCAAGCCGAGGACGAAGGTGAGGATGATTGTGAGGTGCCTGGAGAACTCGGTAGACTATTATAGCGGGAAGAAAGGGTCATACAACCTGATGAAGAGCCGGTTGAGACAGTGAATTTGGGTACAAAGGAAGACAGAAAAGAGGTTAAAATAGGTGCGAATCTAGAGCTTAGCGTCAAACAGAGGTTGATACAGATGTTGCACAACTATGTTGAGATCTTCACTGGGTCCTATAAGGACATGCCTGGTTTAGACACTGATATTGTGGTACATCACCTACCGATTAAAGAAGACTGTCCTCTGATTAAACAGAAGGTCCGCCGTATGTTCCCTGAAATGTCAGAGAAAATCAAGGCAGAGGTCATGAAACAGTTCGACGCGGGATTCTTAGCTGTCACTTCCTATCCACAGTGGGTTGCCAACGTTGTTCCGGTACCTAAGAAGGACGGTAAGGTACAAATGTGTGTTGATTACCGAAATCTGAACCGGGCAAGCCCCAAGGATGACTTCCCACTTCCTCACATTGATGTTCTGGTCGACAACACTGTGCAGCATAAAATCTTCTCCTTCATGGATATTTTCTCTGGCTACAACCAGATCAAGATGGCTCCTGAAGACATGGAGAAGACAACCTTCGTTACACAGTGGGGAACCTTCTGCTACAAGGTGATTCCTTTTGGGTTGAAGAATGCTGGGGCAACTTATCAGCGCGCCATGTTCGCTTTGTTCCACGATATGATTCACCATGATATCGAAGTTTATGTTAATGACGTGATAGCAAGGTCTCAGACTGAGGAAGAGTACCTTGACCATCTCCAAAAGTTGTTCGACAGGTTGAAGACATACAAACTGAGGTTGAATCCGAATAAGTGTACCTTCAGGGTAAGATCTGGTAAGCTTTTGGGTTTTGTCGTCAGTGACAAGGGTATTCAGGTAGACCCTGCGAAGGTAAAGGCCATACAAGAGATACTGGTTCCCCGTACAGAGAAGGAAGTTAGAGGTTTCTTGGGACACCTGAATTATATCACCAGGTTCATTTCACATCTGACTGCTACTTGTGAGACAATCTTCAAGCTTCTAAAGAAAGATCAAGTGGTAAAGTGGAATGATGAATGCCAGACCTATTTTGAAAGAATCAAGGAATACCTTCGGGAACCACCAATTATGATGCCTCTAGTTGAAGGAAGACCTTTGTTATTATACTTGAAAGTGCTAGACAATTCAATGGGGTGTGTGCTGGGGCAGCATGACGATTCTTGTTGAAAAGAGCATGCAATATACTACCTTAGCAAAAAGTTTACCGACTGTGAGACACGATACTCATTGGTCAAGAAAACTTGCTGCGCTTTGGCATGGGCTGCTCGCCGACTGAGACAGTATATGCTGAATCACACTACCTTGTTGATATCGAAGATGGATTCGATCAAGTATATTTTCAAGAAGCCCGCTCTCTCCGGAAGGATAGCAAGGTGGAAAATTATCTTAACTGAGTACTGAATACAATATACAACCCAAAAGGCAATAAAGGGGAGTGTATTGGCAGATCATTTGGCTCATCAGGCCATGGATGATTACCAATCCATGAATTTTGAGTTCCCGGATGAGAACATTATGTTAGTGACTGACTACGAAGAACCTAGACCGGAAGAAGGACCCGAGGAGGGATCCCGATGGTCTATGTATTTTGATGGAGCCTCAAACGCACTGGGTAATGGTATTGGCATCGTAATCATATCTCCCGAGGGCTGTCATACTCCATTCACTGTCCGATTATGTTTCAACTACACCAACAACATGGAAGAGTATGAAGCATGCATTATGGGTCTTAGGGCTGCTATTGACCTAAGGATCAAGTTCTTGAGTGTATTCGGGGATTCCTCTTTGGTGATAAGTGAGATCAAAGCTGAGTGGGATACGAAGCACCCGAATCTCATTTCTTAGAAAGAGTATGTACTGACATTGCTCCCACACTTTGAGGAGGTAACCTTTGAACATTTCCCACGAAAGGAGAACCAGTTAGCGGACACGCTAGCTACCATGTCTTCTATGTTCAAAGTTAGGTGGGACAATGAAGCTCCCTAAATTACCATTGAGAGGTTGGATGAACCAATACACTGCTGTGAGATCGATACCGAAGAAGTGGCAGACAAACCCTGGTTTCACGAAGTTAAAAGGTATCTTGAGGCTCAAGAGTATCCCAAAGGGGCATCTTTCAATGATAAGAAGTTTCTGAGAAGGTTTGCTGCAAAGTTCTTCCTCAGTAATGGAATCCTCTATAAACGCAACCATGACTCCACACTACTACGGTGTGTAGACAAGAGCGAAGCAGAGAGGATCATGACAGATCTACATGAAGGCACCTTTGGAACCAATTCTATTGGACATACCATGGCTAAGAAGATCCTACGGGCAGAATATTATTGGTCCACTATGGAAGCCGATTGTTATCAGCACTCTCGAACTTGTCATAGGTGCCAAATCTACGCTGATAAGGTGCATGTGCCTCTGGTTCCTTTAAACGTCTTGACAGCTCCGTGGCCCTTTACAATGTGGGGAATCGACATGATCGGAGAAATCAGGCCCACTGCCTCCATTGGACATCGCTTCATCCTAGTAGCCATTGATTATTTCACAAAATGGGTTGAGGCAGCCTCTTTTGCTATAGTTACTAAGAACGTCGTGGCGCGGTTTATCTGACACAATCTGATCTGTCGATATGGTGTACCAGAGAGAATTATCATTGAAAATGGTACGAATATCAACAACACAATGATCACCAAGCTTTGTAAACAGTTCAAGATACAGCACCATAATTCTTCTCTGTACCGGCCGAAGATGAATGGCGCTGTTGAGGCATCTAACAAGAACATCAAGAAGATTGTGCATAAAATGATGGTGACATATAAATACTGTCATGAGATGTTACCATTCTCTCTTCGTGGGTACCGTACCTCAACACGGACGTCGACAGGGGAAACACCCTATTCTATGGTATATGGCATGGAGGCAGTCCTACCCATCAAAGTCTAGATACCTTCTCTCAGGATTATGAAGGATGCGGGTTTGAACAAAGACGACTGGATCCAAACCCGACTTGATCAGCTGAATCTAATCGATGAAAAGAGACTTACTGCTATCAGCCATGGTCAAACGTACCAAAATCAAATGATCAAGGCCTTTAACAAGAAAGTCAAATGCCAAGAATATCAAGTCGGGGATCTAGTGATCAAACGCATCATACTGTCGCAAGGTGATCCCAGGGGCAAATAGATCCCCACGTACAAAGGTATATTTATGGTTAAGAATATTTTCTCAAGAGGAGCTATGATTCTAACCACCATGGATGGTGACGACCTTCCTCACCCTGTCAATGCAGACATAGTGAAAAGATACTACACATAATTAAAGACCCGCTAGCTCGACTGTCCTAGGAAAAAATAAGGGCTTCCCGGTGAACCAAAAGCATTCGGGCAAAAGTAAGGGATGAAAATGAAAAAATCTGTACACCCGACAAGTCGAAAACCCGAAAGGGCGGCTTGGGCAAAAAAGGTATCCCGGTGGACCGAAAACCCGAAAGGGCGGTTCAGGAAAAAGTTAAGGATTGAAGCGTATCACTGTGTCTCATTGGATCATCTTGCGACCATACTTCGGTATCGACTATCAAGCTCGGACGATGCTAACCAATCTGATCAACCTTCGTCCAAGTAGCAAAGTGATAAGACGCTTGAAGATATAAAGGCAATAGAAGAATTGGAACCCAATGGGGTTGTTTCACATAGCTGTTTTTCTTTATTTTACACAAATTGTAACTTCTATCTTTCAGTGGCGTTCTCTTACTAGGATGTCAGCCTCTTTGTACAAAAACGCCTATTACAGGCCAACTTCAAAAAATCAATACAAGTCATTTTCACAAGAAACTTCAATTTGTTTTTTCTTTTTCTGTTTTGTTTTGCAAGAACGTCCAATGATTTATTTTTGATATATGCATTTGAAAATGATTGCTGCTCATAAATATTTACATAAGAAACAAAATACAATTACTCGTAATTCTAGAAACAGGGAAAAAACAAGAAGTGCCAACCCTACAGTTACTCTGCCCAGTAGGTACCGGGACAGAGCCAGCTTGGGAACATAATTATTGGTACATACACTCCCCACAAATTAAAAGTATCCAAAGGAATTGATGTTAGCTTTCCCAAAACAAGACAATACTCTCCCCAACCGAGGTTCATAATCGCGGGTGAGTCAATAAATTTCATCCCCAAGCAGAGTTTATTTCTACAGATATAGAAGCTCAATCTCCAACAAGAGCTCGTCATCTCCAGCAATGGAACTTCATCCCCAACTGAGTTTATTCCTCTAGATCAGCAGGCCTACCAACAAAAATTCACTTCCTAAGTTTGGTCCCCACAGAGTTATTCTCCAGCATCTCGTCCCGACAGAATATTTACAAACCTCCAGCAACCGTCAGGGATTTATTTTCCAAGACGCGAACATACTCCGATAGAATTTCATGAACATACATCATGACATATGCATGCATAACATATACAGCATAATCTCATTTATTTTGAGAACATCGTCTCACCCTGCATTTAATGCATCGCATATAACTAACCTTGATACCTTTTGCAGGAAAAGAGGATTAGCTTCAACAAATTCATCAGTTATGCGAGTCACATCTGCAGAAGACTAATGGAAACTCAATTCCCGAAACCAAACGGGTAAAATAATCTATACTATCACTTTGAAGTAACCCTACTATCTGTTGTACCCCAATTTTTGCCCCTAAGATTCCTTCATCATACCATTTTGTTTCAATCACAACAAGATCACATTAAGGCTTTTGGTTTTTCTCCCTATCTTTAGCCTTGCTCTTTTGAGGAGTTACCAAGCACCTTGACTTGTTTTCTTTTGTGATCATGGATATTTTTCTCTGATTTTCTCTCTAATTAACAAAATACAATATTGGTTTTTCTTATTTGTTAATAATGTAGGTAAAGGAAATGAGGTTTAACAAGTTTCTTCATGGGTTCATGAGTTTAATTCCATGCCCTAATCAATAGCTTGAGAAATTCAAAACTCGCCATTGAAGTTGTTTTGGAAGAATTGGTATGGAAGTGGTTTTGGTGGCCATGAGTCATCATCATCATCCTCAACAATTTCTATTCATAAAGGAAGAATATTGGCACAAAAAGTTTGTTCAAACTTGGCAAAGTTCCTCAAAGCATTCTCTTGATCTAGAGGCTAGGGTTTTGGACTTCAAAGGAGCATATCTTGCTCATCTTTTGGTATTTTTGAGTGATTCCAAAAACATCCTTCTCTTCAAAGAGTTACCAACAAATCACTTCAAAAGTTCCAAGGAGTTTTCATGTGGAAGGAACTTGGTGAAGAAGAAAGATTACAAGTCACCCAGATAAATCCCCAATTTTCCATATGTGACTTCAAATGGTCATAACTTGGTCAACTTTTATCACCTTGAGCCCATTCTTTTTTCATGATGATCTTAAGGTGTGTACTTCATGTCTTCTTTTATGTGCAAAATAAGAAAATCGATGGAAGTTTCCTTAAGAATGCAAAAGATTATAGGTCATTACATGATTTTGGCCAACTTCAACAAGTCATAACTTGCTCAATTTTTGGAGATTTTGAGTGGTTCAAATTGCCAAATGTCATTCAAGAGATCTAATTAATTATATATTTTTTGGTCAAGATAAAATTCTATGTGGAAGACCATGTTTGGATGCAAAGGATTATAGGTCATTTTTAAAGAAGAATTTGAAATATTTCTAAGTATAGAAAGTCAACTCTTTTTCTTCAACTTTGACTCCATGTAACTTTCAGGTCAGGCATCCATTTGATTCCATTCTTTTTCCATTGCAAAGCTTGTAACCTCATCTTTCCAAAGCATCAAGAATTATGCCCTAAGACCCCTTGAGGTGGAAATGCCATGGATTTGAATTTGGTAGTTTGAAACTGAATTTTGCACAAAGTCAGAATTTTGAAATCTTTGTTTTGGCTTCTAATCACAAGATTTCCACGCGTTTTTGGTTTTAATCATGTTTAGCAACTTTCCAGAAGTGATTAGCATCATGAAACGCACGATTTGGCTGAGTTTTGATCAAGTTTGAGTCACACTTTCATCATGATGCAAACCCACACGAATTCCCTCCAAAATGCATCATTTACTATTCCTTTTGATCCCATTTGTTTCCTTGTAAATAAAGGGTCATCCCCCATTCAATTTCCCAGGCTTAGATAGCCAGAATCACCCTGCCAAACTTGCTTCACAACCCAGAATTTAGCAACTTCGAATTCTATACTCAAGCCTTTTTCAATCCATTTTTTCCCTCAATTCACCTTCCTTGATCTTCTCTGAAGCTAACCATATAATTACATTCAAGAATCGTGCCCTATATTGCTCCATAGAAGTCCAATTTCAGAGCTCTGCAACTCAACTTCAATAGGTAGATTGCTTCATCAATTCTTCAAAACTTTGATATCACTGTGATGCTCTCATTTCCCTGGTTCTAGTTGCAACACTTACTTTCATCTGGAAACACGTTTTGACCATGAATTTTCAAATCCCTTTTCAAAACTTTCTTTCCAAATTGCTTGAGCTACAGTTTATATAAATTTAACGCGAGGGTGTGGTTGTCTTCGTCTTGAAGAGACAAAGCGAATGGCATAGGTCTGAGCTTCTGATTTTACAGTTTGAGAGACTTGCAATTCATGATGGCTGGAGGTTGAAGATGACCAACGTGTCATCTTCTAACCAATGAAGGCGCGCCATCTGTATTTTTCAAATTTTGATTTTATTATTGATTCTGTACATTATTCATTAAAGACCATGATATGCACAGCGCGCCAGATCCCTTGGATTTGATTACTAACGCGTTTTGACTCTCATCCAATGGTCGACATCTTTTACTTTTATTTTCTTTTTCTTATTTTTTTATTTTAATTGTTTTAAATTTCAAAAAATCATAGAAAATTCATTTTTAATCCAAAAAATCTGAAAAAATTATGAAAAATATTTTTGATTATTCTCTTTCTGATTTTTATTTTTTCACAATTTAATTTTGTGTTTTGGTATTTTTTTATAAATTTTACACTTGTTTGATTTATTTAAAATGTTTAAAAATACTTTTATACATTTTTAAATTCTGAAAAAATTATGGAATGATCCAATGATATTGTGACAAATATTGGTGACCTTATTTTATTTTTGTTTCTGACTTTACTATTTTTTACTATTTTTGTTTATTTTACCCATTTATTTTAATTTTTAAAAATAGTTTCTGACTTTTAAAAATTCCCAAAAATTTTGTAAAATTACTTGGCCTCTTTTCTGATTTTTCTATGGTCTTATTTTTCATTTCTTGATTAATTTGAATATAATTGATATTTTCCTCATTATTTTCCATTTTTTGAAACATTTTTAAACCTTTAAATGTATATATCAATTATATTATTATTTTGTGATTATTTTATGGCTGTCTTGGGTTGATTTTTTGATCATGGCTTTATTAACATCATTGGATCTATGGTGTTGAGTTTAACTCCACAAAAATGGATGAATGATTTTAATAATAGTTTGATTAAATATTAATTCAAATGTGGTTTCTCTTTTTACCCTAATTCCTCTTCATCTCATCCCCTTTTCATTGCACTAAGTGTTGTTGGAGCATGATCTCTATATCCTGTCTCAAAACAAATGGTGCATAGATTTCTATTGACCGACCTCAAAATAGGTGCGACTTCTATATAAGTCCACTTACGATTGCTTAACATAGCGCTAAATTTTGTCCCGATTCGAATAAATGATCATTCGTGGCCCAAACTTATGATTGCAAGCCCAAGTATGTTAATTTGATCTCTTTGATCCAATAACTTGAGATTCATTGTGTGGAGGCTTTGGTTCTACCAATCCTCTAATGGATCTACAACACTTTTGGTCAACGCGGATCACTTAAACATCGTTGATCATTAAATGGTACTTATGAGAATTCCAAATGGATGATATACTTGACAAAAAGCAAATGCAACTTGTCATGTGGAGGTTTTGGTTCTACCAATCCTCTAATGAGTTCCAAATGCAAGTTTCAAGATGGTCATCCAACTAACCACTAATTATTGACTTGCTTATTTTATTCTTTTATTCTTTTATGCTTTATTTACTATTTATTCTTTTAGCATTTTACATTTCATGCCATTTTCTTTTTGCTTATTTGAGCATTTATCTTCTTGCCATTTTTACTCTGCTCACTTGAGCTTTTCTTTTTCTCCTCCTAAGATACTTAATAATCAACTTAAACCCTAAAAAACTTTTAATGGTACTTGGACTATTTGGTTACTATCCTCGGCATTATGGAGCATGGGACTTTTTCTTGGACTTAGGATTAGAAACGTTGACCTATCTTGGAGACCTTGTGATCTTATCTGATTATTATGTTAGGAGTTCTTGAGGTTTACCTCAAGACATTGGGTTGCTTGTTTGTTTTTGTGATTACATCCTTTGTTTGTAATATGGAATTCACCCGTATACAACCGTTACTCTGCCCAATTTTTGTGAAGACTTAATACACTTGAAGAGGTCTAGTATCTTTGCTTGCTTGGTTTCAATCCAAGGAATGGGAATTGTATCTTGGCTCATAATCTCAAGTTTTGGCTTCTTATTGGTTAGATGGTTCTTATCCTTAGATTTTACCTTATGCCTTAGGATAGTCTCTTCTTCTCCTCCCATCTTCTTTAATTTAAAAAATCTTCTCCCTCCTTTTGAAACTCTTCTTGTTTTGAAATTTAAAACACTTTCATAATAAACTTGGACTTAGGTCCATGCATTTTCAAAATATTTTCATAAATAAACTCCAATCAATCTAACAATACCTTGATATTTTTTGTGAGAAGACTAAATGTCAATTAATCTCATTTCAAACCATTTTTGCCACTTTGGCTTTTATCTTTAAAACTTTTCTCAAAAGGTTAGACTCTTGTCAATCCTTGTAGTGATGCAAACAACTATACTTCTACAATATGTAGTAAAGTGAGATATTTTCCACTTGGGTGTTGAGTGAGGCATTATTGATTCTAAAATCCAAGCCATATCCTCCACTTTGAGATGATGCAAATTCTCCTTTCTCATGATTGTGGGTAGTAAGTGTGTTTTCCACACGGACAATGGCGATGATGTCTTATCTCTTAAAATCAACCAACACACTTGTGTTTCAAACTTTTAAAAGAGGAACTACATGTACCCTGATCCCCTATTGCATGAAAGGTGGTACGTAGGTGTTGTACCCCAATTTTTGACCTAAGATCCCATTTTTATTTTTGCAACAGTCAAGGTCACTAAATACAGTTGGTTTTAACCTCTCACCTGTGAGCATTGATTATGCAGAAATTGCCAAGTGTTTTGAACATTCTTAGCCTATGTATCACTAACTTCTAATCAATCACGAAATGTGTGTTTTCTTTGATTTCATGTGATGACAGGTCTCTTTCGAATGCAACTTGGGTTACATCCTTCGTTTTGAGCAAAAGCCTCCTTCGATTCAGCCTGCTTCGACTGGACAAGTTTGCTGCTTCAACTGGACAAGTTTGCTGTCTGCAAGCCTGCTTTCGATTGGACAAGTTCACTGCCTGCAAGCCTGTTTCGACTGGACAAGTTTGCCGCTTCGACTGGACAAGTTCGCTGCCTGCAAGCCTATTTCGATTCATCAAGAGTGCTGCCTGCAAGCCTGCTTTCGATTGGACAAGTTTACTGTCTGCAAACATGCTTCGATTGGGCAACATTGCTTCCTTAGAACACAAGATTTCGTTTGGGCAATATGTTTGTTTCGATCCACATGCTTCGATTCAGCAACATTGCTTCCTTTGAACACAAGCTTCGATTGGGCAATACAGTCTCCTTCGAACACAAGCTTCGATTTGGAAATACAGCCTCCTTCGATTCACAAGTTGGACCACTAAACCCTTCGAAGCAACGTACTCAGAGCACACAAGTGGCCTCCCATATACTGCCAAATTCAAACCTTCCATAAAACTGCTGCACAGTCCTGCACCAACCTGCCACTAAACTCCAAAAGAATGAAAAGCCTACGTTGACAGTCATGTACTTGCACGAAAACGGAGTGCACAAGAACTGCATTGAAGAAAACAAGGGGGCAGTATACCCAAATAATTCAAACATTATTTTGTTTTCCCCCCAAAACCATATCAAAGCTTCAGCCACCTCGCCTATAAATACAAGGCTTCACAACATGTTCAAGAGAGGACTTTTTGGCCAGGAACTAATCTTTAGAAAATTATCAAAAACACCAAATTTTCTCAAACACAAAAAATCTCTCAAGTCCCTTCAATACTTGTGAGAACTAACCCAGAATCCCACACACTTCAGTCTCCTTCGATTCTGAAGAACACCCCACACATAGTTGTTTTGTTCAAACTCAGAAAAGCAAACCCCCTGTACCTTGTTACCATTCGAATCCATCAGGAAGAACCTCACGCCTGTTACCCTCTTTCGAATCCAGCATCAAAGACCAAACCCCTGGTCCCTCCTTTTGAATCCAGAAGCGCTCCAGGAAATTACCTTATTTCCCAGCACACGTTCCAGCCTGAAGCCAGGTAAGTCATTCTTACCCTTGAACTTTTCATTTAATGCCATAACATGTAAATAATACTTTTGTTCTTTTCAAGCATGTACATATTTGTTCCTTTAGTTTCCATCTTGTTAACATGTTTTTAAAAGTTAATCCTTTCTTTTTACTTTCTGTTTTAGCTTTAGCTATTAAACTGTTTGAAAGACAAATACTAGCATGGCCCCAGGCCATTTTGTCATTTAATGTTTGAATTGAAAGAAACAGGAAACAGGAAATAGGAACGAAGCTTATGGCTTCTGCCATCTCTCTCCAGGTCGAATGAAAGAGACAACCAGGAGGCAAACCATGTCCAATCGAAAGACACTCCCTCACTACTTTCAACCTCCAGTCGAAGAAGGCAACAAGGCAGAATCAAAAGACTTCACCATACACTGACTTCCAGGCCAATCGAAGGACAGAACCTCACTGGTGCCAGCCCCAGTCGAAGGATACAACTTGCTGCTGCCTTTGCCCAATCGAAGGACAGGACCTCGCCCCTGCCAAAGCCCAATCGAAAGACATGACTTCACTGTTACCAGCCCCAATCGAAGGAGGCCAACAAAATACCAGTCAAAGTGTGCTACTGCCTGGGTCGAAATACACTCAGTTTTCTTACTTTTGCCTCTTCTTTTCCTTCATATTTTTTATGCCTTTTGATATGTTTGTAATAGCGTAGGTTTTTTTATCTTTCTACATTTTTTTTACTTTGTACAAATGCTAGTAATTAGGCAAGATAAAACCAATAAATAAACAAACCAAAAATCCAAAAAACACTCTTTAATCATTACTTGAATATACTTTAAAACATACAAAAACACTCAACAAATCAAAACTCCCCCCAAGGACATATTATCTCCGTTCTACCGCGATACCGGCCGTTCCTATTGCTAGAATGATGTCGCCCACTAAAAAACACAAACAAAACAACTTTTTTCTAGAGGAACTACGGTGTTTTGATTCCTTCATTGGATACGTAGGCAAAGGGTCGCGAAACCCTCACGAACGCAATAATAAAAACTCATTTTTTCCCTTAAGCAAACATAGTTATAGATACATACACCCTTGTATATAACAAACAATTTTTAACCAAAAAAACAAATATTTCAAAAGGTTCATGCGGAGTACCGCAGATGCATTGGGTGCTAATACCTTCCCATTGCATAACCAACCCCCAAACTCTCGATCTCTTTCAAAAACGCATTGTATTTTTCATTACTTTTAAGTGTTATTTTACATTGCATTTTTTTAGGGTTTTATTTCGCTCTTTTCCCTTTTCCATTGGAAATAATAAAGCGCGGTGGCGACTCTTGCTTTTGTGAGTCAAGTTAATTAATAGCTTGATCTCCAATTTTCACGGCTACATAATTGGCGACTCTGCTGGGGAAAGATTGACCTCTTGCTGGTCCATCCCTAAGTGGGTTAAGCCTTGTTTGTCTTATCTGTTTTATTGCTATTTGATTGTTTGATTATATGTATATATTGTGTTTATTTGGGTGTTGATAATTTTTTCAAAGGACAAGTCCTATACCCGGACTAAGTTACACTTAGGAATAGGACGAGCGGTATAGTCATGTTAACTTTGAGGGAGTAATCTCGAAGAAGGAGGCATGAGATCCCCCACTCAGTGGAAGGCCCTTTTGAACGTAATATTTGTTTACCGAGTAATCGGGAAGCCATTATTATTCTCGACCTGGGAGCCAAAGAAGCTGAGAACCGTAGAACCCTTAACCCACCTTGGCCTTTTAGGTGTAGCGCGGAGATTATAACGGAGTAATCCGGAAGTAATTATTACGCGATGCTATGCTCGGATGAGTTTCTCTTGAGAATATTGCTAATTATTGAGTAATCAAGACGTTGGTAATATCTGAAGGAGGAATGTAGACTCTGGGAACTCTTAGAACCTTGTCTTGTAGGTGTGATTAAACCGTTAGTACATACCTTGGGAATGTTCTTTACCTTTGACTCCATGCTCGTGACGTTGAACCTTTCAACTTTATTTGTGACCTTACTTGTGGTTGTTGCATATCCATGCCTTCATGCATCCATGAAACCCTTTTCACTTGATTTTCAAG
This sequence comes from Vicia faba, assembly GCA_948472305.1. NCBI lineage: Eukaryota > Viridiplantae > Streptophyta > Magnoliopsida > Fabales > Fabaceae > Vicia > Vicia faba. Next base: position 634,563,359 of record OX451736.1, on the reverse strand, counting down.
GAATTTGGAGGTCTTCCTTTGTAAACATCACAAGTTTCGTCAAGCTCAATGGATCTTGGGTGTTGATATGGTGAAAACCCTAATCCACCAAAATGGATGATTGATCTTGATGATAACTTGATCAACACTTTCATCCAATTTAAAATTCATCTTCTATCTTCATACTTTGATGTTTACAACTTAATATCTTGAGTTCCTTGAAAATCAAATAAAAACTCTCTTTTGCATATCATGCATCATTCTACATTTTTGTTTCACTTTCAAAGGTCTTTTTCCAAGTCTTATTTTTTCCTTTGGTCTCACCGGTACAACACTGACGCTAAGAGAACAATGGAGAATATCAAGAAAGAGATTTCTGAACTCCGCAGAGAGGTGAATAATTTGAAAGCTGGTATGGATCACTCAACTATTTTGGTTGAAATTTTGGTTGCTGCCCAAGTCAATCCTTCTAAGAAGGAGGAAGCGATGATAAAAGTATTCACTGATTGTCATTCAAGGACGTTGGTTTTGAAGTTCAAATCAAGCACGTGCCGAAGAGTAAACACGATTGATGGTCACTTTGAGTTTTGAAGGATGTTTTCGGTGATTCAAGTCCAGATGGAAAGCCTTCCCGGATCATTAACTTATTTCTGCTTTTTTCCAATTTTTCTTGTTTATCAAAACATTGTTTGCATGTAAGAACTTGTTTGCATTTGAATGATTATCTTAATACAATGAGTATGTTTATCTTGAAGAAATTCATTTGTTTCACACATATTTGTTTTCAAATTCTAAATTGCTTTTTGCATTATGATACCAACTTGTTGCCCATTCTCTTGCCTAGGCAGAGATTGAAGGGAGGATGATGATCTGAAAAACACAAAATCTCTGGTTGTTTGCTTTTGGATAAAATCTTGCTGATGATGTACAGGCATTATTTCTAATCCCTAAACACCGGAGATATAAAGAAGATAATCCCTTGCTACCCCCTTTTGAGCCTTGAAGTAGAAGTTTCTTTTCTATACGAAAAAACCCTCAACTTTTAACCTGGGGCAGGGTAGTTTTCAGTTAATCTGATTGAGTGTTCAAAATTCATAAGGAAGATATTTCTGAAGAGAAACTACGAGGGCTATCCTCCATGTATAATGAAGCTAGAGGATGTGGAACCACAATGTTAACCCTCATTCATCAAGAAACGAGGCAATCACAATCCTCTGAACAAGCAAATACAAGCTAATGTCACATATTTTGTTCAAAAAGTCAAAAATCAAGAAAAAGAAAAAGCCTGCTAAGTCAAAAAACATGAAAACGTGTGACTTAGGCAAAATTAAGGCATCCCGCTGGACTATCAATTCAAAAGAATTAGTTCAGGCAAAAGTTAGGGAAAATAAAAATTGCAAAGAAAGGACTACAAAGAAAAGTCCTCAGCAAAGAACAAATTAGTGACTACAAACACGAAGACATAAGGGTGGTTGCTACTCTGAAAGCCTCGTCGTCACAAAATCCTTTTGAGAGATGAACACTCATGTTGAATTAACTGAACATAGGATTGGAGAACATCATGAAGGGGGCGGGCACCTATAAATTTTGAGCCTTAAAAAATCTTGTTTTCTAAAAAACCATGAACCAGGCCACGTTACAACCTTCAAAAGTCCTAATTGAAGCAAAGTTATTTTGAAAGCATATTTCAATGAGATAGTGTTCCTGACTCCCATGAATGTTCTAAATAGTTGTGTTGGTATCATATTGTTTTTCCTATACAAAAATAAATTGTGTTCTAACTCTCAAAATTTGTGCGATATCTTTTCAAAATCTTCAAGACTTACATAACTGTTGCATTAGAGTTTTCATTCTCATAATAAACTTTTTCTAACTGCAAAACTTTTGTTTGATATTAAGGAAGCTCACATATAAGCACTAGTGATGAGTTTATTCTTTTAAGGCCTGAAACTATGTTGGGTAATTGGAGAATTATTTCAAGGAAAAAAAAATCATATCCAGGGGCATGTCACCTGAAGACCTTAAGCACGGACATGTTGCTTCTCCCAGTTAATGCTTTCCCAACTTGTTTACTCTTTTGGGGCAAAATTTGAAGACTTTGTTGTGCCAACTACAGTCAATCCAGGGCAATCACGTCGAGATTTGATGAATCTCTCTAAGAGTTTGAAGACACCAGAGCATGGTGAATGCCAGGTCTTTCGTAAAATCCTATTGAGACGATTTCTCCTCATCAACCATATAGCTTGGGGCATTTTAGAAGTGAAGTTATTCGCAAGAATTGTCGTGCAACATGCAGCTTATCAGCAGTAAACATGGGGAATCCAAAATTAGTCCCAGGGGCAATCCATATTTGTCAAGATATGTGATATGTATTTCACATATTATCAGAGGGTGGTGTTCCCAGTATCTCCAGCTAAGCAAGACTTTTTTCCAGTTGAAACATTGTTTGTGTTGTTATCCTTTCAATGGATTGTTGACGATAGAAGACTGGACTTTGGGTTTGCTACCTAAAAATATCTTCCTCTCCAGATAGATTTAAGCCTTGTAAAAGGACTTTGCTCCAATGATGTCTTTTGTTCTATCTCCAGTAATGTTCCCATCTTGTTGAGATTAGCTGAGTGTTGGGTTGTGTTGTGATGTCTTATCATCTCCTGTCTATCTCCTCTATCTGTTTTGTCAGCATATACATGACATTCATTTATTCATTCACACTTGCATCATGCATGCACATTTGTATTTGTTGATGTCTTTGAGTTCGTATACCTTGATTATGTCTATTCAGATATCGTATTTGATCTTTCCAAATAGAATGTCAACTTAAGCAGAAAGTGCGCCTCTTTTCTAATTCCCCACTGAGTTAACTCTCGTGGAAGAATCTTGCTTCAGCTTTCCTCTTCCATCTCTGGATAGGATAAATCCCCATTTGAGTTGTTTCCTCATTGGGTGGAGTCTTGTTTGACTGTTTTCTCTCCAGTTTATTCCTGGATTGAGCTTTGTCTCTTGTGAATGATACCCTGTGGATATCTCTAGGTTGTGAAACCTAGATGGAGAGTGCATTTATTTTGTAATGTAAATACTCGGTCTCCACAGGAATGATTTATTCATGGTATTGAAGATGAACTTTATTCCCTAGTAGTGTTATCATAACCTTCTTCTGGAATATCGACGTGACAACAAGCGACTGACTCTTTATTTGAGCAGTTTGATTATTTTTGAATTTCTTCATGTTATGACAAATGGCGGTCTCTTCATGAGCAGTTTGTCCATCCCAGATGAAATTATTGATTCTCACCTCCAGCAATATCTTCATGATATTTTATGGGTATCTTTAAAAGCAGCAAGTGACGGACTCTTCATGAGCAGCTTGTGTGCTTTAATATTCTTTGAAGACAGCAAGTGGCGGTCTCTTTATGAGCAGCTTGTGGGTTATTGGCAACAAGTGGCGGACTCTTCATGAGCAGCTTGTGTGCTTTAATATTCTTTGAAGACAGCAAGTAGAGGTCTCTTTATGAGCAGCTTGTGGGTTATTGGCAACAAGTGGAAGACTCTTCATGAGCAGCTTGTGTGCTTTTAATATTCTTTGAAGACAGCAAGTGGCGGTCTCTTTATGAGCAGCTTGTGGGTTATTGGAAACAACTGGCGGACTCTTCATGAGCAGCTTGTGTGCTTTAATATTCTTTGAAGATAGCAAGTGGCGGTCTCTTTATGAGCAGCTTGTGGGTTATTGGCAACAAGTGGCGGACTCTTCATGAGCAACTTGTGTGCTTTAATATTCTTTGAAGACAACAAGTGGCGGTCTCTTTATGAGCAGCTTGTGGGTTATTGATATTGTTGTACCCCAAAATTTCCCCTCTCATGTTTTCAAAGGTCTTCCCTTACATGGTTGGTCACAAACCCTTGCCTAAGAAAAAAATAAAGTTTTTTGAAGATATACAAAGTGTCTTTCGATTGGAATATGGGAAAAGGATTAGATTAGGTGTTTAGAACCTTTCGATCAAGCTTTGGTTCACCAGCTTTCGATTGGGCATTTGGCACTCTTCGATCAGGCTTTGATTAGTAAGCTTCGATTAGGTGCTTGGAACCCTTCGATAAAGCTTTGGTGTGCAACACTTCGATTGGCATTAAGGACAAACACTTCGATTGAGCGTTGGACCCCCTTTCGATTAAGCCTTGGGGTGCAAGTCTTTGATTGAGCACTGGACATCCTTCGATCAAGCCTTGGGGTGTAAGTCTTTGATTGAGCGCTAGACATCCTTCGATCAAGCCTTGGTGTGCAAGTCTCCAATTGAGCACTGGATCCCTTCGATCAAGTCAATTTCACAATGCTTCGACTAGTATTTTAGAGGGTCTTTCGACTGGAACTTCATACTTTACCTCAACCAGAACATCAGAACGAAATGACCTTTGAATGGCATTTCAATGCAGGGTTTCTTTTAATCTAAGATGCTCTGATGAAGGAAGTTCTGGACACTTCGAATCAGAACTTAGACTCATCACAAGGCCAAGAGCTGGTCAAAGTTGGCTAATAGGGAATGTTCTAAACAGATTCGAATTGGACTTTGAAGTTGGCAAATAAGGCAGATTAGAAGGAAGGAAGTAGGCTGGCATGACTAAGCAATAACACATATCCTAACCTGTCCAGAATACCCAAAGTTCACAATGGCATGTGTCCCTTGCAAATATGCGATCGAAGCAGGGGGAGTCTCAATCGAAGGGCTGTGACTGGAGTAGTTCGAATGAGGACTTTGAAGAAATCGAAGAGAGCAAATTTGAAAGGGCAAGTCAGCTTTTGATTTCCATTATATTGGAGGCTCAAACAGCTCATAACAGGCTGGCAGTAACGCCTGAAAACAGACTGGCACCTGATTGAATCAAATATAGCAAGTCTTTATGGAAAAATCAAATCAAATCTCTTCATCATAATGGACCAAGATTTAATATACATTTGTTGACCTAATTTCCTTGCCTATATAAACCTGCTGCTCATAAACAAATCACACACGAAACCCTGCTGCAGACAAGAAAAAACGCACAAAAACTCTGTGAAAACGGCCAGAACAGTTTTGCAAAGAACCTTGAGCAAGTGGTGATCGGATTTTGGTTTAGAGGTAGATTCAGACCAAATGAAAGACGCAGCTCTCTTGCTAGCAACCTCCTAAAGCGAGACCAATCAAAAGCCAAGCCTTTCATCGCCTATAACGCACTGTAAGCCCCCATTAACCTTGCTCTGCACATGGAATTGTAATTAAGTTTTTATGCATCTTTATGTTAAATTTCTTACATATTTGTATTAATCATTAAATTCCTGAGCAAACTGTATTATTTGATTGTATTTTCGTGACCTCTAACCCCATATCCAGAACCTAGGGTTCTTGTGTGTGTTTTTTAGGCGTTATGCGTGCAGGTTAAATCAAGGCCAACAATGGCCATGAATGAGTTCAGGGAAGGGAGACGAGTACAGTGGTACTCATGGATTCCATTTGTGTGACCTAGGGAGCATTTTAGAACCATCCCACGAAACCTCCTATGGATAAAAATCCGCAGGTTACTGAACCAGGTCTTGTGAAGAAGACGATTACGTGGTGGAGCGTGATTGGTTCGTTTGAATCAATTGCGCGTTTTTTTATTTTTTGGCCAGGCATAATTATTGTTTATATGTAATATTTGTTTTCTATTTAAATAACAAAGGAAACAGCATGGATGAGTTGGTGAAGCGTGCGTTGCAGAACCCCCTGGGACCTGGATTCGAATCCCAGGTCCCCCAAAACTTTGTTACATTTTTTCTTCAGGTACTCAGATGCAGCGCTTCAGGCAGGGACTACAATGCGTCCTCAGATCTCAACGCGCCAGGTGGTTCCCAGGCAGATCCAATGGCTAAGGATGGAGGTTCACCATGAACCTTGATCAATGAATGTCTAGGCCATCTGAAAGTCAAACGAGGCCTTCGAATTTGGACCTGGAAATTGCAATTCATACTCCCGTTCGAGCCCAACACCCCTGAGTTTGTTTCTTTGTTTTTCTTTTCACTTTTTTTATTTTATTATCATAATTAATTAATTAATTAATTAATTAACTCTTTTTCATAAAAAATCAGAAATAACAAAAATACTTTTATTTTAATTCACTATTTTATTTTTGTAAATAAATTGTAACCAATTAATTTAGTTTTTTAATTAGGTTTAATCTTAACATTTTTACAATAAATTAAAATTAACTTAGACTTAGTTTTTTTTATTATTTCTGATTTTGCTGCCTTAATTAAAATAAAACTCCAAAAAGTATTTTCTTTAATTCCACAATTTATATTTAATCCTTAATTCAAAAAAGACCAAAATATGCTTTCTTTAAATAATAAGGGTCAAAACCCTAAAGGACAACTTGATTTAACTTTTCTCGCGCATATTATTTTTGATCCATATATTGTAATTGCTCCGAGGATGTAATAGCTTTAACTTAGGATTTATTTACCACTTTTATTTACTTTTTCGCCATTTACTTTTCAAGGGTTTGTGTTTGGCGATGTAAATACCCGACGCCTTGTAATAACTTAGCTTTATTTTCCGCAATTTAGTTTCCGCAACCATTAACTGTTTAGATGTATGTTAACTAGGCTATGCATGACAAGATTAACTCTTAACCTAAAATCAACAGTATCTCACCATGACATGTACAAAGATAATATAACTGAAAATTGACACACTTGCACATGCCACTCTTAGGGTACGCCTCACTTAGTTGCCTCGAACGTGGTCATTAAGTATAGGATGTTTAGAGGTCGCCATCCTGTCCCAAGATCATAAGTTGCCTCGAAACGGTTGCCTCAGATAAAATGATCTAAGACATTAGGGTTACCGCTAAGGCGTCCTAACGTTGCTTTAGTGACCACACGTCCCTTAAATCGAATTGACCCGAAAACTCCAACGACGGTGCTACCTACTCCTCAATAGTGGGATAGCATTATCTAAAGGACATTTACACAGTTTAATTCCTTTTGAGTAGGTAGAGGTTCTTAAGTACTTGCTCTTTCAAAACAAAACAAATTTTTTACACTTACACTTTTCAAACAAAGTTTTCAAAAACACTTCATACACTCTTGAGGACAGAAATAAGAGTTAAATTGAAGTTTTCAAATAAAAAACTTTTTCAAACCCACAAACAAAAAAAAAAGCAAATTTTGAAAACACTTTGAGCAAGTACCTAAGAGCCCGTGGATAACCACTGATAGAAAGGGTGCTAACACCTTCCCTTTCTATAATCTACCTCCCGAACCCGAGAAACATCTCGAAAATGAATTTTTCTGTGCTTTTGTCCATTCCTTGTTGGATAAAATAAAAGACGGTGGCGACTCTTGCTTACCGCGACATTTTGCGAAACGCAAACGCAAACCAGCATTCTAAAACAGTCATTTCTATTCCCATTGATCACAGAACTGGCGAATCTGCTGGGGAATAATAATAAGTGAGGTGTATCTTAGGATTAGATCGCTTGTGTTTTCAATTGCATTGCTTTGTATGCTTTTAATTGTGGGCTTGTATCGGAGTTCTATAAATCCTGCCCGGATTTGGGAAACATTCATAGATAGCAGTACATTGTGGAAACTGTGCGGGGTATACCGACACGGTTGAAGCAATAGTTATATTAGTGCGACATATTTGTGAGTACCGGTAACCCTTGAGTTAAGTCAAGGAGAGTACGGGGCCGCTGAGTGATGTCACTAAGCACTAATGACCTAGAACCTTACTTGACCATCTTGGCCTTTTTTAGGGGTAGTGAGATGACCGACTTTGGTGCAGTCCGAAGTTGGTAGATACTCGATACTACACTCATTGAGGATTGTTTTCTTGGAATATTTTGGTTTCTAGTTCAGTGGCTAAACCAAAACAATGAACATAGAAAACAATCCAATGATATTGAGCTCCTTAGAACCCGGTTACTATTTATAGGACAAATTTTGAGCCAACTACACTCAAGAGGGTACTTACCTATGAAACTCCATGCCAGCCTAAACTTAAGGCTATATGTATGACTTGTGTGCCTTCAAACTTGACCTACTTGCACATTCTTGTTATCTGACAACATGAGTTCCTTGCAGGTTTCGTTTACAGTCCTTATCCAATAATTTGGACTTATTGCAGGGTTTACTTACATCACCTCACATTTTTAAATGCATAGCATATACATCATAACATCATGCCTTAACATTTCTTTAACCATTTCAAGGATCTCAAGGGTCTGTGATACAGGTTATGGTAAATCAAGTGGCTAGCAAGGGGTAAAGGGGATTTATTTTCCTCTAGCCAAGGGTGTCTAGAAATCCAAGCATGATAACTTGAGTCAGGGGCTATGACCCACTCGATATGGTGAGCTTGACTCTTGAAGAAGGACCCTCAGCAACTTGAAGTTCCTTCAATCAGGCTACCAGATTCAGATTCTAACAGTTTCTTGTTTACCCCGCGAGATCCTTGAAAACATTGCATACATATATCATACATATCATTGCATAACAGGTCTCCCAGTACAGGTTTCTTATCTTCTTTGCTGTTTATTTCAGCAATCATCATGTCTACTGAACCTTCCACTGAGCAAGCTATCAAGGCCCTCCAGGCCCAGAATTCCCAATTTCAAGAGTTGGTCATGAGCCTAGCTAAGGGTCAGCAGGACCTGAAGACCCTGATTCTGAAGGAGAGGAAGAAGAAGAAAAAGAGGACCATCCTGTTCAATACTGGACGCAGGTTTGGAAACGAACTGCAGAATGAGGTTGATCTGACCATCCCATCTGAGGAGAAAGATATTCCACAAGAAAGGAGGACTCCTAGCCCTGAAGTCTCCAACAACGAGATAGACTATGATGAAGAATAGTATCCTCCTGCTGAGGAAATGTACAAACAACTAGAAGACCGTTTGAATGCTATGGAGATACAGAAGGTGCCCGGTCTGGACTTCGGAGATCTAGGTCCATCCTCTGGGGTGGTGATTCCCCATAAATTCAAGGCACCTGCTTTTGCCAAGTATGACAGAGCTTCCTGTCCAAAGCTGCACCTCCGGTCATATGTGAGGAAGATCCAACCTTACACGGCTGATAAGAACTTGTGGATCCATTTCTTTCAAGACAGTCTCTCAGGGACTCAGCTTGAATGGTTCTGTCAACTGGAAGGAGCTAACATCCGCAACTGGGAGGACCTTGCTGCTGCTTTTTATAAGAAATACCAGTATAATGCCGACCTTGCTCCCACGCGTACTCAGCTTCAGGGTATGTCTATGGGTACAGGCGAAGGCTTTATGGACTACGCTCAGAAGTGGAGAGATTATGCTGGAAGAGTCCAACCCCCTCTGTCTGATAGGGAGTTGGTGGACTTGTTTCTTGGGACTTTGTCTGGTCCCTATTTCAAACATTTGATCGGAAGCTCTTCAGCCGGATTCACTTTGCTAATACTGACCGGCGAAAGGGTCGAAGCTGGCATCAAAAGTGGGAAGATTCAAGAAGAAACACCTTCTGATGCTCAGAAAAAGCCTTACAATGGGAAGAAAGAGTCCAATGCTGTGTATGGTCAAAAGAGTCGTCATGATCAACATGTAGGGGCAACCCTTATCTCCGATCCCATGTCTGTTCAACAAAGACATAGCAATAGGCGTAGGGTAAGATATCAAGAAAGGCAGTATACGAACATCAACATGCCTTTGTCTCAAGCATTATAACATTTGCTGGAGTTGAAGCTAATCACGCTAAAGGATCCTCCTCAAAATCCTGATACTTCCTCTTCCAAGTATAACCCGGGCGTGAGATGTGCCTATCATTCTGACAGTCCTGGACATGACACCGGCGACTGTTGGACTTTGAAGAACAAGATCCAAGACTTGATTGATGCCAAGGAGATCAAGTTTGATCACTGATCCTACGCCAAATCATTCAGAATGTCTTTTGTTCATTTGAATTTTCAAGTTGTAATCCCTTTGTTATTCAAACAATTATCTATTAATGCCAAACTTTGTTTCATTAATGCATTGCATATGTTTGTCTTGATTTGATCCACTCATTTTCTTTTTAACTATGCTTTTACTCACTTTATGACATTCAACTCTTGCTAAAAGTTACAAGCCTTTAGAGGGAGGATGACGAAACAATGCCATAATCTCATACAATATGCTTTTGGACAGACCTTGCTGACGATGTACATGCATTTCTTTCAAATCCTAAACACTGGAGTTATAAGAAGGATAATCCCTAGTCAACCCCTTAGAGCCAAAGAAGTAGGAGTTTTCTGTTTTAAACATAAATTGAAACCTTTAATTTAAACCTGGGGCAGGGTAGTCTCTCAGTTAATTCAAAAGATGCGCATTGAAGTCGCAAAGCTCTCAGTTCATAATACAACGAATGGCATCAAAAGCATTCCTCTGGAATCAAAAGACAGTGGTGGTTCCTTATCTCATATGCAGTCAACCTCTCAAAAGAGAAAAGGCCACTGAGCCAAAACCTATAAAGGAGGCTTAAGAAAGTTGGGGCATCCCGCTGACTGTAATCTCGAAAACAGGAACAGTCAGGCAAAAGTTAGGGATAACAAATCAAAAGAACGAGGTCACTACAAATCCTCGACAACATGAAAAATGTTGCAAAAAATGATGATTGCCTTCCAAAATCCAACTTGTGTGAACCATCACCAAAACATCGTTCCAAATTCGAATAGAGTTTGACGCACAATTAACTGAGTTTAGGATTGAAGAACATCACGAAGAGCGGGTGGGTACAAATATACTTTGAGCCTTTATCCTTTGTTTCTTAAACCGTGAACCAAGCCATATTACAACCCTTCAAAAGTCCTAACTGAAGCATGGGTTAGTTCAAAAGCATGCTGTTACAAAAGGTATCCTGACTCCTGTAAGGCTTTGCCCTAAATCTTGTGTTGAATTTGTCTTAAAAAAAGTTTTCTGCTAAAAAAAACGCATTTTTTAAAACTTCGAGACAAGCATAAACTTTGCATTATTTGAATATCACTATTTGCATTTGGCTATTTGTTTGACAGCGGAGAAATTCACACAACGAATATCCGATGAACTAAAGCCCTCTCAGTGAACAAAATCACTTCAAAAAGGATGACACTTCCATTGACAAATCTACTTCCAATCAAGGGGCATGGCATGATCATTGTCCATCACCTGGGGCAGTCCAGTTAAGATTTCAAGAAATCTCTGAAGAAGTGCAGAGTAGCCAGGGGCAAGTCTCCGTCTCCGTCACTTGGAGCATGGAACATCAATCTCAGTGAAGGGTTACAGACAATTAAACATTTTCTGGCAATGTCACAAATACTTTCTACTAGGGGCAAAGACAAACCTCCCCAAAATCCTTCTCATAGGATGACTCCCAGCAAGGGTTTAATCTCTGACAACCTTTCTCCAGCTTAATCAATCTCAAGAATCCTCGAGGACTTCCCCCAACGAAGATGTCACCTCTCTAGCGGACTAACGACAGGGTTTATTTCCCCAACAACACCAAAATTCCCCAGCTTGAGTTTGCCTCTCCGACTACTACAAATCAAAGGACCACAACTCCTCTTCCCAAGTAGACTACTATACAATCCCCAACAAGTTACTGTGAAACCTGGACCCGACCAGATGTCAGTTTAACTTTGACTCCCCAGTAAAGCAACGGACAACCAAGACTCCTGAACTTGTCCCCCAAGAATGAATCAATACTCTCCACAGAGTTCACAACTATCCCCAATGGATTTCTCCTCAACAAAACAAAGATCCTCAGTTGAAACATTCTAAGAAAAGTTTGAAGACATACCTACTCTTCGACAGCAGTCCGGGATTTAATAACTCCCAAACACTTGACAAGAATTTATTCTCCAAGACAAAATTACATTCCAATAACATTCATAGCATATGCATACAAAATACATATAACATGAATCTCATTTATTTTGAGAACATCATTACACAATGCATACATCATGACATTGCATACAACTCACTCTTTACCTTTTCAGGAAAGATCGATCGACAGATAAAAGTCACTACCTTTTCGAGTAGTAATCGTCCAAGATTCCTTCACCATCCCGCTGAGGTAGTAATCGTCCAAGATTCCTTCATCATCCTGCTGAGGTAGTAATCGTCCAAGATTCCTTCACCATCCTGCTGAGGTAGTAATCGTCCAAGATTCCTTCATCATCCTGCTGAGGTAGTAATCGTCCAAGATTCCTTCATCATCCTACTGAGGTAGTAATCGTCCAAAATTCCTTCATCATCCTGCTGAGGTAGTAATCGTCCAAGATTCATGCACCATCCTGCTGAGGTAGTAATCGTCCAAGATTCCTTCATCATCCTGCTGAGGTAGTAATCGTCCAAAATTCCTTCACCATCCTGCTGAGGTAGTAATCGTCCAAGATTCCTTCATCATCCTGCTGAGGTGGTAATCGTCCAAGATTCCTTCACCATCCTGCTGAGGTAGTAATCGTCCAAGATTCCTTCATCATCCTGCTGAGGTAGTAATCGTCCAAGATTCCTTCATCATCCTGCTGAGGTAGTAATCATCCAAAATTCCTTCACCATCCTACTGAGGTAGTAATCGTCCAAGATTCCTTCATCATCCTACTGAGGTAGTAATCATCCAAGATTCCTTCACCATCCTGCTGAGGTAGTAATCATCCAAGATTCCTTCATCATCTCGCTGAGGTAGTAATCGTCCAAGATTCCTTTATCATCCTGCTGAGGTAGTAATCGTCCAAGATTCCTTCATCATCCTGCTGAGGTAGTAATCGTCCAAAATTCCTTCATCATCCTGCTGAGGTAGTAATCGTCCAAGATTCCTTCACCATCCTGCTGAGGTTGTAATCGTCCAAGATTCCTTCATCATCCTGCTGAGGTAGTAATCGTCCAAAATTCCTTCACCATCCTGCTGAGGTAGTAATCGTCCAAGATTCCTTAATCATCCTGCTGAGGTAGTAATCGTCCAAGATTCCTTCACCATCCTACTGAGGTAGTAATCATCCAAGATTCCTTCATCATCCTGCTGAGGTAGTAATCGTCCAAGATTCCTTCATCATCCTGCTGAGGTAGTAATCGTCCAAAATTCCTTCATCATCCTGCTGAGGTAGTAATCGTCCAAGATTCCTTCACCATCCTGCTGAGGTAGTAATCGTCCAAGATTCCTTCATCATCCTGCTGAGGTAGTAATCATCCAACATTCCTTCACCATCCTGCTGAGGTAGTAATCGTCCAAGATTCCCTCATCATCCTGCTGAGGTAGTAATCGTCCAAGATTCCTTCATCATCCTGCTGAGGTAGTAATCGTCCAAGATTCCTTCATCATCCTGCTGAGGTAGTAATCGTCCAAGATTCCTTCATCATCCTGTTGAGGTAGTAATCGTCCAAGATTCCTTCATCATCCTGCTGAGGTAGTAATCGTCCAAGATTCCTTCATCATCCTGCTGAGGTAGTAATTGTCCAAGATTCCTTCATCATTCTGTTTGGAGTAGCAATCGTCTCAGATTCCTTCATCACACATCATCATCAGAAAAGACCTTCTCTGGTTAGATTTATTTCTTCCAGTTAAAACCGGAAACTAAAGACCTCCTCTGGTTAGATTTATTCCTTCCAGTTAATGACAAGCAATCAAAGACCTTCAAGTAATAGTCCAGATACGATCCAGATTCAGATGTAATTCTGTCACTCATTCAAATACAGTCCATCAATCATTTCTGGATGGCATCTTTAAGCCCATCTCCAACAACTATCCATCATCTCTCCAAATGGCATCTGTAAGCCCATTCCCGACATCATAATGCTGATACTACACCATGCGAGTGCAAATTTATGGGCACTCTAGTGTTCAATTATCTTCCACCTTCGGATCATAAAAGGCTCGAAAGCCAATCTATATCCTCATATTTAAGAAAATTGAACAGGGGCAACTGTTGTACCCCAAAATTTCCCCTCATGTTTTCAAAGGTCTTCCCTTACATGGTTGGTCACAAACCCTTGCCTAAGAAGAAAATAAAGTTTTTTGAAGATATACAAAGTGTCTTTCAATTGGCATCTGGGAAAAGGCTTCGATTAGGTGTTTGGAACCTTTCGATCAAGCTTTGGTTCACCAGCTTTCGATTGGGCATTTGGCACTCTTCGATCAGTCTTTGATTAGTAAGCTTCGATTAGGTGCTTGGAACCCTTCGATAAAGCTTTGGTGTGCAATACATCGATTGGCATTAAGGACAAACACTTCGATTGAGCGCTGGACCCCCTTTCGATCAAGGCTTGGGGTGCAAGTCTTTGATTGAGCACTGGACATCCTTCGATCAAGCCTTAGGGTGTAAGTCTTTGATTGAGCGCTAGACATCCTTCGATCAAGCCTTGGTGTGCAAGTCTCCGGTTGAGCACTGAATCCCTTCGATCAAGTCAATTTCACAATGCTTCGACTAGTATTTCAGAGGGTCCTTCGACTGGAACTTCATACTTTACCTCAACCAGAACATCAGGACGAAATGACCTTCGAATGGCATTTCAATGCAGGGTTTCTTTTAATCTAAGATGCTCTGATGAAGGAAGTTCTGGACACTTCGAATCAGAACTCAGACTCATCACAAGGCCAAGAGATGGTCAAAGTTGGCTAATAGGGAATGTTCTAAACAGATTCGAATTGGACTTTGAAGCTGGCAAAGAAGGCAGATTCGAAGGAAGGAAGTAGGATGGCATGACTAAGCAATAACACATATCCTAACCTGTCCAGAATACCCAAAGTTCACAATGGCATGTGTCCCTTGCAAATATGCGATTGAAGCAGGGGGAGTCTCAATCGAAGGGGCTGTGACTGGAGTAGTTCGAATGAGGACTTTGAAGCAATCGAAGAGAGAAAATTCGAAGGGGCAAGTCAGCTTTTGATTTCCATCATATTGGAGGCTCAAACAGATCATAACAGGCTGGCAGTAACGCCTGAAAACAGACTGGCACCTGATTGAATCAAATATAGCAAGTCTTTATGGAAAAATCAAATCAAATCTCTTCATCATAATGGACCAATATTTGATATACATTTGTTGACCTAATTTCCCTTCCTATATAAACCTGCTGCTCATAAACAAATCACACACGAAACCCTGCTGCAGACAAGAAAAAACGCACAAAAACTCTATGAAAACGGCCAAAACAGTTTTGCAAAGAACCTTGAGCAAGTGGTGATCGAATTTTGGTTTAGAGTCACATTCAGACTAAAAGAAAGACGCAGCTCTCTTGCCAGCAACCTCCTGAAGCGAGACCAATCAAAAGCCAAGCCTTTCATCGCCTATAACGCACTGTAAGCCCCCATTAACCTTGCTCTGCACATGGAATTATAATTCGGTTTTTATGCATCTTTATGTTAAATTTCTTGCATATTTGTATTAATCATTAAATTCTTGAGCAAACTCCATTATTTGATTGTATTTTCGTGACCTCTAACCCCATATCCAGAACCTAGGGTTCTTGTGTGTGTTTTTTAGGCGTTATGCGTGCAGGTTAAATCAAGGCCAACAATGGCCATTAATGAGTTCAGGGAAGCGAGACGAGTACAGTGGTACTCTTGGATTCCATTTGTGTGACCTTGGGAGCATTTTAGAACCATCCCACGAAACTTCCTGTGGATAAAAATCCGCAGGTTACTGAACCAGGTCTTGTGAAGAAGACGATTACATGGTGGAGCGTGATTGGTTCGTTTGAATCAATTGCGCGTTTTTTTTTATTTTTTGGCCAGGCATAATTATTGTTTATATGTAATATTTGTTTTCTATCTAACTAACAAAAGAAACAGCATGGATGAGTTGGTGAAGCGTGCGTTGCAGAACCCCCTGGGACCTGGATTCGAATCCCAGGTCCCCCAAAACTTTGTTACATTTTTTCTTCAGGTAATCAGATGCAGCGCTTCAGGCAGGGACTACCATGCGTCCTCAGATCTCAATGCGCCAGGTGGTTCCCAGGCAGATCCAATGGCTAAGGATGGAGGTTCACCATGAACCTTGATCAATGAACGTCCAGGCCATCTGAAAGTCAAACGAGGCCTTCGAATTTAGGCCTGGAAATTGAAATTAATACTCCCTTTCGAGCCCAACACCCCTGAGTTTGTTTCTTTGTTTTTCTTTTCACTTTTTTTATTTTATTATGATAATTAATTAAATAATTAATTAACTCTTTTTCATAAAAAATCAGAAATAACAAAAATAATTTTATTTTAATTCACTATTTTATTTTTGTAAATAAATTGTAACCAATTAATTTAGTTTTTTAATTAGGTTTAATCTTAACATTTTTACAATAAATTAAAATTAACTTAGACTTAGTTTTTTTTATTATTTCTGATTTTGCTGCCTTAATTAAAATAAAACTCCAAAAAGTATTTTCTTTAATTCCACAATTTAGATTTAATCATTAATTCAAAAAAGACCAAAATATGCTTTCTTTAAATAATAAGGATCAAAACCCTAAAGGACAACTTGATTTAACTTTTCTCGCGCATATTATTTTTGATCCATATATTGTAATTGCTCCGAGGATGTAATAGCTTTAACTTAGGATTTATTTACCGCTTTTATTTACTTTTTCGCCATTTACTTTTCAAGGGTTTATTTTTGGCGATGTAAATATCCGACGCCTTGTAATAGCTTAGCTTTATTTTCCGCAATTTATTTTCCGCAACCATTAACTGTTTAGATGTATGTTAACTAGGCTATGCATGACAAGATTAACTCTTAACCTAAAATCAACAGTAGCTCACCATGACATGTACAAAGATAATATAACTGAAAATTGACACACTTGCACATGCCACTCTTAGGGTACGCCTCACTTGGTTGCCTCGAACGTGGTCATTAAGTATAAGATGTTTTAGAGGTCGCCCTCCTGTCCCAAGATCATAAGTTGCCTCGAAACGGTTGCCTCGGATAAAATGATCTAAGACATTAGGGTTACCGCTAAGGCGTCCTAACATTGCTTTAGTGACCACACGTCCCTTAAATCGAATTGACCCGAAAACCTCAACGACGGTGCTACCTACTCCTCAATAGTGGGATAGCATTGTCTAAAGGACATTTACACAGTTTAATTCCTTTTGAGTAGGTAGAGGTTCTTAAGTACTTGCTCTTTCAAAACAAAACAAATTTTTTACACTTACACTTTTCAAACAAAGTTTTCAAAAACACTTCATATACTCTTGAGGACAGAAAAAAGAGTTAAATTGAAGTTTTCAAATAAAAAACTTTTTCAAACCCACAAACACAAAAAAAGCAAATTTTGAAAACACTTTGAGCAAGTACCTAAGAGCCCGTGGATAACCACGGATAGAAAGGGTGCTAACACCTTCCCTTTCTATAATCTACCTCCCGAACCCGAGAAACATCTCGAAAATGAATTTTTCTGTGCTTTTGTCCTTTCCTTGTTAGATAAAATAAAAGACGGTGGTGACTTTTGCTTACCGCGACATTTTGCGAAACGCAAACGCAAACCAGCATTCTAAAACAGTCAATTCTATTCCCACCGATCACAGAACTGGCGACTCTGCTGGGGAATAATAATAAGTGAGGTGTACCTTAGGATTAGATCGCTTGTGTTTTCAATTGCATTGCTTTGTATGCTTTTAATTGTGGGCTTGTATCGGAGTTTTATAAATCCTAACCCGGATTTGGGAAACATTCATAGATAGCAATACGTTGTGGAAACTGTGCGGGGTATACCGACACGGTTGAAGCAATAGTTATATTAGTGCGACATATTTGTGAATACCGGTAACCCTTGAGTTAAGTCAAGGAGAGTACGGGGCCGCTGAGTGATGTCACTAAGCACTAATGACCTAGAACCTTACTTGACCATCTTGGCCTTTTTTAGGGGTAGTGAGATGACCGACTTTGGTGCAGTCTGAAGTTGGTAGATACTCGATACTACACTCATTGAGGATTGTTTTCTTGGAATATTTTGGTCGCTAGTTCAGTGGCTAAACCAAAACAATGAACATAGAAAACAATCCAATGATATTGAGCTCCTTAGAACCCGGTTACTATTTATAGGACAAATTTTGAGCCAACTACACTCAAGAGGGTACTTACCTATGAAACTCCATGCCAGCCTAAACTTAAGGCTATATGTGTGACTTGTGTGCCTTCAAACTTGACCTACTTGCACATTCTTGTTATCTGACAACATGAGTTCCTTGCAGGTTTCGTTTACAGTCCTTATCCAATAATTTGGACTTATTGCAGGGTTTACATACATCACCTCACATTTTTAAATGCATAGCATATACATCATAACATCATGCCTTAACATTTCTTTAACCATTTCAAGGATCTCAAGGGTCTGTGATACAGGTTATGGTAAATCAAGTGGCTAGTAAGGGGCAAAGGGGATTTATTTTCCTCTAGCCAAGGGTGTCTAGAAATCCAAGCATGATAACTTGAGTCAGGGGCTATGACCCACTCGATATGGTGATCTTGACTCTTGAAGAAGGAACCTCAGCAACTTGAAGTTCCTTCAATCAGGCTACCAGATTCAGATTCTAACAGTTACTTGCTTACCCCGCGAGATCCTTGAAAACATTGCATACATATATCATACATATCATTGCATAACAGGTCTCCTAGTACAGGTCTCTTATCTTCTTTGTTGTTTATTTCAGCAATCATCATGTCTACTGAACCTTCCACTGAGCAAGCTATCAAGGCCCTCCAGGCCCAGAATGCCCAATTTCAAGAGTTGGTCATGAGCCTAGCTAAGGGTCAGCAGGACCTGAAGACCCTGATTTTGAAGGAGAGGAAGAAGAAGAAAAAGAGGACCATCATGTTCAATACTGGACGCAGGTTTGGAAATGAACTGCAGAATGAGGTTGATCTGACCACCCCATCTGAGGAGAAAGATATTCCACAAGAAAGGAGGGCTCCTAGCCCTGAAGTCTCCGACAACGAGATAAACTATGATGAAGAATAGTATCCTCCTGGTGAGGATAAGTACAAACAACTAGAAGACCGTTTGAATGCTATGGAGATACAGAAGGTGCCCAGTCTGGACTTCGGAGATCTAGGTCCATCCTCTGGGGTGGTGATTCCCCATAAATTCAAGGCACCTGCTTTTGCCAAGTATGACAGAGCTTCTTGTCCAAAGCTGCACCTCTGGTCATATGTGAGGAAGATCCAACCTTACACGGCTGATAAGAACTTGTGGATCCATTTCTTTCAAGACAGTCTCTCAGGGACTCAGCTTGAATGGTTCTGTCAACTGGAAGGAGCTAACATCCGCAACTGGGAGGACCTTGCTGCTGCTTTTTACAAGCAATACCAGTATAATGCCAACCTTGCTCCCACGCATACTCAGCTTCAGGGTATGTCTATGGGTACAGGCGAAGGCTTTAAGGACTACGTTCAGAAGTGGAGAGATCTTGCTGGAAGAGTCCACCCCCCTCTGTCTGATAGGGAGTTGGTGGACTTGTTTCTTGGGACTTTGTCTGGTCCATATTTCAAACATTTGATCAGAAGCTCTTCAACCGGATTCACCGAGCTAATACTGACCGGCGAAAGGGTCGAAGCTGACATCAAAAGTGGGAAGATTCAAGAAGAAACACCTTCTGATGCTCAGAAAAAGCCCTACAATGGGAAGAAAGAGTCCAATGCTGTGTATGGTCAAAAGAGTCGTCATGATCAACATGTAGGGGCAACCCTGATCTCCGATCCCACGCCTGTTCAACAAAGACAGAGCAATATGCGTAGGGTAAGATATCAAGAAAGGCAGTATACTAACATCAACATGCCTTTGTCTCAAGCGTTACAACATTTGCTGGAGTTAAAGCTAATCACGCTAAAGGATCCTCCTCAAGATCCTGATACTTCCTCTTCCAAGTATAACCCGGGCGTGAGATGTGCCTATCATTCTGACAGTCCTAGACATGACACCGACGACTGTTGGACTTTGAAGAACAAGATCCAAGACTTGATTGATGCCAAGGAAATCAAGTTTGATCACTGATCCTATGCCAAATCATTCAGAATGTCTTTTGTTCATTTGAATTTTCAAGTTGTAATCCCTTTGTTATTCAAACAATTATCTATTAATGCCAAACTTTGTTTCATTAATGCATTGCATATGTTTGTCTTGATTTGATCCACTCATTTTCTTTTTAACTATGCTTTTACTCACTTTATGACATTCAACTCTTGCTAAAAGTTACAAGCCTTTAGAGGGAGGATGACGAAACAATGCCATAATCTCATACGGTATGCTTTTAGACAGACCTTGCTGACGATGTACACGCATTTCTTTCAAATCCTAAACACTGGAGTTATAAGAAGGATAATCCCTAGTTAACCCCTTAGAGCCAAAGAAGTAGGAGTTTTCTGTTTTAAACACAAATTGAAACCTTTAATTTAAACCTGGGGCAGGGTAGTCTCTCAGTTAATTCAAAAGATGTGCATTGAAGTCGCAAAGCTATCAGTTCATAATACAACGAACGACATCAAAAGCATTCCTCTGGAATCTAAAGACAGTGGTGGTTCCTTATCTCATATGCAGTCAATCTCTCAAAAGAGAAAAGCCCACTGAGCCAAAACCTATAAAGGAGGCTTAAGAAAGCTGGGGCATCCCGCTGACTGTAATCTCGAAAACAGGAACAGTCAGGAAAAAGTTAGGGATAACAAATCAAAAGAACGAGGTCGCTACAAATCCTGGACAACATGAAAAATGTTGCAAAAAATGATGACTGCCTTCCAAAATCCAACTTGTGTGAACCATCACCAAAACGTCGTTCCAAATTCGAATAGAGTTTGAGGCACAATTAACTGATTTTAGGATTGAAGAACATCATGAAGAGCGGGTGGGTACAAATATACTTTGAGCCTTTATCCTTTGTTTCTTAAACCGTGAACCAAGCCACGTTACAACCCTTAAAAAGTCCTAACTGAAGCATGGGTTAGTTCAAAAGCATGCTATTACAAAAGGTATCCTGACTCCTGTAAGGCTTTGCCCTAAATCTTGTGTTGATTTTGTCTTAAAAAAAGTTTTCTACTAAAAAAAACGCATTTTTTAAAACTTCGAGACAAGCATAAACTTTGCATTATTTGAATATCACTGTTTGCATTTGGCTATTTGTTTGACAGCGGAGAAATTCACACAACGAATATCCGATGAACTAAAGCCCTCTCAGTGAACAAAATCACTTCAAAAAGGATGACACTTCCATTGACAAATCTACTTCCAATCAAGGGGCATGGCATGATCATTGTCCATCACCTGGGGCAGTCCAGTTAAAATTTCAAGAAATCTCTGAAGAAGTGCAGAGTAGCCAGGGGAAAGTCTCCGTCTCCGTCACTTGGGGCATGGAACATCAATCTCAGTGAAGGGTTACGGACAATTAAACATTTTCTGGCAATGTCACAAATACTTGCTACTAGGGGCAAGGACAAACCTCCCCAAAATCCTTCTCATAGGATGACTCCCAGCAAGGGTTTAATCTCTGACAACCTTTCCCCAGCTGAATCAATCTCAAGAATCCTCGAGGACTTCCCCCAACGAAGATGTCACCTCTCTAGCGGACTGACGATAGGGTTTATTTCCCCAACAACACCAGGATTCCCCAGCTTGAGTTTGCCTCTCCGACTACTACAAATCAAAGGACCACAACTCCTCTTCCGAAGTAGACTACTCTACAATCCCCAGCAAGTTAGCGTGAAACCTAGACCCGACCAGATGTCAGTTTAACTTTGACTCCCCAGTAAAGCAACGGACAACCAAGACTCCTGAACTTGTCCCCCAAGAATGAATCAATACTCTCCACAGAGTTCACAACTTTCCCCAACGGAGTTCTCCTCAACAAAACAAGGATCCTCAGTGGAAACATTCTAAGCAAAGTTTGAAGACATACCTACTCTTTGACAACAGTCCGGGATTTAATAACTCCCCAACACTTGACAAGAATTTATTCTCCAAGACAAAATTACATTTCAATAACATTCATAGCATATGCATACAAAATACATATAACATGAATCTCATTTATTTTGAGAACATCATTACACAATGCATACATCATGACGTTGCATACAACTCACTCTTTACCTTTTCAGGAAAGATCGATCGACAGATAAAAGTCACTACCTTTTGGAGTAGTAATCGTCCAAGATTCCTTCACCATCCCGCTGAGGTAGTAATCGTCCAAGATTCCTTCATCATCCCGCTGAGGTAATAATCGTCCAAGATTTCTTCACCATCCTGCTGAGGTAGTAATCGTCCAAGATTCCTTCATCATCCTGCTGAGGTAGTAATCGTCCAAGATTCCTTCATCATCCTGCTGAGGTAGTAATCATCCAAAATTCCTTCATCATCCTGCTGAGGTAGTAATCGTCCAAGATTCCTTCACCATCCTGCTGAGGTAGTAATCGTCCAAGATTCCTTCATCATCCTGCTGAGGTAGTAATCGTCCAAGATTCCTTCACCATCCTGCTGAGGTAGTAATCGTCCAAGATTCCTTCACCATCCTGCTGAGGTAGTAATCGTCCAAGATTCCTTCACCATCCTGCTGAGGTAGTAATCGTCCAAGATTCCTTCATCATCCTGCTGAGGTAGTAATCGTCCAAGATTCCTTCATCATCCTACTGAGGTAGTAATCGTCCAAGATTCCTTCATCATCCTGCTGAGGTAGTAATCGTCCAAAATTCCTTCATCATCCTACTGAGGTAGTAATCGTCCAAGATTCCTTCACCATCCTGCTGAGGTAGTAATCGTCCAAGATTCCTTCATCATCCTGCTGAGGTAGTAATCGTCCAAAATTCCTTCACCATCCTACTGAGGTAGTAATCGTCCAAGATTCCTTCATCATCCTGCTGAGGTAGTAATCGTCCAAGATTCCTTCATCATCCTGCTGAGGTAGTAATCATCCAAGATTCCTTCATCATCCTGCTAAGGTAGTAATCGTCCAAGATTCCTTCATCATTTTGTTTGCAGTAGCAATCGTCTCAGATTCCTTCATCACACATCATCATCAGAAAAGACCTTCTCTGGTTAGATTTATTTCTTCCAGTTAAAACAGGCAACTAAAGACCTCCTCTGGTTAGATTTATTCCTTCAGTTAATGACAGGCAATCAGAGACCTTCAGGTAACAGTACAGATACGATCCAGATTTGGATGTAATTCTGTCACTCATTCAAATATAGTCCAGCAATCATTTCTGGATGGCATCTTAAGCCCATCTCCAACAACTATCCTTCATCTCTCTAAATGGCATCTGTAAGCCCATTCCCGACATCATAATGCTGATACTACACCATGCGAGTGCAAATTTATGGGCACTCTAGTGTTCAATTATCTTCCACCTTCGGATCATGAAAGGCTCGAAAGCCAATCTATATCCTCACATTTAAGAAAATTGAACAGGGGAAACTGTTGTACCCAAAAATTTTCCCTCTCATGTTTTCAAAGGTCTTCCCTTACATGGTTGGTCCCAAACCCTTGCCTAGGAAAAAAATAAAGTTTTTTGAAGATATACAAAGTGTCTTTCGATTGGCATCTGGGAAAAGGCTTCGATTAGGTGTTTGGAACCTTTCGATCAAGCTTTGGTTCACCAGCTTTCGATTGGGCATTTGGCACTCTTCGATCAGGCTTTGATTAGTAAGCTTCGATTAGGTGCTTGGAACCCTTCGATAAAGCTTTGGTGTGCAACACTTTGATTGGCATTAAGGACAAACACTTCGATTGAGCGCTGGACCCCCTTTCGATCAAGCCTTGGGGTGCAAGTCTTTGATTGAGCATTGGACATCCTTCAATCAAGCCTTGGGGTGTAAGTCTTTGATTGAGCGCTAGACATCCTTCAATAAAGCCTTGGTGTGCTTGTCTCCGATTGAGCACTGGATCCCTTCGATCAAGTCAATTTCACAATGCTTCGACTAGTATTTCAGAGGGTCCTTCGACTGGAACTTCATACTTTACCTCAACCAGAACATCAGAACAAAATAACCTTCGAATGGAATTTCAATGCAGGGTTTCTTTTAATCTAAGATGCTCTGATGAAGGAAGTTCTAGACACTTCGAATCAGAACTCAGACTCATTACAAGGCCAAGAGCTGGTCAAAGTTGGCTAATAGGGAATGTTCTAAACAGATTCGAATTGGACTTTGAAGCTGGCAAAGAAGGCAGATTCGAAGGAAGGAAGTAGGCTGGCATGACTAAGCAATAACACATATCCTAACCTGTCCAGAATACCCAAAGTTCACAATGGCATGTGTCCCTTGCAAATATGCGATCGAAGCAGGGGGAGTCTCAATCGAAGGGGCTGTGACTGGAGTAGTTCGAATGAGGACTTTGAAGCAATCGAAGAGAGAAAATTCGAAGGGGCAAGTCAGCTTTTGATTTCCATCATATTGGAGGCTCAAACAGCTCATAACAGGCTGGCAGTAATGCCTGAAAACAGATTGGCACCTGATTGAATCAAATATAGCAAGTCTTTATGGAAAAATCAAATCAAATCTCTTCATCATAATGGACCAAGATTTGATATACATTTGTTGACCTAATTTCCTTGCCTATATAAACCTGCTGATCATAAACAAATCACACACGAAACTATGCTGCAGACAAGAAAAAACGCACAAAAACTCTGTGAAAACGGCCAAAACAGTTTTGCAAAGATCCTTGAGCAAGTGGTGATCGGATTTTGGTTTAGAGGCAGATTCAGACCAAAAGAAAGACGCAGCTCTCTTGCCAGCAACCTCCTGAAGGGAGACCAATCAAAATCCAAGCCTTTCATCGCCTATAACGCACTGTAAGCCCCCATTAACCTTGCTCTGCACATGGAATTGTAATTCGGTTTTTATGCATCTTTATGTTAAATTTCTTGCATATTTATATTAATCATTAAATTCCTGAGCAAACAGCATTATTTGATTGTATTTTCGTGACCTCTAACCCCATATCCAGAACCTAGGGTTGTGTGTGTTTTTTAGGCATTATGCGTGCAGGTTTAATCAAGGCCAACAATGGCCATGAATGAGTTCAGGGAAGTGAGACGAGTACAGTGGTACTCTTGGATTCCATTTGTGTGACCTAGGGGGCATTTTTGAACCATCCCATGAAACCTCCCGTGGATAAAAATCCACAGGTTACTGAACCAGGTCTTGTGAAGAAGACGATTACATGGTGGAGCGTGATTGGTTCGTTTGAATCAATTGTGATTTGTTTTCTATTTAACTAACAAAAGAAACAACATGGATGAGTTGGTGAAGCGTGCATTGCAGAACCCCCTGGGACCTGGATTTGAATCCCAGGTCCCCCAAAACTTTGTTACATTTTTTCTTCAGGTACTCAGATGTAGCTCTTCAGGCAGGGACTACCATGTGTCCTCAGATCTCAACGCGCCAGGTGGTTCCCAGGCAGATCCAATGGCTAAGGATGGAGGTTCACCATGAACCTTGATCAATGAACGTCTAGGCCATCTGAAAGTCAAACGAGGCCTTCGAATTTGGGCCTGGAAATTGCAATTCATACTCCCTTTCGAGCCCAACACCCCTGAGTTTGTTTCTTTGTTTTTCTTTTCACTTTTTTTATTTTATCATCATAATTAATTAATTAATTAATTAATTAATTAACTCTTTTTCGTAAAAAAACAGAAATAACAAAAATACTTTTATTTTAATTCACTATTTTAGTTTTGTAAATAAATTGTAACCAATTAATTTAGTTTTTTAATTAGGTTTAATCTTAACATTTTTACAATAAATTAAAATTAACTTAGACTTAGTTTTTTTTTATTTCTGATTTTGCTGCCTTAATTAAAATAAAACTCCAAAAAGTATTTTCTTTAATTCCACAATTTAGATTTAATCCTTAATTCAAAAAAGACCAAAATATGCTTTCTTTAAATAATAAGGGTCAAAACCCTAAAGGACAACTTGATTTAACTTTTCTCGCGCATATTATTTTTGATCCATATATTGTAATTGCTCCGAGGATGTAATAGCTTTAACTTAGGATTTATTTACCGCTTTTATTTACTTTTTCGCCATTTACTTTTCAAGGGTTTGTTTTTGGCGATTTAAATACCCGACACCTTGTAATAGCTTAGCTTTATTTTCCGCAATTTATTTTCCGCAACCATTAACTGTTTAGATGTATGCTAACTAGGCTATGCATGACAAGATTAACTCTTAACCTAAAATCAACAGTAGCTCACCATGACATGTACAAAGATAATATAACTGAAAATTGACACACTTGCACATGCCACTCTTAGGGTACGCCTCACTTGGTTGCCTCGAACGTGGTCATTAAGTATAGGATGTTTTAGAGGTCGCCCTCCTGTCCCAAGATCATAAGTTGCCTCGAAACGGTTGCCTCGGATAAAATGATCTAAGACATTAGGGTTACCGCTAAGGCGTCCTAACGTTACTTTAGTGACCACACGTCCCTTAAATCGAATTGAACCGAAAACTCCAATGACGGTGCTACCTACTCCTCAATAGTGGGATAACATTGTCTAAAGGATATTTACACAGTTTAATTCCTTTTGAGTAGGTAGAGGTTCTTAAGTACTTGCTCTTTCAAAACAAAACAAATTTTTTACACTTACACTTTTCAAACAAAGTTTTCAAAAACACTTCATACACTCTTGAGGACAGAAACAAGAGTTAAATTAAAGTTTTCAAACAAAAAACTTTTTCAAACCCACAAACACACAAAAAAAGCAAATTTTGAAAACACTTTGAGCAAGTACCTAAGAGCCTGTGGATAACCACAGATAAAAAGGGTGCTAACACCTTCCCTTTCTATAATCTACCTCCCGAACCCGAGAAACATCTCGAAAAGGAATTTTTCTGTGCTTTTGTCCTTTCCTTGTTGGATAAAATAAAAGACGGTGGCGACTCTTGCTTACCGCGACATTTTGCGTAACACAAACGCAAACCAGAATTCTAAAACAGTCAGTTCTATTCCCACTGATCATAGATATCTTTGAAAGCAACAAGTGGCGGACTCTTCATGAGCAACTTGTGTGCTTTAATATTCTTTGAAGACAACAAGTGGAGGTCTCTTTATGAGCAACTTGTGGGTTATTGGCAACAAGTGGCGGACTCTTCATGAGAAGCTTGTGTGCTTTAATATTCTTTGAAGACAGCAAGTGGCGGTCTCTTTATGAGCAGCTTGTGGGTTATTGATATCTTTGAAAGCAACAAGTGGTGGACTCTTCATGAGTAGCTTGTGTGCTTTAGTATTCTTTGAAGACAACAAGTGGCAGCTTCTTTATTTGAGCAGCTTGTATGTCATAGTATTTCTGGAAGACAGCAAGTGGCGGCCTCTTTATTTGAGCATCTTGTGTATCCCCCAACAATAATGTCTACTCAGCAAATGGCATCCCTTCGGAAAAGTCCCGTGGGGAAGTTTGTATTTTATCCTTTTCAAGTGATATATTGGTTAAAAAAGGATTGTGTTACCATTATTGGCAAAATTCAGAAGTCAGAGATGTTTATCTCCAGTCTCAGTGCTGATGTAAATAATTTCTTCTCCAGTCTCCGTACTGATGTAAATCATTTCTTTTTCCAGTCTCCGTGCTGATGTAAATCATTTCTTTTCCAGTCTCAATACTGATGTAAATCATTCAAGAGTCTCTCATTTGAAGTCTATGACTCTGTTTCCCCAGTGGAGTTAACACCTCTTCCCCTGTGGGATTACTGTATAATATGCTTGGTTTCTCCAGCATAGTTTGTCTCATGTGGCGTCATTCCCCACAAAATTCAGAGCATTACATTCATATCATATCAAAAACATAATTGTGGTATCTTAAGGCCAACAACTGTGTATTCTATATTTAAGTCCCTTCAATCTCGTCGAAATGAAGATTCGAATCTTCATATCTCCGGATAGAAGAAACTTAAATAGGGGCAGCTGTTGTACCCCAATTTTTGACCTAAGATCCCATTTTTATTTTTGCAACAGTCAAGGTCACTAAATACAGTTGGTTTTAACCTCTCACCTGTGAGCATTGATTATGCAGAAATTGCCAAGTGTTTTGAACATTCTTAGCCTATGTATCACTAACTTCTAATCAAGCACAAAATGTGTTTTTTCTTTGATTTCATGTGCTGACAGGTCTCTTTCGAATAAAACTTGGGTTACATCCTTCGTTCTGAGCAAAAGCCTCCTTCACTTCAGCCTGCTTCGACTGGACAAGTTTGCTGCTTCGACTGGACAAGTTTAGTGCCTGCAAGCCTGCTTTCAATTGGACAAGTTCACTGCCTGCAAGCCTGTTTCGACTGGACAAGTTTGCTGCTTCGACTGGACAAGTTCGCTTCCTGCAAGCCTATTTCGATTCACCAAGAGTGCTGCCTGCAAGCCTGCTTTCGATTGGACAAGTTTACTGTCTGCAAACATGCTTTGATTGGGCAACATTGCTTCCTTCGAACATAAGATTTCATTTGGGCAATATGTTTGTTTCGATCCACATGCTTCGATTCAGCAACATTGCTTCCTTCGAACACAAGCTTCGATTGGGCAATACAGTCTCCTTCGAACACAAGCTTCGATTTGGAAATACAGCCTCCTTCGATTCACAAGTTGGACCACTAAACCCTTCGAAGAAACGTACTCAGAGCACACAAGTGGCCTCCCATATACTGCCAAATTCAAACCTGCCACAAAACTGCTGCACAGTCTTGCACCAACCTGCCACTAAACTCTAAAAGACTGAAAAGCCTGCGTTGACAGTCCTGTACTTGCACGAAAACGGAGTGCACAAGAACTGCATTAAAGAAAACAAGGGGGCAGTATACCCAAATAATTCGAACATTATTTTGTTTTCCCCCCAAAACCATATCAAAGCTTCAGCCACCTCGCCTATAAATACAAGGCTTCACAACATGTTCAAGAAAGGACTTTTTGTCCAGGAGAGAATCTTCAGAAAATTCTCAAAAACACCAAATTTTCTCAAACACAAAAAATCTCTCAAGTCCCTTCAATACTTGTGAGAACTAACCCAGAATCCCACACACTTTAGTCTCCTTCGATTCTGAAGAACACCCCACACATAGTTGTTTTGTTCAAACTCAGAAAAGCAAACCCCCTGTACCTTGTTACCATTTGAATCCAGTAGGAAGAACCTCACGCCTGTTACCCTCTTTCGAATCCAGCATCAAAGGCCAAACCCCTGGTCCCTCCTTTCGAATCTAGAAGCACTCCAGGCAATTACCTTACTGTCCAGCACGCGTTCCAGCCTGAAGCCAGGTAAGTCATTCTTACCCTTGAACTTTTCATTTAATGCCATAACATGTAAATAATACTTTTGTTCTTTTCAAGCATGTACATATTTGTTCCTTTCGTTACCATCTTGTTAACATGTTTTTAAAAGTTAATCCTTTCGTTTTACTTTCTGTTTTAGCTTTAGCTATTAAACTGTTTGAAAGACAAATACTAGCATGGCCCCAGGCCATTTTGTCATTTAATGTTTGAATTGAAAGAAACAGGAAACAGGAAATAGGAACGAAGCTTTTGGCTTCTGCCATCTCTCTCCAGGTCGAACGAAAGAGACAACCAGGAGGCAAACCATGTCCAATCGAAAGACACTCCCTCACTGCTTTCAACCTCCGGTCGAAGAAGGCAACAAGGAAGAATCAAAAGACTTCGCCATACACTGACTTCCAGGCCAATCGAAGGACAGAACCTCACTGGTGCCAGCCCCAGCCGAAGGATACAACTTGCTGCTGCCTTTGCCCAATCGAAGGACAGGACCTCGCCCCTGCCAAAGCCCAATCGAAAGACGTGACTTCACTGTTACCAGCCCCAATCGAAGGAGGACAACAAAATACCATTCGAAGTGTGCTACTGCCTGGGTCGAAATACACTCAGTTTTCTTACTTTTGCCTCTTCTTTTCCTTCATATTTTTTATGCCTTTTGATATTTTTGTAATAGCGTAGGTTTTTTTATCTTTCTACATTTTTTTACTTTGTACTCGCATTGAAATTAAATCATGAAGAAATGAATTTCAAACAAGTATCGGAACCATAAAACAAAATTTCGGGCAGCATGGTATTGGTTCATGAAACGCACAAAAAGTTGAATTAAAATAAACCAAAATCGACACCAATGTCAAGTATTCATCAAAGCAAAGTCAAATATGCATTAAGCACAAATTAAAACACATTCCGTGTGCATTTTAAAAATCCGGACATCATTGTTTTAAATCAT
Organism: Vicia faba; assembly: GCA_948472305.1. Classification (NCBI taxonomy): domain Eukaryota; kingdom Viridiplantae; phylum Streptophyta; class Magnoliopsida; order Fabales; family Fabaceae; genus Vicia; species Vicia faba. The sequence continues at coordinate 634,533,219 of OX451736.1, read as the reverse complement.
GAAATACTCATAATGTCAAATTAAAATCGATAAAATTCAATATCGATATCAAACAGTCATCAAATGAAAGCTAAACATGCATGAACCGAGAATTAAAACACAATTTGCAAGCATCTTCTAATTTTGGGCAGCATTGTTCCATGTATCGATGTCCACCAAAAATTAATGTTTAACGCGAAAAAACATCGAATATTGATACTTAGAATGTTGCTCGAAATTCACAATTAAATTGGAAACATTAAATCACTATCGGTGCACCTGTTTCCGTACATCGAAACAAAAATTATTTACGCGTCGATATCAATTAATCAACTTAAAAATAATCACCCACTCATGAAATTCAACAATTATCTAATCAGCATCAAGCTTCGATGTGTAAAATCAATAATCAATCACAATTATCGCGTCAATGCTCATGAGATTTAAACAATTGAACAAATGTTCATCTGATTCCACAATTGTCCATAATCATTAATCTCAATAATCAATTAATCTCAAAATTTAATTATTCAACTCATTCTAAATTCAAATAAGCACTTAATTCAAAATAAATTAATCTATTAAGCACTTAAATCAAGCAAGAGTCAAGAAGTAATTATGGAATTGACACGAAGAGGGAAAATAGATCAGAGAAATCGAAGTTCGATCAGAAGAGAAGTCTAAACGGAGGGAGGTCGGATGCACAAGGGGCGGCGGCGGGAGAGCTTAGCCGGTCGGACGTGAGAGAGCTACGTCGGAGAAGGCCGGACGTGTAGGAGGAGGTTGGGCGGTACATGGCTGGCTGGGTTGGTGCTCGGTCAATCAGAAGGAGGAGAGAGAGGGAGCTCGGTGCGAAGAAAGAGAGGGAATCTTGAGAGAAAACTTGAGAGCTTTTGTTCTCGAGTGTGATTTTGTGAAAAATGAAATCAATATATACAAAAGCCTTAAGGTCTTGTTTGGGAAAATGAATTTTGTAGTAAAATTTCCTTGTTTTCTGGCTATGTAGATTTCTTATCATAATTCCATGTACAATTAGAGATGTGAATCATAAACCATAACTCTTAGAGCATAATTCGAACCCGACTCTTGAAGAAAAAACGTAGATGACGAAATTTGTGACGTCACGCCAAAAGATATGTCCCAATACGATAAAAACCGAGACTTATGATTTTTTACAATACCGAGAAAATTGGAGACAAAAAACTCTCTGTTTCAGACTGTTCCGCTTTTGCATCATATTTCAATGTTCAACTTTAGAAACAAACTATAAGCCGAAGTATTTTGATCATAATCTAAACTTAGGCACTGAAGCAAACTTGTAGCTAAGAAAATTTCTGATATCATACGGAAAGAATCGTCTCAAAATGTTAAAAATCGAGAAAGTTTTGATTTTTGCAATATTGCACGACAGTTGACCAGAAGTCCGCTTCAGCATGTGATTTTCAACATATTTTGCAATTTCAGAGATCTTTTTCATAGAATTAGCTTCCATCCCAAACATATGAAATGAAGAGGATGTCGAGACGGTTTCAACTCCCAAAGTACCACTAAAAAATAAATTTCCAGACAAAAGTTATGAATTTATGAACATAAACTGCGAAACATTGATTTTCAATCGAAACTGTCTCAAATCAACTGAAACGCTTGATTTTCTTTGCAATAGAAGGCATGATAAAACACCTGGGAGCTTGTAATGATGATGAACTGATGACTCACTGATTGAGTAGCTCATAAAAATATGCGGAGTGCACTTGAATCTCGAAAACCCTGAGTTTCTGCTTTGCTATACTGCCGGATGGAACAATTATTTTTGTAGCCTGGCACAAATAAATGCGTTGATCCCGTAACCATGGAATAAATGATATGTATGCATGAGTATGTTAGAAAAATAAGCCAATTAGGGTTAAAATGAAGAGGGTGATTTTTGGGTTGCAACAATATTCAGTGTGAGGAATGTTTTATGGAGCTGAACAAGAAATTGACGATAACTCCGATTTTGAGATTGCCTAACCCAAAAGAATCTTTTATTATGTATTGTGATGTGTCAAAATTGGGTTTAGGTGGTGCGCTTATGTAGAATGACAAAGTATTAACCTATGCATCGAGGCAATTGAAAATTCATGGACGAAATTATCCTACTCATTATTTAGAACTAACTGCATGGTGTTTGTGTTAAAGATTTGGAGGCATTACCTTTCTGCCTCCAGGTTTGAGGTGTTTAGCGATCATAATATTTAAATATGTGTTTTACAGAAGGAACTAAATGTGAGACAACACAGGTGGTTAGAGCCATTAAAGGATTATGAATTTGGCTTAAACAATCATCCTGGTAAAGCTAATGTTGTAGCAGATGTTTTGAGTCAGAAGTCATTACACGTGTCTGCTATGATGGTTAGAGAGATAGAATTGATTAAGCAATTCATAGATTTGAGTTTAGTCTGTGAGTTAACACCAAAAAGTGTAATGTTGAGAATGTTGAAGATTAACAATGATTTCCCGAATAAAATTAAAGAAGCTCAAAAATTGGATGTGAAGTTGGTAGACATGATGGTTGGGAGTAATCAGTCTGAAGACAGTGATTTTAAAGTAGACGTGCAACATGTTTTGAGATTCCGGGATAGAATTTTCATTCTAGATGACTCTGAGTTGAAAAAGATGATTCTGGAAGAAAGTCATAGAAGCAATTTGATTATTCATCCATGCGCTACTAAAATTTATAAAGACTTGAATAAGTTATTTTGGTGGCATGGATTGAAACGCGATGTGGTGAAGTTTGTGTATGCATGTTTGACTTGTCAGAAGTCGAAAGTTGAACATCAGAACCCTGAAAAATTAATGAAACTGTGAGATGTTCCAAAATGGAAATGGGATAGTATATCGATAGATTTTGTGATAAGGTTTTCGAGTACCCTAAGAGGCCGCGATACAATTTGGGTGATTGGTTATGGATGGAAAAATAGGCTCATTTCATTCAAATTAATATCAGTTTTCCTGTACCGAAGTTGGAGTAGATTTACATCCGCATGATTATAAAGCTTCATGGTGTTCCGTCGAGTATTGTTTCTGATAGAGATCTAAGGTTTACTTTTGGAATTTGGAAAAGTTTGCAGGATGCATTGGGCTCTAATTTGAGATTGTGTTCTGCATATTAACCGCAGACAAATGGTCGGACAGAGAGAACTATTCAGTCCTTGGAGGATTTGTTAAGGGTGTGTGTCCTTGAACGAGGAGGTACTTGGGATAGTTATCTTCCAGTAATAGAGTTCACTTATAACAATAGTTTCCTATCTAGTATTAGTATGGCACCTTTTGAGGCATTTTATGGTAGGATGTGTAGAACACCTTTGTGTTGGTATGAACCTGGTGAGAATGTAGTGCTTGAATATGAGATTGTTCAGCAGACTACAGAGAAGGTGAAGTTAATTCGGGATAAGAGGAAGACTTTTAAAAGTAGACAAAAGAGTTACCATGATAAGAGAAGGAAGCATCTTGACTTTTAAGAAGGAGACCATGTATTCTTGAGAGTCACTCTGATGACCGATGTTGGACGCGTTTTGAAATCAAGAAATCTTACTACTCGATTTATGGGCCCGTATCAAATTTCTAAGAAGGTAGGAACTGTTGCATTTAGGGTGGCCTTGCCACCCAAATTTTCGAATTTTCATGACGTGTTCCATGTTTTATGTTAATTCTCTATTTTTAGGATTGCCATTAACTTTAGTAAAATAAATATAGTAGGAATACATTAGATACAATGTCTTAACTTGCTAAACCAAAACAGGTTGAGAAAGAAGTCTGATCTTATGAAGGAACATGTGAAGAATGGAAAAACACAAGAAGGGGGGGTTGAATTAGGGTTTTTAAATCTAAGACAAAATGACACTTGATTTTATCCTGGTTCATTTGAACTCAAACTACTCCAGTCCACCCGCCAAGGTGATTTCGCCTCTCTCAAGCAAGGTCTTAGTCCACTAATCAAACTTGATTACACAACTACTATGACAACTGTCAAAGTCTTCTTGAGTTTAAACCACAACACCATTTTCTCAAGGAATTAAAAAATTCAATGTTGAAAGGTGTGTACAAATATGTTTTCTAACAAAAACAATATCACTAAAGTGATGTATTACACAATTTAAAAGCAAAAGGTAGAACAAGGTAAATATTTCTCTTTTTTGTGCGCAGTCATCATTTGATATCTTCTTCACGTCTTCTTTAAATAGGCAATGCATGAGAGACATAATAAGAGGCTTTTGGAAGGTTGATGAAGTGTAGTTAATGTTCTTTCCAAAAGTGAAGATCCTGTCTTGATTCAACCGTTACTTTTAATTTCCCATTAATAAAATGTAACGGTTTAGAACATGCTCACATCAGAATATGAATGTTACCGTTGAGACTCTTTTTGCTTTCCAGAACTTTACACATCAGAATATCAGAGTTCTGTTTTCACAGTGTTGGTGCATTCAGATGTTGTAACATAGAACTTCTTCATTTAGCATATTACACATATTTGCTTCTAAGTATGTTGTGTTTGAACAGATCTTCAAAATGAAACTCTCTCATCTTCTTACATCAGAACTTCCAGATGTTCTAGAAGATCTCATATGCTTCTTACATCATAAGTTCTATTATGTTCTAGTAGATGTTTTCCTCATCTTTTATGCTTCTTACATCATAACTTCTCTGCATACTAAAATACTTTATTAGAGAGCATATATGTTCTTTATATATATCATGTGTTTGTTATCATCAAAACTCTTACAGGGATGTAAGACCAAACTATGTTCTAACAATCTCTTCCTTTTGATGATGACAAAAACTTGTATATTTTGATAGAATACTTGAAGAACATAAAGCATAAAAGTCTCCCCCTGAGTTGGATACTCAAATGAAGAAGAAAAAAATACTTCCCTGAAGATCTCTCATCAGAGATTTGAGAAGGATTCAAAATATCTTATACTCTCCCCCCTTTTAGTCAAGAATCAAAAAGTATGAACAACACGGGAAAAAAATAGAAGATTAAGATGAAGCACCGAGTAAAAGCAAAACAGTTTTTCAGATCTTCTGAGTTATCTTTTCTGGATGGAGTCTTCAATCTTGTTCCTGTAATGTTTGTGACATCATCTTCTGTATATGACTGAGATTCTTCTGATGATGTGTCCTCAGTACTATTACCAATAGTTCCATAGCCAATAATCTTTCCTTTTTGATTGCCTCTGAAACCTGCGAATCCTCTAGATTTAAATTTCAGGCTTTGGAACATATTCTTTCTTCCCGTCATGTGTAGAGAGCATCCAAAGTCCAGTTGTTAAAACTGGTGTTTCAACCTTGTTGTTAAAAATATCTGCAACATAGATGATTTTATCCTTTGGTACCCATATCTTTTTGGGTCCAAGATTGTTAGAGTTTCCAAAATTCTGTTTGAATTTTGCTTTAGCAGAAAATGCCTTACTAGTATATTTTATATCATGTGTATGCCCATAGGTGTAGTGAGAATAAAGAGGTGTGTGTTTTATGACCATATCCTTAACTTTCTTAGGTTAAGATACTTTACCCTTGTATCCTATTTCTTTCCTTCCATTTTTTCTAACTTCATAGATCATTGAAGCCATCTTGCTTCTATCTATGTTTTTAGCAAGAAATTTTTGAAAGCTATGATCATATTCCTTTATGATCTTATCAGAGTTACTAGGAACTTTTGAGGCAGTTTCTTTCTGAGCATTTTGTAAATTATTTTCTAGTTTAGAAATTGTTTCTTTCAGCTTAGACTTTTCTGATCTCAGTTTCGTAGTTTCTTTAGAGTCAGAAACTAGATCCTTTTTCAGGTTCTTGTTTATGACTCGAAGTTGCTAATATCTTTCAAGAATTTCTTGCATACTTTCTTCTAATTGAGATCTAGAAAAGTTAGAGAATACCTCTTCTACCTCTGAGTCTGATTCTGATTTAGATGATCCAGAGTCATCTGATAAGTTGGCCATTCGGGCTATATTGGCTCGTTCATCTTCTGATTCTATTTCAGCTTCAGAAGATTATGAGTCATCTCAAGTTGCCATAAGACTTTTCTTCTTATCTTTGGAGAACTTCTTTTTGGGCATTTCTTTCTGTAGATTTGGATAGTCGCTTTTGTAATGGTCTGCTTTGTTGCATTTGTAGAAAATGATGTCTTTAATTATGGAATTTTTGTACCCAGAGTTTGATTCAGAATGACTGTTTGATCTTCTGGGATTGATGAATTTTTGTCTGTGCTTCCATAATTGTTGCACCCTTCTGGAGAGGAGAGATAATTCAACTTCTTCTGATGCAGATCCTCCAGAACTTTCTTTTTCCGCCTGGAAAGCATTAATTTCATATTTTTTATTGGATTTAATAGCGATAGACTTACCTTGATTCTGGGGTTCATCTTCTTCTAGTTCTATCTCACGACTTCTCAGGAAGATGATAAGTTCTTCAAGAGAAATTTTATCCAGATCTTTAGCTAGTTTTAATGTTATGACCATGGGTCTCCATTGCTTGGGTAAACTTCTTATGATCTTATTTACATGATCTGATGTGGAGTACCCTTTTTCCAGAACTTTCAATCCTGCAACCAGAGTTTGAAATCTTGAGAACATTATCTCAATAAGTTCTTCTTCTTCCATTTTGAAAGCTTCGTACTTTTGGATGAGTGCAAGGGCTTTGGTTTCTCTGACTTGCGTGTTTCCTTCATGCGTCATTCTCAAGGAGTAAAACTTGTGTTTTGCTGATTCTCTGTTTGTGATCTTCTCATACTCCGTGTATAAGATAGCACTCAAGAGAATTGTTCTGGCCTTGTGATGATTTCTGAATTCTCTTTTGAGGACCTGTCATTCTTTTTTTGTCAATCTTCTAACTGTTTTGATCACTAGTATGACTATAGCCATCAGTCACGATATCCCACAGATCAGCATCATGAGCTAGAAAGAAACTTCTGATTATGTCTTTCCAGTAATCAAACTTTTCACCGTCAAATATTAGGGGTCTGCAACTGATTCTGTCTTTCTCATCATGATAATCATTGCTGATGTTCTGACTTAGTCCCACCATAATGTTTTTCTTGGTTGGATCTTTTTCTAACACAGTTAAGTGTTTGCACCCAGATCCAGGTGCTCTGATACCAATTGAAGAATGGAAAAACACAAGAAAGGAGGGGGGGTTGAATTGGGGTTTTGAAATCTAAGAAAAATGACACTTGATTTTTATCCTGGTTCATTTGAACTCAAACTACTCCAGTCCATCCTCCAAGGTGATTTCGCCTCTCTCAAGCGAGGTCTTAATCCACTAATCAAACTTGATTACACAGCTACTATGACAACTGTCAAAGTCTTCTTGAGTTTAAACCACAACACAGTTTTCTCAAGGAATTAAAAATACAATGTTGAAAGGTGTGTACAAATATGTTTTCTAACAAAAACAATATCACTAAAGTGATGTATTACACAGTTGAAGAGCACAAAGTAGAACTAGGTAAATATTTCTCTTTTTCGTGCGCAGTCATCATTTGATATCTTCTTCACGTCTTCTTAAAATAGGAAATGCATGAGAGACATAATAAGATGCTTTTGGAAGGTTGATGAAGTGTAGTTAATGTTCTTTCTAAAAGTGAAGATCCTGTCTTGATTTAACCGTTACTTTTGATTTGACATTAATAAAATTTAACGCTTTAGAACATGCTCACATCAGAAGTTGAATGTTACCGTTGAGACTCTTTTTGTTTGCATAACTTTACACATCAGAATATTAGAGTTCTTTTTTCACAGCGTTGGTGCATTCAGAAGTTGTAACATATAACTTCTTCCTTTAGCATATTACACATATTTTCTTCTAAGTATGTTGTGTTTGAACAGATCTTCAAAACGAAACTCTCTCATCTTCTTACATCAGAACTTCCAGATGTTCTAGCAGATCTTCTATGCTTCTTACATCAGAACTTATGTTATGTTCTAGTAGATTTTTTCTCATCTTTTATGCTTCTTACATCATAACTTCTCTGCATACTAAAATACTTTATTAGAGAGCATATATGTTCTTTATATATATCATCTGTTTGTTATCATCAAAACTCTTACAGGGATGTAGAACCAAACTATGTTCTAACAATCTCCCCCTTTTTGATGATGACAAAAACTTGTATATTTTGATAGAATACTTGAAGAACATAAAGCATAAAAGTCTCCCCCTGAGTTGGATACTCAAATGAAGAAAAAAAATACTTCCCTGAAGATCTCTGATCAGAGCTTTGAGAAGGAGTCAAAATATCTTATATTCTCCCCCCTTTTTGGAAAGAATCAAAAAGTAGGAACAACACGGGAAAAAATAGAAGATTACGATGAAGCACCAAGCAAAAGCAAAACAATTTCTCAGATCTTCTGAGTTATCTTTTCTGGATGGAGTCTTCAATCTTATTTATGTAATGTTTGTGACATCATCTTTTGTATATGACTGAGATTCTTTTGATCATGTATCCTCAATACTATTAACAATAGTTCCAGAGCCAATAATCTTTCCTTTCTGATTGCCTCTGAAACCTGCGAATCCTCCAGATTTAAATTTCAGGTTTTGGAACATATGCTTTCTTCCTGTCATGTGTAGAGAGCATCTAAAGTCCAGTTGTTAAAACTGGTGTTTCAACCTTGCTGTTAAAAATATCTGCAACATAGATGATTTTATCCTTTGGTACCCATATCTTTTTGGGTCCATGATTGTTAGAGTTTCCAAAATTTTGTTTAAATTTTGGTTTAGTAGAAAATGCCTTACTAGTATATTTTATATCATGTGTATGCCCATAGGTGTAGTGAGAATAAAGAGGTGTGTGTTTTATGACCATATCCTTAACTTTCTTAGGTTGAGATACTTTACCCTTGTATAATATTTCTTTTCTTCCATTTTTGCTAACTCCATAGATCATTGAATCCATCTTGCTTCTATCTATGTTTTTAGCAAGAAATTTTTGAAAGCTATGATCATATTCCTTTATGATCTTATTAGAGTTACTAGAAACTTCTGAAACAATTTCTTTCTGAGAATTTTGTAAATAATTTTCTAGTTTAGGAATTGTTTCTTTCAGCTTTGACTTTTCTGATCTCAGTTTCGTAGTTTCTTTAGAGTCAGAAACTAGATCCTTTTTCAGGTTCTTGTTTATGACTCGAAGTTGATGATATCTTTCAAGAATTTCTTGCAGACTTTCTTCTAATTGAGATCTAGAAAAGTTAGAGAATACAACTTCTGCCTCAGAGTCTGATTCTGAATCAGATGATCCAGAGTCATCTGATATGTTGGCCATTCGGGCTATATTGGCTCGTTCATCTTCTGATTCTGTTTCAGCTTCAGAAGATTCTGAGTCATCTCAAGTTTCCATAAGACTTTTCTTCTTATCTTTGTAGAACGTCTTTTTGGGCATTTATTTCTGTAGATTTGGACAGTCTCTTTTGTAATGGTCTGTTTCGTTGCATTTGTAACAAATGATGTCTTTAATTTTGGACTTTTTGTACCCAGAGTTTGATTCAGAATGACTGTTTGATCTTCTGGGATTGATGAATTTTTGTCTGTGTTTCCATAATTGTTCTACCCTTCTGGAGAGGAGAGATAATTCGTCTTCTCCGGATGCAGATCCTCCAGAAATTTCTTCTTCTGCCTGGAAAGCTTTAGTTTCAAATTTTTTATTGGATTTAAGAGCGATAGACTTACCTTGCTTCTGGGGTTCATCTTCTTCTAGTTCTATTTCATGACTTCTCAGGGAGATGATAAGTTCTTCAAGAGAAATTTTATCCAGATCTTTGGCTAGTTTTAATGTTGTGACCATGGGTCTCCATTGCTTGGTTAAACTTCTTATGATCTTTGTTACATGATCTGATGTGGAGTACCCTTTGTCCAAAACTTTCAATCCTGCAACCAGAGTTTGAAATCTTGAGAACATTATCTCAATAAGTTCTTCTTCTTCCATTTTGAAAGCTTCGTACTTCTGGATGAGGGCAAGAGCTTTGGTTTCTTTGACTTGCGTGTTGCCTTCATGCCTCATTCTCAAGGAGTCAAACATGTGTTTTGCTGATTCTCTGTTTGTGATCTTCTCATACTCCATGTACAAGATAGCACTCAAGAGAATTGTTCTGGCCTTTTGATGATTTCTGAATTTTCTCTTTTGATGATCTGTCATTCTTTTTCTGTCAATCTTCTGACAATTTTCATCACTAGTATGAATATAGCCATCAGTCACCATATCCCATAGATCAGCATCATGAGTTAGAAAGAAACTTCTGATTATGTCTTTCCAGTAATCAAACTTTTCACCGTCAAATATTGGGGGTCTGCAGCTGATTATGTCTTTCTCATCATGATAATCATTGTTGATGTTCTGACTTAGTCCCACCATAGTGTTTTCCTGGTTGGATCTTTTTCTAACACAGTTAAGTGTTTGCACCCAGATCCAGGTGCTCCGATACCAATTGAAGAATGGAAAAACACAAGAAAGGGGGGGTTTGAATTAGGATTTTAAAATCTAATAAAAAATGACACTTGATTTTTATCCTTGTTCATTTGAACTCAAACTACTCCAGTCCACCCGCCAAGGTGATTTTGCCTCTCTCAAGCGAGGTCTTAATCCACTAATCAAACTTGATTACACAACTACTATGGAAATCGTAAAGTCTTCCTGAGTTTAAACCACAACCTGGTTTTCTTAAGGAATTACAAAATATGGTATTGAAAGGCGTGTACAAATATGTTTTCTAACAAAAACAAAATCACTAAAGTGATGTCTTACACAGTTGAAGAGCACAAGGTAGAACTGGATATATATTTCTCTTTTTCGTACACGGTAATCATTTGATATCTTCTTCACATCTCCTTTGAATAGGAAATGCATGAGAGACATAATAAGATGCTTTTGTAAGGTTGATGAAGTGTAGTTAATGTTCTTTCCAAAAGTGAAGATCTTGTCTTGATTCAACCGTTACTTTTGATTTACCATTAATAAAATGTAACGCTTCAGAACATGCTCACATCAGAAGATGAATGTTACTGTTGAGACTCTTTTTGCTTTCCATAACTTTACACATCAAAATATCAGAGTTCTTGTTTCACAGTGTTGGTGCATTCAAAAGTTGTAACATAGAACTTCTTCATTTAGCGTATTACACATATTTTCTTCTAAGTATGTTGTGTCTAAACAGGTCTTCAAAACGAAACTCTCTCATCTTCTTACATTAGAACTTCCAAATGTTCTAGCAGATCTTCTATGCTTCTTACATCATAACTTCTATTATGTTCTAGTAGATCTTTTCTCATCTTCTATGCTTCTTACATCAGAACTTCTCTGCATATTAAAATAATTTATTAGAGAGCATATATGTTCTTTATATATATAATGTGTTTGTTATCAGCAAAACTCTTACAGGGATGTAGAACCAAACAATGTTCTAACAACATGTTGAGTTGAAATGTTTTAGAATCTGGAGCAACATTTGGATAAGATGTCCTATGCAGGGTCATACGACATCAAGCCTGAGTTGAGATGGATTAGTGAATTCAGTTATGATTTAACAGAAGCAAAATATTCTGGGAATATTATGCAATATTATATGGCGTTGATTTGTAAGTCAAGAAGAATCAAGTCAGTATATTGAATAATATGCAGTTTCTAAATTTGAAGATATATTATGAAACTAATGATTAAACACTTTGTTTGTAGCAGAAGTTTCTGCTGATTCGTAACAGTTAATGTAAGTATTAGAAGCCCAAATCCAATTGGGAATAGGTTTTAAATAGAATGCTTGTAACCTAGAAAAAGCACGGGTCCAAGATGTATAAGTTTAGGGCTTTTTATTTATACCAACCTATAATTAGAAAAATGTAATCATTAAGGCTGAGTTTGTACCACTCTCTAAGAGAGTTGGTTGTGTGTTCCACTCGGTTGTGAGTTAGACTGATGTTACACAATTGTTATCTCTGTTATTGTTCTCACTCAAAAGCTTTTAGGTAATGAGTTGAGTATTGTTCTCAGAGAAATATTTTAAGAAAATCCAAGTTATGTTCTTGTCAAGTGTCTTGATGAGTATTGTCATGGAAGTGTGTTTATAGCCATGGAAGTATGTCTTCTATTTTCGTCATGTAATTGTGTTTTCCTATTTTGTTCAATTGCTGCCTGTGATTGATGAGGGATTGAGGTGGGCCTCATATATAGGTGAGTCTTAGATAGAAGTATAGCACAAGCAGTGATTAAGTGAGAAGTTGTAAATGTGGGAGTTTAGCTTCGAATTTATACTGTTATAGTCGACTTGTCCATGGCTTGGTATGCCCCCAGAGTAGGAGAGTTGCTCCTAACTGGGTTATGAATTTTGGTGTATTGTTTATTCTTTTCAATACTGTTTTATATTATTTACACCTTGCCTGTAATGTTTAAGTCAGAGCAGATGTCCCAATATGTCACGGGACATTTGAAGTCTGATATATCAGAATTTCAATTGGTATCAGAGCAAGCATCCCGTTCTATTTCTGGGTGTGAATCTGGGATGATACTTTCTGGTCATGGGCATGGAAGGAGGTTGTTATTGAAAATTTGTTTGAACTTGGATAGTTCATATTGTTGTTTGAATGGTCCCTTGAAGCGAAGGATGGACTATTCCTAACAGGGTGTGTTTTGGACATGTTTGTGTTATTATCAGGCCTTTAGCTTTGGTGGTGAGCTGCTATGTTGGGTTTGGTTTATTTTCAAACCTAGGTTGTTGTGTTTGCACCTAGACTGTGGTGGTTGTGTGAAAGGTTTTTATGTTGTGCCTGAAGGATGTTAAGGAGCGTTTCGTGTGTTTTTCCGCTGCATGATATATGTTGTAACCCTGGTTGGAATGGAATTAGGGTTTTGTCTCCTTAGCAGGTATATCCTTGTTATTAGTGGAAGATGGATTTCCATTGAAAACCTTGAAGGTGATCAAGGTTTTTTTATGTGTTCTATGATAAGGAAATTGATGTTCTACAGGATGTTGGAACATTTTTATTCAGCCAATGTGCAACTTCCTGTTGAACAGCAGATGCTTTAGGTGTTAAACAGATATGTGTTGATCACATATGTTTGGAACCTACTCCTAATCCCAAAAAGGAGGCATCTGGGTTATGTATTTAAGATGTTTCCTAGAAACATGTCTTAGAGAAGTGGGCTGATCAAGGGATGATTACCCTATTGATTACTTTTTGGTTCAATTTATTTTTGGTCCAAGTAAGTAAGAGTGCATAAGTTGAGCTCATTTGTTTAATGGTGATTTGTTAAAGACATCTCTTCTAGAGTCTTTATGGAGGTCAATCTCAAATGCCTATGACATTCTCTCGGTCATATGGAAGTCTTTATGATCAAAGGAGCCAGATCTATGGAATCTTGTGTATGGCCATGAAACAAATTCTATGTGAGAGGTTTTATGGGAGTGTACCAACTGCATGATGTGTTGTTATTGAGAGGGAGAATATATGATTCTCTAATAGGTTCTGAGCAATTGTTGATGTGGAGTCCCTAATCTGAAGTTGTAGGACTTTGAAGATGTGTCAGACATAATTTCTTGCATCTTTGGTTTGAGAATTTATTTTTCTTAAATATTTTTTGCCAGATGTTTCTTTAAAACATGATGGAGGTTTTTTACTCAAACTTGATACTCTTATCAAGTCTATGAGAGAATGAAACTCTTGTTCTATAGTGGAAGATACATCCAAGGGATTTTATGCATTGGAGTTATTTTAACCCGAGTTAAGTGGTTGATTTATGTCTGCATAGTTGAAGTGTCATATGAATCACCTAGGATGAGCATTTTAGTGTTTTCTAAAGTAATAGGAAGTTAATGTTAGTTTTTTTGGAACCAAAGGAGTATGGTTTCCTAGTATCTGCATGAGAAGGTTCTCCTTAAGCTGGAGTTCAGTTATGTGATGTCCTCACATAATGGAACATTTATTTCTACAAGGATTGGAGGGCATCCTTTTATCTTGAAGAATTGAGAGAAGCAAATTTTTCTGAATAGTTTGTGTCTGTGTGTGGTATGATGCCATGTTTTTTGAAGTTTGCTCCATATCCTGTTAGATGGAATCTCCTCTATAGGTGTAGAATGTTGGTGTCTAACATCTCAAAGTCAGACAGGAGGTCTAAATATTAGAAGAAGATCCTTGAGATGTATAATATGCAGGTTCTTGCATGTGGTTATGATCTGGTATCAAAGGTTGATCAGCTACTGATGGTTGATCCTCTTGTTTCCCTTGCAAGAGTTGTGTTTATTCCACGTGTTTAGGCTGATGTCTGAACTAATGATGAACATCATTTCAGTTCCTTCTTTCTTTAGCCAAGGAAGTTTTTTGTGGAGCTCAATATAGAGTGTAAAGTCAAGCCACTGACCTAATCTAGAGTGATCTATGGTGTGGATGGATGTCATGGAGGTTTGTCATGAAAAAGGATCACCTGGTGCCACAGGTGTGTAGTAGAAGAATGTCAGAGAAAATGACTTACCTTGTGTGAGAAGGTAACCTTATTTGACTATGGTAAATACTCTGACGGGATTTGAGTGCTTTTTTATCCTCTGAGGATGTTGAACATATAATTGATGATAAAATACATTGACGGGAGCTATGTATATATCTGATGTATTAATACAGGACTACAGTCTGAACATCATGATTCAGAAAGTATTGAGAATTCAATTTTCTCTATGTGGCTGTGTTGAGTAGCTTGAACTTGGAAGCTGCTAACTAATGAGAATTTATTTCTCTCCGTGGTGTTTTGGTGTGTGACAACCTAAATTAGCTGTTAAAGGTTTGTCCTCTAGTGTCAAGGACTTATATGCAAATAATAAGTCCCATGGATGATTTTTTAAGAACTAAAGTGTTTGGGATCTGTGATGGGAAGTTGAAGTCCGAAATGATGTTGTAACATCATGATTGTTGATGGTTGTCTTTGCTTATGGAGTTGGATGCTCAAGTATTATTGTCAAAAGTGGTAGTTCTGACTATGTGGATTAGAATGTGCAGATTTTGATCTTGTCTACTGTAGTATGCCTACTAATTGCATGACTACTCTGTTGAAGACTTCACTAGTATCAACAACTACTAGTGAATGATAGGGTAGAAGAAGGGTATCAAATACTGAGCTCTGATCTGATTAGGTTTTTTCGAAGGTGGTTTGTCTTCTGCTACAAGTAACTCCAAGAAGTGATTAGGTCTGTCTGAATATGAATAAAGTTTTTAAGAAAATTGAGGATTTATGGAGAAGTCAAAGGCCTTGTATATGCTCTCAAGGAGCTAGAGGATCTTGTGTGTTTTCATAAGGGTGTGAATATGTTCAGCAGATATGTGAAGTTGTGGCCGTTCATTATGAGCATGTGAGAATATTCATGTATTTCCATCTGATGCTAAAGTGGTTATGTTCAAAAGGTGAATTGATTATCCAGAATAGGGGGAGTTTGTACTTGTCTATGGTTTATGGCTGCAATGGTGCAGATTTTTGTTGAAGCTTGTGTGCTGATCAAGCTTGTGGAGAATTTATGCCTGTTGCGAGGTTATGATGTCTAAGAACATGTTGTGATATTGGGATGATGAATATTATTATTGTTTGTGCTCATTAACAGTATCATGAGCACACATGATTCTTAGGAGGAGTCTGAAGGGAAGTGGTTCTTGTGTCTGGGAAAATTTATTTCTCTGCAAATTTTGGAGGGACTCTTTGAGGGTCTTTATTGTTGAGAGATGTCACATATGTGATATTCTGATGGTGGATGTGTGTCACTAAGTCTAAGTGAAAGGAGTACACTTAGAGTCACCTGTAAGGCATTGTGTTTATGCTTCAGAACATGTGTGGATAATTTTGTGAAGCATTTTCGGACTGATGGTTGAAGATGTGTTGGTCACGGGTTTGTGTATTCAAGAGAAAGAAGACATTGTCAGACTGGATGTCTGAACATTTTTCAGGACATGTTTCATGTGTGATCAACAAAGGAGTTTTGTGGATGTTGTGATCAAACACATGTCAGAAAGGAGTGTGTAAAGTGTAAATGTGCATGTGCATGTATTGGGACTATTTCTTTTCAGCATAAATAGTTCAGAACTAATAAAGGCATTCAAAGCCATTGTGGACGGTGCACATTGATTTTGGTGGCAGTTTCTCCTCAAATAACGTTTCCTTTTGACCAAGACCATTACTACAATCAAGGATCATTATTTACCAGGCAAATATTCAATTACTTATAGAGGTTAATCTTTTCCTCTTTTGCCTTGTGAATGTTTTGAGTTTTCACAATCCTGATGGGTTTCGTTCGAGTATGGGTGAGTTGTATTTGGGTTTGGTTTCCTATGGGACTTCTTTATTAATTTTTGGCCAAAAATGGGGAGAAAGGTATTGTTCAGACGGATATGGATCTGGAGTTTGTTCTTCCAGATATGTTACAAACATGTCGAATAGGATGTATGATCCTATGTCTGTTTGGACTTGTTTTGTGACTTGTGATCTGAGTTACCAACACAGTTGTGACCTATTTTCTGAGTTACCAGGGGTGGTGGTTGACTTTCCTAGGTTGACTGGTGGTTGTTGATTAAAATCTGATAAAGGGTTCTCATATGCCATCATTGGTCATCTGTGACAAGAATAGGTTCTTGGGTTGAGGGGGAATGTTACCTATCTTCTTCCTCATGTACAACAAATGACTTTAGGACATTCTACTCCTTTATCCTAAGCTTGTTGTTCCTTGGTGTTAAAGTTATTGCAATAATGGATTTTCTTTGAAGATGATGTCGAATATGATGTCCTAACATCAACATGCTAGTGAAGACTGACTCCATATTGCTATGTTGTTTTGTTCAGTAGTTACTAAAGCTTACTTCTGAAGGATTGTATTTTTGTTTATTGTTGTAATCTGGGTTGTAATTATTGTTATTAATTTTAGCCAATATTTGCCGAAGTTGGAGATTGTTAATTCTGTAATTTTAGAATTGGCATTAATTTTAGTAAAAGAAATATAGCAGCAATATGCTAGATAGGATGTCTTAACTTTCTAAACAGGAACAGGTTAAGCAAGAAGTCATGTCTTATAAAGGAATATATTGAGTTTAAATGTTTTGAGATATGGAGAAACATGTAAGATAAGATGTCCTATGCAGGGTCATAGAACATCTGAAGTCTGATATATTAGAATTTCATTTTGCAACTCTGAAAATACATTTTTGATCCATCTCATGTGATTCCAATGGATTATGTGCAACTGCGATATAATCTTATAGCAAAGACCATGCCAGTGAGAATCGAAGACCATGAAATAAAGAATCTAAGAGGAAAAGAAATTACTCTCGTGAAGGTAGTTTGGAGTGGAGCCGCCAGAGAGAATATGAAGTGGGAATTGGAGAGTAAGATTCGAGAGTCGTATCCGGAGTTGTTCATATAAGGTAATTTTCGAGGACAAAAATATTTTAAGTGGGGGAGAGTTGTAACACCCATATTATTTATTGAATTATTTTAATAAATTAATTAATTGATGTTGTGTATTTATATGCGTTGGTGAACATTTTTTCTTGATGTGATGCTTTGTTGTGGGGTAGTTACCTTTGAAATTATTGATGTTAAGGTATTAGGGGATGTATGACTAATAGTGTAGACACTTAGGAGTGGAAGAATATTATTTCTACTATTATTATTCAAATTAGAATACTAGAATAATACAGGGATAATAAAAATTAAATAATTATTCCTAGTTATTGTTATGTAGAAGGGCATAAGTGGAATAATATATTGGGAGTCCAAAGGTTAAAGTAGTAAAAAAGGAAAAGGAAAGGGTTCTATAAAAAAAGTCATATTGTAGAACGAGAAAGAGGAGAAGAAGAGAATAGTTTATCAAGAGGCTATGGAAAGAGAATCCATTGTCGAGGCTTAGGAACTGTCAATCAAAGGTAAGGGCGGGGTTCCAACTCTCTAAGTGTATTGTATAATGATGGGTATGTAGAGGTATAATTCATTTATCACCATTGATAGAGGTTTAGATGTATGTAGGTTTATTTGGGGTTTTGTGATAAATTGATGATATGGTGATTTATGGTGAAATTGGTGAATTGTGATCTGTAAACTACTATAATTTGACACTCGTAAAACATGTGATGATGTATTGTTGTTGTGGTATGGTAATATGATGATTTTTGGGACTTTGAGACTTCACTGGTGTTGAAATAGAAACTAGAATGAGGTTGAAATATAAGCAAAATTACAACTAAGAAGTTGTTGATTTAGGACTATCGCCAGGCGAGCCATCCGCGAGCGATGAGGCGAGCTAGTCTCCTCTACTTCGTCGGGCGAGCCAAGCGGCGAGTGTCTGGGTGGAAAAACAAGGCTCCTGTAAAATGTATGGGGAAATACTTTCTCCCCATCATCTCCGGGCGAGGGAGAGGCGAAAGGACCCAGTCTCCAGGAGAGCAGGGAGAAAGTAGGAGGCAAGGCACGTCGCTTGTGCATCGCCAGGCGAGCGAATCTGCTTTCATTTTTATGAGGGACGTAAATTGAGTTTTTGAATTCTGTTTGATGCAGCATTTAAAGTGTTGGAAAGCGAACGCGATGAACTATATTTTGGTGGAATCAAATGAGTAAAATGATGTTTGTTTCAATACTTATAGTATGATAAGGTTGTCATTGGGTGACAAATTTATTATGAAATATGTATTATGATAACTTGGTGTTGTTATAATGATGATATATGATATTGTTGGGTTATATGGATTGTATGTTACATGTATGGACAACTGGTGGCCGTAATGGTGTGTCGCATTGATGAATGTATATATCAATGTGTGTTGTTCTATAGCATAGTTGTGTCACATGCATTACAAGTTGTGTACTTTAGTTTTTTTTGTAGGCTCCGATCCTAGATGGCGTGGATCAGGAGCGATGTGAATTGAATTATTCACGATGTTGGTTGGCTCTGATCCTAGATGGCATGGACATGAGCGAGGTGAACCTAATTGTTCACAATATTAGTGGCTCTGGTCCTAGATGGCGTGGATCAGGAACGATATTGGTACCACATGCATTGAGTTTGTGAGTCGTTCTCATTGCATTGCAATGTCATTAAAATGATGTTTTAATTGTGTGATTAGTGTATGTAATACATGATAACTCGATGTTATATGCCAATGATTATGCATGATTGTGTAGTTAATATGTAATAAGACTATGGTCGTTATATGAAGGCGTGAGATGTGAAATGTGTGGCTACCCGTGATTTAATCATTGTATACTTATTATTATACATTCTATTATATTGTAGTGATATCTCACCATTCTATTGGAGTGATGCTTTATAAGACATCATCCAGATAGTCATGTGTAGTCAAAGGCTGCAAGGATCATAAGAGGTTCCTCTTCATTTTATTTTCGAGTTGGTGTCGTTGCTCTATGAAAACCTTAGTTTTAGAATAAATGTCGGTTTTTACTAGATGAGAAATATTTGATTTGAAATATGATTCTTTTCCGCTGCTTAATAAAACTAAAGCTGAAGACCATGATTGGTTATTTGGTTCATCAATAACTGTTTTATGTATCTATTTATATGTTTGGAGCAGGCTTATTATGGTTTGGAGTGTAGCATCCTAATTATTTCTTAATTGGTTTATTTTAAAGAAAATTACTCTGAATTTATATTATTATTCTTCGGGGGAAATTAGGGTGTTATATTAGTGGTATTAGAGTAGGTCGGTCAGTCCGTCCAGGTTATTGAGTCTGTAGTATGGTGTGACAGTGAATATTGTTGATGTGTTACTTCTAACCATTGTTTGTTGTGATGGTTTCAAACAGTGAAATGGATGGAAGAAATGATGTTGCAATTGCGGTTGCTTTGCAGGCTATTGCTCAGGCTATGCAACATCAGCCCAATGCTTGCGAGAATGATGGATCCTCTGTCTTAGAAACTTTTAAGAGGAACCATCATCCTACTTCCAAGGATAGGTGTGATCCCAATGGAGTGCAGGCTTGGCTCAAAGAGTTTGAAAGGATCTTTCGAATCATGGATTTCTAGGAGGCACAAAAGGTGTAGTTTGCAACGTATATGCTGGCGGAGGAGGCTGATGATTGGTGGGTTGGCACTCGTAAAAGGCTACTAGCAGTAGGTTAGGTTATTACTCTGGTTGTGTTCAATAAGGAGTTTCAGAGGAAGTATTTTCTTGAAGATGTGGTGGGAAGAAATAGATTGAATTCTAGGAGTTGAAGCAAGGGAATTTGTCTATAACTGAGTATGCTGCTAAGTTCGTGGAACTGGTGAAATTCTATCCGTATTACAGTGAAGCGACTGCTAAATTCTCGAAGTGTATCAAGTTTTAGAATGGGTTGCGTTTAGAGATCAAACAAGCGATTGAGTATCAGTAGATTCATAGATTTATAGAGTTGGTGAATAGCTGCAGAATTTATGAAGAGGATAGTAAGGCTCACTATAAGATTATAAGCGAGAGGATATGCAAGCCACATCAAAACCGTTGGAAGCCTTACAATTCTCCAGCTGACAAGGGCAAACCGAAAGTTGCTGATGGTAAGAGGCGAAGTGGGGGAGATGCTCCTACTAACCTTAGATGTTTCAAATGCGGCGAGCTGGCACATCGAGTCAGCAAATGTACGAGCGATGTAAAAAAGTGTTTCTATTGCGGTAAGGCTAGGTATGGAGTGGCTAATTGAAAACACAAGGCGGTGATATGTTTCAATTATGGTGAACAGGGACATATCAGTACTTAGTGTCAGAAGCCGAAGCAAGCTCAATCTGGTGGGGAAGTGTTTGCTTTGGCATGGAATCAGACATCCAGTGAAGACATATTAATTAGAGGTATATGTTTCATTAATAATACTCCTTTAGTTGCTATTATTGATATTGGTGTTACACATTCATTTATTGTTGTTGATTGTGTAAAAAGATTGGGTCTTGTGTTGTCTTCTATGATTGGGGAAATGGTTATTGTGGCTTCAGCTAAGGGATTGATGGATACTTATCTATTATGCTTGAATTGTCATTTGTCAATATTTGACAAAGATTTTGCTACGTATTTGCTTTGTTTACCGTTGAATGGTCTGGATGTGATCTTAGGTATGAAAAAGATGGAATCCAATTATGTTCATATTAATTGTTATAACAAATCTGTAAGGTTTCTTGATCATGACAAGGAGGAGGAAGCTGGGTTTTTGTTTGCTAGGAAGTTGAACGTGTTGATGCAGGATGGTGCCTGATTTTCCCTAAGTTTTTCCAAATGATATTTCAGATGCGCCACTAGAAAGAGGGGTAGAATTTTCTATTGATCTTGTTCCTGGTACCAGACCATTTCTATGGAACCGTACAGAATGTCGGCATCTGAGTTAGCAATGTTGAAGAAGCATTTAGAAGACTTTCTTGAGAAGAAATTCATGAGACCAAGTGTGTTACCTTGGGGAGCTCCGGTGTTACTGGTGAAAAAGAAGGACAGTAGTATGAGGTTGTGTATAGATTACCGCAACTGAATAAAGTGACGATAAAAAACAAGTTTCCACTTCTGAGAACATTCGACTTGATGGATCAATCGGTGGGTGCACGTGTGTTTAGAAAAGTTGACTTAAGGTCGGGTTATCATCAAATTCGAGTTAAAGACGATTATATGCAGAAGACGACATTCATGACTTGTATGGACACTATGAGTATTTGGTGATGTGATTCGGCGTTTCTAATGCACCAAGTGTATTCAAGGAGTATATGAGAGAATCTTTCATAGGTATTTGGACAAGTTCGTGGTAGTCTATATCAATGATATTTTGATTTATTTTAAATCAGAAAATAGTATGCTGAGTATTTGCGAATTGTTTTGCGAGTGTTGAAAGAGAAGAAATTATATGCGAAGTTATCGAAGTGCGAGGTCTGGCTAGGAAATGTGAGTTTTCTTGGCCAAAATAGATGCATTGTTACAGTGGGAAGCTCCAAAATTCGTTACAGAGATTAGAGTTTTTTGGGTTTAGCTAGTTATTACAGAAGGTTTATCGAAGGTTTTTCTAAGTTAACACATCTGTTAACTCAGTTGACTTACAAAGGAAAGGCATTTGTGTAGGATGTTCAGTGTGATGAAAGTGTCACGGACCTGAAGAAGAAATTGACGACGGTTCTAATTTTGATATTTCCTAACCTGGAAGAATCTTTTGTTGTGTATTCTGATGTTGTTGTACCCCAAAATTTACCCTCTTCATTTAGACTTTTATTTGGATTATATTGCATCATCATATGCATACATATCATTGGTTCTATGGTTATGGGATCAAGGCATTTCCGGTAAACCTCAATAAATTGCAGGAGATGTTTATTTTGTCAATGGACACTCTCATAATATTCCCCGTACTAAGGATCGGTTCGCCGTTTCGCAATAGTTCAGGTATTCGAAAATTCATTAGTCCAATCCGGTTCTTCATATTCAGGTTCTCTTTTTCCAAGGTATCCACAGTTATATGTCCTCGAATTGAGGTTCAGCTTGAAAGCAATTCTTTGAAGAAGGTCACTGAGTTTTCTCAAAGAAGTACAATAAAAAAGTGTGATGAAGGTGCAATTTTTTGACACTAAAAAATTCATAACTCGAACACCTTTCATTGTTTTAAGCCCATTCTGGTGGAAAAATTTTTGTCTTGGTGTCCTCTACATTTTTGTCTCTCACGGCCAGAAGCCAATTCTACTCAGAAAGTCTCAGAACATAAGGATTTATCAAGTATGTTCGCACAGGAAAATCATGATAGATGTTCGCTCATTTCATATTCAAAAAATCATAAATCAATTAATTTTTATCGTATCGAGCTGATTCTAATGGTATTGGTTCCCAAATTGAGTTGGCTAAATATTGGTTTCAGTTTTCCAATTCAAACGGTATCCTGAAGGTCTTCGTTTTTGGTCCAAACCACGCGCAACGCATTGAAAATCATGAACCGAGAAATATTTTCATGTGAGACGAAACTTCAAATAAATCATAACTAAATCATCGTTTATCCGATTGAGCCCATTCTTTCAGCAACACGTAAACAAATTTATTATCTTCGTTTTCTATTTGACGGCCGAATCGAGATTCTGTATGAATGATGATGTGAAACTTTATGGTCGTGTCAGGCTTACGCTTTCAAGTCAAGGCCAAACCTAATTGCACATCCAAAACCCAATTTTCTCACACCATATATTCTCAAATATGATTTTTGTTAAGGATGCTCTCATAATTCATGAAAAATCTCACAAACACTCAAAACATGTATCTCAATTCTCTCAAAGATCAAACCAAGGTTCTACATCTTTTTCATCAAGAACATTCAACAACTTTTTAAAGATCAAGCAAATCAAGAGCAATTCTCCTCCGATGTTCAATTTGATTGTTGCGATCTCTATACCTAGCCTCATCTTCATTTCTATCGGTGAGAATTTTTTAATTAAGCACTTTTCCAAATAAGTGATTCTTGAATAGACACTTTTCGAAACTCTTGAATCAAGCTTTGACTAGGATTTAAATTGTGAAATTGATTTCAATTATGAAAATGTGAATTGATTTGGAATCATGTTGTGTAAATCTGGAATTGGATGATTGAGATAAGTGCTTATTGATTTAAGTTATTTTCATAAAAGTGATTATTCAAGTTGCTTATTGGGGTTACTATTTGCAATTGATGTGAGATCTTGAATTGTGTGCAATCTACCTTGATATTGAGCTTGATACATGTAAAGTAATTCATGTGCAAATTGGTGTATTCTATGTGTTTGATGAAATGTTTGAGCCATCGTGCCTTGATTTTAACACATGAATTCGTTGATTTTTGGTTGCATATAAATTTCCTTGTGCTATGGTCATAGCATAATTGATGTGAATTTGATTTTTGATCCGATAAAAATGCGTCAAAACTCATGAAATCAAATCATGAATTCACACGTTGATCATGTCGTGATTGGGAATTTTTTGTGTAAATTTTTGTTGATTTGTGTTCCGCATCATTCCGTGGACATTCTACAATTTTCAAGCTTTCAAACAGTCCAAACGATGCATGAAACGGTTGCCCGAGGCCCGAGTTATGGCTCCCCAAAGTTTCCAAAAATGCATAAATTTTTCTAGTTTGCTCACTGGTAACCAGTTACCATTGGAGGGTAACCGGTTACCCTAAAGCATGTTTTACTTCTATTTCTGGAAAGTTTGGGGAAACCAGGTTCCCATATAGGGGAACCGGTTCCCCTAATTCATGTTTTAGCTTATGTTTCTCAAAATTCTTGGGTAATCGGGTACCCAGTTAGGGGTAACAGGTTACCCCAAGCCATGCACAGCTCATTTTTGCCTTCAAAATTCAAATTTTCTCAATGGTAACCGGTTATTACTAGATGGGTAACCGGTTACCCAATACAAAAATAGAACTTTAATTTTTCTTGTTTGACTTGCTTTGGCATGCTTTTTTCTAAGCTTCTCTAACTCATTTCTTCATGCAATTTCCTTGTTATTTTTAACATGTGTGTTAATTGTGCAAGGTACATTGAGTTAATTCTTGATCATGTAATTATTGCTCGATTATTTTATCATAAAACTTGTTTGGACTATTGATTCATTGTCCGATTTTGCGTTTGATACGCATGCCAATATTTTGTGCCCCGTATCTTGTATGAATGTATTTTGTGTAGATACTCGGTGATATAGATGTGTCGATACACATTCCTTTTTGGTTTCGCATAATTGTATTTTTGTGCAGGTATTTTGTAACAGGGATGTGTTGATACACATTTCATTTTGGTTTGCCATAGTACATTGGTCAATGTATTTTGTGAAGGTGTTTTGTTTGACTCGGATATATCTACACATGTTCCTTGTCTTGTGCACACGGTGTTGTGGACACTATTATCTTGCATTGCTAGGATGGTTATCCGGTGCAAGGTTTTTTATGGATATTCAGATTTGTTCGCTACACATTCCATTATTTCTTATTGATGTTTCGGCGCATGTTCTTATTGGATCTTCTTTGTTGATGATAGCAGCTTACAAAGTTCTCTGGGTTTCTTCTGTTCTTTGTTTAGACTACATAGATTGTTATCCACTCAGTATTTTCCCAACCCTTTTACCGCTTTATTTACTGCTTTCTAGAGAGCATGAGAAGTATTATTTTACCTCTTTCTTTGCATGAAGGGATATCGGTTGTGGAGTATGTCAGGATTCCCTCTGGTTTATTTAAAGACCTTGGTTAAGGAAATACCATAGTGCATTTGTGTGTTATTTGTGCTTGTTTAAAATCCTAACTTTGAAGTAGATATTTTGCAGGTGTGTTTACATTTGTGCTCGCATATCCCTCCATCCCAATAAGTCCTCAAAAGGAGGCGAGCAGAAGGGTTCACAATCAACCACCGCATTTTGTTTGTGTCATCCTTAGCTCATGTTGTACATTGACGCTTTGGATTTGTGCAGATCATGTGTATCGAGTCCGTCATGTGAAAAAGTGTTTGGTCTCAACCCCTAACATTTGTCAGGAGTTCGCATGGCCATTGCTGACACTTCATTACCCACTTGGTTGCTTCGGGTGGTCCACTCCCCTTAGCTAAAGCATTTCTATTCTTTTCTTATTTCACATTTCTCCCACTTGTTTGCTTCGGGAGATTTGTTCCCCTTAGCTAAAACATTTCTATTCTTTTGCTTTTATAAAATTCCCGCTTGTTTTCTTCGAGTGATCTGCTTCCCTTAGCTAAAGCATTTCACTTCTTTTATTTTACCCTATATCACATTTGGTGCAATTTTGCCAAAACATTTGTTTGCTTATTTGTTTGTTATGCCATGATCCCCTAGGATTTCTCTTGTAGGTTAGTCCTCGAGCTAGACATTAGGATTGTTATCCAGGTATGTCCACTTAGGTAGATATTTCCCCTTTATCCTTGACATAGGACCATCATTGTATGATAACATTAGGGATTATATTCTAGATAGTCTCCCTAATAAAAACACTCTCTAACAACTTAAACCCTTTCTTAAGGTAAAGAACACTAACCAACTCCTTTATTTTTTGCCAATCGTCTTTTCTCTTCTAAGAGAATGTTAATTCCTTTCTACTACAGGTCGTAAGTCTCCAAAGGTCGAGCAGCGGTGGAATGATTGAATTTAACATTGTTCAACTAAAAATCACAAACCCACCAAAACAAGTGAGCCAAACTACGCCTGCTCTGATTCCTTAAAAGGGATACGTAGGCGGTGGATTTTTGTGGGGCCTAATCGATCATATATTTTTAAAAATCTCTTTCTTTTCGCCACACTTTTTTTCCTTTTCTTTTACATGCACTCCCTCTTTCTTTTTACTCTAAACCTTAGACTTAGACTTTGACCACACCCATTAGATTAGAATAACAAGAGTGGATATCATAGGGTACTCCTGGCGTGTGGAGTGCTAATACCTTCCCCTCATGTGATAAACTCCCTTACTGTATCTCTTGATCATTTGATCGTGATTTCTCCCTTCTCAGGTTTACTCGATGTTTTCCTTTCCCTTCCCGTGGGATAAAAAACGTTCGATGGCGACTTAATTAATTTCATTACCAATTGATGGTTTAGTAGGTTATTTCAGGTGTGTCTAAATATGGTTTAGGTGGTATGCTTATGCAGAATGGCAAAGTGGTAGCCTATGCGTCGGGGAAACTGAAGATTCATGAAGAGAATTATACAACTCATGATTTAGAACTGACTGTAGTGGTGTTTGTGTTAAAGATTTGGAGGCATTACCTTTATGGCTCTAGGTTTGAGGTGTTTAGCAGTCATAAAAGCTTGAAGTATTTATTTGATCATAAGGAACTGAATATGAGACAACACTGGTGGTAGAGATGTTAAAGGATTATGACTTTGTCTTAAACTATCATCCCAGTAATGCTAATGTTGTAGAAAATGCGTTGAGTCGAAAATTGTTACATGTGTCTGCTATGATGGTTAAAGAGCCAGAATTGATTGAGAAATTCAGAGACTTGAGTTTAGTCTGTGAGTTAACACCAAAAGGTGTAATGTTGGGAATGTTGAAGATTAACAATGATTTCCTGAATAATATTAAAGAAGCTCAAAAATTGGATGTGAAGTTGGTAGACATGATGGTTGGAAGTAATCAGTCTAAAGACAGTGATTTTAAAGTAGACGCGTAACATGTGTTGAGATTCCGTGACAGAATTTGCATTTTGGATGACTAAGAGTTGAAAAAGATTATTCTGGAAGAAAGTCATAGAAGCAGTTTGAGTATTCATCCAGGATCTACTAAAATATATCAAGACTTGAAGACATTATTTTGGTGGCCTGTATTGAAACGCGATGCGGCGCAGTTTGTGTATGCATGTTTGACTTGTCAAAAGTCGAAAGGCAAACATCAGAAACTTGCAGGATTAATGAAACCGTTAGATGTTCCAGAATGGAAATGTGATAGTATATCGATGGATTTTGTGACAGGATTGTTGAGTACTTTAAGAGAACACGATACGATTTAGGTGATTGTTGATAGGCTGACTAAATCGGATCATTTCATTCTGATTATTATTAGTTTTCCTGTATCGAAGTTGGCAGAGATTTACATCCGCGTGATTTTAAAGCTTCATGGTGTTTCGTCGAGTATTGTTTCTAATAGAGATCTGATGTTTACTTATGGATTTTGGAAAGGTTTATAGAATGCATTGGACTCTAAGCTGAGATTGATTTCTGGATTTTGGCAGTACTATTCAATCCTTGAAGGATTTGTTGAGGGCGTGTGTCCTTAAACAGGGAGGTACTTGGGATAGTTATCTTCCACTAATAGAGATCACTTATAACAATAGTTTCCATTCTAGTATTGGTATGACACATTTTGAGGCATTATACGGTAGGAGGTGTAGAACACCTTTATGTTGGTATGAATCTGGTGAGAGTGTAGTGCTGGACCTGAGATTGTTTAGTAGACTACATAGAAGGTGAAGTTAATTTCGGATAAGATGAAGACTTCGCAAAGTAGACAAAAGATTTACCATGATAAGAGAAAGAAGGATCTTGAGTTTCAAGAAGGAGACCATGTATTATTGATAGTCACTTTGATGACCAGTGTTGGACGCGCTTTGAAATTGAGAAAGCTTACTACTTGGTTTATCGATCTGTATCAAATTTCTAAAAAGGTAGAAACTGTTGGGTAAAGGTTTTCCTTGGCAGCTGACTTTTTGAATTTACATGACGTGTTCCATGTTTTTCAACTCCAAAAGTACATTTCCGATACATATCATATGATTCCGATGGATGATGTGCAAGTGCGAGATAATCTTACAGTGGAGACCATGCCGATGAGAATAAAAAAATGTGAAGTGAAGAAGCTGAGAGACAAAGAAATACTCCCGTGAAGGTAGTTTAGGGTGGAGCCTCTGGAGAGAATATGACATGGGAATTGGAGAGTAGGATTCGAGGGTCATATTCAGAGTTGTTCGCATAAGGTAATTTTCTAGGACGAAAATATTTTAAGTGGGGAGAGTTGTAACACCCTGATTATTTATTGAATTTTTTTAATAAGTTAATTAATTGATGTTGTGTATTTATATGCGTTGATGGGAATTTTGTCATGATGTGATGCCTTATTGTGGGGTAGTTACATTAGAAATTATCGATGTTAAGGTATTTGAGGTGTATGACTAATAGTGTAGACACTTAGGAGTGGAAGGAGATTATTACTACTATTATTATTCATATTAGAATTCTAGAATAACATGGTGATGATAATAATTAAATAACTATTCCTATTTATTATTATGTAGAATGGCATAAGTGGTATAAGATATTGGGGGTCTAAGGGTTAAAGTAGTAAAAAAGGTAAAGGGAAGGGTTTTGTAAAAAAAGTCAGCCTGTAGAACGAGAAAGAGGAGAAGAGAAGAATAGTGAATCAAGAGGATAGGGCAAGAGAATCCATTGTTGAGGCTTAGGAACCATAAATCCAAGGTAAGGGTGGGGTTACAACTCTCTAAAGTTATTGTATAATGATTTGTATGTAGGGGTTTAATCCATTTATCACTATTGATAGAGGTTTAGATGTATGTAGGTTTATTTGAGATTTTGTGATGAATTGATGATATGGTGATTTATGGTGAAATTAGTGAATTGTGTTGTGTAAACTACTATGATTTGACACCCATAAAATCTGTGATGATGTACTATTGTTGTGATATGATAGTATGATGATTTTTGGGACTTTGAGACTTCACTGGTGTTTAAATCGTAACTAGAACGAGGATGGAACAAAAGAGAAATTGCAACTGAGAAGCTGTTGATTCACGAGTGTCACCGGGCGAGCCAGCCGCAAGTGATGAAGCGAGCTAGTCGCCTCTGCTTTTCCAGACGAGCCAAGCGGTGAGCGTCTGGGTGGAAAAATAAGGCTCCTGGAAAATGTGAGGGGAAAGAATTTCGTCCCATCACCGCCTGGTGAGGGAGAGGCGAAAGGACCCATCCGCCAGGAGAGCAAGGAGAAATATAGAGGCGAGGCATGTCGCCTTTGTGTCCCCAAGAAAGCATCGGGCGAGTGGAGCTGCTTGCACTTTTATGAGGGATGTAACTTGAGTTTTTGAACTCCGTTCGATGCGCCGTTTGAAGTGTTGGAAAGCTAACACAATGAAATATATTTTGGTGGAATCAAATGAGTAAAATGATATCTGTTTCAGTACTTATAGCATGATAAGTTGGATGTTTTGTAACAAATTTATTGTGAAATATATATTATGATAAGTTGGTGTTGTTATAATGATGATATATGATATTGTTGGGTTGTATGAATTATATGTTGCATGTATGGACAACTGGTAGCCGTAATGGCGTGTTGCATTGATGGATTTAAATATCAATGTGTATTTTTGTTGCATGGTTGTGTTGCATGAATTATATGTTATGGACTTTAGTCCTGTTTGTGGGCTCTGATCCTAGATGGCGTGGATCGCGGGCGATGTAAACCAAATTATTCACAATGTTGGTTGACTCTGGTCCTATATGGTGTGAACATGACTGAGGTGAACCTAATTGTTCACAATATTGGTGGCTCTGGTCCGAGATAGCATGGATCGAGAGCGATATTGGTACCACATATATTGATTCAGTGAGTCGGTCTCATTGCATTGCATTGTCATTAACCTGATGTCTGAATTGTGTGATTGGTGTATGTAATACATGATAACTTGATGCTATATGCCGATGATTATGCATGATTATGTAGTTAATATGTTATAAGACTGTTGTCGTTATGTGAAGGTGTGGGATATGGAATATATGGCTACGCGTGATTTAATCGTTTTATACTTATTATTATACATTTTCTTATATTGTTGTGATATCTCACCGTTCTGTTTGAATTATGCTTTATACGATATCGTGCAGATAGTCAGGAGTAGTCTGAGGCTGTAAGGATCGAAAGAGGTTGCTCATCATTTTATTTTTGAGTTGGTGTCGTTAGTCTGATACGTAACACCAGGAGAATGAACGCTTTGTTGTTTTGTTTGATTTTAGATAATTTTTTTGGAGTCCTATGAACTCCTTAGTTTTTGAATAAATGTCAATTTTTACTATATGAGAACTATTTAATTTGAAATGTGATTCTTTTTTACTGCTTAATAAAAGTAAAGTTGAAGACCATGATTGGTTATTTGGTTCATCCACAATTGTGTTATGTATCTATGTATATGTTTGGAGCAGGTTTATTAAGTTTTAAAGTGTAGCATCCTAATTGTTTGTTAATTGGTTTATTTTAAATAAAAAATCACTCTGATTTTATATTATTATTCTTCGGAGAAATTAGGGTGTTACAACTTCACTTTTGATGCTTCAATTATTTTTCCATGAATCATTAGTTTCTAATAAAGTAGTCATCCCTTTATATAGGCTAAGAAAAGAATAATGTTGGATTAGTATAAACGTCTTTTCTTATTCCAGTTGCTACAGCGGTAGCGTGAAATCGTGGGAGACAAAGGCGCACCAAATATTCAATCGTACACTGCGTTCTTCAAAAATAGCTGAATAGGCGTTGCACTATTATACTGTAATATTCTTATGCAAGTTTCTGATCGTTTCTTCTGAAGAGATACTTCTGATCTGAAGTAGTAAGAGAGCGTGTAAAAGATCACTTCTTTGTTCTTAATCTTTTGATGAGATGTTTCTGATAAGAAGTGATGAATATTCAGAAGATGTTTCATTGTAATGTTCTCAAATGTATTAGAGTCTTTCAAAATTAGATCCTTGTCTTCAGACATGTAGCAACAACTTATATGATAAACAATATTTTGATATCCGAGTTGGAAGCAAAAGCTTATCTGAGAAGCACTTTATCTTGATTTATAATCTTTGAAGAAAAAGCTTAATATTTGATATTCAAAGCAAGAACTTGATATCTGGTCTTCACACATAAAGATTCCTTTTCTGGACACACTTGTGACTTCAGAAGCAACAACTTATCTGAGAGGTATGCGTGGATCTTTTTCTGGCGAATCATTTAACATTCATTATAACAACTGATATTTATTCAAAATAGATGGAATAGTCTTTGTGAGGCATGATAAGTATAATTTTGATGATTCTCTAGACAACAGTCCTGAATCAATTAGAATATTTTATCTTGATACTCAACAAACTAATAGAACACAAAATTCTTACATATAAGATATATGCATTCTTATCATCAAAACTCAAAGATTATCTGCATATCCAAATATTGTTCTAATAATCTCCCCCTATTTTATGATGACAAAACCATGTATTTTGATGAAAGAATTTTACAAGGTTATATTAATCAAGGTATCAGAGTAAGTTTAGAAATAATGCCCCTGAGATAAACAATCTCCCCCTGAGATGAACAATCTCCCCCCGAGTTTAAGAGTTAACAATATGTAGAAGAGAAAGGGATATCTGAGCATTGTTATCTTTCTTACTGTCTAGTTAAAGCATAAGATCCTCTTTAACGCTTATCAGTACTTGACTTAACCTGAATTTATTCTTCAATAGAGCTTGATTTCTCTAAATCTTCTAAACAATAAAAGTTCTTTATATAATATTGATTTTGTTAGAACCCATGTGACATTAGAAGTTCTTTATCAGAACTTTCTAAATAATGAATTCATTTACTTATTAGCGTGTTCCTGAAACAACATTCTTAAAACATTATTGCATTTGAATTTTGTTAGAATGTAAGAAATGAGATTTAGAGAATTAGATATATCAAAATCATCAATATATTTCTCCCCCTTTTGTAATAATAAAAAATATTTTCAAAAAGTTAAAATCATCAGTTGTGAGAAAAACACAATTATCACACATTCTAAATACCAGAGACAAAAGAAAAGTTAAGGTAAAGACAAAAATATATAACAAACTAAAATAGTACAATAAACAAGAAAGGAAACAAGAAAACATTAAAGTGTGCAGCCTATAGTGCCTAAGGGTTAGAAGAGGAAGGGTTCTTTTGAGCCAGGAATTGAGCTAACATGTTCGAAATGTTATTATTGACTGCATCCTGCTTGTCAAGCCTTTCTTTAACCATCTGCTGTTCTTTTTGCATATTCTCAAGATTCCTTATTAGAGTAGAAAAACTCTCAACTTTATCTGAGCCCTTTGAGAATTCTTAGACATTTTTCTCAGCTTCTATTCTAGCTGCTTCTTCTGCGGCAACTATCTCATCAACCTTCTTCTCAACAACCTCTCTTTCTGCTGCTTTTGAACTTTTAAATCCATGTACATATCTTCTACATCCTTCACAAAATTTTCTTTATTCTGGACATAAAGATTCCTGATTTTGAGAACCTCAATCGCCATCCATCTGTTAAACCTATTCCGACTAGCTTTCACAAAAGAAGAGTCATTGTTGGAGCTGGACTCCTCATAGAGCTTCTTTACTCTCCTGATTACATTATCTTTAAATATAGAGATTACTTCACCAATTCTAAGGCTAGGAGGGTGACCGACAAAGGTATTATGAGTTGAATTAATTTATTTATCAGAACCATTTTCATCAGAATTTGTTTTATCAGAGTCATCAGACTCATAGGTGACAATAACGTCATTGATAGGATGAGGAGAATTAGGATCAGAAGGTTCAGAGGTGTTGATAAGATTTTGAGTTGTTGAAATGGTGTTAGCTATGGAAATAGAGAATGCGGGTGAATGTGAAATATTTAGAGTGGTGAAGAGTTCTAAAATAGTAACTGAGAATGTTTGATTTATAGAAAAGGGGGACAATGATAGAGCTCAGTTGAGTTGTGATAACAAGATGAGTTTTGGAAGGGGTAATTTCTTGAGTTGAAGTGGGTGTGGTTGATGTAGATGATGTGAAGGCAAAATCAAATAATGTTTGAGAAACTGGGGGTGTGAAAGTTGGAGGTATAAAAGAGATTTTAGGAGTAATGGTTTCTGAGGAGGTTATTGTTTGAAGAATGGTTTGAGGTGAGGTTAAAACTTTGGATTTTTTCATTAAGAGTTGGATTAAAAATCGGCGAAGGTGGGATGGATGAAGTTGTAACTGTAACACCCCAAAATAATTGAGTTATCTATTTAATTATTTAATTGAATTATGATGAGTAATTGTGATGTATTTATGAGTATATGTGATGTTTTAATGAATATGATGTGAGATGTAATGCTATGTGTGGTATAGTAGAAATTAAGTGATATTAGGTGTTTGAATAATTTTAGAATAATTAGAGTAATTATTTAGAATCATTTTAATTAGTTAAATAGAGATAATATATGATGTAGGGATGAGGAGGGTAAAGTAGTAAGTTGTAAGAGGTTAAGTAAGGTCTAAAAAGGAAGACCATATTAGGGGCCCAAGGGGGTAAGTTTGACATAAGGAATATTTGGAGTTTAAAATGCTGATTCTGTAAGATCACGCTTAGAGAAGAGGCAGAGGTTAGACCTAGGGCATTGAGGAACTCAAAGGGATTTTGTAGAACGCGAAGGGGAATCAATTTCTAGCTATAATATAACGTAAGGGGGTTATCCTTATTATTATGATTCATATAAGGTTTAAAGGTATTTGGGTTGTTTGGGGATTTATAATGAATTTGATAACATGATTATTGTGATGAAATATATAATGAAATTGGTGATAGATTGATGTTGCAATGCTATGAAATTATGTATATTATGCCGATTAAGATGTGTTATTATGATGTTGCGAAACCATGGTGAATTATGTGAGTTTTGGGTCTGTTATGGTGTGGAATCGCAAGATAATCAGACTGGTTTTTATGCAGAAAACGCAATAGCAGAGTTGATGTTTTCGCGCCCTTGCCAGTAAAGTGTCCCAAGTCATCGAACGAAGTATATTCGCCCAGACTTTACCAGGAAAGAGTGAGGCGAGAGGGTTATGTGATTTTTGGTTCTCTTGGAAAAATTTATGAAGGGTGATACTCGCTCCTGCTTCACCGGGTGATAGAGATAGTGTAGCCAAGCTTCGTCGGGCGAAGGAGAGGCGAAGGGACGGGACAAAACTACAAGCTCCTGGAATTTTATATTGGGAAGGTGATTCGCCCGAGCCTCGTCGGGCGAGCCTCAGGCGAGCAAGCTGCTTCGTCGGGAGAGCCTCAGGTGAGGGGCAGCAAGCAGGGTTTTTAAAGTGTCGTAACTTGAGTTTCTAGACTCCACTTGATGCGTTGTTCAAAGAGTTAGGAAGCTAATGCGATGACCTATAATTGTGTGTGGTTTAATGAACCACATGATGTTTTTCCACTACCCATGCTTTGATGAATTGGATGATTATGTGATTGGTTTATTAGGATGTGTGTGTAAATAATGAATTGATGTTACTATGATGATGCCATGTTGTATTATGAAGTATTTGATGTTGTTGTAATGAATGAAGTTGATGATTTCATGTTTGATGTGCATACATGTCGTGTGAAAATAATTACATGATGATTATGTGAATGATGATGCGTTTTGACTAGTAGTGGTCATGTTTTATTATCTTGTTGCGCATAATGCATTCATGGCATGTGTTAGAGCGTTGGCCCAGTGACTTTAGGACGTTGCTCCATTGATGATTGTTAGAACATTATTTCAGTGTTAACCTTAATCCCATGGTGTGGATTGAGTGCATTTTTGTGAATTGCTCTAATTTCAAGCGGGAATCGATCCTATGGTGGGGATCTTTGGAGAAAGATGACTTGGTCACCAGTGAAGCTTTGGTACCACATACATGAGTCAATGATGTTTTATTGCATTATTTGTGACATTTCATAATGATTGATTAAGTGATGTTAATGACTTTATGATTTTAGTGGTGTTTGATGATAGATGTTAATGTGATGATATATGATATAATTGATGTGTATTGAGGATGCGAAAGGGTGAGTATAATTTAATAAGTATGATGATATGTGGAATCCGTGGTGATTTGTAGTTGTAATATTATATCTATTCCATATATATTTTATAATAATTTGTGATTACTCACCCTTTCTTCTTGGAAATGTTGCCTCTATACGTGGGTAACTTGCAGGTAATCAAGAATAGTTTGTTGAAGCTAGAGGATAGCTTCGGAGTGTGTTATTTATTTCCTATTGAATAAAGTTGGTGTTTATTTTATATGTAATATTAGGGTTGTGATCGTTTTTTTGGAATAACTATGTTCTTTAATTTATTTTGAGATTTTGAACTACCTTTCATGGTATTTGAGTTATTTGAATTATGATTTATGAATGATGAAGTACAATGAAGCTTCTATGAAGTATTTTAATAAAAGTATTTTGAAACTATGAATTCCGCTGCAAGTAGTTCAAGTGTCATTATTGTTATTAATGAAGTATTCGTTATAATTGATTTTGAAATCCCGTGTTATGGAGCAGGATGTTTTATATGATGTTTATATGAAGATATGACACCCTTGCTGGTGGTTTTATTTGAATTATTTTCTTAAGCTGTATGCGAATTATCCGCGGACCACCACAAATCTGAAAACACTCCACACACAACCCCTTCCTCTCACCGCCAGATCGGCCTTCCTACACCTTCGACGACGCAGCCAAGCCCTCCTCCTATTCGTAGATGCCTTTTTTTTCGGTATTTACATTCCTCACTTTTGATTTTTTGGCTTTTGAATGTTGATGTATTATGTTACTATTTAGATTTTTCTTTGCTGATGTAAGAGATACCTCCATGGAATAAGAGGTGGAGTAGATCGAGAGGTTAAAATGAAGAGGGTTGGCTTGAGAAATAGGAGAAGTCGTGAAAGAGAGAAGAGAGGATTGTGTGGTGTTTGAATATCTTTGATGTGTGTTTTGGTTTATCACAGAGTGATTTTTTTTAACCATGACACCTGTCTAGATCCCATTGGCTTCCTTAAGAGATTTAAAGGTATTGGCCTTCCTGATGATAACAACAAGTCGCCGCCCCCACTATTGTTGTTGTGTTTTTTCTTAACTTTGTTAAATTTTTCAATTACATTTTAAGGCTTAGGGTTTAATTAGAGTTGATTTGGGCTTTTATTTTCTCTTCCCATTTAGTATTCATACTCTCGCGTACTTCAATTAACACCCCTCCTACGCTAGTGGGCCAAGTCTAACATCTGGACTTGGGCCCTTACTCCCTGAACACCCCAATTTTACTACCTAGTTTAAAACTACACCCCTCGTGATTTTGGCCTAAATCCAATATCTGGATTTAGGGCCCTACTTTTTACACCCCCTTAATTTACTAGTCCAAGTAAAATACACCCCCCGATGTTTTTCATTTAAAACTTTATTTTTAGTTTTCTTTTATATTTCTTTCATTTATTTATAATTACTATTTTAATATTTAATATATATTTATATAAATTCTAAAATTGTTTGTTTATTATTCAAATCAAAATTCATTTTACTAAATCATTCTTAATTACTTTTAAATTGCATTAAAATTATTTTTATCATGCATTAAAAACATTTTTCTTATATCATATAATATATTTAAAAATATCTAACCAATCAAATACTAACCACACTTTTACTAACTTAATTAACTCAAGAAATTATTTTTAAAAAGGCTTATGGAAATACTTTTAATCGACTACGAACTTCGTATATTAATTCCGCTATTCACACACCCAAACTTGGTTCAAGGAGAATTCAAGATATTTTCATAATCCATAAAAAATACTAACCAAACAACTTCTAACTACAAATTAGGACTCTGATTCCTCATAAGAGGATACATAGGCATACGACTTAAAATCGTGGTGAGTTCCCCTAATAAAAATTAAAATCCTATTTCCTAAAAAATTGCAATTCTAAACCCTAGTATCCTTTTGAGCAAGGTAGATGAGGGGTTATTAATACCTTCCCTTCGTATAAAAAGAATCAACAATTTAGAATCTCTAATCAAATTAGGGTTATCCTTTATACTCCCTTCCTAAAAGATAAAAAATCAAGGGTGGCGACTCTCATTTTAAAACTGGTTATAACAAGATGTATATTGAGGAGATTATGAGATTGCATGGGATACCTTCGAGTATCGTATCAAATAGATATCTGATGTTTAAGTTGATGTTCTGGGAAATTTTGCAGAATACTTTTCGTACTAAGTTAAGATTAATTTCGGCTTATTATCCACAGACGAATGATCATACAGAGAGGACTATTCAGTCTTTGGAGGATTTGCTGAGGGCTTGTGTGTTGGAACAAGGAGGTGCTTGGGACAACTACTTTCCATATATTGAGTTTACGTATGACAATAGTTTTCATGCGAGAATTGGTATGGAACCGTATGAAGCATTGTATAGTAGGATGTGTAGAACTTCATTGTGTTGGTATAAGTCATGCAAGAGTGTTGTGCTCAGACTTGAGATTGTGTAGGTAATGACTGAGAAGATCAAGGTGATCCAAGAGAGGATGAAAGATTCTCAGAGTTGTCAGAAGAGTTATCACGATAAGAGGAAGAAGGAACTTGAATTTCAAAAGGATGATCACATGTTTTTGAGAGTTAGTCCGATAACCGGTGTTGGTAGAGCTTTAAAAGTTGAGAAAGCTTACACCGCGCTTTGTTGGTCCATATCTGATATCAGAGAAGATATGTGAGGTGCCTTATCAGATTACTTTATCATTGTCTCTTGTGAATCTTCATGATGTGTTTCATGTGTCTCAGTTTAGGAGATACGTTCTGGATCATCCGCATGTGATCCAAATGGATGATGTACACGTGAGAAATAATTTGGTTGTTGAAGCATCACCCGTACGTATAAAAGGTCGGGAAGTGAAGCAATTATGGGGTAAAGTCATTTCATTGGTGAAAGTATTGTGGGGTGGACCAGCTGGTGAAAGTTGGACTCAAGAACACGAGGATTAAATGAGAGAGTCTTATCTGATTTTGTTTCCATCAGGTAATTTTTGAGGGAGAATTTTTTTTTAAGTGGGACAGAGTTTTAACACCCCAAAATAATTAGATTATCTATTTAATTATTTAATTGATTTATGATGAGTAATTGTGATGTATTTGGAGAAGAGGTAGAGAGTAGACCTAAGGCATTGAGGAACTCAAAGGGATTCTATAGAACGTGAAGGGGAATCAATTGCTAGCTATAATATATGGTAAGGGGGTTATCCTTATTATTATTGATATAGGGTTTAGAGGTATGTAAGTTGTTTGGGGTTTTATGATAAATTTGATAACATGATGATTGTGATGAAATAAATGATGAAATTGGTGATATATTGATGTTGTAATGCTATAAAATTATATATATGATGCCTATTAAGATGTGTTATTATGGTGTTGCGAAACCATGATGAATAATGTGAGTTTTAGGTCTGTTTTGGTATGGAGTCACAAATGAATCGAACTGGTTTTTTTGTGTGCAGAAAACACAATAGCAAAATTGTTGTTTTCATGCCCTTGTCGGGCGAGCTTCCCAAGTCGTTGGGCGAAGTATATTCGCCCAGACTTTTTCGGGCGAGATTGAGGCGAGAGAATTAGGTAATTTTTGGTGCTCTTGGAAAAATGTATGGAGGGTGATACTCGCTCCTGCTTCATTAGGAGAGAGAGAGATGGCATAGGAAAGCTTTGTCGGGTGAAGGAGAGACGAATGGATGGGACAAAAATAAAAGCTCCTGAAATTTTATATGGGGAAGGTGATTCGTCCCATCCTCGTCGGGCGAGCCTCATGCGAGCAAGCTGCTTCGTCGGGCGAGCCTCAGATGAGGGGCAGCAGGAAGGATTTTTAAAGAGTTGTAACTTGAGTTTCAAGACTCCACTTGATGTGCCGTTCGAAGAGTTAGGAAGCTAACGCGGTGAGCTTTAATTGTGTGTGGTTTAATGAACAATATGATGTTTTTCCACTACATATGCTTTGATGAATTGGATGATTATGTGATTGGTTTATTAGGATGTGTGTGTAAATGATGAATTAATGTTCCTATGATGATGCAATGTTATATTATGAAGTATTTGATGTTGTTGTGATGAATGAGGTTGATGATTGCATATTTGATGTGCATACATGCCGTGTGAAAATAATTATATGATGACTATATCAATGAGATGCGTTTTGACAAGCAGTGTTCATGTTTTATTATCTTGTTGTGCATCTTGCATTCATGGCATATGTTAGGGCATTGGCCCAGTGACTTTAGGATGTTGGTCCATTGAATATTGTTATAATGATAGTCCAGTGACGAACTCAATCCCATGGTGCGGATTGAGTGAATTTTTATGAAGCACTCAAATTTCAAGCGGGAATCGATCCTATGGTGGGGATCTTTGGAGAAAGATGACTTAGTCATCAGTGAAGTTTTGGTACCACATGCATGATTCAATGATGTTGCATTGCATTATATGTGACATTGCATACTGATTGATTAAGTGACATTGATGATGTTTTGATTTTAGTGGTGTTTGATGATAGATGTTAATGTGATGATATGATGATATAATTGATGTGTATTAAGGATGCGAAAGTGTGAGTATAATTTAATAAGTATGATGATATATGGAATCCATGATGATTTGTTATTGTAATATTATACCTATTCCATATATCTTTTATAATAATTTGTGATTACTCACCCTTTCTACTTGGAAATGTTTCCTCTATACGTGGGTAACTTGCAGGTAATCAAGAATAGCTTGTTGAAGCTAGAGAATAGCTTCGGAGTGCATTATTTATTTCCTATTGAATAAAGTGGGTGTTGCTCTGATATGTAACTTTGGGGTTGTGATTGTTTGTTTGGAATAATTATGTTCTTTCATTTATTTTGATATTTTGAAATACCTTTCATGGTATTTGAGTTATTTGAATTATGAATTATGAACGATGAAGTATGATGAATCTTCTATGAAGTATTTTAATAAAATTGTTTTGAAACTATGAATTACGCTGCAAGTAGTTGAAGTGTCATTGTTGTTATTAATGAAGTATTCATTATAATTGATTTTAAAAACCCGTGTTACGGAGCAGGATGGCTTATATGATGTTTATATGAAGATATGACACCCTTGTTGGTGGTTTTTTTTAATTATTTTCGCAAACTATATGCGAATTATACATGGGTTTAGAAGGGATTTACAATAACTATGGTGGAAAAGTATGAAGGTGATGTAGAAATCGATGAAGAAATTATTCTAAGGTCAACTCTAGAACCAGCCAGATCAGATAACTTACTAGAAGGAGCTATAGAAGCATAAATCTGAGTCGAGATAGCAGATTTATCTGGTTTATGAATTCTTGGATTCTTTTGATGAGACTTCTTGTTCTTCTGAGATGAACCAAATTTTCTCTTGAGAGGGGAAGGAGGTTTATCTAGAAGCAAGACAAACTTGATTACTGATGTATCTGTTCCTTCAACTTCAAGACGTTTGAGATAATTTTCTAGAACATCAGGTGGATTAATCTTAGTGAAGAGAGGATAACCATCAACTGGTACCCTTTGAATCTTTATACTTTGCACATAAACATGAACTTTTGGTTTGATCACAACCCAATATTTATCAACTATATTCATGCTCTTAAGGTTGTTGCCTTTGAAGTGTTTTCCAGTTCTTGCAGTTAGATCTTCCCTGAGTTTCAAGTTGTTTAGATGGCCTACAAGACCGCTTTTAATTAGAATGTCTGAAATCGGTCTTCCCAGAGGAATGTAGGTCTTTTTATACCTTCCTGTTTCATCGCTTCACGTTTCTTTAATAGTATCTCTTAGATAGTTAAAGAGAAGAGATGGAAGATGCATCTTAGTTCCTTTTAACAGATAAAACAAAATGAATTTTTGATTTGTGTTGACGTAATCAGATGATCTGTTCGTAGGCCTTGGATGAACGCACCCCAAAATGATCCTAAACCAAACACGAAGATTCTTGGAGAGTTCTAAAACCTTAGTAAGTGTTTTTCCTTCATGAAGCACTACCTTGAGTCCTGTATAGATCGCAAGTGTTACTAAAATTTCCAGATATTTTGATTTTGAGATGACATGATAAACCACTTTTCCTCTAGCATTTTCCATTCTAAGTAGGGTAGCTATGGATCTTTCCGTGATGACGACTTTAACACCCATAAGATGGGAAACAATGTATTTATAATCAGCCTCAGCAAATCTCCAGAATTATTTTACCAATTTTGTGTTGACATGGCCATAGAGGCGATTGAAGTAGACGTCCCAGCCTTGGAATTTTAGTTCCTCGG
Source organism: Vicia faba (assembly GCA_948472305.1). Classification (NCBI taxonomy): domain Eukaryota; kingdom Viridiplantae; phylum Streptophyta; class Magnoliopsida; order Fabales; family Fabaceae; genus Vicia; species Vicia faba. The sequence goes on along the minus strand of OX451736.1, from coordinate 634,491,653 downwards.
TTAAATCCAATCCATTTTTTTTTTGAGATTCTCAAAATCTACGAGAAGTTTAGGAAGAATATCTTATTCATTAGCAGGAGCGGACAAATGAACATGACACAGACGATCATGAATGTGAATTTCTTGATGTTTTTGAAACGTAGCCAATGATTGTTTCAAAGAAACCAAATCAGATGTCGTAGAACTTGAGACCACGTGATGCGATGAATCATCTTGTTGCATTTGTTTTAAAGATTTTTCTTGACGAAGCAATTCTTGAGCATAATTAAAATATTTTTGTTGTTGAGCATCTGTGGATGAAGATGATGAACCGAGAAAGAGTTTTAGGGTTTTGAAGTAGTTTAAAGTGTGTCACTATGAAAAAGGTGAGTTTTACGAAGCAGTTTTGAAATGATTAATTAAGCATAGAAAACATGAAAAAGAAAAAATAATGATGATTTTAACCTAATCTCAAGAATTCCCCTCGCTCGAGGTGTCAATCAAACAATGCATTTATGATTTTAAGTTGACATGTTTCAAAGGAGAATCACAACCATACGTTTGAAAAGATGAGATTTATATAATCAGAGCCATAAATACCAAAAGTTATCTGACCAAGCGAGTTTCTGATCAAAATATCTTATAACTTGTAGAAGTATCAAGATAGATTTCATAAATAGACTAGTTAAGATTAAAAGATAAGAGACTCTAACCTGACGTGTAATAAATATGAAGACATTACTTTTCTCACTTGCTTTGATTTTTGATGATCCATTAGATTTTAATGTCGTGAGATCCAAGGGCATCAGATTTCGAACATCATTTCTGGAGAACAAATATAGCTTTTATTGTATACCCGGAATTCATTCCTAATTTTTAAGTGATTTTTAACAACAAGTTGTTTTAACAGAGACACCAATCTCAAGCTTTCCCCAAAAAAACTTGTTATCACAATTCAACTTTATTTCTTAGAGTCACTTCTTCAGGTGAGACTAGATTCTTCTAAACTGATGAGTATTCAGATGCTTCTTATATAACATTCTTATTGTTGGAATCTTTGTTCTTAGAACCGTTAGTCTTTTCTTTAGAGCCAACTATTTCAGATCTTTTAGACTCGTTCCTTCAAATCTAACGAACTTGACTTCATTAAGTTCCAGGTTTTGGAACATATGCTTTCTTTCCATTGTGTAAAGTGAGCATCCATAATTCAGGAGCCATGTCAAGTGTTTCAGCTCTGCATGAGATATCTGAAACATACACTATTTATTATTTTGGTACCCAGAGACTCTTGGGTCCTTTAAGGTTAGTTTTCCCAGAGTTTCTGATAAACTTGGGTTTTTGTGCAACATTAACGATTTCTGTTTGTGCTAAAGGATAAAGATATGAAAATGGAAAAAAAATGGTTCATTTTCTTGAATGTCTTCATCAAAATGATAACCAATTCCTATTTTTAGATAATAACTAACATCATTGATCATGGAATCCATTTTGCTTCTATCTATGTTGTTGTTCAAGAATTTCTGAAATGCCTTATCATATTTGTATAAGACAGTTTCAAAAGATGGAGGTAATTTAGAAAGAGTTTCTTCAACTTTTAAGCATTTCTTTTTCAGAAAGACACTTTCTTTTTCTAAAATAAAATTGTATCATTTTAAATCAGAAACTTCTTTCTGTAGCTTAACATATTCTTCAACTTCATATTCATGAACTTTTTGAAGGTTCTTGAATTTTTGTTGAAGCTTTTGATACCTACTTAAAATTCTAGTATTAAGATATCATATTTTATAAGAGATTTTGAGACACCTTTCTCAAAAGAAACACACAATAACAAGGTAAGCGATAAACATGGTGCAAAAAAGTAAAGAACACACAAGATTTTTAACCCAATTTGGTGTACAACAACACCTACTCTGGGGGTTACCAAGCCATGGACGAAATCAACTAAATAGTATCAATTTGAAGCTAAACTCCCCTATTTACAACTTATAACTTAATCACTACCCTTGCTTAACTTCTACCTAAGACTCACCAAGGTATGAAACCCTTCTCAAATCCCTTCCTATCACAGAACAGTGACTGAACAATACTAAACACTTAGAAAATAATAAAAGTGACACTTCAAAGACACACAATCATTCACTGCTTAAAAGCTTTGGAATGACTAACATAACTTACAACTCAAAACAAATTCCACTGTTTTACCAATATGATAATCGATAGGCTCATAATTAACACAGAAACCCTAATAAAAATACACACTAAGTTCCACAAATGTACTAGGGTTGAAACTTTATATTTATAACCTTAAATGAACTGGATTTTGGCTTCACATATGCAGATCAATATGAGATAGACGCTGCAGAATTATCTCCTCAAAGATAGGACATCAATCATTAGTTTCCAAAATTATCTCCATAATTAGAAACTAATAATTCTCCTTGATATCAACTTGAATGTTTTTAATCTTCAACATGTGTGCCACATAGGATAGTATTGTATTTACAGAATATTTTGCACCTGTAACAAACTAAAATATCCAACAGTCCAGTTGTACAAAATCACGATGTCGAAAGAAACTGTATAGGACATCACATTCGACATGTTGATCCAAATGATAAAACATTTATTTCAACATGTCTATGCTAAGTTAGTTTTACCAATCATAATATCAATCACAACAAAATAGAGAATTAAAAATCTCCCCCTTTAGCTTGTTTTGGCTAAAATAACTTAGTACATCTTCCACATATAAACAATAATACAACTCAGGTGGAAGATAAAGAATCTGTTGTATTCCTCCCCATCAGTGATTGCTATAATTCCTAACCATTCAATTTTTTTTTGATAGTGCTCATCCAAGCAGATTTTGAAAAATCATCAACAATTACACCAACATATTTTTTCTTACCAAATATGTCATCCTGCTTAGGTTCCATTAGTGCCAAATAAATAGTTTCTAACCTCTTGGAAGTAACATGATGATGCAATTTTGGGTGTGACACGTTGGTTTTCTTCCTTACTTCATACTTACCATAGATTTTTCCTGCCTCCTTGTTCAATTTTGGAGTACCTATGGTTGCTTCCTTTGATTGGATCTTCTTCATATCTTTCAAGAGTAACTGGTCAAGTTTTTTATGCAGTAACTTCACTTCAGCTTCCTTTGGCATCAAGCATATGGATGAGAAATTTATTTCTTGAGGAATCCACAAGTAACAATTATCTTTTGATCTGACTCCCTTCATGATAACTTCATTTTTCTCATTAGTTACCAGACATTTAGACGTAGTAAAGTTAACTTTGAGACCTTAGTCACATAGTTGACTAATACTTATCAAATTAGTAGTCAACCCCTTGTTAAGATCTGGCAGACTAGTGCATCTCATCTTTCCAACACCCTTACATTCACCTTTTGAACCATCTCCAAAGGTGACATACATAAAGGAAAATGGTTTAATGTTCACAAGAAATTTCTTGAAACCAGTCATGTGTCTAGAACAACCACTATCAAAAAAACCAATCCTCTCTTGTAGAGGCTCTGAGCACAGTGTGAACTATGAGTCCATAATTTTTATTCTTGGGAAGCCTTTTAGACTTGGCTTTAAAATCGTCATGTATTATTCTATGTGTGTTATAGGAATAACCATATAATCTTTAGTGGAAATATTTTAATTGCCCAATCCTTCCACAATAATCACATTTTCATTGTTTATTCCTACCTCCATTGTACTTCTTCTGATGTCTCTGCTGATATTGAGACATGTGGTCCAACATCTTCTGCTTTTGTTCTTATTTGGAGGTACACTCCTCACTTAAGACCTTTATCCATTATTCTTTATAGCTTGATTTTCATAACCAAGATCCTTAATCTTGACAATATTCTTCCCAATTAGAACATTTATTTTATCCAGAGCAGTAGAGTCATTGTGTCCTGAGTGATTTTTCTGTTGTCCATGCTGACGTTGGAACATTTTTTGATAACTTCTGTTCTAGTTCTTTCTTTGAATGAACAAACTTAACTTCAGCCTTTTTGCCTTTGTTCTTCATAGATTGATTGACATAGCCAACCCCTTTAACATTTCCAGCATTCTTCCCAAATTAAAGAATCTCATAAAGCTCACGAGAAATGTTGTTGAGCATTCTTTCACACTTGGTCATGTTATCAAGTTGTGAATTGAGGAAGAGAACTTAACCCTTAAGACCAGAGATGGTGGACAGGTGCTCCAGTTTTTTATCCTCCAAACCAGATGAACGATTAGTGCTCCACTTTTTCAGCCTCCAACTGAGAAATTATTTTATTTTGCTCTTCTTCTAATTGACCCACCTCTTTATTTTAAGACATAACTCCTTGTAAGAAACAACAAGTTCTTCAAAGGATAACTCTTTACAGTCTGAGTCTCTATCAGAGTTACAAATTCCACTCGAGGTTGTGACCTGTTTGGCACATTCCTCTTCATGATCCCTTTCAGAATCTTCTTCTAAGCATGACATTGACAATCCTTTCTTCTTCTTCTTGATAAGTGGGAACTCACTTCTTATCTGACCAAAACCTTCACATTCATAACACTGAACTCCTTTTCCTTGGCTGGATTTGCCATTAGTTCCATCTCTTCCTCCAAGATCCTGATTTTTGTTGATGCCGAATGACTTGTCAAATGACTCGTTCTTGCCAGTTAATCTTGATTTCCAGTCAACCTTCTTAAACACTTTGTTGATTTTTTTTCAAAGCAACACAATAGCATTGGACATCCCTTTCTCTATATCCAAGTCACACTCATCCTTTAGATCATCAGCATTGGAGACAAAGGCTATGCTCTTCTTCTTTTCAAAATTTTCACTAATCCCTAACTCAAAGGTTTATAGGGATCTCATAAGCTCATCAACCTTCATGTTGTTTATGTCTTAGCTTATTCAATGACAGTCACATTCATGTAAAACCTCTTTAGTAGATATATGAGAATATTTCTCACTAGCTTGGCTTCTGACATCTTCTCCCCTAGGGGACCTGAGGCATTGGCTATCTCAATAATATTCATGTGAAATTCATGGATACTCTCATCCTCCTTCATTCTTAAGTTTTCAAACTGAGTGGTAAGAAGTTGAAGTCTTGACATTTTCACCTTGGAGGTTCCTTCATGACCAGTCTTCAAGATCTCCCAAGCTTCTTAGGCAATAGTGCAATTACTTATTAGCCTGAAGATGTTCTTGTCCACTCCATTGAATATGGCATTCAATGCTTTGGAGTTTCCCTCTGATGATTTTTCATCTTTATCATCCCAATTTTCCTTAGCCTTCACAACATTAGTAGCTTTCCCATCTGGTCCTACAACCATTGGTGGATCTGATCCCTTAACCACAACTTTCCAAGCCTTGATGTCCACGGATTTGATAAAGGCCACCATATGAAATTTCCAATAGTCGTTGCTGGTTCCGTAAAGAATGGGTGGTCGGTTTATAAACACTCCTTCCTTGTCTATTGTACCAGAAATAATATTCCCTGAATCTCACCCAGAGTCAGAGCATGATGCCTGCTCTAATACCAATTGAAATTTTGGTATTCATATCACAGATGTTCTAACAGATTTCGAGACACCTTTCTCAGACCAAATACACAATGACAAGAAAAACGATAAACAAAGTGTAGTAAAGAAAAAGAACACACAAGATTGTTAACCCAGTTCAGTGTACAACAAAAGCTATTATGGGGGCTACCAAGCCAGGGACGAAATCAACTAGATTGTATCAATTTGAAGAAAAACTCCTTCGTTTAAAACTTCTCACTTTACCACTACCCTTTCTTAACTTCTACTTAAGACTCATCTAGGTATGAGACCCTTCTCAAATCCATTCCAATCATAGAACATGCACTGGACAATTCTAAACACTTAAAAAATAACAAAAGCTATACTTCAAAGACACACAATCATTCACTTCTTAAGAGCTTGGGAATGAATAACATAAATTACAACTCAAAATAAAGTCCAACTCTTTTACCAAGATGATAATCGAGAGGTTCACAATTAACACATAAACCCTAATAAAAATACACAGTAAGTTGCACACATCTACTAGGGTTGAAGACTTATATCTATACCCTTTAATGAATTGGATTTGGGATTCACATATGCAGTTGGATATGACAGAGGTGCTGTAAAATTATCTCCTAAAAGATAGATGTAATACGGTGGGAAAGAACTGACTGTTTTTTGGAATGCTGGTTTGCGTTTTGCGTTTTTTTTCGCAAAATGTCGCGGTAAGCAAGAGTCGCCACCGACTTTTATTTTATCCAACAAGGAAAGGAATAAAGCATAGAAAAATTCCTTTTTCCAGATTATTTCTCGGGTTCAGGGGGTAGATTATAGAAAGGGAAGGTGTTAGCACCCTTTCTATCCGTGGTTATCCACGGGCTCTTAGGTACTTGCTCATATTGTTTTCAAAATTGCTTTTCTTCGTGTTTGTGGGTTTGAAGAAGTTTTTGTTTGAAAGGTGTAAGTGTGAAAAGTATTTTGTTTTTTGAAAGAGCAAGTACTTAAGAACCATCTACCTACTCGAAAAAAGGAATCGTTCTATGCTATCTTCCTTTAGACAATGCTATCCCACTATGAATGAGTAGGTCACATCGTCGTTGGAGTTTAAGGGTCAATTCGAATTTAGGGACTTACGGTCACCAAAGCAATGTTAGGATGCCTTAGCGGTAACCCTAATATCTTAGATCATTTGTTTTGAGGCAACAATATTCGAGGCAAACGTTTCGAGGCGACTATGATCTTTGGACAAGAGGGCGACCTCTAAAGTGACCTATACTCAATGACCGTGTTACAAAGGCAACCAAGTGGGGTGTACCCTAGGAGTGCGCATGTGCGAGTGTGTCGTTTTCAGTTTATTTTTATGTTTGTACATGTTAATGGTGATCTATGTTGATTTTAGGTTAAAATATTCAATCTTATCATGCATCCCTATTATCAAATATCTAACAGTTATAATTTGTGGAAAATAAATTGCGGAAATTAAAATTACAAGGCGTCGGGTATTTACATCGCCAAAAGCAACACTTTGAAATTTAAATGTGGAAAATAAATAAAGCGATAAAAAGAGTCCTAATTATCTATTACATTCCGGGAACAAATACAATATGATATAATGGATCGCGTGCGGGAAATTAAATCGAATGCGAGTTCTAGGGTTTTGACCCTTTGTTATCAAAGAAAATATTTTTTTTTGGTTATTTTTGAATTAAGAAAGAAATTAATCTAGGTTAATTACTAAATTAATAAATAAATTAATTAATAAAAATATTTTTGGTTTTTTTGTTATTTAAAGAAAGAAAAATAAAATTGATCAATGTTAATAAAAACCTAATTATGTCTAATTGATTTCAATTATTGAAAAATATATTAATGTTATTCTAATTTAGGACCTAAATTAATTTAATTAATATTGTTAATAAAAAAATAAAATACTGAAATTTAATTTAATAAAGAAAAAATATTTTTTGGTTTTAATTTTATAAATAAAAATATTTGATTGGTTAGTTAATAATAAAAATAATAACAAAACAAATAAATAAAATAAAAATGAAATAGAAAGAGTTAGGGGGGTTTGGGCCTGATTAGTGGTGTTTGAATTGCAATTCCATGGCCCAATAACATGCTGGCCTTGTTGAATTTGAGAGATTCAGTGGGTACACGTTGACTGGGTCTATGGTAGACCCTCACTCCTGGATCACCAGATTTGGCCTTGGGCCATCTGGCACTTTGATGTGTGAAGGAACATGGTACACTACGCGCCTGGATCTTCATGTGATAACCTGTAGAAAAATAACAAATGCAAATTGGGGGGGACCTGGGATTCGAACCCAGGTCCTGTACATGACTGCAACCGCTTGCTTCCACTAGGCAAATGTGCTTTAGTTGTTAATACATTAATCAATAATAATAATAAGAGGTAATGCGCTAATATGCCAGCACAACAAAAACAAGCGCGCTATAGTTCAAACTGGCCACTAGAGAGGCGACACGTCTCCATCTTCTTCCTCCCGTCTGTGGCTAAAACTCTACAACACCTATAGCCACGGACACCGCCTGTCACTAAAGTTTGTGCGTTCCTATAATCCACTGTGAGCCATGGAAATAAAATCTAAGGGCATGGTTGTGCTCCTCTCATCGTCCCGGTCACAACCATGCCCTTCTCATCAGCCAATTTTCCCTGAAAAAGAAATGCCCAAAAACAAAACACGAACCCTAGATATGGTATCTCACGGTATGAGTCACATAAACAAAATTGTATAATGTTAAAAACTTAGAAACTTGATGAGGATCATGAATATGCAAATGGTTTGTACAAAAGATGCAGAAATAAAGATTTGCGAATTCAAGAAAGAAGCGATTTTTTGTGACTCTTACAGTGCTTTTGGGCGTGTTTGAGAGCTTGCTTGGGATCCAGGAGGGTTATGTGATCACCCAGGAATTGATTGAGATCGTTCTTGGCTTCTGAATTTGCCTCTAAGTGTGAATTCGAACTCAAACTTTTTCACACTTTTTTCAAGCTTTGCTTGGTTGATTCTTGCAGCCTATAACCCTTGTAATCGTGCCTTAAGCTTCCTTATGTAATATGCAATGCATTAGGTTAACATTTGTGCTTTGAATCTTTCCACATCAATGCCATGAGATTTGATTTGATCCACCATTACCAAACCTTCCAAAATTGTCAAAACTCAATCTTTTTGCACATGGAATGCTTGATACGAGTTTGATACCCTTGATGATGATGATTCAGTCCTGAAATAGCCAAAAAGAGATCAAGTAATCAATATTTGGATTTTATTTGATTTAATTTGATTTAAAATGAAATAATTCAATAAAAAATCAAATAAAATAATAAAATTGATAAATGGACACAAGGATGAAGCTAGGACACGTGTGCAATGTGGCAAGTTCAAATCAAGTTGAAAAGAATGGGCCCATTTGACAAAATTTGAAGTTTTAGAGATAGTTGACTTTTGGCAATTTTGCAAAAATTCCCAACTTCAACAATGCATAACTTCTTCAATTTTGAACTTTTGGAAGTGTTCTTTGACTTTTTAGAAAGCTTGAGATGCCCTATAACCAACCCTTTTGGTTTCATCTCATTTTGATATTCCATGCTCAAGTTATAAGCTTTGGCAAAAAAGGTGTTTTTGTTGACTTTCAAAAATGACCTATAATGTCCAAATTTATAACTTCTTGTGAGTGCATTTTCTAATCTTGGGGTATGAAGATGGATTGTAGGAAATCGCATCCTCTTCAAAATGAGACTTGGATGCGTTATTTCTCATAAAGTATGAGAAAGTTATGCTTGGTCAAAGTTGAGTTGACTTTTCCTACAAAACCCTAATTTAGCAACTCTTGAGTCTTGATGAATTTTGAGCAATCCTTGATGAATCATGATCAACCCTTGATCAAATGATGAAATATCCTTCAAAATGAGAATTTTGCCAAAACATCTTGAGGTTTGACTGTATTTGGGTCACAGTTGACTTTTGCCCTAGCACAGTCGATTTTTGGACCCTTTGAGTAATTGACTGAGCAAACTTCCTCTACAAGGCTTGAAATTTCACATGGATGACCTTGAGAAAATATTAGGACATTAGGGAGCATTTGAGGTCATTTGGACTCAAGGATCTTGATGCAACACAAAACCCTAATTTGGGGTTGACTGCCTTAGGAGATGATTTGTCTGACCCACTCTTAAGCAAACTTGAGCAACTTGGAGATTTTTCTTGCAATGTTTTGAGAAATATGAGATGGAAAATTTTGGGGTACAACAGCTGCCCCTGTTCAATCTTCTTAAACCTGAGGATATAGATTGGCTTTCGTGCCTTTCATGATCGGAAGGTGGAAGATGATTGAACACTAGAGTGCCCAGAAATTTGCACTCGCATGAAGTGGTATCAGCCTGGTGATGTCGGGAATGGGCTTACAGATTCCATTTGGATATTGTTGATATGAGGTCTTCGACTGGAATAAGAATCAGGGAGATCTTAGCATCGATTTGACTGAACCAGAGAAGGTCTTGGATTAACTTTAACTGGATAAGAATCAGAAAAATCTTAGAATCAATTTAACTGGACTAGATGAAAGTCTTAGAATATCTTCAACTGGAATAAGAATCAGGGAGATCTTAGTGTCGATCTGACTGAACCAGAGAAGGTCTTGGATTAACTTTGACTGGATAAGAATCAGAAAAATCTTAGAATCGATTTAACTGAACCAGACGAAAGTCTTGGAATATCTTCAACTGGAATAAGAATCAGGGAGATCTTAACGTCGATCTGACTGAACCAGAGAAGGTCTTGGATTAACTTTGACCGGATAAGAATCAGAAAAATCTTAGAATCGATTTAACTGAACCAGATGAAAGTCTTGGAATATCTTCAACTGGAATAAGAATCAGGGAGATCTTAGCATTGATCTGACTGAACCAGAGAAGGTCTTGGATTAACTTTGACTGGATAAGAATCAGAAAAATCTTAGAATCAATTTAACTGAACCAGACGAAAGTCTTGGATTATCTTCAACTGGAATAAGAATCAGGGAGATCTTAGCATCGATCTAACTGAACCAGAGAAGGTCTTGGATTAACTTTGACTGGATAAGAATCAAAAAAATCTTAGAATCGATTTAACTGAACCAGACGAAAGTCTTGTGAGAGCATCTTTCTGAGGAATCCGCTGAAACAACCCTCAATAGATGTAGTTTTTGAGGGGACTACCAGGTCATATAAGTAGTCAACGATGTTTATTGATTCTTCTTTCCATGAAAAGGTAAAGAGTTAGTCATATGCAATGTCATGATGTATGAAATTCATGATATACATCAAGCAATGATGCTCTCAAAATAAATGAGATTGTGTGGTATGATGCGTATATGCCTGTATCATGATGTATGGAAATGTAATGTTTCTAGCTGGGGAAAATAACTCCCAGATAGCTGCTGAAGAATAGATCTGGATTCTTCGTTTCCGCTGGGGATGGCGAACGAAGAGAATAAACCTGCAGGAGAGGATGACTCCGTTGGGGGAATAAACTGATGAGGAGATTACTCTATGGGGAAGAGATGTTCTGCTGAAGATTCCACTGATAAATTTTGTCGGGATGAATTATCGTTGCTGGTGATATTGAATCCTATTGGGGATTGAATTCCTGTTTGTGAAAGGAAAGAAATCCGCTGGGGATGATCTTCGGTTGCGACTTCTCTGGGAATAATCTTTTAGACTTTTATGGGGATAATCATTTGAGTTCTGCTGGGAATGATCCTTTGAACTCGGCTGGGGAGATTTATATTTGTACTCCGCTGGGGATAAAATTCTAGATTCTACCGGGGATGATTCTCCCAACTCCGTTGGGGAAGCTTTTTCAGACTGCGCTGGGAAAATTTTAACTCCACTGGGGATATCTTGTACCCTACCGGGGAGCATTCTTATATTCCGTTGGGGAATATTAAGACCGCTGAGGATATTAAGCCTTTTCAGTGTTGATGATAGATAAACTCTGCTTGGGAAGAATATTACTGATTCCTTTACAGTTGCAAGTCTCAGCTGGGGAGAACCAATCATTACTGTCTTACTCTGCGAGGAGTGAAAGTACCTTGGTCATATTCTTCAACTCAATCTACCTTTGTACCTGGTGGACAGAGCAACTGTATAGTTTGGACCATTTTTATTGCCCCTGTTTCTGATGTTACCCGTAATCGTCTTTTGTTTCGCATGTAAATATTCATGAGCAGCAATTAATGTCAAATGCATATATCAACATGAACATTGGACGTTCTTTACAAATCAAAATAGATAAAGAAAAAAAACAGTTTGAAATTTCTTTGAAAATGAATTGTATTGATTTTGAAGTTTGGCCTGTAAATAGGCGTTTTTGTACAAGAGGGTGACGTCCTAGTAAGAGAACGCCGCCGAGCGGATAGAATCTACACAAATTGTGAAAAACAAAACAGCTATGTGAACAACCCCACTGGGTTCCAATTCTGCTATTGCCTTTATATCCTCGAGCATCTCATCACTTTGCTACTTGGTTGAAGGTAGATCAGATTGATTAGTGCCGTCTGAGCTTGATAGTTGATACCGAAGTCTAGATGCAAGGTGATCCAATGAGACATAGTGTTACGCTTTGATCCCTAATTTTTTCCTGGACCGCTCTTTCGGGTTTTCAGTCCACCGGGATACCCATTTTTGCCCAAGCCGCCTTTTCAGGTTTTCGACTTGCCGGGTGTACAGATTTTTCATTTTCATCCCTTATTTTTGCCCGAACCCTTTTGGTTCGCCGGGAAGCCCTTATTTTTGCCTAGGCCAGTCAACCTAGTGGGTCTTTGATTATGCGTAGTATTTTTTCACTATGTCTGCATTGACGGGGTGAGGAAGGTCGCCACCATCTATGGTGGTTAGAATCATAGCTCCTCCTGAGAAAATGTTCATAACCACAAATGGCCCTTCGTAAGTAGGGGTCCATTTTCCCCTGGGATCACCTTGAGGTAAAATGATGCGCTTGATCACCAGATCCTCAACATGATACTCTTGTCGTCTGACTTTCTTGTTAAACGCCTTGATCATCCGCTTTTGATACGTCTGACCATGACAAATAGTAGTGAGTCTCTTTTCGTTGATTAAATTCAGTTGATCAAGTCGGGTCTGGATCCAGTCATCTTCGCTAAAACTTTCATCTTTCGTATCCGAAGAGAGGGTATCTGACATTCAATGGGAAGTACGGCCTCCATGCCATATACCAAGGAATAGGGCGTTGCCCCTGTTGACATCCGTGCTGAGGTACGGTACCCATGGAGAGCAAATGGTAACATCTCGTGCCAGTCTTTGTACGTCACTGTCATCTTCTACACAATCTTCTTGATGTTTTTATTAGCCTCTTCAACAACCCCATTCATCTTTGGCCGGTAAGGAGAAGAGTTGTGATGTTGTATCTTGAACTGCTTGTAGAGCTCAGTGATCATCTTATTGTTGAGATTTGTACCATTGTCCGTAATGATCCTCTCTGGTACACCGTATCGACATATCAGGTTGTGTCGAATGAACCGTGCCACGACTTTCTTGGTTACTGTAGCGAATGAAGCTGCTTCAACCCACTTCGTAAAGTAGTCAATGGCTACCAGGATGAAACGGTGCCCATTGGATGCCGTAGGTCTGATCTCGCCGATCATATCAATGCCCCACATGGAAAAAGGCCAAGGAGCTGTCAAGACGTTCAGAGGAACTGGAGGTATGTGCACCTTATCAGCATAGACTTGAGACTTATGACATGTCTAAGAATGCTGATAACAGTCGGCTTCCATTGTGGACCAATAATATCCTGCCCGTAGGATTTTCTTTGCCATGGTGTGTCCACCGGAATGAGTTCCGAAAGTTCCTTCATGTAATTCTGTCATGATCCTTTCTGCTTTATCCACACAACGCAGTAAGGTCAAATCATGGTTACGCTTGTAAAGAATACCATTGTTGATGAAGAACTTCGCTGCAAACCTCCTCAGAAACTTCTTATCATTAACAGATGCACCCTCGGGGTAGTTCTGAGCCTCAAGGTACCTTTTCACCTCATGAAACCAGAGTTTATCTGCTACCTCTTCAGTCTCAATATCATAGCAATGTGCAGGTTCGTCCAATCTTTCAATGATAATCTGGGGAGCTTCGTTGTCCCAATTGACTTTGAACATAGAAGACATCGTAGACAGCGCGTCCGCCAACTAATTCTCTTCTCTAGGGAAGTGTTCAAAGGTTATCTCTTCGAAGTGGGGAAGCAATGTCAACACATACTCCTTGTTAAGGAATAAGGTTCGGGTGTTTCGTATCCCACTCGCCTTTGATCTGACTGATCACGAGAGCGGAATCTCCGAAAACCCTTAGAAACTTAATCCTTAGGTCAATTGCTGCTCGAAGACCCATGATGCACGCCTCATACTCCGCCATGTTGTTGGTGCAGTTGAAACATAGTCAGGCGATGAACGGAGTATGAGAGCCTTTAGGAGATATGATCACGGTTCCAATTCCATTACCCAAAGCGTTCGAAGCTCCATCAAAGTACATAGACCATCGGGATCCCTCCTTAGGTCCTTCATCCGATCCAGGTGTCTCACAGTCAGTCACTATCATGATATTCTCATCCGGAAATTCAAAGTTCATAAACTGGTAATCATCCACTGCCTGATGTGCCAAATGGTCTTCCAACACGCTTCCCTTGATTGCTTTTTGGGTCGTATATTGGATGTCATACTCAGTCAAGATCATCTGCCATCTTGCTATTCTTCCGGACAAAGCAGGCTTCTCGAAGATATACTTGATTGGATCCATCTTCGATATCAATAGAGTAGTGTGAGTCAGCATATACTGTCTCAGCCGGCGAGCAGCCCATGCCAAAGCGCAACAAGTTTTCTCGAGCAACGAGTATCGGGTCTCGCAGTCGGTAAACTTTTTGCTAAGGTAATAAATAGCATGCTCTTTTCGGCCAGACTCGTCATGCTGACCCAACACACACCCCATTGAGTTGTCGAGTACTGTTAAGTATAAGATTAAAGGTCTCCCTTCAACTGGAGGCATCAGAATAGGAGGCTCTTGGAGATACTCTTTAATCCTTTCGAAAGCGGCCTGACATTCATCATTCCATCTTACCACTTGATCTTTCTTCAGTAACTTGAAGATTGGTTCACAAGTAGCAGTCAGGTGCGAGATGAATCGGGAAACGTAGTTTAGTCATCCCAGAAAGCCTCTGACTTCTTTCTCTGTTTGGGGAGCTGGAATCTCTTGTATGGCCTTCACCTTTGCCGGATCCACTTGAATACCTTTATCTCTTACGACGAAGCCCAGCATCTTACCATATCTCACCCTGAAGGTGCACTTGTTCGGGTTTAACCTCAGCTTGTAAAACTTCAACTTGTCAAATAACTTATGGAGATGGTCAAGGTGTTCTTCCTCAGTCTGGGACCTTGCAATCATATCGTCGACGTATACCTCAATCTCATGATGGATCATGTCATAAAACAAAGCGACCATGGCACGCTGATACGTTGCCCCAGCATTCTTCAGTCCAAAAGGCATGACCTTGTAGAAAAAGGTACCCCACTGAGTAACAAAAGTTGTCTTTTCCATGTCTTCGGGAGCCATTTTAATTTGATTATAACCGGAGAAACCATCCATAAAGGATAATACCTTATGTTGAGCGGTGTTGTCGACCAGAACGTCGATATGAGGTAGAGGGAAATCATCCTTGGGACTTGCCCTGTTTAGATCCCTATAGTCGACACACATTCAAACCTTACCATCCTTTTTCGGCACAGGAACCACGTTGGCCACCCACTGAGGGTAAGAAGTAACTGCTAGAAAACCGGCGTCAAACTGTTTCATAACTTCAGCCTTGATTTTCTCAGACATATCTGGGCGTATTCGGCAGACCTTCTATTTCATGGGAGGACAATCTTCCTTGGTAGGCAGGTGGTGAACCACAATATCGGTATCCAACCCAGGCATATCTTCATAAGACCAGACAAAGATCTCAACATAGTCACGCAGCATCTGAATCAACCATTTCTTCACACTAGGCTCCAGATTTGCACCAATTTTAACCTCTTTCTTGTCCACTTCTGTACCCATATTTACTGATTCCACTGGCTCTTCATGCGGCTGTATAGCTCTTTCTTATTGAAGTAGCAGTCTTGCAAGTTCACCAGGCACTTCGTAATCATCTTCACCTTCGTCTTCGGCTAAGTTGATCGTACTTTCAAAGTCATAACTGGCAGTAGCAGAGTCGTTACCAGTGAGATCCAGAGTGGATGTATACCTGTATATGTGAGTGTGTGTAAAATAGTTGTTTTGCAATATAATAAAAAAAACAAGGAGCGCAAAATTTGAAATGCAAGAAAACGTCCAATGCTTTTATTAATGATATATGAAAATGACACACATAAAGCCCTCACAAATGAAGCCACAGTGCCCCGGGTAAGACACCAGGCCATAAAGTTTAAAACATTGTTTGTTACAAATTCAAAACAAAGTCTCATTACTGGATAATAACAGAAACGGGCATAGAATCCTTCGCTGTCCAGTTGCTTAGTCCACCATCAGCAGTCGGGTATATCCAGCTGTCAATGTCAAACTCTTCATCATCGCCATCCTCGATAGCATTCACCCCCACGTCTTGTTTAGGCTTTTCTGGTGCTTTGAACTCGATCTCCTTAGCATCAATCAAGTCTTGTACCTTGTTCTTCAAATCCCAACAATCATCTATATCATGTCCCGGGCTATCAGAGTGAAAAGCACAACGGTCATTAGGATTATACTTAGGCGATGCAGTGTTGGGATTCTGTGGAGCCTCCCCTGGAGTTACTAGATTTGTTTTCAATAACTGCGGCAGAATCTGAGACAAAGTCATGTTGAGATGGGTGAATTGCCTTCGAGGTCTCTCGGCCTTTTGTTGATTGTTGCGGTGAGGAGCCCCAACAGGTCTTGAAATAACAACCACATTAACAGCTTGGTGGCGTTCAAGTCTATTCTGGCTTTTCAAACTATAAACAACACTGGACTCCTTCTTAAAAGGCTTTTTCTCGGCGCTCGATGAAGCACCCTTTTGTATCTTACCAGACTTAATACCAGCCTCAATCCTTTCACCGGTCATAATTAGCTCTGTAAACCCAGACGAAGAGCTTCCAATCAGATGGTTGAAAAACGGACCAGACAAGGTCCCCAGAAACATATCCACTAGCTCCCTATCATCCAAGGGTGGTTGCACTCTTCCAGCGAGATCCCTCCATTTATGAGCATAATCTTTGAAACCTTCACCCGTTCCCATAGACATACCCTGGAGTTGGGTACGCGTGGGAGCGAGGTCGGCATTGTATTGGTACTGCATGTAGAAAGCAGCAGCCAAATCTTCCCAACTGTGGATACTGGCTCCTTCTAACTGGTAAAACCACTCAAGCTGAGTCCCTGAGAGACTTTCTTGAAAGAAGTGGATCCATAGGTTCTTATCAATGATGTACGGCTGAATCTTCCTTACATACGACCGGAGGTGCAGTTTCGGGCAAGAAATTCCATCGTATTTAGCAAAGGCTGGTGCTTTGAACTTATGGGGAATTACCACCCTAGATGATAGACCCAGATCACCAAAGTCCAGACCAGGCACCTTATGAACTTCCATCGCACTCAACCGGTCTTCCAGTTGCTTGTATCTATCCTCGGCCAGAGGATACTGGTCTTCATCAAAGTCCGTCTCGTTGTCTGAAACCACTGGGCTAGGAGCCCTCCTTTCTTCTTGACTATCTTTCCCTCCAGATGAGGTGGTCAAATTAACTTCATATCGTAGCCTGTTTCCAAACCTGTGACCTGTGTTAAACAGGACTGTCCTCGTCTTCTTCTTCTTCTTCTTCTTCTTCTCTTTCAGAATAAGGGTCTTCAGATCTTGCTGACCCTTAGCTAGATTCATGAACAGCTCTTGGAATTGGGCATTTTGAGCTTGTAGAGCCTTGATTGCTTGTTCAGTTGATGGTTCAGAAGACATGATGCTGAAATAAACAGCGAAGAAGATGAGAAAACCTGTAAGGGTACCTGTTATGAGGTGCATGGAATGAAATGCGTATGATATGATTTTAAAGACATCGAGAGATTCAAATTCGTAAACAAGAAATGAAACACACTTTTATTAGATAAACTTTGAAATTAATTGTTCAACAAATTTCCCTTAAGGCATTATAAGAAAGGAAATACTGAAAAGTAAATAAAACTGGAAGTAATCAAAGGACATCAACGCTCCCATGGTCGTTTGCCTTTAGTGCTGACATAGTCATTGATGATCTGCTCTTTCTCCAACTGCCTAGTCAACTTCTGGATATTTCTCTCTTGCTCGTGATACTTTTCTCTATAAGTATCCCACTCTTCCCTTAGCTGCATCCAAGACCTTTTCAGTGCCCCGATGTCAGTTGGCATGTAAGGGTGTAAGATAGTAGGAGGAACCCCTTCCTCATCAGCAACTTCAACAATAATAGGCAAGACGGCTTCATAGGGCATTCCCAGCTTTTGGACACGGATACGAACCCATCTGAGATATGGCTCCATCGGAAGAGAAGTCTTTGAACCCAGCTCGTGTGGATCAGATCTGTGAACTCTATCCCAAGCCCTTATGAATCTGCGGCGTTGCTCGTCGCTATCCCCTTGAAAATCAAAGATTATGCTAGGCATTAGCATCTCATGAGGTCCTTCCCTTCTGGCTCGCCCAAACTGACGTAGGGCCAAGCACGGATTATAAGTAATTCCTCCATGGGTTCCTATCAGTGGAACATTGGGGTATTCCCCATAGCGATCAATAATGGCCACCTCGTCCATACCCTTAATAGTCCAAATGATGTCATTATGAGAGAGAGAGAGAGATAACCCTGTAAGCCCAGCCCATGCCTTCTTTGTTCTTCAGAACTGATTTGGGAAGGTGAGAAATAAACCACCTTGCCAACAATGGAGCACATCACATCAAGGTTCCCCGCTTCTGAGCAGTACGGGCATAGAGCTGATGAAGAATGTCACCCAAGAGGGTGGGTACAGGATTACCAGAGATGAAGATTTTTACCACATTCACATCAACAAAGGAGTCAGAGTTAGGAAACAATACCAAGCCATATATCAAAAGAGCCAAAATATATTTGAATGCCTTGAAGTCTAGACTATCCTAGAAATGATTAGCCTTACCAACCAAGAACTTAGTTAGAAAGCCCTTTGCTTCACTACTAGTTTCACAATTAGCCATTACCTCATCCTTTGTCATATGAAGGGCTGAAGCAATCTCTTCCGGCCTCAGGATCTTCTCCCAACCTGTAAATGGGGTTTGCTCCAGAATAGAGATACCGAGCAGATCAGAGAACTCTTCTAAGGTGGGGACCAACTGGTAGTCCTGAAAAGTAAATCAACGATATAGTGGATCATAGAACTGGACTAGGACACTCATCATCTGCTCGTCCAATTTGGAGGTGACCAAACTAAGAAGATGCCCATGTCTTCTGATAAAGGAAGTAGTGTCGGACATCTTTGCAACCAATTCTTTAAGCATAGTAGGAACCTGGACAAAGTTGATCCGGATGGTGTTCCTACGCATAAGTGCCATGACCTACAAAACAGAACAAAGATGAATCCCTCCTGTCTTTGAAATAGGTTAGTCCAATGCAATATGTATGCAATGTTATGATGTCATGATAGAAAGCACACCACAAGTATCCGCAAATAGCAAACATGGTAAAGGCACACAAGTCACAGAGAGAGCCCTTAGATTTCAGGCTGGCAAGGAGCTTAGTTACTACCCTCTTTCAGTTCAGTTGGTTTAAAACCTGTCCTAAAAATAGTAACCGGGTTCTAGAGGATCTCAATATCACTGACTACCCTCAATCGGTCATAATTCCAGTTTAGCAACCTTTTCTTGCAGCCGGAATCAGCACGAGAGTTTAGTCTCAATGAGTGTAGCATACTGCTACTGTTCTATGGCCGAGTTGGTCAATTTAAAGGTTCTAAGGTCAGTTGGTGCTTAATGACCCCTTAGCAGACCCATATTCTCCTCGTTCAAACATAAGGGATATCGGTACAAACTAAAGTGCCACACCAACGTAGCTAATGCTTCAACCATATCGGTCTACGCCGTAAAATTCCATCACAGTTTATTGCTACTTACCTAAAGCGTGCCCCGAGATCCGGGTTAGGATCTATAGTAACTCCTATTCAAGCCCACAAATATAAAGCATACAAAGCAAACAATTGAAAACGAAATGATCTAATCCTAAGGTACACCCCACTTATAAGCGTCCCCAGTAGAGTCGCCAGTTCTGTGATACGGTGGGAAAGAACTGACTGTTTTTTGGAATGCTGGTTTGCGTTTTACGTTTGTTTTTGCAAAATGTCGCGGTAAGCAAGAGTCGCCACCGACTTTTATTTTATCCAACAAGGAAAGGAATAAAGCATAGAAAAATTCCTTTTTCCAGATTATTTCTCGGGTTCGGGGGGTAGATTATAGAAAGGGAAGGTGTTAGCACCCTTTCTATCTGTGGTTATCCACGGGCTCTTAGGTACTTGCTCATATTGTTTTCAAAATTGCTTTTCTTCGTGTTTGTGAGTTTGAAGAAGTTTTTGTTTGAAAGGTGTAAGTGTGAAAAGTATTTTGTTTTTTGAAAGAGCAAGTACTTAAGAACCATCTACCTACTCGAAAAAAGGAATCGTTCTATGCTATCTTCCTTTAGACAATGCTATCCCACTATGAATGAGTAGGTAGCATCATCGTTGGAGTTTAAGGGTCAATTCGAATTTAGGGACTTACGGTCACCAAAGCAATGTTAGGACGCCTTAGCGGTAACCCTAATGTCTTAGATCATTTATTTTGAGGCAACAATATTCGAGGCAACCGTTTCGAGGCGACTATGATCTTTGGACAAGAGGGAGACCTCTAAAGTGACCTATACTCAATGACCGTGTTACAAAGGCAACCAAGTGGGGTGTACCCTAGGAGTGCGCATGTGCGAGTGTGTCGTTTTCAGTTTATTTTTATCTTTGTACATGTTAATGGTGATCTATGTTGATTTTAGGTTAAAACATTCAATCTTGTCATGCATCCCTATTATCAAACATCTAACAGTTATAATTTGCGGAAAATAAATTGCGGAAATTAAAATTACAAGGTGTCGGTATTTACATCGCCAAAAGCAACCCTTTGAAATTTAAATGCGGAAAATAAATAAAGCGATAAAAATAGTCTTAATTATCTATTACATTCCGGGAACAAATACAATATGATATAATGGATCGCATGCGGGAAATTAAATCGAATGTGAGTTCTAGGGTTTTGACCCTTTGTTATCAAAGAAAATATTTTTTTTTTGGTTATTTTTGAATTAAAAAAGAAATTAATCTAGGTTAATTACTAAATTAATTAATAAAAATATTTTTGGTTTTTTTGTTATTTAAAGAAAGAAAAATAAAATTGATCAATGTTAATAAAAACCTAATTATGTCTAATTGATTTCAATTATTGAAAAATATATTAAAGTTATTCTAATTTAGGACCTAAATTAATTTAATTAATATTTTTAATAAAAAAAATAAAATACTGAAATTTATTAATATTGTTAATAAAAAAATAAAATACTGAAATTTAATTAATAAAGAAAAAATATTTTTTGGTTTTAATTTTATAAAGAAAAAGATTTTATTGGTTAGTTAATAATTAAAATAATAACAAAACAAATAAATAAAATAAAAATGAAATAGAAAGAGTTAGGGGGGTTTGGGCCTGATTAGTGGTGTTTGAATTGCAATTCCATGGCCCAATAACATGCTGGCCTTGTTAACTTTGAGAGATTCAGTGGGTACACGTTGACTGGGTCTATGGTAGACCCTCACTCCTGGATCACCAGATTTGGCCTTGGGCCATCTGGCACTTTGATGTGTGAAGGAACATGGTACACTACGTGCCTGGATCTACATGTGATAACCTGTAGAAAAATAATAAATGCAAATTGGGGGGACCTGGGATTCGAACCCAGGTCCTGTACATGACTGCCAACGCTTGCTTCCACTAGGCCAATGTGCTTTAGTTGTTAATACATTAAGTAATAATAATAATAAGAGATAATGCGCTAATATGCCAGCACAACAAAAACAAGTGCGCTATGGTTCAAACTGGCCACTGGAGAGGCGACACGTCTCCATCTTCTTCCTCCCGTCCGTGGCTAAAACTCTGCAACACCTATAGCCACGGACACCTCCTGTCACTAAAGGTCGTGCGTTCCTATAATCCACTGTGAGCCATGGAAATAAAATCTAAGGGCATGGTTGTGCTCGTCTCATCGTCCCGGTCACAACCGTGCCCTTCTCATCAGCCAATTTTCCCTGAAAAAGAAATGCCCAAAAACAAAACACGAACCCTAGATATGGTATCTCAAAGTATGAGTCACATAAACAAAATTGGATAATGTAAAAAGCTTAGAAACTTGATGAGGATCATGAATATGCAAATAGTTTGTACAAAAGATGCAAAAATAAAGATTTGCGAATTCAAGAAAGAAGCGATTTTTTGTGACTCTTACAGTGCTTTTGGGCGTGTTTGAGAGCTTGCTTGGGATCTAGGAGGGTTATGTGATCACCCAGGAATTGATTGAGATCGTTCTTGGCTTCTGAATTTGCCTCTAAGTGTGAATTCGAACTCAAACTTTTTCACACTTTTTTCAAGCTTTGCTTGGTTAATTCTTGTAGCCTCTAACCCTTGTAATCGTGCCTTAAGCTTCCTTATGTAATATGAAATGCATTAGGTTAACATTTGTTCTTTGAATCTTTCCACATCAATGCCATGAGATTTGATTTGATCCACCATTACTAAACCTTCCAAAATGGTCAAAACTCAATCTTTTTGCACATGGAATGCTTGATACGAGTTTGATACCCTTGATGATGATTGTGATACGGTGGGAGAACTGACTTGGGTTTTGTGTTTGTTTTCGCAAATGTTTCGGTTGAGCAAGAGTCGCCACCGACTTTTTGTTTTATCCTAAGGAAAGGTTAAAAAGAACAGGAAAAACCTTTGAGATGTTTTCGTGGGTTCGGGGAGTAGATTATAGAAAGGGAAGGTATTAGCACCCTTTCTATCCATGGTTATCCATGGGCTCTTAGTTACTTGCTTAGATCACTTTCCTTTGCTTTTCAATTGTTTGAAATGGTGCTTTGTGTGTGTGGTTTTGAAAATGTTTTGAAAAAGATGCCTTGTCTAGGCAACCATTGTAACAATTCTTTACTCGAATGTTTTACAAAGGTGTTTGTCTTTTTGAAAAGATGTTTCAATGTTTTGGAAAGTTGTTTTTGGAAGTTGTGTTGTGGAGTGTGTTTTGAAAATGGCAAGTGTGTTTTACAAGTTTGGTCAAGTAACCAAGAGCTATCTACCCTAAATTTCTCAAAGACCTCTCTCATGTTTTAACCCTTTTAACAGTGTTGTTTCACCATTGTATTTGGTGAACAACCTTGTGTTAGGATGTTAACGGGACGGGCGCGGGTCATCGTATAGACCATGAATGCAATAGTGTCAAGTGTCTTTGGCAATTTTCTTGAAGGGACTTGATCATTTTTGTTTAGGCAACTTGATAGCGTCATCGAGGGACTATGATCATTTGATTTGTTTTTGTTTTGTCAAAGAGACTTAACATGCAATCATGGCCCATTTTTGAAGGCAACAAATGGAGTAACCCTAAGGGTGCAAGTGTGCATTGTGTTTATTTTTCATGCATGTTTATCTTGGATTTAGGTCAAGCTATTTGGTTTTATTTGCATACAAACCCTAGGTCTATCATGGCATAATTTGAAAACATTTAAATGTGCGAGAATTTAAAGTCCTTAATTATTACAACATGATTATGGGGATGGGGGTACAAGTTTGAATTTGGGGATATTTGACAAGGAAATAAAATCTAAGTTATTACAACCATATCGAATATACAAATATTTAATTGTACAATATTTAAACAAATACGATAAATATGCAAAATGTATTATGCACAAAATGATTTTTTATGTATGTGAAAGTATTTTTCAATGTGAAATATAAACAAAAATAAAAAGGTCAAATTTTAAATATCTTTGTCATTTAGGGAAAAACCCTAATTTTTAAATAAATAGTATTTATTTATTAATTATATACAATATTTGTTAATTATATATAAAAAATAATAAAAAATGAAGTATATTGTAAAAAACAATTATTTTTAATGTCAAATATCAAATAAAAATAAAAATGTATTATTTCTATATTTTTGTCCTAAATATTTAATAAAATATGTATATGTATATTTATATATATTTAATATGATAAATATGTACAAAAAATAAAATATTAATTATTTACAAAAAAATGTATATTTTAGAAAATGTTTTCAAAATGTAAATAAAAAATAATAACTGAAAAAATAAATATTTTTGTATTATTTTTAGGGTTTTAAATAAAAAGGGTTTTATATTATTTACATATATATATATATATATATATATATATATATATATATATATATATATATATATATATATATATATATATATATATATATATATATATATATATATATATATATATATATATATATATATATATATATATATATATATATATATATATATATATATATATATATATATATATATATATATATATATATATATATATATATATATATATATATATATATATATATATATATATATATATATATATATAAATAAAACAAATAAATGCCAAATAAATGCAAAAAAGTGAGGAAAAATATTTTTAATGTTTTTTTATGTTTGAACAAAAAATATTAAGTCAGGATAAAAAATAAAAAGTAAAAAATGATAAATATTTCACATAATGGGCCAGGGGGGTGTAAATTGGAAAAGGGAGTGCAAAGAGCAAGACTGACTCAGGCCCAGCCCAAGCCAGCTTTGTCTTCAACCTCCAGTAATCTGTTTGAAACAAAAACGCGCGCTTCTTTGATCCAGCACCATCTCCTGATTCCTTGACTTTTACACAAAACTCATAACACCAATATTATAGAGCATCAAGAGACGAATTCAGACATATAAAATACTTGACCTAACTCTAAGATACCAGGGAGAATTTCTTCATCCCCAATTTCTGACCTAATTTTTCTTCAATGTTCATGGCCAAAATTCTCACAGCACGCATAATATAAATGAAAAGTAATCATATGTATGGCTTCAGGGCTATGAGTAGAGCATGTTTCATTCACAAACCTAAGCCCAACTCTTCCTAGCTTGAGAGATAGAAGTCCATGGTTTACCTGTCTCATCTTGATTAGAACAGAGCAATGTAGGTATCTTCAATGGAGTTTGAGCTTTGGTTGAGCTTGCCTGAAGTCCAAGGATGCTTCTCCTATGCTTGGCTTGCTTTGAAACTTCCTGTATCGTGCTATAGAAGTTCACCTGCAAAACTGAAAACTGAAAATGGCAAGTGAGGTTAGATGTGTTACATCTGGTGTTTAGGGCTTGGAATAGTTTCAGTGGATGGTAGGGAATGTGTTTAAACAAGCTTTGGCCAAAACGCACGAGCAAACTGAGTTGTGCAACTCAATCTGTAGGGATGCCCTGTTTTTTGCAGCAAAATGGTGTTTCTGAGTATTGGGAGGTATGAGGGATCAATGGATCGTGCTTTAGGCTAGTTGGGATGTATGGAAGATGAGAACAAAGTTTGCTTAGGCTTCTTCTTGCAGGAAGTGAGAGTTGGTATGTGTTTGCAATGTGTCTTCTACTTGAAGCAAGAAAGTGCAAGTTGACATATACGCCTGTACAATGCCCTAAAGTATGCTGCAACTTTGGCTCTTGGTAACTGGAATTTGTCTACAAAACTTTGCCTCAAAGATCTGGCTTGTACTTCAAAGATTTAGAAATTGACATAAAGCATTACTTTTCAAAAATGGCAAGTTTGCTTTTTCTAATTAAGGATTAATTTAGCATGTATTGTCCAAATGAATGAAATAATGTCTTAACACAATGGTTAGGCATTAAATTAAGGAGTGCAAACTTGGTTTAGAGGCCTGCAAGCAAGTACCAAGCATGCTGGTTTGAAAATGAAACTTGTGATGAGCAAGCTTTGGCCATGA
The DNA here is from genome assembly GCA_948472305.1 of Vicia faba. Classification (NCBI taxonomy): domain Eukaryota; kingdom Viridiplantae; phylum Streptophyta; class Magnoliopsida; order Fabales; family Fabaceae; genus Vicia; species Vicia faba. The sequence continues at coordinate 634,466,034 of OX451736.1, read as the reverse complement.
ACAAGAATGAGTTTTGGCCAACTTTACAAATTCGATTCTCTCTAACCACAAGGGTGTTTGAGAAGTTCTTTGACAAATTGGAAAGCTTGGAATGTGTACTACAATCCATCTTTGTAATGAAAATTGAATCTCCAAGTGGAACCATGTGAAAAATGGCCAAGAAGTTGGACAAAAATCCTGTCTAGAATAGGTCAAAATTTCTCTAAGTTAAAAATGTTTTGCACCCTTGTTCCAAAAATCATAACTTGAGACACAAGCTTCCTTTGAGAAAACTTTGTGAATAAAAGTTGTATATTTTGCAATGGACTACAACTTTCATTTTTCAAGTTTTGTTTGAATCCATTTGCATCTTGGTGAAAAATGGGACAAAGTTAGAAAAAAAATAAGGAAGTTTCATAACACAGAAAAATTCTAAGTTATGAAATTTTCTCATTTTAAAGCCTAATTTGCAATTTTGGGTTTATTGATGAACAATTTTCATAATTTTACATGTCTTGATGAAAAATGAACCTTGGCACTTGATTTTGACCAAAAAGTCAAAGTTTGACTTTTCAGTATACAGTCAAATTTTGATCAGTTGACTGGAAAATTCATCTGTCAATCCTGTGTATTTGAGATTTTTTGAACTTGTTGAATGGATCAAGACAATGCCATTGAGTCCTTGAGTCCATATGTGATCTTGGTTTGCCATTGGTTAGGTTAAACAGTCAAAAACTTTTGTGCAGTCAAAACCCTAAAAATGACCATTTTGCCCTTTTGGTGATCTGATCAAATTTCTTGTGGAGTTGTGATCCAAACTTGATCAAATAGTTCATATGAGTTCATTATGTTGATGTGGGTAAAAAATCATTAGGTTTGACTGTCAATTGGCCACAGTTGACTTTTTCCCCAATACAACTGATTTCTAGGTCAACTGCCCAATTGACTAGGCAAAGATGGGAATCAAGGCTCGAAACTTGGTATGGATAAACTTGTGAGTCCAACATGAAGCATGAAAGTCACTTAGGTCATTTTAGGTCAAAACATCCCTGTGCAAACTCAAACCCTAATTTGGGTCAACAGTGCAAGGAGGGGTCTTGAGCAGAGCAAACCCTAACTTGATCTTGAGTTCCAAGAGTCTTGTGGTGAGAAAATGTTGATGAAATGAGAGGGCAAATTTTGGGGTACAACAGTTGCCCCTGATCAATCTTCTTGCACCTGAAGAGTTAGATTGGCAGGTTTTCCTTTCGCGTCTCGAAGGTAAAAGGAGATTGGACACTAGAGTGCCCTTAAATTTGCACTCGTCAAAGTGTAGTTTGAGGAAATGGGCTTAAAGATGCCATTTGGAGATGTGACAGAATCTTGCCGGGGGATGGGCTTAAAGATGCCATCTGGAATGTATGTTGAACTGTTATGATTATCAGAAAGATGTCCATGTTTGGAACATCTCTGGACTGGGAGGTCTGAACAAGCAATAGATTGACATCCATGTTTGGAGAATCCGTAAACTGTTTTCAGAAGTGTTGAATCTGAACAAGTGATAGGTTAACATTCGTATTTGGAGAACTCGTGAACTGTTTTCAGAAGTCTTGAAATTGAATAAGCAATAGATCAGCATCCATGCTGGGAAGCGTCCGTAAACTGCTTTCAAAAGTTGAGTCTGAAGAAGCGATAGATTTGACATTCGTGTTTGGAGAATCCGTAAACTGTTTTCAAAAGTTGAAGAATCTGAACAAGCGATAGGTTAACATCCATGTCTGGAGAACCCGTAAACTGTTTTCAGAAGTTGAGTCTGAACAAGCGATAGATTAACATCCGTGTTTGGAGAATCCGTAAACTGTTTTCAGAAGTTGAAGAATCTGAACAAGCGATAGGTTAACATCCGTGTCTGGAGAATCCGTAAACTGTTTTCAGAAGTTGAAGAATTTGAACAAGCGGTAGGTTAACATCCGTGTCTGGAGAACCCTTAAACTGTTTTCAGAAGTCTTGAAATTGAGTAAGCAATAGATCAGCATCCATGCTGGGAAGCGTCCGTAAACTGTTTTCAAAAGTTGAGTCTGAACAAGCGATAGATTAACATCCGTGTTTGGAGAATCCGTAAACTGTTTTCAGAAGTTGAAGAATCTGAACAAGCGATAGGTTAACATCCGTGTCTGGAGAACCCGTAAACTGTTTTCAGAAGTTGAGTCTGAACAAGCGATAGATTAACATCCGTGTCTGGAGAATCCGTAAACTGTTTTTAGAAGTTGAAGAATCTGAACAAGCGATAGGTTCACATCCGTGTCTGGAGAACCCGTAAACTATTTTCAGAAGTCTTGAAATGAAGCTTATTAATCTTATCCTGAAAAGGGTAAAATATTAGCTGAAACACTAAGTTATGTTGTATGAAATGTATGATGCAATATATGTTATATCAATGTTTATGATATGAATGTAATGAATGCGCATGTAAACTGATGAGCTGTCTTGCTGAGGATAGATGAATCCGGGATAGCCGGAGATAATAGAATCTTGACTGCTGCCGGGGAAAGTGAATCCTTGACTGCTGTAGAGGATTGCAAGAATCTTTAATTGTTGAAGCTGAGACATCCTTGTTGATTGTTGACTGCTTGGGGAACAAGATCTTCAGTTGTTGAGGGATCTTAGGGCAACTTCTGGGGATTGAAAATCCTTGGTGACTTGTGGGAAATGAGAATTCCGATGATCTCTACTGGGGAGTTCAGAACCTGGGAGACTCATGCTGGAGGAGTAAAACTGAGAATCTTCAATCTGATGGGAAGTATCTTTGTGGGGAGAATGTTCACTAGTCTGGTTCCGCTGGGGATTCATAGTTGGAAGTTTTAGCTCCGCTGGGGTTTACCAGCTTTGACTTCGTTGGGGATAAGATTTTCAGATTTTTAAGGCTCCACTGGGGATACTGAAACTTAACTCTGAGGGGAATTAAGTTCTGGAAGGCTCTCTTAGCTGGGGAAATCAATTTTGAGAAAGGTTTTGCTTCGCTGAGGATCCTGAAGTTTAACTCTGTTTGGGGAATTAAGTTCTGGATTTTAACTTTGTTGAGGAATTTGGAGTTTAACTCTGCTGGGGATTTCTTCTGAAAAGGCATCAAGATACCTATCTGTACTTTCAACCTATCAGCAATCATCTTTCTTGATTTGTAAGAAAAATGATTATGTTCAAATGCATATGCCTATTTAACAAAACATTGGACGTTTCTCAAATAAAACATAAGTGTAAAAAAAAGCAAAAGGAAGACAAAGTAAATTTCTATATTTGGAAAAGTATTTGTATTAACTTTTTATGAGTATCTTTGTACAAAGGAGGCAGACATCCTAGTAAGAGGATATTGTCGTAAAAAATTGAAAATTTTATACAAAAGAAAGATGGCTATGTGTAACAATTTCATGGGATTCCATTCTGCTATAGCCTTCACAACTCTGAATGTCTGTCCATTCGCTGCTTCGTCCGCCGATGACTGGATTGATCAGAAGCTTGGAGCTTGTTTGATGAAGAGATTGTTCCTTAAAGTGATCCGATGAGACATAGTCATACGCTTTAATTCCGTAACTTTTGCCTGGATCGCCCTTTCGGGTTTTCAATCCACCGGGAAACCCTTTTTTGCCCAAGTCTCCCTTTCGGGTTTTCAACTTGCCGGGTGTACAGATTTTTTGTTTTATCCCTAATTTTTGCCTGAACCGCCCTTTCAGGTTTTCGGTTCACCGGTATGCCCATTTTTTCCCAAGCTGCCCTTTCGGGTTTTCGACTTGTCGGGTTATTTTATGTGTAGTATCTTTTGACTATGTCTGTGTTTGCAGGGTGTGGAAAATCATCTCCGTCCATGGTGGTCAGAATCATTGCACCACCAGAAAATATGCTCTTGATCATAAACGGTCCTTCGTAAGTAGGAGTCCATTTTCCCCTGGGATCACTTTGCGGCAAGATGATCCACTTGATTACAAGATCTCCGACTTGATATACTTGACGCCTGACTTTCTTGTTGAAATCCTTGATCATCCGTTTTTGGTACGTCTGTTCATGGCAAACAGCAGTGAGTCGCTTCTCATCGATCAAATTGAGTTGATCAAGTCGGGTCTGAATCCAATCGTCTTCACTCAAACCAGAGTCCTTCATAATCCTTAAAGAAGGAATCTGAACTTCCATGGGTAGGACAACTTCCATGCCATATACCAAAGAAAATGGGGTTTCCCTTGTTGAAGTACGTGTCGTGGTACGGTATCCATGCAGAGCAAACGGTAATATCTCATGCCAGTCCTTGTAGGTGACTGTCATTTTCTGAATGATCTTCTTGATGTTTTTGTTCGCAGCTTCAACAACACCGTTCATCTTCGGCCGATAGGGAGATGAATTATGATGATAAATCTTGAACTGTTTGCATAGAGCGGTGATCATAGTATTGTTCAGATTTGTACCATTGTTTGTGATGATCTTGTCGGGGACACCATACTGGCATATGAGGTTTTTTTTGATGAAGCGGGCAACCACATTTTTTGTAACAGAGGCAAAGGAAGCTGCTTCAACCCACTTGGTGAAATAGTCAATAGCGACCAGGATGAAGCGATGTCCGTTGGATGCCGTGGGCTTGATCTCTCCAATCATGTCAATGCCCCACATTGCGAATGGCCAAGGAGCTGTCAGAATGTTGAGAGGAACAGGAGGAATATGAATCTTGTCGGCGTAGACTTGACATTTGTGACAAGTACGGGAATGTTGATGGAAATCAGCTTCCATGGTAGACCAGTAATAGTCTGCCCTTAGAATCTTCTTAGCCATCGTATGTCCACTCAAGTGGGTGCCAAATATGCCGTTGTGTATCTCAGTCATGATTAACTCTGCTTCATCTTTGTCTACACATCTGAGTAAAACACAATCATGGCTATGTTTATAAAGGATGTCGTTGCTTAGGAAGAACTTGGCAGCAAATCTCCTTAAGAACTTCTTGTCATTTACGGAAGCTTCTTCAGGATACTCTCTAGTCTGGAGATACCTTTTGATTTCATGAAACCAGGGTCGTTCCACTACTTCTTCGGTATTAATCTCATGAAAATGCGCAGGTTCATCCATTCGCTCGATGGTGATTTGGGGAGCCTCGTTATCCTAGTTGAGTTTAAACATGGAAGACATTGTAGCCAGAGCATCTGCTAGCTGATTTTCTTCTCGCGGGAAATGCTCGAATGTGATCTGCTCGAAATGAGGCAGCAATGTCAGGACATGTTCTTTGTATGGGATAAGATTAGGATGTTTGGTGTCCCACTCTCCTTTGATTTGACTGATAACCAAAGCCGAGTCCCCAAATACGATCAATGATTTGATCCCCAAGTCTATAGCAGCCTTGAGACCAATGATGCAAGCTTCATATTCGGCCATGTTGTTGGTACAGCTGAAACCAAGTCGGGCCGTGAAAGGTGTATGGCAACCTTTCGGGGAAATGAGTATCGCACCGATACCGTTTCCAAGTGCATTTGAAGCACCATCAAAGTACAGGGTCCATCGGGATCCATTTTCAGGTCCGTCATACGATCCGTTACCTTCAATGTTGTCCAAAGTCATGATGTCCTCGTCCGGGAAGTCGAATCTCATGGATTGATAATCTTCGATAGCTTGATGAGCTAGATGGTCAGCTAGTACACTCCCTTTTATAGCTTTTTGGGTAGTATACTGGAGGTCATACTCAGTCAGGATCATTTGCCATCTAGCAATTCTTCCAGATAAAGCAGGGTTCTCGAAGATATACTTGATCGGGTTCATTTTGGAGATCAGCAAAGTGGTATGAGTCAACATATGCTGCCTTAGTCGGCGAGCAGCCCATACCAAAGTGCAGCAAGTTTTCTCGAGCAGTGAGTAGCGAGTCTCACAGTCGGTAAACTTTTTGCTAAGGTAATAAATGGCATGCTCTTTTCGACCAGACTCGTCATGTTGGCCCAGTACGCACCCCATTGAGTTGTCCAAAATAGTCAGATACATGATCAGCGGCCTTCCTTCGACGGGTGGCATCAGAATAGGAGGTTCTAGCAAATACTCCTTGATCTTATCGAAAGCAGTTTGACAATCATCGTTCCATTCGACTACCTGATCCTTCTTTAATAGTTTGAAGATTGGCTCGCAGGTAGACATCAGGTGAGAGATGAACCTGGCGATATAGTTCAAGCGTCCCAAGAATCCTCTAACCTCCTTTTCAGTACGGGGAGAAGGAATTTCTTGTATAGCTTTAACTTTTGCTGGATCGACCTCAATGCCTTTGTTGCTGACAATAAATCCCAGAAGTTTACCAGACCTAACTCCAAAAGTGCACTTACTTGGATTCAGCCTGAGTTTGTATTCCTTCAACCTGGCAAACAGCTTTTGCAAATGTTCAAGGTGCTCCTCTTCTGTTTGTGATTGAGCTATCATGTCGTCTACGTAGACTTCAATCTCATGATGTATCATATCATGAAACAAAGCTACCATGGCGCGTTGATAAGTTGCCCCTGCGTTCTTCAGTCCGAACGGCATCACCTTGTAGCAGAAGGTACCCCATTGTGTAACAAAGGTTGTTTTCTCCATGTCCTCGGGGGCCATTTTAATCTGGTTGTAGCCCGAGAATCCGTCCATGAAAGAAAACACTTTGTGCAGAGCCGTGTTGTCAATCAAAATGTCGATATGCGGTAGCGGAAAATCATCTTTAGGGCTGACCCTGTTCAAATCCCGGTAGTCCACACACATTCTGACCTTGCCGTCTTTTTTGGGAACGGGCACAATGTTAGCAACCCATTGCGGATAGGATGTAACAGCCAGAAAACCAGTGTTGAATTGCTTCATTACTTCAGCTTTAATCTTCTCAGACATGTCGGGCCTCATTCGGCGGTCCTTTTGCTTGATCGGTGGACAGTCCTCTCTTGTAGGGAGACGGTGAACCACGATGTTTGTGTCTAGCCCCGGCATGTCTTCATAAGACTAGGCTAAGATTTCAACGTATTCATTTAACAGCTGTATTAAGCGCTCCTTGACACTTGGTTCCAGATTGGCACCCACTTGTACTTCTTTCCTGTCTTCCTCTGTTCCTAAGTTGACAGTTTCCAACAACTCTTCATGAGGTAAGATGGCCCTCTCTTCTTGTTGTAGAAGTCTGGCTAGCTCTCTCGGTACTTCACAATCTTCGTCATCTTCGTACTCAGCCTGATTGACCAAATCTTCAGAGTTATTGAAGGATACAACAAAATAGTCACCCATGGAATCCGGAATGGATGGGTACCTGCATTTGTGAGTGTGGGTGTGTGTAAGGGATAGCCATCCTTAAACAAACAAAAATGCAAAAGGAAAGAAAATGAACGCAACAGTTTATAAATGAAAAACGTCCAATGATTCATTAAACATGGCATATGATTATGAAGGAAAATCAAGCCCTTACAAATGGACCAACATGCCCCGGGCAAGGCATGAGGTGAAAAGTAGTGTGCAGATTGTTTTAGTAATTATTACAGACCAACAGGAAATGTTCGAAAGATAAATTACTGATTGATGAAAGTAATGGGAACGAAGTCTTTCGCCTCCCAGTTGTGCAGTCCTCCTTCGATGGTTGGGAAGATCCACTCTTCAAAGTTACCCTCTTCGTCTTCTTCTTCCAAAGCATTGATTCCATGAGGAGAAATCTTAAAGGGTGTCCTTTCAATTTTGGAGCGACGCATAGCCTTTTGCCCCACAGCGGTGAATCCCAACCCAAACTTGTCTGTCTTGTGGAGAAAGTCAGGCAACTGTCCCCATGTTGAGCTCTTTCCCTCCTTCATTGCAGCCTTTTCGTCTTTCAGAGATGCCATCCTGGCCACCTGCTTGGGTACTTCATCTACTGCCTTTGCTACTGCCACCTCGGGAGAAACTTCCTCAAAGTGTTGAAAGGGTATTTCGATGAATTCGCCATCCACTTCCACATACCGAAAGGAATTCAGATGACTGATCATGTACTCCTCCTCACCGTGTACAGTTATGATCTTACCCTTGATAGGGTATTTCAGCATCTGATGTAGGGAGGAAGTGACTGCCCCAGCATTATGTATCCATGGCCTTCCTAGCAAGCAAGAGTATGATGGGCGAATGTCCATCACATAGAATATGGAGTGGAACACCTCAGTGCCTACTTTGATGGGAATGTCGACCTCCCCATGCACCATTCTTTTAGACCCGTCAAAGGCCCTGAAAATGATATTACTTGGTTTCAGCTCCAAGCCTTCATAATCCAACCGGTCGAGAGCTTTCTTAGGCAGCACATTTAGAGAAGAACCAGTGTCGACCAAGACATGGGCGAGAGTAGTTCCTCGGCATTCAACTGACACATGCAATGCGTCATTGTGCTTTCTTCCCTTCGGAGTCAGGTCAGCATCAGAGAAACCCAGGCCGTTGTCGGCGGTAAGGCTGGCTACACAATCCTGAAATTGATCGGCTGAGGTTTCTTGGGGCACATGGGTTGTCTTCAAAAACCTTATCAAAGCTTTGGCATGAGCCTCCGAACAAAGCAGCAAAGCTAACATGGAGATCTTCGAGGGGGTTTGCCCCAGTTGTTCTACCACATCATAATCACTTTTCTTAATTATTTTCAGAATCTCCTCCATTTCTTTCTTAGAGGTTTCAGGGATGACCAACGGCTGAGCCCTCGTCCTGACGAGCTCTTCTTGGATCCCTTTCCCCTTATCAGCAGCAGTGGGAGGGACAACCACATGAGTAACAGCTTCTTCAATCATTGGCGTTCTTGCAGATAGTTTTACCGGTGCAGGAGTAACCTTGGGAACAGTTGAGGGTCCAAAGATTGCCTTTGGAGTGGAAATCTCTGGAGAGAAAATTCTTCCACTTCGGGTAATTTTGCTCGTACCGACAATGTTTCCAATGTCGGAAGTTTCTTCGTCAGAGCTCTCTTCAGTTATCTCGATTTGTTTAACACCATGGTAGTAGATTTCTCCACCATAATTCCACGATATTGATTTGTCAGATTTGTATGGGACGGGCCCAGGCATGGTTATCTTCAAGGGAATAATCTTCGTAGCGGATGTAATCTTAACAGGCCTTTTGGGGACCTTGGAAATATTGGCGGAAATGGTGATTATTGAAACATCATTGATAAGGGTTGGAGTAATGGGAGTCTTTTCGAAAAGAATTTGTTGGTTGTCCATTAGGCGTTGGATGCCTATCTTCAGCAATGGACAGTCGATTGGTAGGGAGGAACAAAAGTAGAAATCTTCTTTACATCCTGGGAAAATCCCAGTCTTCAACAGATTCAACTTGATTGTTAGTAGTGGAGTTACCAGATCATCAACAGCAGCAACATACAAATATTCTTCAATAGCATGGACATTGCGACCATGCTTTGGCATCGGAGCGGAGATCACATTTGGCTTCTCCGGGGCGTCGAACTCAACCTCTTTAGCATCTATTAAATCTTGAATTTTATGCTTAAGCGCCCACCAATCGTTGGTGTCATGCCTGGCACTGTCAGAATGATAGGCACATTTAGCATTGGGATGATAATGTGGGGAAGTTGTATTCAAATTTTTTGGTGCCTCTTTGATACTGGTGAGATTCAGCTTCAACAAATGGGGAAGAACTTGTGCGGGCATCATATTGATGCGGGTGAACTGCCGTTGTGGCCGTTCTCCCCGTTGTTGTTTAGGTCTGGACTGATTGTTACAAGGCTGATCATTTGACGAATTCTGAATCATCACGGCCCCTACAGTCGGCCGGTGCTCAGTTCTTCCCAATCCTTCCTGAGAGTATATGACAGTTGCCTCTTTCTTAGTTGGGAAAGATTTCTTAACAGTTGTGGAGGCAGAGGCGTCCCTTTGAATCTTCCCACTCTTAATACCAGCTTCCACCCGTTCGCCAGTCAGAATCAGTTCAGTAAACCCTGCGGAAGAGCTCCCGATAAAATGGTTGAAGAAAGGGCCATATAGGGTCCCCAAGAACATATCAACTAGTTCCCTATCTGAAAGAGGTGGCTGCACTCATCCGGCCAAGTCGCGCCATTTCTCGGCGTATTCTTTGAATCCCTCATTTGAGGCCATCCCCATACTTTGTAGCTGAGTACGGGTTGGCGTCAAGTCAGCGTTATATTGATACTGGTGATAAAAGGCAGCTGCCAAATCCTCCCAACTATGCACCTCTGACCTCTCAAGTTGGTAAAACCAATCTAGCTGTGTACCGGACAGACTGTCCTGGAAGAAGTGTACCCAAAGATTTTTATCGGATGAATGAGGTTGAATTTTTCTGACATACGACCTCAGGTGCATCTTCGGACAAGACAGACCATCGTATTTTGCAAAAGTTGGCACCTTAAACTTTGGAGGGATCACAATCCCAGCAATCAATCCCAATTCTTCAAAATCTAGCCCGGGAACCCTTTGCAGCTCCATAGCTGCCAGTCTATCCTCCAGTTTTTTGTATTTGTCGTCCGCTGGCGGGTATTGCTGCTCTGAATAATCTTCATCTTCCTCGACCTCTTCCTCTTCAGCCTCAGACTCAGAAGGTAATGCAGCTCCTTTCCCCTTACTGGTCCCCTCATCAAATGTGGAGGGGAATTCAAGAACTCTCATAGCTTCATTCTCAAATCTTCTTCCCAGTGTAGCTACCCCAACTCTTTTTTTCTTCTTTTTTCCTTTTTCTTGCTATTTATTCCCTAACAGTGCTTTAAGATCCTCCTGACCCTTTGCCAAGGTCATAAGGAGCTGTTGAAACTGCGAGTTTTGTGCCTGCAGATCTTTGACCGTCTGTTCAAGATCCATCTTACTGAAATAAACAACAGAAAGATAAGGAAACCTGGTGTGAAGACCTGTTTATGCATATGATGAATGATATGTTTATTCATGCAATGCATTCAAGGATTTAGAAATTCAAAGTTGTTGCAAACAAAAAGAACACACGTCATATTAATAAGAAGAAATTTTGTCAGTATATAAATGCCCCATGGGCCAAATATTACAAAAACTTCTCAAGGTAAAAAGACGTTGCGCATCCTCTTTGGTGCAATGTAAGTGTTGAGAGTCTCCTCCTCGTGAAGTCGGCGGGTAAGCTCCAAAACCTTCTTCTCACTGGCGTAGAAGCTGGCTTCAAAAGTATCCCTTTCTTCCTTGAGTTGGATCCAACTCTTCTGCATTTCCTCCCATGATGTTGGCATGTCAGGATATAGGATGGTGTATGGAACCTCTCCTTCCTTAACAGGCTCTTTAATCAAAGGGAGAATGTGAGGGTAAGGCATCATAAGACTCTAGGCTCGGGTTCGTACCCACTTGAGGTAAGGCTCAAGAGGGATGGAGTTCTTGTGTCCCAGTGTCTTTCTATCTACCTTGTTAGGCATCCTCCAAGCTCTGATGAATCTTTGGTGAAGTCCTTGCGCATTGTTGTCGAAGTCAAAAACTAGGTCAGGAATCAGCATGTCATGAGGGCCATCCCTCCGTGCATATCCAAATTGTCTCAAAGCTAGACAGGGGTTGTAGGTAATGCCTCCCCTAATGCCAAGTAATGGAACATTAGGGAATTCACCACAATGATCGACGATGATGACATTTTCTATGGACCGAGAACACCAATGTACATCAGAATGTGTGAGGGTCATCAATCGTTGTGACAACGTTAAGCCTTGTTCATTCTTCAAAACTGATTGTGGAAGGTGAGAAATAAACCACCTTGCAAGGAGAGGAGTACAACACATGAGAACACCTCTCTCCCTCATTGTTCGTGTGTAAAATGAGTGGAGGATGTCTCCAAGCAACGTAGGTATGGGATTCCTGGATAGGAAAATCTTGACAGCATTCACGTCTATAAGTTGGTCAGGATTTGGGAACAAGACCAACCCATAAATAAGGAGTGCCACAATTTCTTCAAAGGCTTGTAGATCCAAAGAATTTCAACACTCTTGTGCTTTCTCAAACAAGAATTTTGCCAAGAATCCTTTGACACCACTTCTAGTTTCCCAATGCCCCTTGATGTCAGATGGTTGCAAGTGTAGTGCTTGAGCAACATCTTCAGGCTTTGGTTCTTTTTCTGTATTGTTGTAGGGTAGTTGATTAAGAATAGGAATTCTCAGGAGTTGAGAAAATTCCTCCAAAGTAGGCACCAATTGGTAGTCGGGGAATGTGAAACAATGGTGAAAGGGGTCAAAGAACTGGAACAACACTTTCACCATGTCTTCTTCAATGCTGGTGTTGACTAAGCTGAGCAGTCTTCCATGTCTTCACTGAAGAGAGAATTTTCTGGAATTCTGGATGTAAGCTCCTTGAGTTGAGGAGGGATTCTCACAAGGTTGACTTGGATAGTTTTCCTGCGAAGAGTTTCCATGACCTACAAAACAAGAACAAAGATGAAGATCCAAACCCTTGAAATGGTTAGTGAATGCATATGATGCTTTATGATGTTCATGATGTATGCACAAACATATGTTCAAGCAAATCACACAAAACCCTAGTTTCAGGCTTGCATGAGGTTTCATAGGTAAGTACCCTCTTGAGTGTAGTTGGCTTAAAAACCTGTCCTATAAATAGTAACCGGGTTCTAAGGAGCTCAATATCATTGGGTTGTTTTCCATGTTCATTGTTTTGGTTTAGCCACTTAACTAGCGACCAAAATATTCCAATAAAACAACCCTCAATGAGTGTAGTATCGAGTATCTACCAACTTCGGACTGCACCAAAGCCGGTCATCTCACTACCCCTAATAAAAGGCCAAGATGGTCAAGTAAGGTTCTAGGTCATTAATGCTTGGTGACATCACTCAGCGGCCCCGTACTCTCCTTGATTGAACTCAAGGGTTACCGATACTCATAAATATGTCGCACTAATATAGCTATTGCTTCAACCGCGTTGGTATACCCCGCACAGTTTCCACAACGTATTGCTATCTATGAATGTTTCCCAAATCCGGGTGTAATATTTCAAGCCCAAACAAGAGAACCAAAATGTAAAGCAATCAAAGCAAACAATTAGTCATGCAAAAGGTGATCTAAGCCCTAAGGTTACTCCACTTTTAAATTTTTCCCCAGCAGAGTCGCCCGTTCTATGATACGGTGGGAGAACTGACTTGGGTTTTGCGTTTGTTTTCGCAAATGTTTCGGTTGAGAAAGAGTCGCTACCGACTTTTTATTTTATCCTAAGGAAAGGTTAAAAAGCAAAGGAAAAACCTTTGAGATGTTTTCGTGGGTTCGGGGAGTAGATTATAGAAAGGGAAGGTATTAGCACCCTTTCTATCCATGGTTATCCATGGGCTCTTAGTTACTTGCTTAGATCACTTGCCTTTGCTTTTCAATTGTTTGAAATGGTGCTTTGTGTGTGTGGTTTTGAAAATGTTTTGAAAAAGATGCCTTGTCTAGGCAACCATTGTAACAATTCTTTACTTGAATGTTTTACAAAGGTGTTTTTCTTTTTGAAAAGATGTTTCAATGTTTTGGAAAGTTGTTTTTGGAAGTTGTGTTATGGAGTGTGTTTTGAAAATGGCAAGTGTGTTTTGCAAGTTTGGTCAAGTAACCAAGAGCTATCTACCCTAAATTTCTCAAAGACCTCTCTCATGTTTTAACCCTTTTAACAGTGTTGTTTCACCATTGTATTTGGTGAACAACCTTGTGTTAGGATGTTAACAGGACGGACGCGGGTCATCCTATAGACCATGAATGCAATAGTGTCAAGTGTCTTTGGCAATTTTCTTGAAGGGACTTGATCATTTTTGTTTAGGCAACTTGATAGCGTCATCGAGGGACTATGATCATTTGATTTGTTTTTGTTTTGCCAAAGAGACTTAACATGCAATCATGGCCCATTTTTGAAGGCAACAAATGGAGTAACCCTAAGGGTGCAAGTGTGCATTGTGTTTATTTTTCATGCATGTTTATCTTGGATTTAGGTCAAGCTATTTGGTTTTATTTGCATACAAACCCTAGGTCTATCATGGCATAATTTGAAAACATTTAAATGTGCGAGAATTTAAAGTCCTAAATTATTACAACATGATTATGGGGATTGGGGTACAAGTTTGAATTTGGGGATATTTGACAAGGAAATAAAATCTAAGTTATTACAACCATATCAAATATACAAATATTTAATTGTACAATATTTAAACAAATACGATAAATATGCAAAATGTATTATGCACAAAATGATTTTTTATGTATGTGAAAGTATTTTTCAATGTGAAATATAAACAAAAATAAAAAGGTCAAATTTTAAATATCTTTGTCATTTAGGGCAAAACCCTAATTTTTAAATAAATAGTATTTATTTATTAATTATATACAATATTTGTTAATTATATACAAAAAATAATAAAAAAGGAAGTATATTGTAAAAAACAATTATTTTTAATGTCAAATATCAAATAAAAATAAAAATGTATTATTTCTATATTTTTGTCCTAAATATTTAATAAAATATGTATATGTATATTTATATATATTTAATATGCTAAATATGTACAAAAAATAAAATATTAATTATTTACAAAAAAAATGTATATTTTAGAAAATGTTTTCAAAATGTAAATAAAAAATAATAATTGAAAAAATAAATATTTTTGTATTATTTTTAGGGTTTTATATTATTTACATATATATATATATTAAATAAAACAATTAAATGCCAAATAAATGCAAAAAAAGTGAGGAAAAATATTTTTAATGTTTTTTTATGTTTGAACAAAAAATATTAAGTCAGAATAAAAAATAAAAAGTCAAAAATGATAAATATTTCACATAATGGACCAGGGGGTGTAAATTGGAAAAGGGAGTGCAAAGAGCAAGACTGACTCAGGCCCAGCCCAAGCCAGCTTTGTCTTCAACCTCCAGCAATCTGTTTGAAACAAAAATGCGCGCTTCTTTGATCCAGCACCATCTCTTGATTCCTTGACTTTTACACAAAACTCATAACACCAAAATTATAGAGCATCAAGAGACGAATTCAGACATATAAAATACTTGACCTAACTCTAAGACACCAGGGAGAATTTCTTCATCCCCAATTTCTGACCTAATTTTTCTTCAATGTTCATGGCCAAAATTCTCACAGCACGCATAATATAAATGAAAAGTAATCATATGTATGGCTTCAGGGCTATGAGTAGAGCATGTTTCATTCACAAACCTAAGTCTAACTCTTCCTAGATTGAGAGATAGAAGCCCATGGTTTACCTGTCTCAGCTTGATTCGAACAGAGCAATGTAGGTATCTTCAATGGAGTTTGAGCTTTGGTTGAGCTTGCCTGAAGTCCAAGGATGCTTCTCCTATGCTTGGCTTGCTTTGAAACTGCCTGTATCGTGCTATGGAAGTTCACCTGCAAAACTGAAAACTGAAAATGGCAAGTGAGGTTAGAGGTGTTACAGCTGGTGTTTAGGGCTTGGAATAGTTTCAGTGGATGGTAGGGAATGTGTTTAAACAAGCTTTGGCCAAAACGCACGAGCAAACTGAGTTGTGCAACTCAATCTGCAGGGATGCCCTGTTTTTTGCAGCAAAATGGTGTTTCTGAGTATTGGGAGGTATGAGGGATCAATGGATCGTGCTTTAGGCTAGTTGGGATGTATGGAAGATGAGAAAAAAGTTTTCTTAGGCTTCTTCTTGCAGGAAGTGAGAGTTGGTATGTGTTTGCAATGTTTCTTCTACTTGAAGCAAGAAAGTGCAAGTTGACATATAGGTCTGTAGAATGCCCTAAAGTATGCTGCAACTTTGGCTCTTGGTAACTGGAATTTGTCTACAAAACTTTGCCTCAAAGATCTGGCTTGTACTTCAAAGATTTAGAAATTGACATAAAGCATTACTTTTCAAAAATGGCAAGTTTGCTTTTTCTAATTAAGGATTAATTTAGCATGAATTGTCCAAATGAATGAAATAATGTCTTAACACAATGGTTAGGCATTAAATTAAGGAGTGCAAACTTGGTTTAGAGGCCTGCAAGCAAGTACCAAGCATGCTGGTTTGAAAATGAAACTTGTGATGAGCAAGCTTTGGCCATGAACAAGAATGAGTTTTGGCCAACTTTACAAATTCGATTCTCTCTAACCACAAGGGTGTTTGAGAAGTTCTTTGACAATTTGGAAAGCTTGGAATGTGTACTACAATCCATCTTTGTAATGCAAATTGAATCTCCAAGTGGAACCATGTGAAAAATGGCCAATAAGTTAGACAAAAATCCTGCCTAGAATAGGTCAAAATTTCTCTAAGTTAAAAATGTTTTGCACCCTTGTTCCAAAAATCATAACTTGAGACACAAGCTTCCTTTGAGAAAACTTTGTGAATAAAAGTTGTATATTTTGCAATGGACTACAACTTTCATGTTTTAAGTTTTGTTTGAATCCATTTGCATCTTGGTGAAAAAATGGGACAAAGTTAGAAAAAAAATAAGGAAGTTTCATAACTTAGAAAAATTCTAAGTTATGAAATTTTCTCATTTTAAACCCTAATTTGCAATTTTGGGTTTCTTGATGAACAAGTTTCATAATTTGACACGTCTTGATGAAAAATGAACCTTGGCACTTGATTTTGACCAAAAAGTCAAAGTTTGACTTTTCAGTATACAGTTAAATTTTGATCAGTTGACTGGAAAATTCATCTGTCAATCCTGTGTATTTGAGATTTTTTGAACTTGTTGAATGGACCAAGACAATTCCATTGAGTCTTTGAGTCTATATGTGAGCTTGTTTTGCCATTGGTTAGGTCATACAGTCAAAAATTGCTTTTGTGCAATCAAAACCCTAAAAATGACCATTTTGCCCTTTTGGTGATCTGATCAAATTTCTTGTGGAGTTGTGATCCAAACTTGATCAAATAGTTCATATGAGTTCATTATGTTGATGTGGGTCAAAAATCATGAGGTTTGACTGTCAATTGGCCACAGTTGACTTTTTCCCCAATACAGCTGATTTCTAGGTCAACTGCCCAATTGACTGGGCAAAGATGGGAATCAAGGCTTGAAACTTGGTATGGATAAACTTGTGAGTCCAACATGAAGCATGAAAGTCACTTAGGTCATTTTAGGTCAAAACATTCTTGTGCAAACTCAAACCATAATTTGGGTCAATAGTGCAAGGAGGGGTCTTGAGCAGAGCAAACCCTAACTTGATATTGAGTTCCAAGAGTCTTGTGGTGAGAAAATGTTGATAAAATGAGAGGGCAAATTTTGGGGTACAACAATGATGATTCAGTCCTGAAATAGCCAAAAAGAGATCAAGTAATCAATATTTGGATTTTATTTGATTTATTTTGATTTAAAATGAAATAATTCAATAAAAAAATCAAATCAAATAATAAAATTGATAAATAGACACAAGGCTGAAGCTAGGACACGTGTGCAATGTGGAAAGTTCAAATCAAGTGGAAAAGAATGGGCCCATTTGACAAAATTTGAAGTTTTGGGGATAGTTTACTTTTGGCAATTTTGCAAAAATGCCCAACTTCAATAATGCATAACTTCTTCAATTTTGAACTTTTGGAAGTGTTCTTGGACTTTTTGGAAATATTGAGATGTCCGATAACCAACCCTTTTGGTATCATCACATTTTGATATTCCATGCTCAAGTTATAAGCTTTGGAAAAAAAGGTGTTTTTGTTGACTTTCAAAAATAACCTATAATGTCCAAATTTATAACTTTTTGTGAGTGCATTTTCTGATCTTGGGGTATGAATATGGATTGTAGGAAATTGCATCCTATTCAAAATGAGCTTTTGATGGGTCATTGCTCATAAAGTATGAGAAAGTTATGCTTGGTCAAAGTTGAGTTAACTTTTCCTACAAAACCCTAATTTAGCAAATCTTGTGTCTTGATGAATTTTGAGCAATCCTTGATGAATCATGATCAACCCTTGATAAAATGATTAAATATCCATAAAAATGAGAATTTTGCCAAAACAATCTTGAGGTTTGACTGTATTTGGGTCACAGATGACTTTTGCCCTAACATAGTCAATTTTTGGACCCTTTGAGCAATTGACTGAGCAAACTTCCTCTACAAGGCTTGAAATTTGACATGGATGACCTTGAGAACATATTAGTACATTAGGGAGCATTTTAGTTCATTTGTACTCAAGGATCTTGATGCAACACAAAACCCTAATTTGGGGTTGACTGCCTTAGGAGATGATTTGTCTGACCCACTCTTAAGCAAACTTGAGCAACTTGGAGATTTTTCTTGCAATGTTTTGAGAAATATGAGAGGGAAAATTTTGGGGTACAACAATAGAACATTAATCATTAATTTCCTAAATTATCTCCATAATTATAAGCTAACAATTCTCCTTGAAATTAGCTTGAATCTTTTTAATCTTCAACATGTGCGCCACATAGGATAACATAGTATTCACCGAATATTCTGCACTTGTAAAAAAACTAAAATATCCAATAGTCCAATTGTACAAAATCACGATGCCGAAAGAAACTGCATTTGACATGTTGCTCCATATGATAGAACATCTTATTTCAATATGTCTATGCTAAGTTAGTTTTACCAAACATGATGCCAATCACAACAATACAGAGAGTTAACACTACTCGAAGATTTAGATAGACATAATTCTAGTTTAGTACGAGAGAATTTAGAAAAAACCTCTTCTGAGCCAAACTCCATTTCTGATGTGTTTCCATGTGAGGTAGTGGATATGAATGCTACAATAGCACACTCCTCTTCAAATTATGATTCTTTGGAGTCTGATTCATCCAATGTTGCAATGAGACCTTTATTCTTGCCATTGAATTCATTCTCCTTGAGGCTTTCTTTTCTGATTCTTTATTTCTATAGCTTTAGACATTAATTTTTGTAGTGTTTGGGCTCTTTGCATTCGTATCAAGTTACTTATTTGCTTGTTCTTCCTTTTACAGATAATTCTGAATGATCTTTTCTGCTTCTGGGTCTTCAAAAGTTGTTTTGTCTTTTCTTACAAAGTTGATTGACTCTTCTGGAAAGAAGGGACAATTCATCTTCGTATCAGAAGATTGATCATCAGAATCTTTTGCTTCTTCATCTTGGAAGGATTTTCATTTTTCTGACTTGAGTCTTTCTGACTTTGATCTTAGAGCAACAAATTTTCCTCTTTTCTAGGGCTCATCTTCTTCTAGCCCTATTTTATGACGTCTAAGGGAGATAACCAACTCTTCAAGAGATAGGTTATTTATATCCTTCGACAGTTTCAAAGTAGTGACCATATATCTCCATTTCCTAGGAAGGCTGATCTTTTTAACATGATCAGCTATAAAATAGCCTTTGCTCAAAACTTTAAGTCCAGCGACTAAAGTTTGGAATCTTGAGAACATAGTTTCAATGGTTTCATTTTCTTCCATCATGAAGGCTTCATATTTTAGGATTAAGGCCATACCTTAGTCTCTTTGACTTGAGTGTTACCTTCAATTGTCATTCTCAATGAATCAAAGATATCTTTTGTTTATTCTCTATTAGTATACATCTGATATTCATTGTAAGATATTGAGTTGAGAAGAATAGTTCTAGCTTTATGATGATTCTTGATCATACGCTTTTGATCATCATTCATCCCATTTCTGGGAATGGAAATACCAATCGTAGATACAGTTTCTTTATAGCCAAATATAACAAGATCCCAAAGATCTGCATCATAGCCTAGAAAGAAAATTTCTAGTCTATCTTTCCAATAGTAAATTTTTTCTCCATACAAAATAGGAGGTTTAGTGCTGTAAATATCTCTTTCGTTTGTATGAGCAGCATCCATAGAAATTTTTCTCACACTAGATCTCTCTACACGGTTAAGTATTAGATTTGAATATCAATAACAAAGTTGGAGCTCTGATACTAATTGAAGGTTGAGAAAAACACAAGAAAGGGGGGGGGGGGGGGGTTAATTGGGTTTACAAAAACTATTTCTTTTAGAAATGATTCTCACAAATGAATAATGATAGATAAGCTAGAAAGAAATGTGACACGACTGGTTTATACAAGTTCACCTTAGAAATGGATACTCTTGTCCACCAACCAAGGTGATTTTTCCTTAGAAAATGATTTAATTCAATAATCTAGAAAGATTAAAATAACGTCTAAGAGTTTAGATAACACTTTAGCCTTCTCAAGTAATTCCGACTACAACTTAGTCACCTGAGGAAACAAATCTAGAAAGATTTATAAGCAAATAGTTGTTACAAAAGTGCTTCAAAAAAGCAGATTTAACACTACAATGAAGAACAAATTCTTACACACTAATATGAGGAACATCTCTTTTATGTACAACAATGATAAATAACACAATAATGAGTAGAAACTCATGTGTTATAGAGAATGAAAGTTAATACAAATATGAGTAACAACTCTTTGTGTTTTTGAATATCTCTTGAACATTTTCTTTTTTCCTAGTAACTTCACTTTTGATGCTTCAATTATTTTTCTGTGAATCATTAGTTTCCAATGAAGTAGTCATCCCTTTATATAGGCTGAGAAAAGAAGACCGTTAGATTAGTACAAACGTATTTTTCTTCTACCAACTTCTATAACAGTAGCGTGTAATCGTGGGAGACAAAGGCGCACCAAATCTTTAAACATACATTGTGTTATTCAAAAATAGAGGAATAGGCATTGTACTTTTGTATTATATTCTTCTTGTGCAAGTTTCTGATCTTTTCTTCTGAATAGATACTTCTGATCTTAAGTAGTAAGAGAGCGTATAAGAGATCACATCTTTATTCTTAATCTTTTGATGGAATATTTCTGATAAGAAGTGATGAATATTCCAAAATATGTTTCATTGTAATGTTCTCAAATGTATCAGAGTCTTTCAGAATCATAACCTTGTGTTCAGACATGTAGCAACAGCTTATCTGAAAAATAGTTTCTTGATATATGAGCTGGAAGCAAAAGCTTATATGAGAACCACTATATCTTGATTTCTAATCTTTGAAGCAAAATCTTGATATCTGGTCTTCAAAGAAAGATCTTGATATCTGATATTCACAAATAATGATTCCTTTTCTGGACACACTTGTGACTTCTGAAGCAACAACTTATCTGAGAGGTAAGTGTGGATCTTTTTCTTACAAATCATCCATCATTCATTAGAACTACTGGTGTTTCATCATAATGAATGGAATAGTATTTATGAGGTGTGCTAAGTATAATTATGATGATTCTTTATACAATAATCCTGAATCAATTAGAATATTTATCTTCACACTCAACAAGATATTTGAATACAAAAATTGTTACATATAAATATATGCATTGTTATCATTAAAACTCAGATTATCTGCAAAACCAAATCTTGTTCTAACATATAATACCAAAGAGATCAACCATCCATTGTAGAAAATAAGCTTCACAATGAAGTATCTCTATCATATCAAAGAGGTCAACCATCCATTGGAGTAAATAAGCTTCTCAATGAACTATCTTTATCACATCAAAGAGATCAACCATCCATTGGAGTAAATAAGATTCACAACAAACTATCTCTATCATACTGAAGAGATCAACCATCTATTGGAGTAAATAAGATTCACAACAACCTATCTTTATCATATCGGAGAGATCAACAATCCATTGGAGTAAATAAGCTTGACAACAAACTTTCTCTATCATATCAAAGAGGTCAACCATCCATTGGAATAAATAAGATTCACAACAAACTATATCTATCATACCGAAGAGATCAATCATCCATTGGAGAAAATAAGCTTCACAACGGACTATCTATATCATATCGAAGAGATCAACTATCCATTGGAGTAAATAAGATTCACAACGAACTATCTCTATCATACCGAAGAGATCAGCCATCCATTGGAGTAAATAAGCTTCACAACGAACTATCTCTATCATATCAAAAGGATCAACCATCTATTGGAGTAAATAACATTGATATCTGGGGATAACTTCTCTGGGAATTAACAGACTATTCAAAAGAGAATGCTATTTTCTAACAAAAGGGAATCGGGGGACATACAAGCTTCTCAAATAAAGAGACCGCCACTTGTTGTTGGGTAATAATTTTGAGAATATTGCAATAATGCTACTGGGAAATAAATTCAACTTCTTGGGGAATTGAAAACAAATTCCCGCCGAGGAGATAAATACTTCATATGTGCAAAATATATGCACTCTCAAGCTAGGGTTTAACGCCTTAGAGAGATCTAAACAAACTTATTTGTCAGAGACAAGGTTCATTCCAGGAATAACCTAGAGAGAGATAGTAAAAATAGACTCTTCTTAACAAGGAATAAACTCAACTTGGGATTTATCCTATCCAGAGATGTACGGAAAAGCTAAAGCAAAACCTTTCCATGAGTAACAAACTCAACGGGGAATCAAAAGGAATATACACCTTTCTGCCTATAGCTGATACTCTATTGGAGGGAGTAAATACATCATTGGAAAAGGGAAGTACACTACTTGGAGATAAGCACAACTAAAGTAAGTGGACTCAGAAAGATCGAGAAATGAAAATGCACATGAATGATGAAAGTATGAATGAATAAATGTCATGTATATGCTGACAAAACATACCAAAAGTTAAACAAATGATAATATTGGGAATGACAAAACAACACCAGGGTACCACTAAGCACTCGACCAATCTCAATAAGATGGAATTATCACTGGAGATAAAATAAAAGTCACTTGACACAAAAGAGTCCTGTTACAAGTCTCAAATATTTATGGGGAAAGGAAAATACTTCTCAGGAAGAAACCCAGAATTCAATCTTCTAACATCAATAATACATTGAGGGGACAATGGTATGAACTTCGCTTCATGGCTCAACTGGAGATCAAAAAATCTTGCTCAGTTAGATATACCTGAGTCAAGGCTTAGAGGGGATCACTGGGGGACACTTCCATCTGATGAAATTTGCAAGGCAGATCACATATCTTGACAAATCTGGATTTCCCCTGGAACTAATTTTGGGTTCCCCAAGTTTACTGTTGATAAACTGCATGATGCATATCACAAATGGACAAGAGTTCTTGCGAATAAGCTTCAATTCTTAAATTCCCCAAGTTACATGGTTACATGGTTCCCCCATTGTTTTCAAACTCTTGGAGAGATTCGTCGAATCTTGACGTGACTGCCGCAACTTGACTGCATTTGGCACAACATAATTTTCAAACTACGCCTCTTAATGGCAAACAAACTTTGAAAGAATCAACTGGGAAAGCAAGTTGCCCATGCTTAAAATCTTCAAGCGACATGCCCCTGGATATGATCATTCTTTGAAATGATTTTCCAATTACTCAACAGAGTTTCAGGCCTCAAAATATTAAACTCATCATTGGTGCTTATATGTAAGCTTCCTTGATATTAAGAAAATGCTTTAAAAGCAGAAAAGATTATTCTGAGAATGAAAATTCTAATGCAATAGTTATGTAAGTCTTGAATATTTTATTAAAAAGATCTCACAAAACCTTGTGGGAAAATCACTAGCTAGGGAGAAACATTAATTTGTGTATGAAAGATAACAAAAGAAATATTATACCAACACAAATATTTAGCAAAACTCGTGGGAGTTAGGAATTCTCTCTCATTGAAGTATGCTTTCAAAATAAACCCTGCTTCAATTAGGACTTTTGAGGGTTGTAATGTGGCCTGGTTCACGGTTTTTAGAAAAAATATTTTAAGGATCAAAGTTTATTTGTGGCCACCCATTCTTCGTGATGTTCTCCAGTTCTATGTTTAGTTAATACAAAATGAGTATTTATCTCTTAGGAAGGACTTTGTGATGGTTAAGGAACCAAAGCGGCTTTCGGAGTAGTAGTTACCCTTTTGGTCTTCAGATTTGTTATTTGTTGGTGACCTTTTTTGTGGTCCTGTATTTGTAATCTTTTTGCTTTTCCTTTTCATTCTTTTTTATTTTTATTTTCCCTAACTTTTGACTGGATTAATTCTTTTAAATTGATAGTCCAGTGGGATGCCCTAATTTTTGTCTAAGCCACTTGTCTTCAAGTTGTTTACTCAGCATGCTTTTTTCTTTTGCTTTCTTTTTCTTGATTTGAACAAATATTGTGACATTAAGTTGTCTTGATCTGTTTAGAGAGCGATGATTGCCTCGTTCTTTGATAGATCAGGGATAACCATTATGGTTTCACTTCTCTTCGATCTCTTGATGTGTGAATGATAATCATTATGGTCTATTCAACAATGCATTCTTTTTGAAATTTGAATACTCGGTTATATTAACTAAAAACTATCCTGCCCCAGGTTAAATATAAGGGTTTTTTCGTATAAAAAGAAACTCCTACTTCAAGGCTCAAAAGAGGTTAACAAGGGATTATATTTCTTATATCTCTAGTGTTTAGGGATTTGAAATAATGCATGTACATCATTAACATGATTTTGTTCAAAAGCATTTAACCAAAGATTTTGCGTTTTTCAGATCATCATCCTCCCTCCATTTTCTTCTTGGGCAAGAAGCACTACGCCAAAAATAAGATTAAACAACACACCCAAGGCAGCACTTCTTATTAAAAGCGCTGCTAAAAGTTCATTTTAAAAACACGGGAATTTGGTTGTATACCTTAGACAACGCTTTCTAAAAAAGAGTTGCCTAAGGGGGTGAATATGGTTTGATAAAGCACTGCTAAAGGGGGTAGGTCCTGAAGCGCTGCCTAAAGGATGGTCTTACAAAGCACTTTTTAGAAGCGCTGCCTAAAGGGTGGGCTTAAGCAGCGCTTTATGAAAGTGTTGCCTAAAGGGGGTTAATATGGTTTTATAAAGCGCTGCTAAAAGGGGTAGGTAGTATAGTGCTTTGGAGAAGCGCTTCCTAAAGGATGGGCTTACAAAGCACTTTGTTAAAGCGCTTCATAAAGGAGGGGAATAAGAAGTGTTGCCTAAAGGGGAGGATTAAGTAGCATTTTCTACTAGAAGCGTTGGCTATGGGTGGGCTTATGCAGCGCTTTTTCAAAGAGCTTTCTAAAGTTCTGTTATATAAAAAAATAAAACACGGCCAACATTACTATTACACAATAACATTATTATTTTGCAGAAACCCTTTCACGAACAACACAGTTACGAACACAGGAACCCATTTTTCACGAGCTTTTTCGTTTGATTCTGGACGAAAATCGTTGCATCCTTTCTTCAAGTTTCTCATCCTTTTTCCATTAACCATTTCATCCTTTCTTCCATTCACAACCAAGGTTCTCTTCTCCTCTAGGTATTATTTTTGATATATTTGATAATGTTGATATATAATGTTGTATTTGTTTTAGTTTATAGTGTTGATAGTGTTGATTTAGTGTTGATTTAGTGTTGATAATGTTTCATTATGTTGTGTTTCGTGTGGCATGTGGTTTTTTCATGTAAGGTGTTTGTGAAAATTTCACAATGAGTTTTGCATGTAAGGTATTTGTGTAAATGTCACAATGAATATTACATGTATTGATTGAGAGAAAATATGTTCCTATACAATTAATCAAGCTACACATTTTGGTTTGAGAGGTTGTCGTAATAACACTTATAGTGTTGAAATTGAAAGTACTTCACATATAGTTGAAAATGAAATTGAAAGAACACATATAGTTGATGGTGAAAAGTTGATAATATAAGTGATTATTTGATGATAATGTAAAGTTGAAACGATAATATAAATATTAGTGATAATATTTATATAGGTTAATATTGTTTTATTGGTAATTAATATAGGTTAATATAGTGATAATATTTATATTATTGATAATATTGTTTTATAGGTTAATATAGGTTAATATTAGTAAAATATATTTTAAAAAGAATATTAGTGATTATTTAATGGTGTATACATATATGTTTAATGTTGTATAAATATTCTAATGTAATTTTTATTCTATAGATTTTTTTATTATAATGAAATTAATTGATCATTTATATAGGTTACTTGTGAAGAGTGGAGTTTCTGAGTGTTTCCCAGAATATTACACTGTGTGGTTTCAGAAGTTGCTGACTTCTCTACATGTATTTAGTTGTTCTTTTAATTTTCTATAGTTTCTTGAATAATTATAGTATTTTTATTTTCGATGAATATGCCTAATTGGTATTAAGCTTTTTATTCTCTGTCCTTTTTTTAAGTATTATTTTTGTTTAACTTACTTAATAGTAAGACCATGGATAAAAAATGGATGTCTTCCAATCGATTATCCAAAGAGTACGAGAATGGATGTCTTCCAATCGATTGTTGTTGAACACGCCGAAGACGCCAATCGAATGAAATGTCCTTGCTTAAGTTGTTGTTTTATGGGTCGGGTTGACGCAGTTGGGTTGCAATCTCATTTATTGAGGCGTGGGATTGGTCGAAGTTATACATGTTGGATATTCCATGGTGAGAAAAGTTACGAGAATGTTGAATCGGAGGATAGTATGACATATGCTTCAGACGACAATGACACATATACATACGATTGTGATTGATTCGAAGAGATTGCAGAAGCACTTGAAGAAGATCTTCAGGATTGTCCCAAAATGTTTGAGAGGTTGGTAAGCAATGCAGAGAAACTGTTGTATAAAGGTTGCACTAAATTCACAAGATTGTTTGCGGTATTAAAGTTTTACAACTTAAAGGTGGGTAATGGATGGTCGGATAGAAGTTTCACAGAGTTATTAGTCATTATGAGAGATATGATTTTGTAGGATAATGTTCTTGCTAATCGAACCTATGAGGCCAAAAAAATGTTGTGCTCAATTGGCATGACCTATGATAAGATACATGCTTGTCCAAATGATTGCATTTTGTTTCGAAACGAATATGAATCGTTAAATGAGTGCCCTAAATTTGGTTTATCTCGATATAAGAAAATAATGTCTCCAACAAAAGTCTTATGGTATTTTCCTATAATTCTGAGATTTAGACGCATATTTCATAGTGAAAATGATGCAAGACACTTGCCTTGGAATGCAGATGAAAGAATTATTGATGGAAAGTTTCGACATCCGGAAGATTCACCATAGTGGTCGAAAATTGATAATGATTATCCTGATTTTGGAGGAGAAGCAAGAAACCTTCGCTTGGAATTACCTATGTTAATTTCTGGACCTAAACAACTATGAAATAATATATGCGTTTACTTGAAACTGTTAATCGAAGATTTAAAGATTTTGTGGGAGAACGGCGTGGAGGTTTATGATGGATATATGAAAGAAAGTTTCAATTTGAGGGGGATGTTGTTTGGCACAATTAATGATTTTCCGACATATGGAAATATATCAGGGTATATCATTAAAGGTCAAAAAGCATGTCCTATTTGTGAAGAACACGCAAATTGGAAGCGATTGGAATTTTGTTAAAATAATGTATTTCTCGTTCATCGTAGATTCTTAAATTCTAATCATCACTACCGTGGGTGGAGAAAGGCATTCAATGAAAATCCAGAATATGATAGAGCTCCACCTACGTTGACAGGTGATCATGTTTATAAAAAGGTGAAAGATATGAGTACCCAGTTTGGCAAGCCTTTTGCACATACGCTTGTCAAAGGTGGGTGGAAGAAGAGGTCATTTTTTTTGAATTCCCGTATTGGAAGTCGTTGTTTCTAAGACATTTTCTTGATGTTACGCATATTGAAAAAAATGTATTTGAAAGTGTTATTGGTACGTTACTCAATATACAAGGAAAGTCTAAGGATGGCCTTAAAGCAAGAAAGGACTTGATACAAATGGGAATAAGAACAGAATTAGGACCCATGAAGAAAGGCACACAAACATATCTGCCGCCTGATGCTTATACTTTATCTAGAAAGGAGAAAAAAAATATTGTGTAAGTTTCTAAGTGAAGTTAAAGTCCCAGAAGGTTACTTTTCATATATTAGAAGACTTGTGTCTATGAAATACCTCAAGTTAAAGAGTTTAAAGACACATTATTTCCATGTTATAATGGAGCATTTTCTACCAATAGGTATAAGTTCTATTTTTCCAGAAAAAGTAAGAAGCGTTATAACTAAATTGTATTTTTTCTTCAGGTCAATTTGTAGTAAGGTGATTGATCCTGAGATCTTACCAATATTGCAAAACGAAATAATTATTACTTTGTGTGAGCTTGAAATATATTTTCCTCCCTTATTTTTTGATATTATGGTACATCTTGTTGTTCATCTTGTGAAAGAGACACAATTGTGTGGACCAACTTATATGAGATGGATGTACCATGTTAAGCGTTATATGAAAATATTAAAAGGGTACGTGAAAAATTGAAGTCGGCCAGAGGGTTGTATGGTTGAACAATACGTTGTTGAAGAAGCGATTGAGTTTTGTATTGAATATTTGACCAATGTTCAATCCATTGGACTAGCCAAATCTCATATTATCGAAAGGAAGGAAGGAAAAAATTTAATCAAAAATAAATTGTGACAGTATCAAGGGTTGAACGGGATCGAGTGCATTTATATGTTCTGCACAATGATATTGAGGTTGAGCCATATGTTGAAATGCACAAGGATGTACTCTGGGGGTTAAATCCGAATAGAACTGAAAATTGGATAGTACGAGAGCATAATCAAAGTTTTATACAATGGTTCAAAGATCATATTTATTCAAAGTTTGATTTAGATCCCACTTCAATAACAGAAAGGTTGAGATGTTTAGCATATGGTCCAAGTTTGCTCGTGTTTTCTTATAGCACATACGCA
The DNA here is from genome assembly GCA_948472305.1 of Vicia faba. NCBI lineage: Eukaryota > Viridiplantae > Streptophyta > Magnoliopsida > Fabales > Fabaceae > Vicia > Vicia faba. The sequence goes on along the minus strand of OX451736.1, from coordinate 634,437,507 downwards.
ATTAATAGATACACATTTTATACCAAAGAACAAGATGATAAAATTACTATGCAAAATAGTGGTGTCATTGTTTTAGCTGAAGCAATGCACATTTCAAGTATAATTGACTTAAACCCCAAATATGCAAATCTGTCATATTTTGGGGTTATCGAGCACATTTGGGTGTTTGATTATGAGAAGTTTCAGATGCCTATCTTTGGTTGTAAGTGGGTACATAATAGCGACATACAAATGGATAAGTGGGGATTTTCAAAAGTGGATCTTAATAGGGTGGGGTACAAAGATAAGCCTTTCATTCTAGCCTCTTAAGCTAAACAAGTGTTCTACGTCACTGATACGACAAGTTCCAGATGGTCTATACTGCTTTTATCTAACAAAGTGATTGATGATAACAATGTAAATCAAAGTGATGTTGATGTTGAGAATGAGTCATATGTTAGAGGCGATGAGTCGTATGTATGAAATGATCAAGATGATAATATTATAGCGGATGAATCTTATATTAGAAATTATCATAATGAGGGAATGTGGATCAATCCATCCATCTAAGTTGTTAAGAGCCAAGTAATTCATATTCCAACCAAGAAACGGAAGAGATGTTAGTGGAAAAGGTACTAGTGAAATGTTGTATGTTCTGTCATTCAATAAAATTGTGTTTTTGTTTTTATATTGTGTTAATGGTTTTATATTGTGTTTATCTTTTTATTTTTTGGCTATTCATTCAATGCTACTTGAATTTTATATGGTGTTTATGTTTTTCTTTAATATTACAGGTGAAATGGCTTCTAATGAGGAAAAAGATTATCCCGCTTCTAATATTGATGGAAATGAATCAGCTCGTGATGTGGAGAATGAGATTAAACGAGGAATAACAATTATGAAGTCAATAATTTGTGCAAGAGATAAAGGTATCAAATTTTACGTACATTGGAATGAAGACAAACAGCTAATTGAGCCTAACGATTCAATGTTGACAAGTTACATTGGTCCCGTTGTGAGGAGAGAAGTTCTAATAACTTGTGATGATTGGAAAAGGCGTAAGCTGAAACCTGTTAAAGAAAAAATATGGACTGAAATACAGGTGCGATATATGATGTCTTTCATTTTTGTTGACGCTTATGTATATAAATTACTAATGCACTCTATGTATTTTTTTGTAGAGGTCTTTTAACATTGATGATGATCTAAAATCATATTGTCTTCAATTGTCCGGAAAAAGACTAAGAGGGTTTCGATCTTTTTTAACAAACAAGTTTCTTAGGGATCCGGTAACAATTTTATCGATGCAGAACATCCAAAAGCGTATGAAGGCTTGATTTCGCTTGAAGAATGGGAAACCTTCAAAAAAATGAAGAACCTCAAATTTTCAAGATGTGAGTGGCGTGAATCGCCAACGAGCATCAAGTCCCTCGTATCCATACAGAAAAGGGCATATGGGATATGCACGCTTGCAACAAAGATTGGTAAGTATATATAAATGATATGATATACTTATTCATCATGTGCTATTATTGATTTATTATTTCTCTTAATGTGTAGCTAGAAGAGGAGAAAAGTCAAGAAACATCTCTTCTGGAACATGTTCAGTGGAAGGCTTCCCGGTGGGTAAGGATGGAGTTGTTAAGGAAGATGTGCTTCAAATTTTTGAGAAATGTGTAAGTATATCAATATTCCTATAATTAAATCAAAAGTTTATTAAAATACAAAATTTATGAGTTTAATCACCACTAATTTATTTCTCTATCCATATAAGTTTCAGGATAGTCTATCTCAATCTTTAACTCAAGCTGAAGACCAGGATTGCAGGAGCATAATTAGTCGAGTATTAAATGTTCCTGAGTATACCGGTCGTGGGAGGGGTAATGGATTCGGGGTGACTCTAACATCTTTGGGTATTCATCAAAAGAATAAAGGTCAAAGCAATAAAGAAGTGATGGAAGAGTTAGAAAATTTAAAAGCTAAAGTTCATGAGTTGGAAAAGGACAAAGAAAAATACTTGCCAGAAGAAAAGGATCAGGGTTCAAGGATACTAGTGACAAAGATAGTATCAATTGTGATTTCCAACAGAAAATTACTGAGGTAACATATATTATTAGGAATTAGCACAATTTTTTTAATTGACATATATAAACATTAATAATTTCATATTTATTATTGGTTTGGGGCATTTCACCTTGTCAGCTATATTTATCATCACCGACTTATCGAATGGTTGACAAGGGAAAATTGCATAACACCTTGGGAGAAGTACTTCACCATAAACCGCTCCCTGCTTGATTTTTGAAATTATCAATTGAAATTTCTATAGAGAGGGATGCGCCATTACCGTTTCCTGACGATATTTCATATGCAACATTGGTCGTAAAGGCAATAGGATCTTACGTTGCATGGCCGTCAAGCCTCATTTTCATAGATAATACGGTATGTTAACATTTTCAGCGTTGAAAACTATTATGAAAACTATTACGACCGTTTAACGTACAATTTTTTTCATGATAATGTTAGACTCCCACGAAATCCAAATCAAAATATAAGGGGATTAAGCTGCAGACCGAGTCAGTTGCATCTAAAAAGGAGGTAAATTGATATATATTATGCATAGAAAAGGTTAGTTCACGATCTTATACTTCACCTAACTTATTATATGCATTTGATCTTTAGATTCATGTTAAAGACCTGCAACAAGTCCATATGAGTAACATGTCCGCACAAAAAAAGGATGTGGCAAAGTCTGCAGCTAGAAAAAAGCCTACTTTTAGGTATAGGTCGTGCCTTCAGACATTAATGGGAATTTCAGATTTGGTCGACGGATGTGCTCGTAGTATACCTATGGAGGAATGTATTTTTGGTTTTTCCTATTAAGAAACAATAAGTAGAAAGGATGTGGATCAAATTCTTAAACATGAAGAATTAGGCCCCGTGTTGTCAATATATACATCAAGTATTCTCCGATCAATTTTATTTCATTTTTATTGAAAAATTTATCTACTAATTTCAATGAATGGTCTTAATGTTAATTATGTTTTTATTTAAGTTTCATGTATGTCAACTTGATGCGCCCGCATCAATTAGACCAAAGAGTCTCCTTCCTATCTCCAAACAATATCAACACACTATTAATCCAACAACGACCAAATGATGTAAAAGAGTATTTTGTCCGTACATTTATGGCCATTCAAACTTCATCTATTATTATATTTCGTGTTTTGACGTTTTGTAGAAAGTTTCAATCTAACCTCTGTTAATTTTACAATGGACACTGGTTGTTGGTTGCGATCAATCCAATAAGAGAAGTTGTATATTATTTAGATTCATTAGAAGGCTATTGGACAAAATACACAAACATGAAGGAGATGGTTGATACGTAAGTTAGATTGTTCTAAAACTTCATTTGTATACTTATTTATTTTATGTGAGATTGTTCTAAATCTTCATTTATATTTTGTTAGGGTTATACAAAATTTTAGATCACAAAGAAATCTTCAAGTACCAAAAAGTAAGGCAAACAACTTACATGGATTAGAGTGCAGGTATATTTTCATAATTTTGATTATATTAGTGATGCTACTTGATAAAACAATTTAAATTATATGAGATGATATATATTTGTATATTTTTCCATGTGTAGTGTTCTCGTCAGTGCAATGGTATAGATTACGGTTATTTCATGTTGAGGTTTATGAAGGAAACTGTTCTTTTGAATCAAATATAGATTTCATCAATGATATGAGATTCTAACTTATGATTTATTCTAATATATTTAACATATTTCATCTAATTAATTATTTTTAACTAAATCATATTATGTTATATTATGTAGTACTTTGATGAATACAAGTGTTCTACTTATTCGAAAGATCATTTGGACAAAATTAAGGAGGATTAGTGTCAATACATTATTGAGATGAGAATTTTATAAGATATTGTGACACTTTCATTGATGAGAATTTTGAGTAAATATAAGTTTGAGTTAATGAGATACTATGTCGTCATAGTGTGGTAAATTGTTGTAATGTTGTTGTTGTTATGTGGAAGGTTAGTTAGGATGGTATTAGATTTAAGTTCAAACAAAATTTTGTTTGTATGGTATGAATCGGGGAATGTTTAATGGTGGGTTATAACAGAATCGGGGAATTTTGTTTGTATGTATGAATCAGAGAATTTTTAATGGTGGGTTATAACGGAATTTTATTTATTTGTATGGATGAAATCAGAGAATTTTGTTTGTATGGTATAAATCGAGGAATTTTGTTTATATGAATCTTGATTTGTTTTTGTTACATTGATTTTTAAGTGTTATTATATATATATATATATATATATATATATATATATATATATATATATATATATATATATATATATATATATATATATATATATATATATATATATATATATATATATATATATATATATATATATATATATATATATATATATATATATATATATATATATATATATATATATATATAGCTTGATTCTGATATATATGCCTTTGTTTGTTTTGTTTCAGGTAGGTGCATATGTAGAAGATATATAGATTTATTTAGGATTCTTCATTGTTGTTGTTTGTAGAGAAGATAATAGAGAATATAGTAGTTCTATAAGATAACAATATGTACATTTGGTGCGTATTTATTTGTTTATAAAGTTGTATATGTAAATACTTAAATTTTATGTTTATATAAATTATTGAATTCTTTAAGTTGTATTTATGTATATATAAATTGTTAGATTAAAGTTGTATATATAAATATGTAAATTTGATGCATATTTATTGGATTGAAGCTTCAAATTTATAAATTCTAGTGCAAATTAGAAAGACAACACTCATATTTTAAGTGATTATGTGTACATGGCGCTTAAAATATAAGTTGAATATATTAAAAAACTGTGAACATTAGACAGCGCTTTAAACCAAAAAGCACTGCCTATTATGGGGAATAAAAAGCACTTATAAAATAATAAGGGCTGCCTAAAAGGGGACTTTAGACAGCGCTTGCCTAAAATACATAAAAAAAAGAAAAAGAAATACATTATACAATGCTTTTTCTATAGTGTGCCTATAGCAGCGCTTTTACTTTAGACAATGCTCTAGGAAGTGATGTCTAAAGTAAAAGCGCTGCTATAGGCACACTATAGAAAGCACTTACATTGTTAAAAGTTCTTCCTATAGGGGCCTTTAGAAAGCGCTTATTCAATAAAGCGTTATCTAAGGTCTACATTAAGCAGCGCTTTCACATAGACTAAAAGTGCTGCCTATGGTTACAGCAGCGCAGGAATAAGAAGCACTTATAAGCACTGTCTATGGACAATAAAAGCGTTGTCTATGTGCTTGTTTGGCATAGTGAATATTTGTAGCATTTGGTATCATAATGCAAGAAAACACTTTAAAATTAAAAACAAGTACGAGTGAAACGAATGGACTTCTTCAAGACAAACATAGTCATTGTATTATCATTACCATTCAAATGCAAACAAGTTCATACATACAAACATTGTATTATCAATCAAGAAAGAGTACAAATGACAAAGAAGTAAATGACTAATAAACTGAAAAGACTCTCCATCTGGACTTATGATGAAAAAAAATCTTTCAAACCCCATGGTAACCATATTCAAATAAACGCCCCTATCAGATAACTTCTTCTAGAAGCACTCCCATATTCACCTTTTCAGGGAAATTATTAGGTGCATTGACTATCATCTTCTCATGAAAGAAAGACTGAAATTCTGGTATATTAGACATCAAATGTCCTATGACATGTTGAGACATCTGATATGAACAAAACATACAGGTAAGGTATAAACATAATCAAAACAATAATGAAAAGCATAAACAACACACCAGAATTGTTAACCCAACATGGAGCAACTCTCATACTCTAGGGGCATACCAAGCCAGGGACAAGTCCACTATGATAGTATCAATTCATAGACCCTACCAAAAACATACTAGTTTACAATCTATTCACCTAATCACTAGCTGTGTTATACGTATATCTAAGACTCATATAGATATGAGGCCCTCCTCAATTCCTCATCAATCACAGACGTTGATTGGACAAAAAAGGAAGACACACTTCCATGATGACAAAACCAGAGGACACACTTTCATGACAATATTAGAAGATTCACTTCTAAAACAATACCTAGCCAAGACTCTTGACTAAGAACAATACTTAGAGTTGCTTAAAAGCTTCCTCCAAGAACAATACTCACTTGTGCTTCACAGCTTCAAGGAGAACAATCATCAACTCTAAGCTTAAAAGCTTAAGAGAGATAATAGAAACTTACAAATCAAGGAACACAGTCCAACTCACATGTCGAGTGGATCAGAGATACCAACTCTCCTAGAGAGTGGCTTATAGACTCAACCCTAATAACTATATCTTTTCATACACGACTGGTACCTTTCTTAGGTTACAATTCTTCTATTTATAACCTTTTTCCCAACTGGATTCGGGCTTTAAAACACAACATAACAGCTTTTACAAATCTTCAAAATATTCTGCAACAAAATAGGTCTTCAATTAAATCTTTCTTAAAATATCTCCTTATTCAGAAAATATGTTTTCCTCTTGAATTCTGATTGAATCTTCTAGACCTACAACTTAGTGCCATATAGGATAGCATGATATTGCCAGAATATTGTGCATCTGTTAAAACATAACAGAATCCAACAATCCAGTTAAGCTCATACACGATGTTGTATGACCTTGCATAGGACATCTTATTTGAAATGTTAATCCAGATGTTGAAACATTTCAACTCAACATGTTCTTCATAAAATAGGACTTCTTGCTCAACCTGTTCTTCAAAGCAAGTAATCATATCCTATTTAACATATTGCTATTATATTATTTTTACCAAACATAATGCCAACCAACAGAGAATTAACAATCTCCCATTTTATTTTGGCTAAAACTAATTTACATAATCTTTTCATACACAAATGAGTACCATAAAAAAAAACAAAGGCGAGACAATATAATAAGTTTGCAACAATCATAAATTGAAAACATCAGAAGCAAACAGTCTTTAGTCTTCACACATTTGACAATCTTTAGTCTTTATTGTCTTCAATCATGATGTCACATCATAAACCATCCATAGACATGTTGTCTGACATCACAACCTCATAAAAACTTCACAAGCTTGTACAACACGCAAGCTTTAAAAAATTTGCATCATTGCAGCAACCATCCATAGACAAGAACTAACTCCTCCTATCATGGATAACCATATCTCCTTATGAATATAACCACTTTAGCACTAGATGAAAACACTTGAAGATTCTTACATGCTCATAATGAAGGACTTCAGCTTCACATCACAAAACTCGCCCATTCCGGTTCTTGATACATCATTCAAAAGACTTATTATGCAATGAGTTTCTTCAAGAAGCTCCCAACAAAAGAAAAACAGCCAGTGTAGCTCATTCAGGTTAACACAAAAACATAAATGATATGGAGAGAAGTAGACTCTCACATACTCTTTGAAACATAGTGTTCAGATTGTATACTTTCATATACCCATCAGATAAAAACCCAGCTCCCAACAAGGTCTTTACCATCAGTCATATGCACATCTTCACCAGATCAGACTAATACCCAGCTCCCGATAAGGTATTTTTCATCAAAAAAAAATTTCCCTACACATAAACATCAGATAATGTTATCCTCTTCGCAAATGGAAGAGCATTTGGTATGACATTCTTCTTCTGGCACAACTTGCCCCCATAGGATTCTTCTTCATGACAAACAATAATGACAACCATTTACACAATTCCAGATTAAGTCAGAGGCTTGACCTTAAACTCCACCATGAGCTTCAAAAAACAAACTCCTTGGCAAAAGAAACAAGGAACTGGAATGATGTTCCAACATCAGTTTCGACATTAGTCTCAAACACATGGACTTGATGACTTACTATGACTTTATAGACAATACCCATAGAAGTCTATACACAACTCTTGCAAGGGAAACAAGAGGGTCAACCATCAGTAGCTGATCTGCCTTCACGCCCAGATCATAACCACATGCAGACATGCAGAATAAATCTGCTTCTCCCAAATCTTCAAGATACAAGGATGCCCTTCTATCCTTGCAGAAATAAATGTTCCATTATATGAAGACATCACACAACTGAACTCCAGCTTAAGGAGAAATCTAAAAAAATTGAAATTCTCATCCTAGGTGATTCAAATGACACATCTACAGTGTAGACACCAATCAACCATGTAATTCAGGTTAACACAACTCCAATGTACTTAATCCCTTAGATGTCTCTTCCACTACAGAACAAGAGTTACATGCTCTCATAGACTTGATAATATCAAGTTAGAGTAAAAAAACCTCCATCATCTAACATGTCTCCATAGGAAAACAAAGCACAACCTCCACACTCCAACTTACTTGGATCATTAATAAACCAATCCAATGAGTGACAACATGTTGGTCATCTATTAACCAAGTAAAATAATACCCCAGATGCCTTCTCTTACAGACCATGAGTAGGTTCTAACCATACATGATCAATACACATTTGTTTAGCACCCAGAGTATCCACAAAGCCAATCCTTTCTCCAATAGGATTCTGCTCAAATTGCTGATGAGATCTTCCAACATTTGGTAGGACATCTTTCCTATACCCAATCAACACATTGTTGAGATTGGTTCTGAAATCCTTATTTCTCCCAGAAAATCGGAATATACCTTGATCACCTTCATGGTCTTTAATAGACTTTCATATTCCATACCATAATCAGCAAACAATAGGTTCAGAACCACTTTCCTAATCTAGATACAAACTAGGAAGATCCCTTTGGAAGTAACCACAAACAAGAGCTCTTGCCACCTTCAGAACTATTTCCGTCAACCATATTTTATCGTGCATTTATGAGTGGACTTGAGAGAAACCTCAAGTATCTTAAGAAACTTTCAAAGTTGGTTGAAGTTATTATCCAGGTATCACCACACCATGGGATACACCTTCAGAGAAGAACAAATGGCTTCAGCCTCGACACCAGAGACTCACAAAACCACCATGAGTTTTCCATCATATACATATGCAGCGAAACACAAACCAGAAAACTCCTCAAAAACTTTCAAGCATAACTTAATAACCCTTTTACAAACATACCACATTCAAGGTGCAACATGTCAACATTGGTTTGAAAATAGATCAAACCATAAAATAGCTCACAACTAAAGTTACACGCCTGACAACAACATACAGGTCCAATACACATCCTGTCACGAATAGTCCATCCTCCACTTCAAGGGACCATTTAAACAACAATATAAACTATCCAATTTCAAAAAAAAATTTAGTAGATACATCTTTCCTTGCCCATGACAAGAAAGTATCTTCCCAGGATCTCACCCTGAACAGAACAAGATGCCTTCTCTAATACCAATTGAAATTTTGGTATATCAGACTTTAGATGTCCTATGACATGTTGGGACATATGATCTGAACAAAACATACAAGAAAGGTATATACATAATCAAAACAATACTGAAAGGCACAAACAACACACCAGAATTGTTAACGCAGTTCATAGCAACTCTCCTACTCTAGGGGCATACCAAGCCAGGGACAAGTCCACTGTGATAATATCAAATCATAGACCCTACATCAAATATTCCAGTTTACAATCTATTTACTTAATCACTACCCGTGTTATACTTATATCTAAGACTCACCTAGATATGAGTCCTTCATCAATCCCTCATCAATCACAGGCAGCGATTGGACAAAACAGGAAAACACACTTCTATGATGACAAAACTAGAAGACACACTTCCATGACAATATTAGAAGACTCACTTCTAAAACAGTATCTAGCTAAGACTCTTGACTAATAATAATACTTATAGTTGCTTAAAAGCTTACTCCAAGAACAATACTCACTCTTGCTTCACAGCTTCGAGGAGAACAATAATCAACTTTATGCTTAAAAGCTTAAGAGAGATAACAAAACCTTACAACTCAAGGAACACAGTCCAACTGACATGTCTAGTGGATAGAACGTACAAACTCTCCTAAGGAGTGGCTTACAAACTCAACCCTAATAACTACATCTTTTCATTCACGACTGGTACCTTTCTTAGGTTATAATGTTTCTGTTTATAACATTTTTCCAACTGGATTTGGGCTTCAAATCACAACAAAACAATTGTTACAAATCTACAGAAAATTCTACAACAAAATAGGTCTTCAATCAAATATTTCCTGAAAAGTTTCCTTATTTAGAAAAAATATTTTTCTCTTGAATTCTGATTGAATCTTCTAGATCTTCAACTCAATGCCATATAGGATAGAAAAATATTCCCACAATATTCTACATTTGTTAAAACATAACAGAATCAAACAATCCTGCCCAGCTCAGGCGCAATGTTGTGTGACCCTGCATAGGACATTTTATTCTGACATGTTGCTCCAGATGTTGAACCATTTCAACTCAACATGTTCTTCATAAAATATGACTTATTTCTGAACCTGTTCTTCATAGCAAGTAATCACATCCTATTTAACATATTGTTGCTATATTAGTTTTACAAAACATAATGCCAACCAACAGAGAATTAACAAAGACTTCAGAGTTCATGTGAAGACCTTTATTATCTCTTCTTTCTTCATAGGAGGATTGACTTGGGAAGAGACCAAAGCTTCAACCAAAGTAGTTAGGTGGTCCGTACCAGCCTTCAAAGTAATCACCTCTTTGTGGATTTCAAAGATATCTTGCTTAATCTTTTCCATCTTCTCTTAGAAGGGGCTGGTACTGGGGAGACAACTTGACTGTCACCGACTAAGAGAAAAGGATAAGACACCTAGAATACTCTTGAAAGCAAGACAAAATGCAATATGATGTATGCTATATAAATGTTGGTTTTTATTTGACTTTCAAGGAACTCAAGATATAAAATTGTAAACATCAAAGCATGAAGATAGAAAGTAAATCCTAAGTTGGATTAAAGCATTGATCAAGTTATCATCAAAATCAATTCCATTTTTGTGGATTATGGTTTTCACCCCATCAACACCTAAGATCCATTAAGTTTGGTGAAACTTATGATGTTTACAAATAAATACCTCTAAATTCCTTGAAAACCATGTGAAAAAGAGTTTCACGGATGCATGAATGCATGGTTATGCAACAACCACAATTAAGATCACATGTAAGGTTCAGAGGTTTAACGTCATGAGCATGGAGTCAAGGGTAAAAAAAACCTTAAGGTATGCATAGGGGTTTATCACCTTTATAACGAGGTTCTAAGAGTTCTCAAAGTCGTGATTCCTCTTTCATATATTACTAATTTACACAACTACTTATGAGTACCAATAATATTCTCAAGAAAAACTCGTCTGAGTGTAGTATCATGTAACGATTAATTCAATACTACTCTTGAATTGTCACCGCATTACATCCTAAAGTCTAAGATGGGTTTAGGGTTCTATGGTCCTCAGCTTCTCAGGCTCTCAGGTCGAAAGTAATAATACCTTCACAACATTATTGTTTAGCATTATCACCCTCAAAGAGGCCTCCACTAAGTGGGGTTATATCACATGTTACATGTGTTCAAGATTACTCTAGTCATGTAACTTTAGATTATACCACCATCATATCTTAAGTGTAACTTAGTTTGGGTGTAGGACTTTTCCTTACAAAGATCAACAAACACCCAGAGAACCAGAAATTGCTAATAAATACAAGCAAACAACAATAATAACAAAACAAATAATACAAGTTGGGTTTAACCCTGTTTGAGGATTTCCTCAATGAAATTGCCATTTCTGTCGCGGTGAAAAATCGGGGAGACCAAGCTATTGACTAACTTGACTAACAAAATTTAAGAAGTCACCACCAGACTTTATTTCCAAGGAAAATGGAAAATATCAAAACCCTATATTTATCCTGCAATGCAAGAAGCAAAAACTAAAATCAAAACACAAAGAAGAGATCTAAGGTACAAAAGTTGGTTATACAAAGGGAAGGTATTAACGCCCTATGTATCTATAGTACTTTATAAGAACCTTTTGTAATATCAGTTTTTGGTTAAAATGGTTTGTTTGCTAAAAGAATATGGAGGTGAGAAAAGAAATGTATTTTTTATTATATTTTTGTTTGGAAAGACATAAAGTCTTATACCTACATACTAATGAATGATCAAAACCTCATAGTTCATGGTAAAAATAACAAAAGGATTTGTTGATTGATTTTAGGAAAAGAGACAAGTTGTGCGTAGACTTAGTCTAATTTCTCTATCAACAGTTACTTTGGATTGCATCTATAATCCCATCTCCGACAACTCTTCATTACCTCTCCAAATGGCATCTTTAAGCCCATTCCTGGCATAATCAACCAACAACATTACTTCGTGCACAAGCGAGTACAAATTTCTAGGCACTTATGTGTTAAATCATCTCCCACCTTCAAGTCACGAATGACGGACATGCCGATCTAACTCTTAAGGTTTAAGAAGATTGAACAGGGGCAGCTATTGTACCCCAAAGTTTGCCCAACCTTTTTCTCAAGACATTTCTTACAAAAGTGCTCAAATAAATGCTTAAGGATTCTCAAGAGTTAATCAAACAAGCTCACCTCCTAAGCATTAGGTCCACAACTAGGGTTTTGGTTTTCTCAAGGAAACTTGGACTTATAATTCCTCAAGTTACTTTCATGGTTCATCATAGGTCTCCAAGAATTCTCATACCAAGTTTCAAGTCTTGCATCATAAATTTTCTCAGTCAAATGCTCAGATGACTGAAAATTAGCTTTATTTAGGTAAAAAGTCAACTGTGGTCAACATACAGTCAAACTTCAAGATTTTTTTCAACATCAACATTTTGAAGTCATGTTCATCATTTGATCAAGGGTTGATCATAATTTCTCAAGAAAAGCCCTCATATCACCAAAGGGGCAAAATTGTCAAAATTATGGTTTTTACTAAGAGTGATTGATCAATGACTTTTGACCTAGTACATGACCTATTGACTTGAAGCATGACCTCAAGGGCTCAAATATACTATATTGACATAATTACATGGTGCAAAACATTTCTAAAGATCAAATGATTGATATTTGAAATTTGAATCAACTGATAAAAAGTCAACAAGCACACAAAAAGTCAAACTTTGATTTTTTGGTCAACATTGAACTTCAAAGATCAAGAATCATCAATACATTAAAAATTATCAAGCTTCATCAACAAGAATAAACAAATTCAAGGAAAGCAACAAAAAGTCAAAATTTCCAACACTTAGAAAAATTCTAAGTGTTGTGTCCTTAATAAATTCACTACCTCATGACCATTTTTCACTAAGATGCAAGATGATTCAAGGAAAACTTTCAACATGAAAGTTGTAGGGATTGATGAATTCTACAACTTTTTCCTTGAGGGATGATCTTCAAAAAGTGCTTGATTTGAGAGATATAAGTCCATGAAATTGTGGCATTTTTATTCTACACTTAGAAACATTTTCTACAAGTTTGGTCAGATTTTTATCCCAACTTCTTGGCAAATTTTCACCAAGTTCCAATTTGATTTAGGAAAAGTGGTCAACATGAAAGTTATAGATAATGTTCCAAGCTTTCCAAAATGTCCCAAAATACAATTTTATCATGCTTGAGCTAGGATATTCGAAGAGATAAAGTTGGACATCCATTCTTGAATTATAGGTCATATTTGTGAAGAGCTCAAGAAAAAATTTTCATGTTATGCTGCATAATATTACTTTGCAGGCCTCTTAACTTGAAAATCTCACCATAATTAAATGTTTATACAAGTGATTGAACCATTACCCAAGTGTTTGAGCCATTATCCAAATCATTTTTCCATTTTGGGAAGAAAGACACCATTTCTATTCTTGTAAAGCAAGATTTTTTTCAAAAGTCCACTCCTTGAGCTTCTCACTTGCTCCCTCTACACACACTCAACATGTATGCTCAGAAGCAACATGTTTAAAGTTCCTAATCACCCTATGAGTTATGGTACCACACATTGGAACTTTTATTTCTCAAGAAATCACAATTTATGTTTCAACCAAACCATAACTCTTCAACTTGACAATCTGATCAACTCCTTCCCTCAAACCTCTTTCTATAAATAGAGAGGTCCATTTGCAAGATAGGATACAATTTCACAAGCCCAAGAACACCCTCAATTTTTCCCAATTCAGAATTGGCTAAACAAACCACATTTGTTGCAATTTCTGACTTTAAACTCCAAACACCTAATTCACTCGTGTATTTTCAGTCTAAATCATTCACAAAGCTTCTATAACTCATATAGAAGTTGTCCCAACACATATTATACCACTGTAACATCATCTTCATCATAATCCATTTTCAAAATCAGAACTCTTCAACTTGACTTGTCCAGAAGAATTGAGACACTCTCAATCCAATGTAAGCATTGCAAAAGCTTCCTAGGAGTTCAGTGAAGCTATTCAGATCATCACAACATCTCCAGGAGTGCTCTAACTCCAGATTCGATTCTCACTTCAGAAGTAAGTTTTTCTAACTTTAAAATCCTTATTCAAGCATAATTTTCCTTCAGCTTGAAAAGATAAAATGTAGATATCATAGCCCTGAAGCTAACCATGTGCTTACTTTTCATTTATATTGCCTGTGTGATGAATATTTTGAAACTGAAGTTTATGAATTTTTGTGTTCAGTTTGGTACTAAGTAAAATTCTCCCTCAACCTTGATTTATAGCTTTTAAAAGTTATATAGTTGAATTCGTGTGGTAATTCTGAGAAAGTTTCATGTTTACATCTTTCAATTTGGTTGAGAAATGAGCATTTTCAGAAATTCAAAAATGTGTTCATGGTTACTGGCGCGAGGAAGAAGATTAAGTCCATTCAGAAACAAGTTTATAATATATTGAGTGGTTTGTGGTTAAACTACCGGATGTATCACCACCCCAATGGTTAAAGCATCTTACAAGTTTCCTTCTATGACAGTACGATGACCCGCGCTTGTCCCTCACATTCAATGATAGGGATTCCTACTAACTAATGGTAGGATAACACTATCTAAAGAAGGAGGAAAAGAACAAAGACTTTTTGAGTAGGTAGACCGCTCATAATCTCTTGCTCACAAACTAAAACAATTTCCACACTTCAAACTTTCAAGACAACTATCTTCAAAACACTTCTCAAAAAAAACATTTTGTATACATTCTCAACGATACGAGAATCATTACAAAATTTCCCTACATTGGCATTTTCAAAACATCTTTCCAAAACCACACTTCCTTTCACAAGTATTTTTAAAACAAACATTTTGGATACATTCTCAAAGATACGAGAATCATTGCAAAATTGCCATACTTAGGCATTTCCAAAATATTTTCAAACATACACACAAAGCATTTCAAAAAGGTGATAAAGCAATTAAGAACCCGTAGATAATTACAAATGAAAAGGGTGATAACACTTTCCTTTTTCATAACCTACCCCCCGAACTCAAGAAAATTCTTAAAAGATCTTTCCTATTCTTTTCACCCTTTCCTTTATTGGATAAAAGAAAAGTCAGTGGAGACTCTTGCTATCTGCAACATTTGTGATAAAATGCAAAACCCAAAATTCAGTTCTCCCACCGTATTACATATGGTAAGGGGGGTCTCTGTAATAAAAAGAAGTGTTTCTACATCTGGCCTTAAGATTTTGATGATAAATTTACATGGTATCATAAAGAACAATTGTATACTCTAATGGTTTTTTTGTAGTGTGTAGCTGTTGTAATGTTCTAACTGTGGTATCAAGGCTTGTGACATCATCAGGTTCTAAACATAAACACTACTAGAAGAAAACATTTGATTACGTGTTACAGTTGAAGTCAAGATTCTAGAATTCGTCTTATGCAACGGTTCTTAGGAACATTTGTACAAGAGGTTCTGATATTGACTTTGTGGTTAAGCTTTGGAGGGCTTCTAAAGCTTTGCTTGTGTGTGTTCTAAGTTCTAAAGATTATGAAGACGGGGTTCTTCTGAACAAGTTCCGATGATCTAAAGAAAAATAAGTTCTTATGACAAAGTGATGAAGACTATGAAAACAAGGTTCTGTTGGGACAAGTTCTGACGACTCCAAGATTAGGTTCTATGACTTAAGAGTGATTCTTCTACAACAAGATTTAAACATTCAAATTATCTGAAGCCATTGAAGATAAGAAGAAGTTCAAAATGGTTAATGTGTGATGGTTTACAAAAGTTATAAAATGTGCTTTCTGACCTCTACCCTCTAAGGTGGCGTAAGGACAATCCTTTCATATTGTATTATCAACCACTCTCATTATGATCATTGGGAACAAACATCTGGATTTTTGATTACCTTTCTACCCTTTCAACGGATCTATTTTGCAAGCTATAAAAGGAAGACTTGGAACCTGAAGAAATGTAAGAATCAACATTACAACGAAAAATCTATCGGATTAAATCAAGCTCAAACAAAACTACACCAAAGCGTTGTGCAACTCTTTAGATAAATCTTATGTGTATAGTTTTGCAAATAAGCAAGGAGTTGTTGCTCGTATGTTGCTGTAAAACACTTAGGTGTTTTTATGTATACTGAAATGTTTGTGTAATCTGCTTAAAAGAAGCAAATTGTAATACATTAAAAGTAATCAACAATTGTTGATTGATTCCTTGAGTGACCAAGTGAATGTCTGATCTCAAGAAGACTCTTATTGTGGCTTGAGTGTATTTGCAATAAGGATCGACTGACTTATTATGGGTGATAATAAGGTTGATCTGACTTATTGTGGGTTGTATGTAATCAGTTTAGTTATAGTGGATTAAGTCATTGTTGAAGGAAAATCACCTTGAGAGGTTGACTGGAGTAGCTTAGTTAAAAGTGAACCAAGATAAAAATAATTGTGTTTATTTATTTTTGTTCTAAGTTAACCCGGTCTTTCATCAATGAAAATATTTAGTTATTTTTGGTGAAACCCAATTCAAACCCCCTTTCTTGTGTTTCTCACACCTTCAATTGGCATCAGAGCTTCGATTCTGGTATTGATAGCTATCAAACACTTAACTGTGTCAGATAAAAATCCAGATGAGTTTTTCTTTGAAGAAACGCAATGGTTGATCCCACACCAACTAACGCTGCTTCAGATTCAAACGATACAAGCTAAAATGTAAAACCTCCCATATTTGATGGTGAAAAGTTTGAATACTGGAAATATTGACTAGAAAGCTTCTTTCTAGGTCATGATGTTGATCTTTGGGATTTGGTTGTTGATGGTTACGTACCTCCCACAGATGCTATTGGAAAAAAGATAGCTAGGAGAGTTATGAATAATCAACAAAAGAAAGATTATAAGAACCATCATAAAGCAAGAACCATCATAAAGCAAGAACCATCTTGCTGAATGTTACTTCTTATACTGAGCATGAGAAGATCACAAATAAAGAATCAGCTAAGTCTATATTTGATTCTCTTAAAATGACTCATGAAGGAAATGATCAAGTCAAAGAAACCAAGGCGCTGGCCTTGATTAAGAAATATGAAGCCTTAAAGATGGAGGATGATGAAAGTGTTGAAGCCATGTTCTCAAGATTTCAAACCTTGGTTGCAGTATAAGAGTTCTAAATAAAGATATTCAACAACAGATCATGTGTAGAAAATTATCAGAAGGTTGCCATCAAAATTGAGGCCTATGGTAACTGCACTCAAGCTTGCAAAGGATTTGAATGACACTTCTCTAGAAGAACTAATAATTTTTTAAGAAGTCATGAGATTGAGCCAGAACAAGATGAACCACTGAAGAAGATAAAATCTAGTGCGCTCAAGTCCATCAAGAAATCTAAGAAGTCTAAAGCTCTTTAAGTAGAAGAGATAAAGGATTCAGAAGAAGGTCTTGATGATGAAGAAGATGAGTTGTCTCTTCTGTCCAGAAGGGTTAACCGTATCTTAAATAGAAATCAAGGCAACAAGTTCAGAAGTACAATAAGGAAGTCTAGTGGCAACAAAGTCACTTATTATGAGTGCAATGAGCCAGGACACTACAAACTGGATTGTCCTAAGATTATGAGGGACAACATCAAGAAGAGAGCTCTTAATGGCAAGAAGAAAAGAAAAGTGGTAATAAGGGATAACTTAGACTCAGGAGGAGAATATGCTAACATGGTATTTATGGCTCATGTTAGAACATTCAACAAAGTAATCTCTCAAGAAGATGAAGTTGATTAAAAAATAGAAGAAATTTTCTACAAAGAGATAACCTTAATAATGCAGTTAAAACACCAATCATGGTAGCTGGACTCTGGCTGCTCGCGACACATGATGGGAAAAAGACATATGTTAATAAGCCTGGATCTCAAACATGGAGGCATCGTAGGTTTCAGAGGAGATAAAAAAGGAAGGATCATAGGCTCAAGAATAGTAGGTAGTTGTTATTTTCCCTCTATAACTAATGTTTTACTTGTTGAAGGATTAAAGTATAATCTATTATCTATAAGTCAATTAAGTTATAATGGTTATGATATAATCTTTAATCAAGACTCTTGTAAAGTTGTCATTAAAGAAGATGGCTTTGTCCTTTTCAATGGAAAGAGAAGAAACAACACCTATAAAATCAGACTTTCTGACCTTAAAGAGCAAAATGGAAAATTTCTCATGTCTGTTAATGAAGAGAAATGGACGTGGCACAGACGTTTAGGTCATGTTAGCTTGAGAAGAATCTCTCAGCTAAAAAAGCTTGATCTTGTCAGAGGCCTGCCAAAACTGAAGCTTACTTCAAACGCTCTTTGTTAAGCATGTCATAAAGGCAAGTTTTCAAAAACTTCTATCAAAGGAAAAAATAATATTTCCTTCTCCAGACCATTGGAACTTCTTCATATTGATTTGTTTGAGCCAGTGAAATCTATGTTAATCAGTGAAAAGACGTATGGATTGGTCATTATAGATGACTATAACAAATGGACATGGGTGAAGTTTATGAGACACAAGGATGAGTCATATTTTGTATTCACTACTTTATATTCTCAAGTTCAAAATGAAATGAATATCAAAATTGTCAAGGTTATAAGTGATCATGGTGGAGAATTTGAAACCAAATATTTTGAAAAGTTATTTGATGAAAATGGAATTTCACATGATTTCTCCTGCCTAAGAACTCCACAGCAAAATGGAGTTGTTAGGAGAAAGAATAGGACTTTGCAAGAAATTTCTAGGACCAATATCAATGAAACCAATATGGAAAACTACTTCTGGGCAGAGGTTGTACACACAACATGTTATATCCAGAACAGAGACTCTATTAGGCCTATTCTTGGAAAAAAAACTCCCTATAAATTATGTAAAAAGAAACCCAACATATCATATTTTCATCCGTTTGGATGCTCTTGTTTTATCCGGAACTCTAAAGAAAATATGAACAAGTTTGATTCAAAAGTTCAAAGTTGTATCTCGTTAGGATATTCTGAACGCTCAAAAGGCTACAGGGTATATAACACTAAAACACTCATTGTTGAGGAATGAATTCATGTTAGATTTGATGATAAACTTGACTTCTAAAATTCAAAGCTAGTTGATAAGCTTGCAGATGTGGAAAGCACCTATTCAGAATCTGAAGGTAAAGAAATTGTTACTAAAGTTCAAGAAGTGAAAGAATCAGAAAACGCTCAACCAAAAGCTTCTAATGATAAGACTCTTCTGAAAGGGCTAAGACAAAGTCTATCACATTATGAGGAACTAATTCTGGGAGATAAGACAGAACATGTCTGAACCAACTCTCACTTTAAACCTTCTGAAGAAATGCTTATTAGTTTAATATCAATGGTAGGACATGCCTCTATCGATGAAGCCCTTATTGATTAATCTTGGATCCAAGCTATGGAAGAAGAACTCGGGAAATTCTAAACTAATGATGTCTGGGATCTAGTACCAAGACCCAAAGGAATTCAAGTGATTGGAACCAAATGTGTTTTTTTAGAACAAGCTCAATGAGAAAAGTGAAGTAGTAAGAAACAAGGCTCGACTGGTTGCACAAGGATATAATCAGCAAGAAGGAATAGACTATATAGAAACCTTTGCACCAGTTTCCAGGTTAGAATCTATTCGTCTCTTAATTTCCTTTTCTTCTAATCACAACATCGTCTTATATCAGATGGATGTTAAAAGTGCTTTTTTGAATGGTTACATAACTGAAAAATTTTATGTGTACCAACCTCCTGGTGTTGAAGACAATGAAAATCTTGATTTTGTTTTCAAACTTAAAAATCCTTGTATGGTCTGAAACAAGCTCCAAGAGGTTGGTATGAAAGATTAAGCAACTTTCTTTTAGAAACCGACTTCAATAGAGAGAAGGTTGACACTACTCTGTTCTATAACACTTTCAAAAATGACATCTTAGTAGTTCAAATATATGTTAATGACATCAAATTTGGTTCTGCTAATGCGACTATATGTGAGGATTTTGCCAAGTCTATGTAGGTTGAGTTTGAAATGAGTTTAATAGGAGAACTCAAGTTCTTTCTAGGAATTCAAATAAATCAAAGAACGGATTAAACCTTTATTCACCAAATAAAATACACCAAAGAACTTCTGAAGAAGTTCAATTTAACTGAATGTATGACAGCAAAGACTCCTAAGCATCCTACTTGTGTCCTAGATAAGGATGAGGTAAGTGGTAAGGTTGATCAGAAGCTGTACAAAGGTATGATAGGTTCTTTACTATATTTTACTGCTTCTAGGCCAAATATTTTATTTAGTGTATGCTTATGTGCTATATTCCAATCATATCCTAGAGAATCTCACTTGACTGTTGTCTAACGAATTTTTAGATATCTGATAAATACCACTAACCTTGGTCTATATTATAGAAAATTAAGAGAATACAAGTTAGTAGATTATTGTGACGCTGATTATGTTGGTGATAAACTTGAAAGGAATAATACCTTTGTATGTTGTCAATTTATGGGAGAAAACCTTATATCATGGTGTAGTGGTAGAAATGTTGAGACTAAGACATTGGATTGACTTGACTTGCACAGATCAAATGAAAATCACCACCGCACTTTATTGTTTCCAGAGGAATGAGAAAAGAGTGAATAACCCAAAAAATAGGGGTAGATAATCTAGGTACGGGGATTGGTTAGGAAAAGGGAAGATATTAGCACCCTAAATATCTACGGTACTCCACATGAACTTATTTGAAAATTTATGTATTTGGCTATGAAAGTTATATACAAAAAATAGATGGTAGAGATGAGAAAAGAAGAATTTTTTTACAATTTTTGCACCCGCCGCTGTTGTGAACCTTTACTTCCTATGTATCACCTTTCATGCAATAGGGGATCAGGGTACTTGTAGTTCACCTCAAAAAATTTAAAACACAATGTGTGTTGTTAATTTTAAGAGAATAGACGTCATCGTCATATACGAGTGCAAAACATACTTACTACCCATGATTATGAGAGAGGAGAATTTGTGTCATCTCAAAGTGGAGGATATAGCTTGGATTTTAAAATCAACAAAGCCTCGCTCAACACCCAAGTCGAAAATATCTCATTTCACTACATATCGTAGAAGTATAGTAGCTCGCATCATTAAAAGAATTCACAAGAGTCTAATCTTTTGAGAAAAAAATTTAAAGTAAAAAGTCAAAGTGGCAAAATGGTTTAAATAAGATTCATTGACTTTTAGTCTTCTCACAAAAAATGTTAAAGTATGGTTAAGTTGATTAATGTTTGACTAAGAAAATATTTTTGAAAATGCATGGACCTAAGTCCAAGTTTATTGTGAAAGCGGTTTAAGTTAGAAAACAAGACAAGTTTTGAAAAGGAGGGAGAATATTTTTAAAATTAAAGAAGATGAGAGGAGTTGAAGGGACTATCCTAAAGCATAAGGTAAAAGTTAGGGAAAAGAACCCTCTAACCAACAAGAAGTCAACACTTGACATATGAAGTCAATGTAGAATTCTCATCCTTTGGATTGAAACCAACAAGTAAAGATACTAAATCCCTTAGGAAATCCAAGCTTCAGATGCATTAAGTCTTCATAAAAATTGGGCAGAGTAATGATTGTATACATATGAATTCCCCATCACAGACAAAGCGCATAATCAGAATAACCTGCACACAAAGAAAATCAACCCAATGTCTTGGGGTAAACCCCAAGAATTCCAGAAAAATAACAATCAGAGTCACAAGGTCTCAAGGGTATCAAAGGCTTCTAATCCTATGTCCAAGAAATCCACAACTCCATAATGCCAAGGATAGTAACCAAATAGTCCGAGTAACCTTAAAGTTTTTTAGTGTTCAAGTTGATTATTATGTGTCTTAAAAAGAAAATGAAAATCTCAAGTGAGAAAAATAAAAATGACATAAAGATAAGTGCCCAAGTGAGCAAAGATAAAATAACATGAAATGTAAATACTAAAATAAATGGTGCGTAAAAGTAAAGGCATAAAGTAAAAGCATAAAGTAAAAGTCAATTGTTAGTGGATTAGAAGTTAGAGGTTAGTTGAATGACCATCTTGAAACTTGCATTTGAAAACTCATTAGAAGATTAATAAAATCAAAGCTTCCCAACAACAAGTTTCATTTACTTTTTGTCAAGTATATCATTCATCTCAAGTGTTCAAGGTAACAACATATGATCAACAATGTTTAAACGATTCACTTAGACCAAATTTTATGAAGATTCATTACAGGATTGATAAGATCAAAGCCTCCTAATAATGAACTCCAAGGTTATTGGATCAAAGGTTTCAAATTAAACATACTTGGGCTTACAAACATAGATTTGGGCCACGAATGATCATTTTTCGAATTGGGACAAATGTAGCGCTATGTTAAGCAATCGTAAGTGAACTTATGTAGAAGTGACACCTATTTTGAGGTTGGTCAATAGCAATGTATGTATAACACAAGTTTTGAGATGTGATAGAAACCATACTCATGAAACTTATAGCACAAGAAAAGTAAAAAAGAAACAAGATGGAGAAAAAAATATTTGAACCAAAGAATTTAATCAAACTATCATTAAAATCTTTCATCCATATTTGGGGAGTTAAACTCAACACGCAAGATCCAATGATGTTAATGAAGCTCATGATTAAAAATCATATAGTTCAAGATCAGCCAGCATATATACAAACATAAAACTGCATTTAATAAGCAAAATAGAATGAGAAAATGATTTTTAAATTGTTTTTTAAGTGAAAATAAAAGGCAAAATAATAAACTATATTCAAAATATCAAATAAAAATTAAAAGAAACCATAGAAAAGTCAGAGATGATCTCAAGTATTTTTACAAAATATTTGGTAATTTTTTAAAACAAAAAAGTATTTTTAAATTATTTAAATCACTCAAGTAAATGAACAATAATTAAAAATAGTAAAAATCAGAATAAAATTCTAGATAAATTCCAGAAAGTTAGGAAAAAAGAAAATGATTTTTATGAATTTTTCAGAATTTAAAAATACCAAAAAAAGTATTTTTAAACAAAAAAAAAGTCAAAACAAAAGGAAAATCATAAGAAATATTAAATTTGAAAATATAATTGTGAAAAAATAAAAATCAGAAAGATAATATTCAAAAATATTTTTATAAATGTTTTCATAATTTTTGGTTTAGAAATGAATTTTTTATAATTTTTGTAGTTCAAAACAATTAAATATAAAAAAATCTGAAAATAAAAATGAAGCCAAAAAAATGTGGACCATCAGATCAATGTCAAAAAGTGTTAGTAAGCCGATCCAAGGGATCTGACATGTTGTGCATGATATGGTCATCTTTGGAAATCACACCAAATTATTTTTAATAATTAAAAGTAATTAAAAATCTGGCATGTTGGATGAAGTATGACTAATGAAAGTAATCAGATCCAAGGGCTCTCAAAACGCGTGTATGGTAAGATAAACACATTGGATATAATTTTAAAAAAAATACATGTCACGCTATCATTGGTTGAACGCCCTAGATTGGAGTTCCACAAACTGTAAAATTAGCAAAATTGATTGGTACCATTAGATTCATCTCTTCAAGACGATTCTAATGGTACCCTCGCGCCAAATTCATATAAGCTAAGCAAGGCTCAATTTGAAAGAAAAAAAACAAAAAAAATAGCGAGCACGAAATTCTGGAATATATCACTCAAATCTCAATGAAATCACAAATTATAAGAAACCTGAGAATCAGAAGGATGATGAGAGTAAATTAAGCCTTTATTTGGATTGATTTGGTTAAATAATCTACCTGAACAAAGTAGAAGAAAATTTCTCAAAAACTGGACTTTTGTAGCTCGATTCTATGCACAATTCTTCTTGCAAAGGATCTGGTTAGCTTCAATGAATGCCAAGGAAACTAACTGAATGGAAGTTTTTGTGAATTAAGGTGAGGAAATGAAAAAACAGAAATCAATCTCAAGAGTTCCTGTGGGATCTTAATCGAGTGGTTTTGGCTATCCAAGCTTGAGAAAATGAGAGGAGTGAGGTCCTCTATTTATAGGAAAGTGAATGGTGCAAAGAATTGAGAGAAAAGTGAGGTTTGGAGGGAAAATGGAAAAAACATTATTCTAATTCACCTAAAACACATCTAGTTCTTGTGTTTTGGTGCTTAAACAAGTGTGAGCAAGTTTGTTAATCATGTTTAGATCAAAAATGCGTGCAAAAATGGTGATTAGAAGGAAAATTATGGATTTCAAACTCTGACTTTGGAGAAAATCTCAGTTTCAAGTAGCTGACTTTGAACTCATGGTGTGTACAAGTTAGAAAGCTTTACAAGATGATTCTTGATGCATTGGAAAGATCATGTAACACTCTTCACAATGTAATAATAAAGGCCTCATTAGGATGGTTGAGCTAGAAGTTATGTTCAGTCAAAATCAAGAAAATTATGCTAACTTTTATACTTAGAAAAAATTCTAGGTTTCTTCTTCAAAAATGACCTATAATGTTTTGATTCCAAACAAGGCCTTCCTCCAAAAATTTTCTTTGATCAATGATATTATCATGAAGTAGACTTCTCAAAGAGCATTGTGAAACTTGTTTCACTCAAAAACTCCAAGTATTGAAAAAGTTATGGCCTTGTGAAATTGATGAAAATCCATGAGGTGACCTATAATGTTTTAAACTCAAAAAGCATCTTCCCACCATTTTCAACATTTGGATGAAAAATAGAGTTAAAATTAACATTCTTAAGATTAAGGCGAAAAAAGAATGATCTCAATATGATAAAAATTGACCAAGTTATGATCCTTTGAAGTCACATACAAGAATTTGATGGCCTATCTAGAGGACTTGTAATCTTTCACAATCATTAGTGATCTTCCATACAAATTTTTCTTGAAACTCTTGAAGTGATTTTCTAATAACCCTTTAAAGACGAACATATTTTTGGAATCACTAAAAAATCTTAAAAGATGAACAAGAGATAGCCCTTAGAAGTTCAAAACCTTAGCTCATAAAGCATCAAAATGACTTGGAAGCCTTTTCAACTTTTGACAATCTTTCTTACACAGTTGCTTTTTCCATGTGAAGAGAAGTTATTGTAAATGATAATATGAACCCATGGCAACAAAAATAACTTCCAAATGTTGATGATTGAGGGAGTTATGCACTTGTGGTCAAGGAATCAAGAACTTGTCCAATAAGGTCAAACTTCTTGAATAAATCTTACATCTTTTGACTTCCTTTGGAAAATTGAAGCATGATGAATCATAGTAGGCCTTTTCATGACATTGTATTAAATCACACTCAAAGATGAAGCTTAAATCTCAATGAAGCTTTGTTGAAGAAGGCATGGAAATAAACTCATGAACCTATGAATCAACCTGATGATATGTGTTGTGCCATCACCTATAATGCCAACATCCATGGATAAAATATACATACATTGTATTTGTTAGTTAAAAGTCAATCAATCATAAAAACACACATGTACAAAACCATACAAATCAAGGTTCTTGGTGATCCCCTATGAACAAACCTAAAGATAGGAAGAAGAAACAAACCCTAGTGTGTGATCTTGATATGATTGGGTTGACATTGAAATGATGAGAGATATTAGGGGGAAAATTGGGGTATAACACATGGTCCAGCAAGAGGCAATCAACAATTGCACTCTCAACTACAGAATTTAAATATATCTCTACAACAAGTTGCAGCACTCAAATTCTCTAGATGAAAAGTCAACTAGAGGATTATCATTTATAAGAAAGTAATATTCCTATTTTTTGTGATAATACTTATTCCATTTGTTTATCTAATAATTCTATATTACATTCTAGGTCTAAACACATTGAAATCAAACATCATTTCATCAGAGACTATGTCCATAAGGGTGTTCTTTCTTTAAAATTTGTTGATACTGACCATCAGTGGGCAGACATCTTTACAAAACCCCTTGCTGAAGATAGACTTATTTTCATTCTAAAACATTTAAACATGGTTCCATGTCTAGAATGAAAAAGGTGTTATTTCAAATTTTTGAAGCACTAAATGTAATATGGGCTTCTGAGTTTTAAGGTGCAGGCTTCTGAATCAAGTCACTTTTGATTACGTGAAGTCTTCATGAATCAGATGTACTCAAGTATCATATGTTCTTTGAATGGATTATCTTTATGAATACTGAACAACCTACTTTATCAAACAAGTTACTAAAAAGGTAAAAGGATTCTTGTTCAGATAAAAGACTGTTGTTGTTTCCGAATCACCTTGTACTTTTGGTGACATCTTGAGAGACATAATATTCTTGGAAATATATAAAAAAAAACTACATGCTTTACCCTTTGTCAGTAAATACTTTTGTCTTATCTTGTCTTGTCATTGTGTCATTGACATATCTTATGTGTGATACACCTCTCAACCTATGTCATTCGTCCGGTCAATCTTGCTTTCCTCTTTCATCTATTTATATACCTCTCACTCATTTCATTGTCATCTCCTAGTGTCTAAACACATCTTCCACCTTTCTTCATCATGTCTCTACAAACCTTCCTTGGTGATAGCAAAATTTTAGAAGTAATCAATGAGAAAAAACCTAAGTGGTCTCGACTTAAAAATGGAACCCATCATTTACTACTTGGCCAACATGTTCAAAACTGGGCAAGATATTATGAATTTCTTTGTGGTCTTATATATCCAAATCTGTTAAAAAAACTGGCTTTTGATTTCTGACAAAGGGGGGGGGGGGGGGGGGGGGGGGGTAAAATGATTTTGATAATACCTATTCTCAGAATCTCAAGACTCAAACATATATAATGTTGTTTCTACTAACTATTTGTTTGATGTTACAATCCAGGAACTTTGAATAAGCTCACTGAGTTATTCTAAGACAGGTTGAATATGAAGATCCTGCTATCTAAGGTTGAGAACCTTATGGATGAAATCAACTCTGATTTCATATATAAGAAGTTGTACACTTTTTTTAATTTCAAAAATCTTCTCCCTCCTTTTTAAAACTCTTCTTATTTTTCTAACTTGAATCGCTTTCATAATAAACTTTGTTTTAGGTCCATGGATTTTCAAAAATCTTTTTCTTAATCAAACTTTAATCAACTTAACCATACTTTGACATCTTCAGTTGAAAGACTAAAAGTCAATTAATCTCATTCAAACCATTTTGCCACTTTGGCTTTTTACTTTTAAACTTTTCTCAAAAGATTAGACTCTTGCCGATTCTTGTAGTGACGCAAGCTACTATACTTCTATGATATCTCGTAAAGTGAGATATTTTCCACTTGGGTGTTGAGTGAGGCTTTGTTGATTTTAAAATCCAAGCTATATCCTTCACTTTGAGATGATGCAAATTCTCCTATCTCATAATCGTGTGTAGTAAGTATGTTTTCCACTCGGATATGACGTTGATGTCTCTTCTCTTAAAATTAAACAACACACTTGTGTTTTAAACTTTTTAAGGTGAAAGACGAGTACCTTGACCCCCTATTGCATGGAAGGTAGTACATAGTCACTTAAGGTTCGCAACCGCGGCGGGTGCAAAAATTGTAAAAAATACTTCTTTTCTCATCTTCACCATCTAATTTTGTATACACCTTTTTGAAGGTGTGAAAAACACAAGGGGGGGGGGGGTGAATTGGGTTTTAAATCAAATAAATTTCTTTAAAAAAAATCTCCTTTAAATGAAATCAATTTTCTCCACTCTTGATAATAACAATAATTAAGAACAAGAAGTAAAGAACAAGGTATGTTTATACCAGTTCACTTGAAAACTATCAAGCTAGTCTAGTCCACCCGCCAAGGTGATTTTTCCTTATCAACAAGGAATTAATCCAATAATGTAACTGATTATTACAATGCACAAGCTACCGTAAGTGACTAACAACAACTTCTAAGAAACACTAGTCTTGGACTTCTTAAGGATACAAACCTAATCGATCCCTTAAGGAAAATCAAATCTCTAAGACACGCAAGTCCTAGACTTATCAAGAATACTTACCTAGCTGGTATCTTAAGGAAATTAAACAAATGTTTGAATACAATTTTTGTTTACAAGGATATTGCTTCTACACAAGCTAAATATGTAAACTATTTTTATGAACTATAGACTAAAAAGTACGAAAGTCATGAACAACGCTTGTGCATGGATAATATGTGAATTAGCATATTTCTCTCTTAGTCTTCAAGCCTTTATATATCAAATAAAATAATATATCTGTTGAAGGGTACTCTTGAGATTTCCAGAAGCATTAGCGGCTTGAGCAATAATGTGGCAGATAAGATCGTGCGACACATCTGTCCTTTCATGGTAGTGGAATGAAATGTTGATTGTACCATGTAATATTTGTACCACGTTAATGTTATCTTCTTTCCTTATACACTTCAGAGGCTTCTGCGAGCATGAGTTTAGAAGCGAGAACATAACACATGATCAGCAGAACTTCAAGTGTTTAGAGTCTTTAGAATTTCGTCTTCAGAGTCTTCAACACTTGGTAGTGAGAACCTTTTCTAGAACCTTGGGTCTTCAGAGCTTTAAGTTTTAGAGTCTTTAGAACTTCTGTCTTCAGAGTCTTCAGCACTTGGTCTTTAGAACCCTTTTCTTAGAACCACGAGTCTTTGAAAATTCGATTCTTTAGCATCTGGACTTAAGTAGAAACTTCTGTCTTCAGTTCTTCTGACTGGTTTCTTTAGAACATGTTGTCTTCAGAAACATGAGTCTTTAGCATTTGGACTTTAGTAGAACTTCTGTCTTCAAACATTTTGACTGGTTTCTTTAGAACACGTTGTCTTTAGAAGCATGAGTCTTCAACATCTGGACTTAAGCAGAACTTATGTCTTCAAATCTTCTGACTTGTTTCTTTAGACAAACATCAGAGCCTACACTTCAAATGCTTCTGGAGTGTCTTGCTATTGTTCATCAGAACTTGTGCAATAGATCAGATATTAAGATCTTGAGAGTCTTGACTGTAGATGCCAATGAAATCAATATAATTCTTGAAACTTTAATGTCACTAAGACAACTTCCAGATTCTCAATTATTAGAGTTTGATTATGAATTGAAAATATCTTCATATTCTGAAGCCAACGGGTTAAACATAAGCCTTGCATAATGCTTTTAGATCTTCGTCTTTAATCAGAGTTTTCATTTCCTGAAAAAGAAAACAATTCTAACAGAAACAAAAGTTTAACTGGGTTAGAATGTAAGCAGCTCTTCTTAGAGAACATTTTCCAGAACTTGATTATTGAAATCAAAATTATGTTCACTTAATTATTCCCCCTTTTGTCATGATAAAAAAGGTAATTATGTGTGAAAAACATAAAAACTAGAAGAAATAATAGGAAAAGATAAGAAGTGATAAGCCAAAAGAAGACTTCATTAATTTCAAACATCCCATAATAAGAAGCAAGTCGAAGGAAGTATAACAAAATAAGACCCAAAAAGATGACTTGTATAAAAATAAATAATTAGAAGAAAAATAGTAGTTTAAAAAGTAAGAAGCAAGCATAGTCATATGGTTCAGAAGCAAAAGGAGAAACAAAATCCTAGAGCCTATGGTTCAGGAGCAGGAGCATACATCTTTTGCAAAATCAGTTGTAGCATGTTCTGAACATTCTCATTGATAACCTTCTATTCAATTACACTTTCTCTGAAAACATGTTGTTCTCCTCTAATTTCACCAATTGCAGTTTCCATACGTGCAATGGCAAAATCATAAGAAGATACTATTACAACATCTTGAATTGCTTTACGAGCTTCTTCTGCCTCTTGAGCCATCCTGGCTTCTTCAGCTTTTCTAGCTTCTTCTTCTTGAGTTTAAGTCTTGCTTCTTCTTCTTCTTTCAACGCTCTTGCATCATCTTCTCATTGTTTAGCATCAAGCAGTGCAAACAATCTAATTCTTTCTCTTGTTTCTTTCCTTTCAATTACCATCTAAACATCCCAAACTATGGATGCTTCGGAAAAAGAATTCATTCGATCAGCCTCAGAAGACATCCACTTCTGAAAAAGTTTCCCAGAACCATCCATGTCTTAAGGTTTAGTACTCGTACTTGCCTCTTCCCTTAACTTAGTAACCTTTTTATTAGCCTTGATGCTAAAAATGTTAATGCATTCATCTAAGGTTTTAGGAGTAAGTATTTCATAAACAACCAAGGATTTGGTAGGTTCGGCATGGTTTGGTTCAGAAGTTTGATCAGGAGGATTTTGTGATAAGGGTTGTTCAGTTATATCAAAAAGTTCAGACCAAGTTAAAGGTTCAGTTGTGGAAATTTCAGTAGCTTCACGGTTATCAGAAATTGTCCATTCATAGATTTCGTGATCAGAGTGAGACATTGGATTAGTATGGATAATGGGTGAATCATGGAGAGTGGTTTCTTTGTTAAAGAAGGAAAAATGAAGATTGGTATCAATAGTTAAAAAATGAGAAGTTTGTGGAAGTTGTTGAGATGAGGTTAATGGATATGTAAAAGTGTGGATTGGTTCTGATGGAATGATGGTAGTGAGAGATGGAATAGGATTTAGAAAAAAACTTGTGTGGTGATGGTGGATATAGAAAAGCTTGTAGTTTATGGTGGAATGATTGTACTTACCCGAATTTCAGTTGAAGTGGTATCAGAAACAATATGGGATATTGGTGGTAGGAACAGAAAAAATGTGATGTTAGGTGGTGGAAGGGAAAAAGTTGTATAGGATGATGTTTGTGGGATGGAGGTGGGAATGGATGAACCAAAATTAATAATATTATAAACAATAACAGAAACATGAGTATCAGAAAGAGAGGCAATAGACTTACTTGAAGGCACAGAAGTCCCAGTACCCAGGATGGTATCTTTCAGAAAACCATACTTTTTCTTCTTCTTCTTCTTCTTCTTCTTCTTTGGTTCAGAAGCATTTGAAATTCTCTTTCTTTTACCAATAGAATAATCAATCCCCTCAGCAGGAAAATATGAGTAAATAAAGCTTCACATATCATGTTCTTCTTGTTGCATCATTAGAACATATACAACCACGCTGGATACATGATCTTGCTTGGAGAACAGAGGATATTCATTCACAGGAATTCTTTTGTGATGATAACTCTCAGAAGGTTCAATCAGAGGCTTAACCTTGAGTTCTTCAATCATCCTCATGTTCTTCAAAGTTTTCCCATTGAAGTAATCTCTAATGCTTGGAGTCAGATCCTCTTTATAGTTGGCTTCTTCGACCAAAAACCTTACCAAGCCACTTTCAACAAAAATATCCGTTAGAAGATGTCCACAAGGAATATTAGGATAGACCTTTTTGTTGGGAAGGGTGGTGGTTCTGGACATTCTAATAGAACCCCTCAGATGATTAAACAAAATGAAGGGAAGATTAATCTTTTGTTTGGACAGCTGAAAGTACAACATGAGTTTCTGATTGATGTTGAAATAATCAAAGGAGCTTGAAGGAGGTCTAGGGTTTATGCAGCCCAGAATAATCTTGTGCCACACTATGAGATTATCATGAAAATCCTTGCTTTTTTACTTAAGTTTCTCATCAGAGAAATTCGTAAACTGCAGTTGATCTAGAGATTTATTTGTAGCATTTGATTTATTATCCAATCTATACACACATTTTCCTTTCAAAAACCTCAATCTCAACAGTTTAACAATTGAATCTTCAGTAATAATGATTCTCTGTTCAATAACATCTGAAACAATGTGAAAATCGTTACAATCAAATTTTTTCCAAAAATCTATTACTAGCGCCCCATAGACAAGACCATGAAGCCTTTGAAAATAGTCTTTCCAGACTAGAGCTCTTAACTCCTCTTTTAAGTCAAACCCATTTGCAGCAAGATTTTCAAAATCAACCATCAATTCCTTAAGAACAATAAACTCTGCTGGTTTTAAGTTGCAATGAACTTGAGAACCTCTATGCGTAATGTGATTAACATCAACAGGGTTTGCAGAAGATGAAGGAGAAAATGAAGTTGATGGAGGAATTTTTGAAGATGAATGAATTGTAGTCGATGCATACGGAGCGATGGTTGATGAAGACAAATCTATTGAATTCATACTTTGTTCCACTTCTTTTGTAAACTCAACAATAGTTTGTTGATTAGGAGTCATCATTGTTGAATAGAGATGAAAAATGACGGAGGTTTTTTTTAAGAAAGTAGAAAAATTGTTGAACGTTTGAGAGAAAAGAGGGTTTAGGGTTTCTAACATGTGGAAGTGAAGTAAACATGTGTGTGATTTATAGTGTTTGAGAAGTGAGAGAAAATAAAATAATAAGAATACAAATAAACAAAATAATTATGAGCATTAAATGAGATTAATAATTACGATTTTTCAATCAATTCCAAACAATACACACACTGCTCATTGCATATCTTAGATAGCATGTGATGATTAAGCATAACCAAGGGTTACACACGTTAATCAATACATCTAACTAAGCGAAACATTTGATATCCTAAAAATCTGGAAAACCAAAAAGGTCTCCATCTGATCAAAGACATTTCTGACTGAAACATCTTATGATAACTGAGGTTCTGAAAGAAATATAATACCCTTAATAAAGTCAGAGTCTAGTATTCTTCAGAAGGTTTGAACGCTGATCTTATTCTGACTAGAGCGTCTTTGTTTCCTATAATTAGATCTTCAGAAAGAGATGATGAGATTCTATTTTTCTTTTGTTGAGGTTGATCAGAAGGAACATCAATAATATCAGTAGTAGGAGATTTTGATTCTTTATCTTCTTGAGTTTTGACCTTTGGTTCAGCAAACATTATCTTCAAATCAATAGTTCTATATCTAATGATCTTTCCCTTCTGGTTTCCTCTGAAACCAACAACGCCTCCAAACTTAAGTTCCAAATCTTGGAACATATTCCTTTCGTCTGTCATGTTTTGCAAGCATTCGTTGTCTAGGTGCCATGATTGGTGTTTCAGTTGTGCCATTAAGAGCATCTGCAATATAGATTATGTGATCCTTGGTTACCCATTTTATGGGTCCTCTTTTGTTAGAAGTTCCAGAGGTTATGACCTCTTTGGAATCTTATTCAATAGGATAATCATGTGGAATTTGTGCATGATATTTTGGTTTAGAAGTTTCCTTATGTGTCTGTGGTTGTGCTACAGTAGTATCAGAACCTTCTTGTTATGGACATTTGAATTCTGTGTCAACAAGCACGAAATGTTCAGAAAGTGGTTTTGGTATGATAATCAGAGTCTCATCAATTTTATTTGATGGTACTGAGTATCCCAAGCCTCAACTTCTATTTTACTAACACCATAGATCATTGAAGCCATTTTTCTTCTATCTATGCTCTTAGCTAGGAAATGCTGAAAAGCTCTATCATATTTGATTACTTCATCAGTAATAGATGTGGTATATATTATCTCTTCTTCCAACCTAGAAACTTTACTTTTGAGAGCTAGATTTAATTTCTCAAAGACAAATAATTTTTCAATTAAATTAGAAACGTTTTGCTCATCATTAGTAGAGTTTTCAGAAGTAACTACAAACTTCTTTTTCAGATTTTTGTATTTACTTAGAAGAGTTTGATAGTTTCTCACAAATTTAGAAAAAACAAGATTCAATTTGAAAACGATAAAGAGAAGCAATTACCTCAGCTTCATCTTCGGAGTCTGACTCATCATCTACTATCAGCTCACATTCTGACGTTTCTTTATTTGTGCTGGTTTTGGCCATGAGTTTCACGTTTGCATGCTCTTCACCAGAATCTTCATCTTCTAATTATGAATCATCCCATGTTACCATGATACCCTTTTTAGCTTTGTAAGAATTCTTAAGCTTCTTGTCTTTCTTGAGCTTTGGGAAATCATTTTTGTAATGTCTAGGCTCGTTGCACTCATAACAAGTAACCTCTTTTCCAGACGACTTCTTTTAACCGGATGTAGATTCTGATCTACCATTAGTTCTTCTTGGTCCTCTAAATTTACTCTGCCTGTGTTTCCATATCTGACTTATCCTTCTTGAAATCAGAGACAACTCATCTTAATCTGAATTTTCATCAAAATCTTCTGATTCTTCATTAGCTTGAAAAACCTTTGTCTTTCCATACTTAGATTTTAAAGCTAGAGATTTGACTTTCTTTTAAGGTTAATCTTCCTCAAGCTCTATTTCATGACTTCTTAAAGAACTAATCAGTTCCTCAAGACTCGTGTGTAATACCCCAAATTTGTCCTACCCTTTAACTTTTATTTAGCTTTTGCGTTTTGCACTTCTCATTTCATTTGCATTCCTTCCATTAGGTCATTTTGCACGTCAAACATCATTGATCATTAATTTGGCATGGGGTCGAGGATATTGAGAAATTAGGGTTTATTTTTGCTTTTAGGCCCTCATCTTCATTCAAGCTCGAATAAACTGGGTTCTTCATCAATCAGGGTTTGAGGGATTAATGTTTGTGTTTATGGTCATTCGGAATTTCTCCTTTCATCAAGATACTCATTTTCATCAAAAGACAAAGCCATCTTTTCTAGTTACTTCAGGAAGCAAGCGGATTAGGGTTGTGAGTTGTTAGGGTTTACATTTCATCATGGTTGAGTTTGCTAAGTTCAATTGAAGATTCATTGTGCTTCAGGCATCATTCTTTCTAATACTTGTTGCTTGACATACAAGTTTAATGTGGATTAGAAGATTTAAATGAGTTAAGGATTCATTGAAGATGCAAGTTGATTTTGTGCAATAATTAGATTTAAGCATTGGTTTTATACAAATTTCTGAATTCAAGTGATCAAGACCATTTCAATACAAGCAAGTTCACAAGTTCATTCATCATCCATTCAAAGATTCCATTTATGGATTTTATTTAGGATTCAAATGAATTGGCAAAATCCGCAATTGAAAGTACATTCATTCAAGCTTCCTTCAGCAATATCCATTTGCCCAAGGTTCCTAATGTGTTCAAATGGCATCAAAAAGTTTTAAGGTCACGATTTGTCAAGGGTTAATTTAAAGCTAAGTGTTCAAAAGGAAAGAGTTTTCAATATTACATCAAAAGATTCATTTCAAGTGTCAAAAAAAAGAATTTCAAACATTTCATCACATTACATCAAGATACATTCCAATTTCAAAGAAATTCACACAAAAAGCCTATGCTTTCTACCAAAATTTATACGATGCCTAATCATGTTGTTCCTAATCCTAAGCTTCATCATAGCTTTAAAATCCTTGCCATAACTCCATGATTCCGCCTTCAATGTCATTCCTTTTCCAAGCTTGCTCAAGCCTTTATTCAATTTACAACCATGCACATTAATACAAAACCAAAGCTAATCCACAATCAAGAAAGAAGCCAAGAATTACCCCGCACTAGTTTCCTATATCAGGCATGTAAATGCCAATCCAGAATTAAACCATTCAAAGTCAGTCCATGGAATTTCATAAAACCTATTTAGTATCATCACTGTGTATATTAAACTTTCAGCTTCAAAGCTCAGGCCCTTTATCCTTTTTCCACCGCATTGTATTAGCTTAAAACCTTATAACCAATCAGCAAAAATCAAAAAGAAAGAATATGTGAGTTGTTGTCCAAATAACCAAATCATGTCATGACATTGTAAAACTGCAATAGATCAGTTATCCATAAAAAAAACCTACTACTGAACCAGCCTTGCAGTCATCTGAAATACAAAAATAAAAATGTGCCCTTCATTTGTATAGCCAGATGAAAAAATCAGAGATAAACTCAAAACAAATAACAAACTATAACCAACAACCTATAACAGAAAACCTTCCTAGCTAACTAACTAACAAAATTTCAAACTTTTCGAACTCCATAACTAACTGTAACAAACAACTAATAGATTTTAACTACTCTAACTGATTACTTGAATATCTCTTTCCTTTATCGCCTTTGCATAAGAGATTACTTGAATTCTTGTGAACCACGATTGGATTCTGTTAATTTAGAAGCGTAACCTCCTTCACATAACTTCGATTCACCAATTATTTTATCTAGAAACGTGGATTCTTTGAATAAATTTTCATTTAAATGGAAATTAGAGATGGTAAATGTTTGATGTGTGTGTCATGATGTTTGTGGTGGTGAACAATCGGAGATAGAGCGTCACAAGAAAGGTATGATTCGGGTGAACGAGACAGAGGCTCTGACGATTTTATGAGAAATGAAACGAGGTTGGAGATGAAGCATGGCAGAGGTTGGCGGCAGCGCTTGGTCGTCAGGAATCGCTTAGAGAGAGGGACAAGGGATTTTGTTTAAGAAGTTCAAACGTCAATTTTTCTCTCTCTTATCCCTACCATTAACCAATGCACCATTGTTCTTATCCCATCTTCCTTGTTCCTTAATTTCTTTTTTAACAATAATAATTGCTTAAAATTGGAAGGGACTAGGCATTGATTTCTTTGGGCCTATCCTAAAGTATGGTCCAAACAGATTTTTGTGAACCTGACTAGTTAAATGAAAAGGGTTGCTGGTGAACCACTTTTGATTGGGCCGAATTGCATCACTCCTTAGGCCCGTTTCAATTTTTTTGGAACCTGAGATAATGAATAACAAAAAAAACTGACTTGGACTCAACCTAATAAGCCTAGCGCCCAGGCTCCATTACACCCCTGGATTCCAGCATACTGTTAGAACATAGTTTGATTCTATAACCCATGTAAGAGTTTTGATGATAAAAAACACTCAGAGAACAATTATGCTCCCTAAATAAATGTTTTGTTTTGCAGAGAAGTTCTGATGGAAGAAGCATAAAAGATGAGTTAGATAGCTGTTCAAACTCTGATTCAATACATCTTCTATAAATAAGTTCTAAGGCTGCAACTTCTGAGTGCCTAAACGCTGCGAACAGGAACTCTGTTATTCTGATTCATATAGTTTTGGAAAGAAGTAACGGTAACATTCATCTTCTAAAGCAAGCATGTTCTGAATGTTACAAATCACTTATGGCTATTCAAAAGTAACGGCTGAAAGGGAACAAAAATCTCTATTTTTGGAAAGCTCTTTAATTACTATTTATCAACATTCCAAAAGCTCACACACGTGTTGCCTATATAAACATTACAAATCACTTAATGTTGTGGCATCGCATCCAAGGGCACAACAGCCATTGGTAATTCCATGGGAACAACAATAATAGAATAAGTTTGAAAGGCCTTCGAGAATATTTGATCCTCTTCCCATGCCGCATATTCAACTATTGCAACATTTAGTCAAAGTATCTTTGGTAGAGCTAAAGCTTATGGCTCCTCCAATTGGGGCACTCCTGCAAAAGTATGATGCAAATGCTAGGTGTGAATATCACGCCAATTATCTAGAGTATACTATAGAGAAATGTTAGGCCTTTAGACATAACATTCATGATTTGTTGGATTCTCAGGATATCACTTTTGATAAGCCAAACATCAAAACAAACCCCATTCCTTTGCATGGTGGACCAGCGGTGAATGCAATTGAGGTGATCACTAACTTTGGGGAAGAAGGACAAGTAAAGGCCCCGATAAATCTTTTGAAATAATATTTGTTAGAGTGTGGGTTCCTCTTGGAACACAATGAAGCTTTTGAAAAGACGTTACAAAAATTGGTAGATCATGGGATAATCCAATTTGGGCAATACCATAAAGAAGAATACATAGCTCCGATTGATGGAAGTACAAAAAATACATTGGTAATTCCTTTCCAAGGGCCAAATCCTAGTAAGAAAAATCTTGTGATTCCATGGGGAGAGTCAATAGAAGCACCAGTGAAGATACCACGTCAGACTCTGAGAATTCCAGTAATTCCAAAGACTACAATGATGATCAGGGGGCCATCTCCCACTCCTTACAAAAGAAACAAAGCAGTACCGTAGAGTTATGATGTTAAAGTCTACATCAATGGTTTAAAATAAGAATGTGATCCATCGATAAGTTGAGGACTTGCAATCACAAATATAGCAGGAACAGGGGGCATGACTCGCAGTGGTCAAATCTATGGTCTCAAACAACAAAAGAAGGATGATGTTGTGGTTAAAGATAAAGGTAAAGTTGTGGTGGACACAATCCAAGAACAAGAACCTTCGAGCAAGAACTTTACTGACCAAGAGGCGGAAGAATTCTTAAAAATAATTAAGCGAAGTGATTATAGGGTGGTGGATCAGCTTCACCAAACCCCATCCAAGATTTCCATACTCTCGTTGCTCATCAATTCAGAAGCGTATCGAGACTCTTTGGTGAAGATTCTAAGTTTTGTGCATGTTGCAAAAGAAATTACAGTGAATCAGTTTGACAATGTCATAGCAAACTTAACATTTGGATCATGCTTAGGCTTCAATGACAGTGAGTTGCCTCCACAGGGTAGAGCTCACAACAAAGCATTGCACATTTCTATATAGATAGGAACAACTAGCCTATCCAGGGTACTCACCGATACTGGTTATTCCCTTAATGTGTTACCAAAATCCATCTTGATGAAATTAACACTAGATGATGTTGTTATAAGGCCAAGTTCTACGATAGTCAAAGCATTCGATGGTTCTCAAAGTTCAATATTTGGAGAAGTAGATCTACCTGTCAAGATCGGCCCACATATGTTTTACATTACTTTATAAGTAATGGATATAGACCCAACATATACATGTTTACTCAGACAACCTTGGATTCATGCGGCGGGGGACGTTACTTCAACTTTACATCAAAAATTGAAGTTCTTCATTGAAGGAAGATTGGTTATAATTGACGGTGAAGAGGACATCTTTGTGAGTCACATAGAATCCTACATATATATCAGTGTTGATGAAGAATGTATAGCAACACCATTTCAAGTCTTAGAGGTTGCTTCAATGGTAACCCTACCGGTGGAGAAAATTAAGAAACCTAATGTGACTTCATGGAGAGATTTGCAGACAGCTGTGGAGGATGGAACCTCAAAAGGTTGGGGTAAACTTGTGGAGATACCTGAGAAGAAGAATCTTTTTTGTTTGGCCTATGAATCATCAAAGGCTACCCTGAAAGGCAAGGCATAATTTCCTCTCATTCAGGAAACCTTCATCAAAAAAGGAACAAAGCATGGTGGACAAGTGGTGATTATATCTAACAAAAGCATAACCAAGAGAGCATTAGATTTCATTCATGAATGTGTTCCAGGTGAAGAACTCAAGAATTGGATAGCCGTGGAGATTCCAGAGATCTTTTTCTTTCCAAAGTAATTTTACTTGTTTTTGAAAGAACCTATGTCAAGCCCGAGGCATAGGGGTAGCTTGTAAGGGACCCCATTTTGTTTCAAACAGTATTTTCAATTAATAAGAGATTTGTTTTGCATTCAATTAAGATCCATGTCTTTATCTTGCATTTATCTCTTATGTTTTTAAAAATGGCAATATTTTTCTTCATATTCATTTTCAAATTCACATACTAAAACTGCACTTAAACATGATAATTATGCAGATCCATGCCTAAAAGCACCGATAATGTTACTGCTATTATCCGATATAATTTTTATGCACCCATCAACCAAGCGAAAGAGGAAGATGATGAAGATCTTAAACTCTCCGAAGAGTTGCCAAGGGAATTAGAACAAAAATCTGACAATATACAACCAACCAGGAATCTATTGAGACCATTAACTTTGGCATAAAGGAAGATCCCAAAGAGATCAAACTAGGGGCAACGTGGGAGAAAAGCGTCAAAGAAAGATTGATCAAGTTGTTACATGAATATGTGGATATATTTTCCTGGTCTTACAGAGACATGCCAATACTAAATACAGATATTGTGGCGCATAGACTACCTCTCAAGGAAGGTTGTTCTCCGGTTAGACAGAAGCTCAAAAGAACTCGTCCATACATGTCTAGCAAGATTCGAGAAGAAGTCCTTAAACAATTCGATGCAGGGTTCTTGGCGGTGGTAGATTATCCACCTTGGATAGATAACATTGTACCATTTCCCAAAAGGGACGGCAAAGTACGCACGTGTGTAGATTATCGGGATGTAAACAGAGCAAGTCCCAAAGACGATTTCCTATTACCTCACATATATATTTTGGTGGATAATATAGCTCAAGCTTAGGTATTTTCATACATGCACGGTTTCTCAGGTTATAATCAGATTAAAATGGCACCTGGGGATATGGAAAAAACTACTTTCATGACTCCTTAGGGAATTTTCTATTATAAGGTGATGCCTTTCGGTCTAAAGAATGCAGGGGCAACTTATCAACGAGCTAT
Source organism: Vicia faba (assembly GCA_948472305.1). Lineage (NCBI taxonomy): Eukaryota > Viridiplantae > Streptophyta > Magnoliopsida > Fabales > Fabaceae > Vicia > Vicia faba. The sequence goes on along the minus strand of OX451736.1, from coordinate 634,396,923 downwards.
GGTCGTATTATTTTACGATATAATTCACAAAGAAGTTAAGGTATACGTAGATGATATGATTGACAAATCTCATACAGAGGAGGATTTCATCATACATTTACAAAAGTTATTTGAACGTCTGTGAAAGTTCAAACTGAGATTGAATCCAAACAAATGTACATTTGGTGTCCGGTTAGGCAAGTTATTGGGTTTTATTGTAAGTCAGCACGGTATTAAGGTAGATCCGACAAGGTGAAAGCCATACAAGAAATGCCAGCTCCAAGGACAGAAAAAGAGGTATGTCGTTTCTTAGGACGATTGAATTACATTTCAAGGGTCATATCGCACCTAACTTCTACATGCGAGCCTATATTCAAATTACTTCGAAAAAATCAGACAGTGGTGTGGAATGATGATTTTCAGACAGCCTTCGAGACGATAAAGCAATATTTACAAGAGCCATCAATCTTGATGCCACCAGTTCCTGAGAGACCACTCATCATGTACTTAATAGTGCTGGAAGGGTCAATGGGATGTGTATTAGGGAAACATGATGAAACGGGTAGAAAAAATGCAATTTACTACCTCAGTAAGAAATTCACCAACTGTGAAACCATGTACTCACTTCTCGAGAAGACTTGTTGTGCTTTAGCTTGGGCTACTAAGCTATTAAGGCAGTATATGTTAACTCACACCACATGGTTAATAGCAAGAATGGATTATTTAAAGTATGTGTTCAAAAAACCAGCCCTTACAGGAAGGATTGCCCGATGGAAGATGTTACTATCCGAGTACGACATCTAGTATGTTACTCAAAAGGCCATCAAGGGTAGTGTACTAGCTTATCATCTGAATCATTAGCCATTTCCAGAATATCAACCAATGAAGTTTGACTTTCCGGACAAAGATGTCATGGCTATAGGTGACTACGAAATACCAGAACCCGACAAAGGACCTAAACCAGGGGCATGTTGGCCACTCATGTTTGACAATGCTTCAAACGCATTAAGGAATGGTATTGGGGAAGTGTTGACTTCTCCAAAGAATTTTCATAAACCTTATACTACAAGGTTATGTTTTGACTGCACCAATAATATCGTTGAATATGAAGCTTGTATCTTGGGTATAGAAGTTGCTATCAATCTAAGAATTAAACACCTCGAGGTGTATGGAGACTCAGCATTAGTCATATACCAAGTCAACAGTGAATGCTTCACTAAACATCCCAAATTGAGGCCATATCGAGATCATTTTTGAAGCTAGCTACAAAATTTACTGAAATTACATTCATTCATATTTCGCGAGAAGAAAATTAGATGGCAGACGCCTCGGCAACTTTATCTGCCATGTTCAAAGTGACCTGGGAAAACCATGAACCACGCATTACAATTAGACATTTTGAAAAACCGGCACATTGCCTTGCCATTGAAGAAGGACCAGATAACAAGCCTTGGTTTTATGACATCAAAAGGTATCTAAAGAAACAAGAATACCCAGAAGATGCCTCTATGATTGACAAGCGAACTTTGTAGAAGTTTGCTTCAAAGTTCTTTCTGAATGGTGATTGTGATACGGTGGGAGAACTGACTTGGGTCGTTTGTGTTTGATCGCAATTGTGCGGATAGCAAGAGTCTCCACCGACTTTTCCTTTATCCAAAAGAAAAGGTAAAAAAGCACAGGAAAGACCTTTGGAGATTACTTCTCGGGTTTGGGGGGTAGATCATGAAAAGGGAAGGTGTTAGCACCCTTTTAACCCATGGTTTTCCATGGGCTCTTAGTTGATCTCTAGATCACTTGCTTTGTTTAAAAGTTATGCTTTTTGTGTTGTGGGTTTTGAAAATATTTTGAAAATGTCTTTGCAATGGTTCTCGTCTCTATAAGAACGCAGACAAAGTGTTGTTTCGAAAAATAGTTCAAAGAGATGTTTCTGTATTGTGTTTTTTTGAAGATAATTTTTGAAAAGATATTTTGTAATGGTTCTCGTCTTTATAAGAACGTATACAAAAAAGTTGTGTCTTTTGAGAAAGGTTTTAATGTGAAAGTATCGGTGTAAAATGTTTGGTTGTGAGCAAGCGAGCAATTTAAGAGCGAATCTACGTACTCAAAAGGTCTTAAATGTTCTTTTCCTCTTTTAGATGTTGCTATCTTACCATTGATTTGGTAAGAAGCCCCATCGTTGGATGTAAAGGGACAGGCGCGGGACGTTTATACAGTCATAGAAGGCAACTTGTGAGACACTTTAACAATTTTCATAAGGGACTAGATCGTTTTATCGAAGGAATCATCGAGGGACATCGAGGGACTACGATCTTTTTTATTGAAGGGTCTTTGCTAAAGCATCCCATATTCGAGAGATATGAATGTGTTTCTGAGGCAACGAGCGAGGTTACCCTAGGGGTGCGCGTGTGAAAAGTGTGTTTGATTCAAGTTTTTCTTCTTCTTTGATTAGGGTTATCTAGCGATTGGTTTTGAATCTTGCCATGCACACCTAATTACTATACAGTATAAGGAAAACAATAAATTGCGGAAATTAAAATTCTACACTATTATAGAGCTTTTGGGAATGGGGGTACAAATTTACAAATGGAGATGAAATAAGGCGATTAAATGTACAAATAGGAAAACAATACAACCAAATTGAATTGAGCAATTAATCAAAATTACAACAAGCTTATGAAGTAAAACGTAATTAACAAAGTATAAGATTCTAAGTATTTGTTTGAAAAGTTTGGAAAGAAAAAAAAACAAAATTCTATTCTATTAAAGAAAATAATTAACTAAAGAAATTAAAACAAATATATATTTTTTTTATCTATTTAGTATTTTTTATTGTGTAGAAACTAAATATTTTAAAAGAAAATTTTATAAACTAAAATGTTAATAAAATTATTCATAAAGTCCCAAATTAATCTAATTAAGAAAATTAACTAATTTATAAACTATACTTTATTTAATTAAATTTTAAAATCTAAACTAAATATTATTAAAACAAGGTAAAATGGGGGTTTTTAGTAGAAAAGAGGGGGCGGAAAACTGCGGCGCTGGGCTCTAATCTGCTAGGCCCAAAAGTTAGTTTTTTTGGTTTGTGTTTTTGTTAACAAAAATGAAGAAAATAAGAAAAAACGTTCTCGGGGGGTCTCGAACTCAGGGCATTGCGCTTACCAGACGTTTCCCCCAACCACTGCACCAACTTATCCATTCGTTTACTTGAATACTTCTATTAACACAAAAGGAAAAATTTTAGAAATGGGTTGGGCCAAATCGAACAAGCCCAAACCCGGTTTTACTAGAGAGAATGGGGTTTGTGAAACCCTAAAACCCAGAAACAGAATGAGGCAGCGCCTCTGTAGCGATAAAAAATGTAGCGGGGTAAATCGGAGATCGAATTATTGATTAATTCGTCTCACAAAAGCAAGAGTCGCCACCGTGCTTTATTGTTTCCAAGGAAAAGGGGAAAGAGCGAAATAAAACCCTAAATATGCAATGTAAATAATACTTTTTAAAAGTAATAAAAATACAAGGCGTTTTTGAAAAGAGATCTATGGTTCGGGGGTTGGTTATACAATGGGAAGGTATTAGCACCCAATGTATCTATAGTACTCTATAGGAACCTTTTGAAATATCTGTTTGTAAAGAAAAATGTTCGTTTGATCGGAAAATGAATCATTTTGGCCGAAAATGGGGTACGGACGAGTTTTTTGAAGATACGACGACCTAATGTCGAAGTTTTTGCTTAAAAGGTATAAGTTTCGAATAGATTGAATATTTGAGGAAAAATTATCCTAAGTTTTAATGAAATGCGAAAGTTCGCGCAATTAGACTTGAGGACATGAAGTCGACAAATTTAATCGTTTTTTCCCTTGGATTTAAACGTAAATAGAATAAACAAGTAAGCAGAAAATTATGATAAATAAATGATATACAACAATTTAAATAAAATACTAAAGGGTATAAATATGCATTTTTTATGATTTTTGTTTAATATTAATGAAAAGAAAGTATTTTTAATAGTTTTCATTTTTACGCATTTTTAAAATGGATAAAAGTAAAATGAGAATTAATTAAGGGGAATAAAATGTTTTTTTAAGTTTTTTAAGTTTCTATTTTTTATCCCTTTTTTAGAGTTTTGATATTTTTTAATATAAAGTATTATTAAAAGATGACTTAATGTCTTATACTAAATTGAGTATTTTAACTAATTTTATAAAAGGCCCTAATTAATATAACAAAATTTGTTCATTAGTAATTAATACCATTAAGAATAATATATTTAATTAACTATATAGAAAGGTTGTTTATTATTATTAATTAGAAACAAAAAGTGAGTTAAGTTGATTCATTAAAACAAACTAAAGGAAAAAACAAAATGGGACAAAAGGGGTTTTAGGAGGCCCAAGATTAATAGCATTAGAAGCAAGATAGGGGGTGAATAAAGCAAATCGTTGGGCTTAGGCAGGAAAATGGGGTGAGGCCCATTTGGTTTTACAAACGTTTTTAGGGTTAAACATGATTTGTTAATTGGAAAAGGGATTAGGGTTTGGTTATGTGCAGAGCGGCGATCTTTCTCTCTTCTTCGTCTTCGCGTCTTTTGCCATTGCCTAAGCTTCTGCCTGAGCTTTTGCCTGAGCTTCTCGCCTCAATGGCCACCAGCATCCAGCTTTCCTCTTCCCTCCAGCCAAACATTAGGGGGCGACGGATTTTTACGGTACAAGCTTCGTCCTTTACTTCGTTAGGTTTTGATTATTATATGTTCATGTTTTTATCTGCTTGATTTTGATTCTCTATTATTGTTTGTTGGAGGTATTATGAAAGTCAAAGAAAGAAAAGAAATCGTTACCTAGAGGCGGAGACAGAGGAGGAAGTTGGGGCGTGCGACGGAGGCCAAGGGCGGCGAGGAAAGGTGATGCGTCACAAGCTTGCTTCGGACTACTGGACCCTGGTTTGTGTATTTGTGTCCTTCTTCTTCTTGCCTTGGTACTGTATGCTTCAATGTTTTGGACGTTTGAGTGCTACTGTTGAAGAATGCTTTTTTGACTAGTTTTCTCCTTCGTTCTCACTTCTGTATGCTTTTGCTTTTGGCCAATGATGTTATGCTGAGGCTTTTCTGGTTTCCTTGAACATGCTATGTTGGAACACTTTGATTTGATTAGCTTTCCTCTTCTTCTCCTCCTTGCCTTGTTACTGTTGCCTTATGATAGCCTATGATGACGAATTCTGAGGCCTTTCTAGTTTGGACAATCTCAGGTAAGTTGCATTCTGGTTATGGTGTTCATGCTGGTTTTCAGCTTTTAGGCCATGGCTACTGGTTTTGAAATGGTTCTACTGGTTTTTGAAATGGTTTAATCAGTAGCAGGTTAATGGTTTAGGTTGTGTATGGTTTTTGATGAAAATGGTTGGTAGCAAGTTTTGTGGTATTATGCAGTCAGCAGGTTTAGTAATGCAGTTGAATGGTTTAGGCCATATGTTTATGGTTTTGAATGATGCTTGTGATATTGGTTTGAGGGCTCAATCAGGTTAATGAGGTTTTGGCCAAGGTTGTTGGTTTATGGTTAAGCTTCCATGGCTTAGGCTTTAAAACATGACAGGTTTGACATGGTTAAGAGGTTCGGTTTTGAGGCAGCAAGGTTCTTGAAGTTATGCTTTTTGGTACTTTGAGAATTCTTGTATATTTGTTTGACAATAATTTTTCTGAGTTTTGAAGGCTTGGAGATAGATAGATGAATGTGTGTAGTGATTTTTCTTGTTATGTTATAACAGTCTTTGGCCTTCAGGTTTACGTTGAGGGCTTTGGTATATTTTTAATATTTTCTTTGATGCCTCTGTACATACTGTTACATCAGTTTGTTTTGTATCTTATTCCATGCTTTCTGTCTTCTTACTGACTGTGTTACTGCAGTTGTCTTGTATCTATTTCCTGCCTAAGCCAAACCTGTAAAACCACACTTCCTCCTCTCTTCTCTCTCTCAGTACAGTTTTGACAATAAAATGATATGTACTGTTTTCTTCTGAAATTGCAACAGTGCTGGAATATGATGAAAAAGGAATGCATATTGCTTGCAAATTGGTTTAAACTGCATGCTTTCTTTTTGTCTTTGCAATGTAACAGTAAGGAGCCTATTTGTTTTGGCTTCTTCCCCCATGTTTGCATGGCATGTTAACGTTGCATTTTGTTTGTCTTGCATATGTAATGTTTATGCATATGCTGTGTATATTTTTGAAATATGCATTGGACTTTGAAAAAAATGCAATTAAATTTTAATTATGCAGTTTTGAACAATAAAATGAATTTGTGCATGTTTCACAATTGTGCATTCATTTATGAAGATAAAAATTCCTCCCTTTTTTGTGAACCGGGAGAAATCCCGTGATTTGCAAAAAAGGGTAAACTGATTCCAGCCGTTGCTTTTAATGATGAACATTAAATAATTTTCTGCTTTTAATTATTTGTTCAATTCTAATTTTTCTTTTAATCGTTTTGCAGGTAAAATCAAATGAGCAGACAAAAAGGCATTGGATAAAAGATTTAGAATTAGAAAACATTAGATTAGTTTTTATTTCATTTTAACTTTGTAAAATTATTATTGTAAATTCGTTGTAAATAAATACAGTATTTACACAATAATTGTACAATTAGAAGAAAAATGAATAAAATTCCAATATTTGCCGATTAATTCCTTCCTTCTCTCTAATTATTTACTTTATCGTTTATAATTCTTTAAATTGTATAATAATTGAAAATAAATCTCAATTACTTAAATTCAGAATAATAAACAAATAAATAAATAATATCATTGATCAATTAATAGTTTCAATTATTTAATTCATTATTCATAATTTTCTAAATTATAATAATTAAAAATAGAATTTCAATTATTTAACTTAGAATGATAAATAATTAAATAATCATTATTGACCAATTAATGAACTTTTTTAAATATTTATTATATTATTCATAAATCTTTAAATTATGTAATAACTGAGAATAAATTCCAATTATTTAAATTTAAGATAGTGAATAATAAATAAACACTGTCTGCTCGATTAATATACCTCTTCTCTAATATTTATTTTATTATCTATAAATCTTTAAATTATATAACAATTGAAAACAAATTCCAATTATTTAAATTTAAGATAATAAATAATCAATAAACATTGTTTTAGCATGAATCGATTAATAAATTTAGCGTTCACCAAATAAACAACTCTCGACTCGAAAAAAGTTATGAATTTTAAAAATCAAAACGCTTGCAATGTAATGATGCAGATAGGAGATGATATCTTAGGTCAAAATTTGGGGTACAACAGCTGCCCCTATTTAAGTTTCTTCTATCCGGAGATATGAAGATTAAAAATCTTCATTTCGACGAGATTGGAGGTACTTAAATACATAATTACGCAAATTTTGTCCTAAGATGTCGCCCTCATGTTTGATATGAATGCAGTGATTGAATTCACAGAGAAAGATATCGTATGAAACAAGATAATGTTGGAGGAATCGAACACCAACAAAACACAGAGACATGGATTATTCATTACTGGGGTAATAAGTTATCGACTTCGAACGACAGACTCATGACAGCGAATAAAATTGAGGGAATACGACCCCTGACCCTAACAAAGAAAGCATCTTGCATAGGCCAAAACAGATTATTGACCCAAAACAGTGAGTTCGCAACTCAAGGTCAATGATAGACAGAGAGTATCAAATTGCTGATAACAGATTACCGACTTCTAAAGGTAATGATTCATGACAAGCTTCTCTGCGAGATTTCTGGAGATATACTCATTAATGCTGATATAATAATATTGTAGATACGCAAGTTGTTCAAATAAAGAAACTGCCACTTGCAGTCATCCAAAGAAAATACCAATAACTTACAAGCTCCTCAAATAAAGAGGCTGCCACTTGTTGTCGTCCAAAGAAAATACCGATAACATACAAGCTGCTCAAATAAAGAGGCTGCCACTTGCTGTCGTCCAAAGAAAATACCGATAACATACAAGCTGCTCAAAAAAAGAGGTTGCCACTTGCTGTTTTCCACAAGATAAAATGACATACAAGTTGCTCGTGAAGAGCTGCCGCTTGTCGTTTCCCGAAAATAATAACAACACACAAGTTGCTCGTGAAGAGCTGCCGCTTGTCGTACTCCAGAAAAATAATAACGTACAAGTTGCTCGTGAAGAGATGCCGCTTGTCGTTTTCCAACGATGTCTAAAAAGTACAAGTTGCTCATGAAGAGCTGCCGCTTGTCGTTTTCCAAGAATAATAACGCACAAGTTGCTCGTGAAGAGCTGCCGCTTGTCGTTTTCCAACGATGTCTATAACGCACAAGTTGCTCATGAAGAGCTGCCGCTTGTCGTTTTCCAAGAATAATAACGCACAAGTTGCTCGTGAAGAGCTGCCGCTTGTCGTTTTCCGACGATGTCTATGACGTACAAGTTGCTCATGAAGAGCTGCCGCTTGTCGTCTTCCAAAGGATAATTCAGAAGGGAATTGCAATGACACCGGCAGAAAGTAGAATCTTCGTCAAAGGGAATCATGAATCAATCCTTTCCGAGGGGATCATATACTTAAATGTGCAAAATAAATGCACCACTCGTCCAGGTCGTGACTTCACTGGGGAAAATCATAAGATAGCCTATGCAAGAGGCAACAACTTCATCCAGGGATAAACTAGAGAGAAAAACAGTCAAACAAGACTCCACCCAATGAGAAAGTAACTCGATTGGGGATTCTTCCTATCCAGAAATGGACAAGGTAGGCTAAACCAAAAATCATCCATGAGGATTAGCTCAGTTGGGGAATTTAGAAAGGAAGCACGTTTTCTGCCTAAGCTAACCTTCTACTTGGAAAGAAAAATGTACATTATTTGAACAAACAAAGTACAACCAAAAATCAACGGCAAATGTGAATATGCATGCTGATATGAGTGTAAATGAGTAAATGAATGTTATGCTGACAAAACAGACAGATGGAATATCCTGAAGATAATAAGATGTCACAGCATAATAGATACTCGGCCAATCTTGAAAAAAACGGAAGATAACTGGAACTGGAAACCCAAGCAACGTCGGAGCGTAACACCCCCCCCCCCCCCCAATGCTCAAATCTTCTGAGGAGAAAAGTGTTCAAATCCAATCTTCTAATACCAATAGGCCACTGGCATAAGACGAAGCGTACCGCACTTCAAAATCTCCCAAACAAAGGTAGCCAAAACAACACTTAACTGGAACAACTGGGGAGTCACCAAACTTAGCACCGCTAGAACCAAGGGTGTACACAACCAACACTTCATGACGATTTTGAAAGAAAACAAAGTTCATCATGCAGGGATAAAAAACTGTACGGTTTGCATTTCATGGCTTGACCGTCTTTGGAATAAATTGTTAACATTCCTTTTGTTATTCACGACACATTTTTTTTTTAAAAAATAAGAATACTTTAAGTAAATTTGTTTCAAGTATTTCCACAAAAATTAACATTTTGCCCACAAAAGGTAAATGCCCAAATTTCATTAATAATATGGTAGTTTGCTAACAAGGCAACTCCAGCGGTTTACAAAAGTTTGGGAAATAGTACATGAAATAAAAAGGTTACACAAAAACAATGATCGCTATTCTCCCTAACAACTTCGAATCCCAAATGTACTCGAATGTCACAGCCGGGATGACCAAAAGCTTGCCTAAGCGAAATACTTCTTGACTGCATCAGCGTTCGTGGGACGCGGGAGCTCGTCACCGTCCATATTGGTGAGAATCAAAGCACCTCCAGAGAAAACTTTCTTAACGACATATGGTCCTTCATAATTCGGAGCCCACTTGCCCCTTGAATCAGGTTGGAAAGATAATATCTTTCTGAGCACGAGGTCACCTTCTCTGAACTCGCGCGGTCGAACCTTCTTATCAAAAGCCTTCTTCATTCTTTGCTGATACAATTGACCGTGACACAAAGCTGTCAATCTCTTTTCTTCGATTAAATTCAACTGATCATACCTACTTTGACACAATTCATCCTCAGAAAGTTTAGCTTCCATCAACACTCTCAGAGACGGAATCTCAACCTCCACGGGGAGTACTGCTTCCATACCATAAACCAGGGAAAATGGAGTTGCACCTGTTGAAGTTCGAACTGAAGTACGGTACCCGTGTAAAGCAAACGGAAGCATCTCATGCCAATCCTTATAAGTTACCACCATCTTCTGGACAATCTTCTTGATATTCTTGTTAGCAGCTTCAACAGCCTCATTCATCTTCGGTCTGTAAGGAGAAGAATTATGATGTTCGATTTTAAACTCTTCACAAAGCTCTCTCATCATCTTGTTATTCAAATTCGAACCATTATCAGTGATGATCTTGCTCGGGATACCGTATCGACAAATGATCTAATTCTTGATAAATCTGAATACCACCTGTCTAGTTACATTAGCATAAGATGCTGCTTCCATCCATTTAGTAAAATAATCGATCGCTACCAAGATGAAACAATGACCATTTGAAGCTTTGGGTTCAATCATCCCAATCATATCAATGCCCCACATAGATAAAGGCCAAGGTGAAGAGATAACATTGAGGAGGGTCGGCGGCACATGCATCTTGTCCGCATAAATCTGGCATTTATGACATTTCTTCACATATTTGCAGCAATCAGATTCCATCGTCATCCAATAGTAACCAGCTCTCAGCATCTTTCTAGCCATTGCATGTCCATTGGCATGAGTGCCAAAGGACCCTTCATGTACCTCTTGCATCAGCATGTCTGCTTCACGTCTGTCTACACATCTGAGCAAGACCATGTCATAATTCCTCTTATACAAAACTTCTTCATTGAGAAAGAAACTGCTTGCTAATCTTCTCAACGTCTTCCTATCTTTACTGGATGCCCCAGGCGGGTATTCTTGAGTTTGAAGAACACGTTTAATGTCATAGAACCACGGTTTGTCGTCGGTAACCTCTTCTACTGAGAACACATGAGCAGGTCTGTCAAGGCGCATAACCCGGATTGTAGGCACATCGTTCCAATCATTCACTTGAAACATTGAAGACAAAGTAGCTAAAGCATCAGCCATTTGGTTCTCATCTCTAGGGATATGATGTAATTCCACTTTGTTGAAGAAAGTTAACAATCTTCTAGCATAGTCTCTGTAAGGGATCAAACCAGGATGACGAGTCTCCCATTCTCCTTTGATTTGATTAATTACCAATGCTGAATCTCCGTAAATATCAAGAATCTTAATCCTTATATCCACCGCTTCTTCGAGACCCATAATACATGCCTCATATTCAGCCATGTTATTCGTGCAGTGAAACTTCAGTCTCGCCGTGAACGGGATGTGAGTACCTCGGGGAGTGACGATGATTGCCCCAATTCCATTTCCATAAGAGTTCACAGCTCCGTCAAATATCAAACCCCAACGCGATTCAGGATCAGGTCCTTCTTCAGGTAGCGGCTCTTCACAATCTTTAGCTTTCAAGTACATAACATCTTCATCTGGGAAATCAAACTTGATGGACCGATAATCGTCAATTGGTTGGTGAGCCAAATGATCGGCTAAAATACTTCCTTTGATCGCTTTCTGAGTGTGATACTCAATGTCATATTCAGATAACAACATCTGCCAACGGGCTATTCTTCCAGATAAGGCGGGTTTCCCAAAGATATACTTGATCGGATCCATTTTGGAGATCAACCAAGTGGTGTGGTTAATCATATACTGGCGCAGACGGCGAGCAGCCCAAGCTAAAGCACAACAGGTTTTCTCAAGCAATTAGTACCGAGACTCACAGTCTGTGAATTTCTTACTCAGATAATATACGGCATGTTCCTTCCTTCCAGTCTCATCTTGTTGACCAAGCACACATCCCATGGAATCTTCCAATATAGTCAGGTACATAATCAAAGGTCTTCCTTCCACCGGAGGAATCAAAATGGGAGGTTCAAGCAAATATTCTTTGATGCTATCAAAAGCTCTCTGACAATCTTATGTCCATACACATCCTTGGTTCTTTCGGAGAAGCTTGAAAATCGGCCCACAGGTAGCAGTCATATGAGATATAAATCTAGAAATATAATTCAGTCTCCCAAGGAATCCTCTTACTTGTTTTTCCGTCTTGGGTGCGGGCATTTCCCGAATAGCTTTGACCTTATCAGGATCTACCTCAATACCTTTCTGACTGACAATGAAACCCAGAAGTCTTCCAGAACGAACACCAAAAGTGCACTTGTTGGGATTCAGACGGAGTTTATACTTTCTCAAACGCTGGAATAACTTCAACAAATGTTCCAAGTGATCTTCCTCAGTTTGTGATTTGGCAATCATGTCTTCCACATACACTTCGATCTCCTTATGCATCATGTCATGGAACAAAGCAGTCATAGCCCTTTGGTATGTTGCACCCGCATTCCTCAAACCAAACGGCATAACCCGATAACAGAAAGTTCCCCAAGGTGTAATGAAAGCGGTCTTCTCCATATCTTCTGGTGCCATCTTGATTTGATTGTAACCAGAGAAACCATCCATGAAAGAAAAGACTTTGAACTTGGCGGTACTGTCGACCAATACGTCAATATGAGGTAATGGGAAGTCATCCTTCGGACTAGCTCTATTCAGATCTCTGTAGTCTACACACATCCGAACTTTGCCATCTTTCTTAGCAACAGGCACTATGTTGGCTAACCACTGAGGATAGACCGATGTAACAAGGAAACCTGCGTTAATCTGTTTCTGAACCTCCTCTTTGATCTTGTCAGCCATATCAGGACGAGTCCTTCTCAACTTCTGCTTGATCGGCGGACATTCAGGTCTCAACGGTAAACGATGCTCCACAATGTCATTGTCCAAACCTGGCATATCTTGGTAGGACCAAGCAAACACGTCAACATACTCTTTGAGAAGCTCCAACATCTTCTCCTTAACTTTCGGGATAAGCAGTGCTCCGACTTTGACTTCCTTTCTATCTTCTTCATCACCCAAATTGACCAACTCTACAGGTTCTTCAAATGGTTGAATGATCTTCTCATCATGCTCAAGCAAACGGGAAATCTCAACAGGAATCTCTTCACCATCCTCTTCTTCGGCTCTGAACACAGGGAATTCAAAGTTGGGAGAGGGCATAGGATCATTGTTTTTGATGGTTAAGTCATGGACTAATCTGCACATATGATTATGCTTTATTTTAGAAATCGATTTGTGCAAATAAAACAAAAGGTTATTAATTAATTTCATTACTATTTCCCAAAAAAGTGAAAAATAAAACAGTAGTGGACAAAATAACATTTTTATTCATTAAAGGGAAATACTTGAAACAAGGAGCCCAGACATATCTCTTTTGCCTTGGGCAGAGCAAAAGGAATTATTTTTCATAGCCCGACACAAAATACTCTTCGCCTTGGGCATAGCGAATTTTTTCAAAGAAAAAACAAAACAAAACATTACTCGGAAAGGTGCATAACAACAGGAACATTAACAACTATCCAGTTTTGGCAAGCCAACCCAGGCGTCACAAAAACGGGCAAATCTTCCTCGGAATCATCTTCTATGATAGCATCAACCTCAGGATGTATAAACCCTGCACTTCGGAAAACCTCTTGAATCGGACGAACAACCACCTTTTGCTTGACTCTCGCGGACACAGGACGAAAACCAAGACCTTCCCCAGACTTGTTTTCGGGCAACGTCAACACCTGGCCCCATCCTTCGGCCGAACCACTTTCCACCACACGCCGTGCATCCTCAAAAGAAGAGATGGATGCCCCTTGCTTCTTCACTGCATTCTTGGCAACAGATAAACCTTGGAACTGGGTTCCAACATCCTCATTAGCATCAATAAAAGAGAATGATGATAAATGGCTTACCACCATAGCTTGCTCTCCCCCAATCATCACTAGCTTCCCATGTCTCACAAACTTCAGTCTCTGATGGAGCGTGGAGGTGACTGCCCCTGCATCATGGATCCACGGACGACCCAATAAGCAACTATAGGCAGCACGGATATCCATCACTTGAAAAGTGATTTGAAAAGTATGGGGACCAATCACTATAGGAAGATCCACTTCACCAATGACTGTCTTCCTAGAACCATCAAATGCTTTAATAATCACTCCACTGGGTCTCATAGGAGCACCTGGATATGAGAGCCGAGATAAAGTAGTCTTGGGCATCACATTCAACGACGAACCTGTATCCACCAACACACTTGACAAGGTATCATTCCCACAACTTACTGAGATGTGTAAAGCCATATTATGGTTTCTCCCTTCCTCTGGGAGCTCCTCATCACTGAAACCAAGATTGTTACATGAAGTGATATTTCCCACAATCCCGTCAAACTGGTCAACCGTCACATCATGGTCCACGAACGCCTGGTCCAAGACCTTCATCAAAGCTTCTCTATGCGCACCAGAATCTCTCAATAAATCAAGCAAGGAAATCTTGGAAGGTGTTTGCAAAAGCTGGTCCACGATCTTATATTCACTTCTTTTGATAAGCTTCAGAATCTCATCATCCTCGGGGTGAGGGATAGGTTCACTGGATCGGCCTATCTCAGCTCTTGGCTCAACATTTCTCACTGGAATCTCTGCCGGCATGGGTCTCCTAACTTGGACTTCTGGTCTCTTCAAAGGTACTGCTGCAAAAACATGTCCACTTCTCATAACTTTACTTACATCGGCAATGTTAACAAAAGATGGTCTCGTTGGTATGGGGACTTCCACCCCATTCTCAATCATTGTGGCATTATACTTATATGGTACATCTTGGTCTGAGCATTAAGGCACAGGGCCAGGTGGGTAAATAATCAAAGGATCAACAGGTGCAGTCTGAATGTCGTAAGCAATCTCTATTGATTCAGGCAAATTGAATTGTGGTATGATAACATTCACTTCATCCTCCGGATTTCTGTCATACGTAATGGTGATAACTCTCTGGTCTAACAACTTCTGAATGTCCTCCTTCACGATAGGACAATCAACCTCCCTTGAACAAAATTCACAAATGTCATAATCATGCTGATGTCTAACAAAGGCAAGTCTTCTCAAACTCTGATGTAACCTGATCAACGACTCTCTTATGTGTTCAACTTGAAAAACTCGAAACTTCCCCGGACAACCTTCCACCATATTCACTGAAGCTGCCCCATGTCGAGGCAAAGGATTATCTCTCACATTTGGATTAACATCCTTAAACGACAAGATACCATTCTTGATCAATCTCTGCACGTCCGCCTTCAGAGCAAAGCAATTTTCAAGGTTGTGCCCCGGCGACCCTTGGTGATACTCACAAAACTGGTCCGCCTTGTACCACGGAGAAGTACTGTTTAGTGCGACAGGAGGAGGCTTTGTCGTGATGAGATTCTTTCTGATAAGAGCAGGGAACAATTCAGTATAAGTCATAGAAATAGCATTGAATTGTGGTTTTCTGGGTGAACGGTTCTGATTGTTGAATGGATAAGCCTGTTGTCGAGGCTGCTGCTGAAATGGTCGTTATTGAGTTGGTGGGGTTTGATGAGCTGGGGTCATCAAAGCTGGGCGGACAGCCGGAGTGACTGCCGCAACGTGAGAGTAACCTCTCCTAGGTCTACCTGGGAACAAAGCACTGACATCCTGCTCTTTTCTTTTCGGGAAAACACTTCCAAACTTCTTAGTGCTGCTAGACGGACTTCCTTCTTTAACCAAACGCCCTTCACGAATCCCTTCCTCTAACCGCATGCCCATTCTTACCATTTCGGTGAAGTCACTGGGTGCGCTGGCTATCATTCTTTCATAGTAAAAGGACCCTAAAGTCTTCAAAAATATCTTTGTCATCTCTTTCTCCTCAAGAGGTGGATAGATTTGAGCAGCAATTTCACGCCACCTCTGGGCGTACTCCTTAAAAGATTCTCGGTCTCTCTGCGACATCGCCCGGAGTTAATCCCTGTCCGGCGCCATGTCAACGTTATACTTGTACTGATGGACAAAGGCTTCGCTAAGATCGTTGAAGTTGCGGATTCGAATACTGTCTAAACCCATATACCACTTTAGAGCAGCGCCCGTCAAACTATCTTGAAAATAATGAATCAATAAGTCATGATCATCGGAATACATAGACATCTTTCTCACATACATTGTCAAATGGCTTCTAGGACACGAATCACCCTTATATCTCTCAAAGTCTGGCACTTTGAATTTTGCTGGAATCTTGACATTCGGAACTAAACAAAGGTCATGCGTGTTCTTCCCAAACAGATCCTTCCCTTTCAATGCTCTAAGCTCTTTCTACATTTCTTGGAACTGATCCTGAAATTCTTCCATTCTATCAAAAAGACCCAAACTTTCAGCTGGCTCGGCAGGATAAGTAGGTTCATTCAAGTATGGCACTGAGTGGACCACAGGAGCGACGGTTGTCATAATCGGTTGCGGATAAGGTGTTACAGACTGAATTATTGGCGGCAAGGCAGTTGTCTCTGGCTGAGGGAGAGACAAAGCAGGTTGAAATAAAGGTTGTACGGCAGGATGATACCCCTCTGGCACAAAGTTGTAAGGCATTCCCCACGGAAAGCCTTTCGGCATCTGATGCTGAATCGGAGAGTTGATTTGAGTCACGGAGGTAGGAACAATGACAATCTCGGAAACCACTGGAGTTGAAGTCTGAATCTCGGCAGCTGTAGTCGATGGCTGATTCTGAACAGCCACCAAACTTTCCACTAACGCAGTTAACTTTTCCATCTCGACACGAATTGTAGCAACTTCCCCACGAAGCTCAAGGTTTTCCTGTTCCAGATCTTCCATTTTCCTCTGACGATTGGCTCGAGTGTCGTATTGGTGAGACAGCTTGACAACCTTCGGAGTGGAAAAAGAACAAGGATAAGACTCTAACAAAGTGTGAAGTGAAATGTTGAATGATGCATGATGTGCGATGCAAATGATGATTCATTTTAATATTTTTTCAAGGAACTTTGATAATTTTGCATACATCAATGGTAAAGGAATTTGGAACAATGAAAACTCAATCCATTAATTGAAAGCAGTAAATTACAACTTATGACTTGGAATAACAAAGCAATAAATTACAACTTTGGGATAACACCCCAATAATAAAAGCAGTAAATTACAACTTTGAAACATGAAATCCATAATAAAGCGATAAATTACAACTTCGGAGCATTAAAGCCCTTAATAAAGCAATAAATTACAACTTCGGAGCATGAAGCCCTTTTACATAGTTTTACAAAATGATATCAATAAAATGAAACTAAAAGATAGAGATCACTCAGAATCATCAGATGAGGGACCAAACACCAACTGTAACCGGAGCTTCTTGATCTTCTCTTCATAAAAGTCTTCCATCTCTTTCTTCTCAGCTACCAGTCGATCAATGATTTCCTTCTGCGGATTAGGAACAAGAGCAACACTTACCGGACCCTCCCTCTTTCTCTTCCTTTCACTAGCATACTTCTTCAGCAAAGCATCCTTTTGACGAAGCTTCTCATCGTGATCAATGAACCGGACGTCTTGAATAAACAGCAACTCCTCCTTTTCCTTTAACTGTCGAGTCAGGACTCGATTCTCATATTCAGACATATGGTACTTTTCCTTCCAAGCATCCCTCTCGGACTTCATCCTAGCCAGATTTCCTTGGTATTCTCCTATGTTCGCGATAGGGATAACAACAGATGATGGCGCAATGACAGGGAATAAAGGCTTCTCAAGTTTATAGGGAATCTTGAGAGCACAAGCCCTAGCACGGACCCACTGTAGGTAAGGCTCCAAAGAAACGGCACCTCTATGTCCTAACATATCTCTCCCTTTCCTATGGATGTGGCGCCAAGCTCTTTCGATCTCCCTCTTAGCTGCCTGATGATCTTGTCCTTCCTGTAGAAAGAAACCACTCACATGGATGTTGTTTGGTTTATCTCTCATCGGGTACCCAAACTGACGACGCGCGAGAACAGGGTTATAGTTGATTCCGCCTTTCGTACCGAGAAGAGGCACGTTAGGAAAAGCACCACAGCTATCGATGATCTTCACGTCGTAGTAAACTCGATTATACCAGTCAATGTCGAAATGAGTGAGAGCCATAATTTTTGGCGCCCAACGCGGTTCCTTCTCGAGATCCCAGAAAACATCAGACCCAGGGAGATGCGAAACATACCACTGATACAACAACGGTGTACAACAAATAATCATCCCTCCTTGATAAGAGTTTCGAAGATGGATGGAGTAGTAGGTATCTCCTAGCAGCATAGGGACCGGATTTCCAATCAAGAAAATTCTGATGGCGTTGATATCCACAAACTTATCAACGTTAGGGAACAAGAATAGACCATAAGCGAGTAAAGAAAAGACGTCTTCAAAGGCAACAGTATCTTTTATCTCAGCAAAATGACGAGCTTTCTTCAACAAAAACTGCGCAGACAAACCCCGGATTCCCCCTTTTGTAGTCATGTTCTCCTCTATCTCTGACTTCTTCAAGTGGGTGATGGTCGCTATCTCGTGAGATTTGGGCTCCTCTTCTAATCCAGAAAAAGGAACACGGTCGGTGATCGGTAAACCAAGTATGTAGGAATACTCTTCTAAAGTGGGTATCAACTGGTAATCCGGAAAAGTGAAACATCGGTACAAGGGGTCGTAGAATTGAACCAACGTATTGAGGATGCCTTCCTTCATCCTGTGCTTCATGAGAGGTATAATGGACCCATACTTCCTCTGAAAATCTGTCGGGTTCTCGATCTTCGGATTCAAACTCTTCAGCTCTTTGATCTCGGGCTCCTTAAAACTAAAGCTTCGAGTGTTTCTCCTTCCAAGTTCCATAATAACCTGAGATGTCTGCAAAAATCATTCCGAAGTTCCTTGAAAAACAAGTTTTTTACAAAGATGCTAATGAGTGCATGAATGAATGATAATGCAACAGTCACACACAAGCTTGCAAACATGGGGTTCAAAGGTTCAACGTTCAGCATGGAGTCGAGGATAAAGCCCACCCAAAGGTATGTACTAGTGGTTCAATCACACTTGTAAGACAATGTTCTAAGAGTTCCCAGAGTCTACATTCCTCCTTCGGATATTACCAACGTCTTGATTACTCAATAATTAGCAATATTCTCAAGAGAAACTCGTCCGAGCGTAGCATCGCGTAACAACTACTTCCGAATTACTCCGTTATAGTCTCCGCGCTACACCTAAAAGGCCAAGATGGGTTAGGGTTCTACGGTCCTCAACTTCTCGGGCTCCTAGGTCGAAAATAATAATGTCTTCTCGATTACTCGGTAAACAAATATTAAGTTCAAGAGGGCCTTCCATTGAGTCGAGGATCTCATGCCTCCTTCTTCGGGATTACTCCCTCAAAGTTAACATGACTATACCGCCCGTCCTATTCCTTAAGTGTTACTTAATCCGGGTATAGGATTCGTCCTTTGTAAAAAACCCAAACACCCCAATTTAAACACATAATCAAACGTATCAAATAATAAAACAGATAAAACAAATTAGGCTTAACCCACTTAGGGATGAACCAGCAAGAGGTCAATCTTTCCCCAGCAGAGTCGCCAATTTTGTAGCGATAAAAAATGTAGCGGGGTAAATCGGAGATCGAATTATTGATTAATTTGTCTCACAAAAGCAAGAGTCGTCACCGCGCTTTATTGTTTCCAAGGGAAAGGGGAAAGAGCGAAATAAAACCCTAAATATGCAATGTAAATAATACTTTTTAAAAGTAATAAAAATACAAGGCGTTTTTGAAAAGAGATCTATGGTTCGGGGGTTGGTTATACAATGGGAAGGTATTAGCACCCAATGTATCTATAGTACTCTATAGGAACCTTTTGAAATATCTGTTTGTAAAGAAAAATGTTCGTTTGATCGGAAAATGAATCATTTTGGCCGAAAACGGGGTACGGACGAGTTTTTTGAAGATACGACGACCTAATGTCGAAGTTTTTGCTTAAAAGGTATAAGTTTCGAATAGATTGAATATTTGAGGAAAAATTATCCTAAGTTTTAATGAAATGCGAAAGTTCGCGCAATTAGACTTGAGGACATGAAGTCGACAAATTTAATCGTTTTTTCCCTTGGATTTAAACGTAAACAGAATAAACAAGTAAGCAGAAAATTATGATAAATAAATGATATACAACAATTTAAATAAAAGACTAAAGGGTATAAATATGCATTTTTTATGATTTTTGTTTAATATTAATGAAAAGAAAGTATTTTTAATAGTTTTCATTTTTATGCATTTTTAAAATGGATAAAAGTAAAATGAGAATTAATTAAGGGGAATAAATTGTTTTTTTAAGTTTTTTAAGTTTCTAATTTTTATCCCTTTTTTAGAGTTTTGATATTTTTTAATATAAAGTATTATTAAAAGATGACTTAATGTCTTATACTAAATTGAGTATTTTAACTAATTTTATAAAAGGCCCTAATTAATATAACAAAATTTGTTCATTAGTAATTAATACCATTAAGAATAATATATTTAATTAACTATATAGAAAGGTTGTTTATTATTATTAATTAGAAACAAAAAGTGAGTTAAGTTGATTCATTAAAACAAACTAAAGGAAAAAACAAAATGGGCCAAAAGGGGTTTTAGGAGGCCCAAGATTAATAGCATCAGAAGCAAGATAGGGGGTGAATAAAGCAAATCGTTGGGCTTAGGCAGAAAAATGGGGTGAGGCCCATTTGGTTTTACAAACGTTTTTAGGGTTAAACATGATTTGTTAATTGGAAAAGGGATTAGGGTTTGGTTATGTGCAGAGCGGCGATCTTTCTCTCTTCTTCGTCTTCGCGTCTTTTGCCTTTGCCTGAGCTTCTGCCTGAGCTTTTGCCTGAGCTTCTCGCCTCAATGGCCACCAGCATCCCGCTTTCCTCTTCCCTCCAGCCAAACATTAGGGGGCGACGGATTTTTACGGTACAAGCTTCGTCCTTTACTTCGTTAGGTTTTGATTATTGCATGTTCATGTTTTTATCTGCTTGATTTTGATTCTCTATTATTGTTTGTTGGAGGTATTATGAAAGTCAAAGAAAGAAAAGAAATCGTTACCTAGAGGCGGAGACGGAGGAGGAAGTTGGGGCGTGCGACGGAGGCCAAGGGCGGCGAGGAAAGGTGATGCGTCGCGAGCTTGCTTCGGACTACTGGACCCTGGTTTATGTATTTGTGTCCTTCTTCTTCTTGCCTTGGTACTGTATGCTTCAATGTTTTGGACGTTTGAGTGCTACTGTTGAAGAATGCTTTTTTGACTAGTTTTCTCCTTCGTTCTCACTTCTGTATGCTTTTGCTTTTGGCCAATGATGCTATGCTGAGGCTTTTCTGGTTGCCTTGAACATGCTATGTTGGAACACTTTATTTTGATTAGCTTTCCTCTTCTTCTCCTCCTTGCCTTGTTACTGTTGCATTATGATAGCCTATGATGACGAATTCTGAGGCCTTTCTAGTTTGGACAATCTCAGGTAAGTTGCATTGTGGTTATGGTGTTCATGCTGGTTTTCAGCTTTTAGGCCATGGCTACTGGTTTTGAAATGGTTCTACTGGTTTTTGAAATGGTTTAATCAGTAGCAGGTTAATGGTTTAGGTTGTGTATGGTTTTTGATGAAAATGGTTGGTAGCAAGTTTTGTGGTATTATGCAGTCAGCAGGTTTAGTAATGCAGTTGAATGGTTTAGGCCATATGTTTATGGTTTTGAATGATGCTTGTGATATTGGTTTGAGGGCTCAATCAGGTTAATGAGGTTTTGGCCAAGGTTGTTGGTTTATGGTTAAGCTTCCATGGCTTAGGATTTAAAACAGGACAGGTTTGACATGGTTAAGAGGTTCGGTTTTGAGGCAGCAAGGTTCTTGAAGTTATGCTTTTTGGTACTTTGAGAATTCTTGTATATTTGTTTGTCAATAATTTTTCTGAGTTTTGAAGGCTTGGAGATAGATAGATGAATGTGTGTAGTGATTTTTCTTGTCATGTTATAACAGTCTTTGGCCTTCAGGTTTACGTTGAGGGCTTTGGTATATTTTTAATATTTTCTTTGATGCCTCTGTACATACTTTTACATCAGTTTGTTTTGTATCTTATTCCATGCTTTCTGTCTTCTTACTGACTGTGTTACTGCAGTTGTCTTGTATCTATTTCCTGCCTAAGCCAAACCTGTAAAACCACACTTCCTCCTCTCTTCTCTCTCTCAGTACAGTTTTGACAATAAAATGATATGTACTGTTTTCTTCTGAAATTGCAACAGTGCTGGAATATGATGAAAAGGGAATGCATATTGCTTGCAAATTGGTTTAAACTGCATGCTTTCTTTTTGTCTTTGCAATGTAACAGTAAGGAGCCTATTTGTTTTGGCTTCTTCCCCCATGTTTGCATGGCATGTTAACGTTGCATTTTGTTTGTCTTGCATATGTAATGTTTATGCATATGCTGTGTATATTTTTGAAATATGCATTGGACTTTGAAAAAAATGCAATTAAATTTTAATTATGCAGTTTTGAACAATAAAATGAATTTGTGCATGTTTCACAATTGTGCATTCATTTATGAAGATAAAAATTCCTCCCTTTTTTGTGAACCGGGAGAAATCCCGTGATTTGCAAAAAAGGGTAAACTGATTCCAGCTGTTGCTTTTAATGATGAACATTAAATAATTTTCTGCTTTTAATTATTTGTTCAATTCTAATTTTTCTTTTAATCGTTTTGCAGGTAAAATCAAATGAGCAGACAAAAAGGCATTGGATAAAAGATTTAGAATTAGAAAACATTAGATTAGTTTTTATTTCATTTTAACTTTGTAAAATTATTATTGTAAATTCGTTGTAAATAAATACAGTATTTACACAATAATTGTACAATTAGAAGAAAAATGAATAAAATTCCAATATTTGCCGATTAATTCCTTCCTTCTCTCTAATTATTTACTTTATCGTTTATAATTCTTTAAATTGTATAATAATTGAAAATAAATCTCAATTACTTAAATTCAGAATAATAAACAAATAAATAAATAATATCATTGATCAATTAATAGTTTCAATTATTTAATTCATTATTCATAATTTTCTAAATTATAATAATTAAAAATAGAATTTCAATTATTTAACTTAGAATGATAAATAATTAAATAATCATTATTGACCAATTAATGAACTTTTTTAAATATTTATTATATTATTCATAAATCTTTAAATTATGTAATAACTGAGAATAAATTCCAATTATTTAAATTTAAGATAGTGAATAATAAATAAACACTGTCTGCTCGATTAATATACCTCTTCTCTAATATTTATTTTATTATCTATAAATCTTTAAATTATATAACAATTGAAAACAAATTCCAATTATTTAAATTTAAGATAATAAATAATCAATAAACATTGTTTTAGCATGAATCGATTAATAAATTTAGCGTTCACCAAATAAACAACTCTCGACTCGAAAAAAGTTATGAATTTTAAAAATCAAAACGCTTGCAATGTAATGATGCAGATAGGAGATGATATCTTAGGTCAAAATTTGGGGTACAACAGCCTCCTTTTTGGAAATGTAAAACAACACTCTTTAATTCTTCTTTCTGTATTCTCACTCTCTTCTTCAACTCACACTCCTTCGTTGATTTTCAACGATCAACAACGACTTGTTCCCTACTCGTGATTCTGCTCACCAAGTCATCAAACTCCAGCCAAACTCTCTAACCGGAAATCCCGCAACGTTAACCCTATAAATTTGTTTCCAAAATAAAACCCTCGGCCCTCACTCATGAGAAAGATAAGAGAAGAAACGACAACAATCATTAAGGACAACGCATCATGGAAGCCAACAATTACAACATGTTTATAAGGAAAAAAAAGGAGACTTACTGATTCCAGCGATTCGTGATTCTGTCCAAAGGTTTGACTCAGGTGAGCTTGAATTCCTTTCCCCTTTTTTGTCAATTTCGTGAACTGTTTGTTGTTGATTAAAATTGCTCACTGTTGTTTCTTCTGATTTGTGCATTTCAGGGCTTTTGTTTCTATATTAAATTGGCGAATCTGCGGTAGATGGTATTCAGTGTGGGAATGAATAACAGTTGCTTATGGATTCTGTTCTATCTTTTGTTTGGTTTTTTGGTATCTTTGCTGGTTTTTGTTTGTATCTTTGCTGGTTTGGTTCTCTAACAGTTAGCTTGCTGGTTTTTTGCTCTCTAACAGTTAGCTTGCTGGTTTTTTGCTCTCTAACAGTTAGCTTGCTGTTTTTTTGCTCTCTAACAGTTAGCTTGCTGGTTTTTTGCTCTCTAACATTTAGCTTGCTGGTTTGGTTGGTTTGTGTTATATTGTTTTTTGCTGGCTAACTGATCTCTCTCTGTGCAATGAAACAATAGTCTTATTTATATTGGAATAAGGTTGAAAAGTGGGGAAAAAGAATGAGCAGTTTGAATTGTTATGAAACTGTTTTGATCCTTTCTTGATGTAGGTTGATGTTTTGCCATTTTAGTGCAACTCTTGGACTGTTTATGATACAAGGAAGCAACAGGTGTAGGGATTTCCTATTTTGATGTCATGTGTAGACTATATGATGCAGGTTTGGATAGGGCTGACTTGGTACAATTTTGCAGGTTGTTTGGATTGTTGTATGCTTAAGTGATATCCTTTCCTCTCTCATCTTTCAATGAAATAAAGCATTTTCTTTTTTATTCATAAATATCTGAAGGGTTTGTATGACTTAGGAAAGTGATGATACACTTGGTTTGATGAGAAAATTAATTTACTGTTTTTCCTTGTTCCAATTTTGTTTTATTTGTGCTGCTCTGCTGCCATATTATTGCAGGCTTGTTTGGACTGTTGTATGCTTGCTATACTTCTTGCGTTGCTGCTACTTTGCAGCCTTGGACTTGCTGCTATACTTCCTTTGTTTTATTTTCTTGCATTGTTGCTGCTTTGCAGCCTTGGACTTGCTGCTATACTTAATTTATTTTGCTTGCTTGCATTGTTGCTGCTTTGTGATGATGCCTTGGCAGTTTGACTTGTTTGTTGCCTTTTGCCCTGCTGCATATACTTGTTTGTTGTGACGCTGCCTTGGGCTTTATGCTATTTTGCAGTAGAAAATGTTTGAAAATTTTCTTTTCCCTTTTGTGAACCAAGGCCCAAACCTTGTGATTTGTAAAATAGGAGAAGATGGGCTATGATTAAAACAAGCAACCTTTAAATCTGATTCCTCATACAAACCTAATGATGAATATTCAGACTTGTTTTAGCAATTAATTCTTGAATTTTCACATGCTTTCTAACTTCCTTTCTTGTTTCATGGGCACGAGGCGTGGATGCAAACGAAGCTTGGATTGATTACTTGAAGATGAAGCAACAGAGGCTTGAAGACATAGAATAAATATTCTCTCTTTGTAGACAAAAAAAACATGTAATTCTTTGTATCAAAACAAAAACTTGTAAATCATTCCATTTGTAATGTAATAAATACAAAGTCCTTGAATAAATTTGGTGTAGTGAATTTTATTATTCAAAACTTGAATTTATTTAAACTTTGCAATTCTCACTTGAATGTTTTGGATTAAAACATCTTGGTTTGGTAACTTGGGTTTCAAGAAATCACAAAATGATCAAATAACCAATGCACCTTGTACTCAAATCAGACTTCTAAACAAAATAAATGTTTAAAAATCCAATTCTAACTTGGTTAACTCAATCCCAAAGCCATGGTCATCTAAACGACAGTCTTAATCCTCGCCTCTTGTCCACACTAAATTTTCATTCAAAATGAAACTCGCACGCCATGCTTGATAAAAATGGAAGTTTATTTCTAAACAATCATGCTTTGAGAACCATCATCAACCTTTACAAATTTCAAGATCAATGATGATTAAGAACATTTTCAAATCAAACAAATGACTTGCGACGATTTGATAACTTTCAAAGTCTTCCAAACACAATTTTCTTTCGATCTTTGAAGATAAACTCATGAGCGACATCACTTATGACCATGTGCAGAAATAACCGTCTCAAGATATTGTAAATTGCGGAAATCACCAACTTTAGAAATCAGGCGACAGTTGTTTAAGATTAGGTCAAAATCCAAGAAGTGACATTTAACGCATTCGAATTTTAGTGATCTTCTACGCGTAATCAGCTCTTGATTTGTGAAGAGAAATCGGAGATAACATCAAGGAGAGTCATACGCAAGAAGAACCGCTCAAAATATCGAATAATGAAGAAGTTACAATTGCTTGAACTTGGTCTCAAAAAAGGTCAAATTTTTTTTTGGGTTAATGGAGTCATTTTCAGTCGTCTGAACCATTGACTGAGCAAACTTGTAACGTGAGGTTCGAGACTCGGCATGAACATCCTTGAGGAGACATGAAGATCTACGAAGACCATTTGAAACCTTGAAGAATCAGTTTTTCTTTGAGAAACGCCAAACCCTAGTTGTTGACTTACTTCCTAGGAAGAGAATCTGTCTGACCAACTTCCGATCCAAATTGAGTATACGAGAAGACCTAGGATAGTATCTTGAATAAAAATGAGAGGGCAAATTTTGGGTACAACAGTGATGTATTATACAAAATAAACTATGATATGGTGTTACTCAGGTGCATGGATAAATATGAAGCGGATACACTTATGTGAGAAATCCATGAAGGAACTTTTGGAAGCTAGAAAAATCTTACGATCAGGTTATTATTGGTTAACGATGGGAGTTGATTGCTACTAATATGTAAATACATGACATAAATTCCAAGTCTACACCGACAAAATGCATGTGCCACCGACTCCTTTGAATATCCTGAGTTCTCCTTGGACATTTTCGATATGGGGAATTGATATGATAGGAATTATTGAACCTAAAGCCTCTAACGGACACCGGTTTATACTAGTTGCCATCGACTACTTCACCAAATGGGTGGAAGTTGCGTCCTACGTAAATGTAACAAGACAAGTAGTTAATCAATTCATCAAGCAAATTCTTATATACAGATATGGGGTTCCTAGTAGAATCATTACATATAATGGGTCCATAAGAGGATATTTAGGCATACGACTTAAAATCATGGGGAGTTCCCCTAATTAAGATTAAATCCCTATTTCCTGAACAGTAAATCTAAACCCTGGTATCCTTGTGAACAAGGTAGATGAGGGGTCCCTGACACCTTTCCTTCGTCTAAAACGAGTCAACAACTTTGAATCTCTGAACAAATTAGGCTTACCTGTTATATTCCCTTCCCTAGGATAAAAATTAGTGGTGGCGGCTCTATATTTTTTGCCGGTTATTAAACATTCTATGCCGAGAAGTTAGCAAGTTAGTTATTATGCTTCCCTATATGAGTAGATGGCGCTATTTCAGGTAACAAGTTTCAAACACAATTTGAATACTCTCTCATAATTCATATACTGACTTGAGAATTAGAGTTCAAACCTTGCAGGTACACCCTCACTTTGTTGCAGCTTTTGTAACTCTACATATTTTTGGTTTTAGAATGGAACAATGGTGATGTCTGTGGAAAACGACATTTGATTCCCGCGTATGTTATGATTCCCTATATCTAAGTACACTCCTTTATCATGATCTCTCCTTGATTTCAAACCAGAGGATCCAAGGAATCAAAGAAAATTTGGTTAAAATAGATAAAATCGAGTTCAACACTTATAGAGAGACGCTGATTATCCACATCTTCATTTCTCAATACTTTTGAACTTCATAAATTCATAGAAATGGATATATATAGAACCACTTGTTCTGCCTTCGCGCATAAAGCTGCTTTGGCAGCGGCTGGTGTGGCACTGTCAACCACAGTCAATCGAACACTACTCCTCTTACCGCCGAAGCAAACCTGAATGTGGTGGAAGAAAGGTTCCTTCATTTATAGGAAAGCCTTCAACACGTACAACCTTGGGAAATACATGGAAAGAATCTGATTCGAGAAGAAATTAATCAGAACCACCAGAGTCGTCTGCAACGAAAGATGATAGAAAAGTTTGAAAATTGAAAGAGCGCGTTGTACCCCAAAATTTGCCCTATCATTTTCTCAAGATTTCTCTCACATGTATGACTACAAACACCTATTTAAAGGAAAATAGGAAAAAATAAAAAAAATTGAAAATGTTAATGTGCCTTTCGACAAGACAAAAGTTTGCTTCGAATCTACATCCTTCAATTGGACTTCTGGCCTCTTTCGATGCAAGCTTGGCTTGCATCCTTCAATTGTGCATTGGCCTATGGCACGCTGGCTTTGATTCACAAGGAAGGAGCTTCCTGCATGCAACCTTCGATTGCATCTTTGGCCTCACATGATTCACAATACAATGGTTTCCTATATGCTTGTTTCGATTGTACATTTGATGCCTGCATGCCTATGTTAATTAGACAAATATTTCCCTACATGCTTGCTTTGATTCATAAGGTTGATGGCTAGCTGCATACAGCTTTTGATTGGGACATAGCTTCCTTCTTGCACGCAAGAGGCGCCCACCAGGCTAGCAGGTAAAAGGCAAAAATCCTCTTGTAACCTCCTTCGATTCCAAGGAAAAACGCCTCATGTAGCCTCCTTCGATTCCAAGGCAAAAAGCCTTCTGTAGCCTCCTTTGATTCCAAGGTAAAAAACCTCCTTTTGGCATCCTTCGATTCCATAATTTGCCTCCTGCACGCCTCTTTCATCTGGGCATCTTTTTCTCCTGCATGCACCATTCGTTTAGGCATCTGGCCACTTTTGTTGCAAACTTCGTTTGGGCATTTAGACCTCATGCATGCATCCTTCATTTGGGCATGTGGTTTCCTTCAATTCAAGTTTTGGATTACACCTTTCCTTTAGACATGTGGATCCATTTATGCAAGCTTTCATTTGAGCAGATACCTCTTGCATGTTTTCTTAAAGTCACAAAGCAATGGCCTCATGCAGTTCTCCTTCGACTCAGAAGCCATTGGTTCTCCATGTTTGCCTTTGACACCACAAAGCCAGGATTTACATTATGCTAGCGCCCCAAAGAAGGAACCTCCTGCATGCACCCTTTTGTTTGGCCATGTGACCTCTTGCAGGCAAGCCTTCGATGGGACAAGAGACACCTTCACACAAGTCTTCGATTAGAAATTTGATTCCCTTCGAATCAGCATATTTCGAACCCAACTCTGGATCCTTCGAAGCAAGTTTGTTAGAAGAACTTTGAGCAAATCTCATAGCCTTACCCTACTTGTCAGGCTATGTTGATTCCAAATATTTACATGATCAGAGGCTTATATAAAGGTTTGAAGCTTTGTCTACTGGATAATACCATTCTTGGTTAAAATAGCAAAAGGATACGTACCCTTTTTTCATAAAGAGTACTTTTCTCACAAAATCAGCTCCTAACCTGATTTGTGTCTGAACGAAAAGAAGTTCCAAAAGCAAAAGTCCAATCTCCTGCCAGCAGGCCCCACTTGTACTGGAAACGTGGGAACAACGAAAAGGGACTAAATTTGTTTCATTTTTAACCAAACCATGGTTTGTTATCCTACAAACCTGGTTACTTCAAAACACCTTCAACCTTTTCTCTATAAATAGAGAAACATTGGCAAGCTAAAGGGGGACTTTTTTTTGGTGGTGGAACGAATCTTCAAGGAATCATCAAACTCTCAAAAACTCTTAAACATTAAACACAAAACCAGAATCTAAACATTTGCCTCTTTCGAATCTGAAACATCCCCACACTTTGTTTTCCTTCGAATCCAGTAAAAAGAACATCACACTTGTTCTTCTCCTTCGAATCTAGCATTAGAAACGTCATCCTTGTTCCTTTCCATCAAATCCATGGACCTCCAAGGAAGCCACTCAAGGTCCAGCAAACGTTCCAGCTTCAAACAAGGTAAGTCACTCTTAACTTTGAACCTTTCATTTCTAACATAACATGTCAATAATCTTTCCTTTCGTTTCAAACATGTACATCACATTTATTTCCTTTTCGTTTCCACCTTTTTAATTTGTTTTCATTGCTAACCCTTTTAGTTTTGCTTCTTGATTTATTAAATATGCTTTAAGAACTAACCTGGCCATAAGACAATGCTAGCATGGCCTCAGGTCATGTTGCTATTTAAAATCTCAAACGAAAGAAACAGGAGGAAGGAAGTATGAAACGAAGCCTTATGCTTCCACACTAACTTCAAGGTCCAAACGAAAGAGGTAGTCAGAAGGATAGCCACACTGACTTCTAGGCCCCTGACAAAGGAAGCAGAAAGCCATGCTACATCTCACTACTTCCAGGCCCCAGTCGAAGGAAGCAGAAAGGTGAAGAGTGCACTTCATGCTGATTCCAGGCCCAGTCAAAAGGCACGCCCACACTGACTTTCAGGCCCCAGTCGAAGGAAGTAGAAAGGAAGACTGCATCTCATGCTGACTCCAGGCCCAATCGAAAGGCACACCTTCACTACTTCCATCCCAAATCAAAAAGAGCCAGAGAAGCAGAATCGAAGGCTTTTGCTGCCCAAATCGAAAAGCCCATTTTCCTGTCTTTATTTTATTTTTTCTTTATACTTTCTTGCTATTAAATATGGTTGTAATAGTGTAGGATTTATTTTTATGCATTTTTATTGCTTTTATACAAATGTTAATAATTAGGATGTATGGCAAGATAAAAACCAACAAGTAGATAACCTAAAATTCAAAGACAAAATGCATGCAAATCAAACACACTATACACACATGCACCCTTAGGGTAATATCACTTGTTGCCTCGGAAAAATAGTCATGTCCCTCGAATATGGGCATTTTAGAAAAGACCCTTGATAAAAGATCGTAGTCCCTTGATGACCCTCAATGTTGCCTTCGGTAAACGATATAGTCCCTAAACGAAATTGCTAAAACGTCTCATAGGTTACCTTCTATGACTATACAAACGTCCCACGCCAGTCCCTTCACATCCAATGATGGGGATTCTTACCAAATCAATGGTAAGATAGCAACATCTAAAGGAGGAGGAAAAGAACATTAGACCATTTTGAGTAGGTAGGACGCTCATAGTTGCTCGCTTGCTCACAACAAAAACATTTTATACACCAAAACTTTCATTTGAAACACTTTAAAAAGGAAAAGCTTTTTGTACGCGTTTTTATAGAAACGAGAACCATTACAAAGACACTTTTCAAAATCACTTTCAAAAAACACATTCTACAAACACCTCTTTGAACTATTTTCAAAATCAATACTTTTCACGCGTTCTTATAGAAACGAGAAACATTACAAAGACGTTTTCAAAATACTTTCAAAACCCACACCACAAGCACATTTTCAAACAAAAGCAAGTGATCTAGCAAGCAACTAAGAGCCCGTAGATAACTTCAGATGAAAAGGGTGCTAATACCTTCAATTTTCATAACCTACCCCTCGAACTCAAGAAATAATCTCGAAAGGTCTTTCCTGTTCTTTTCAACATTTCCTTTTGGATAAAAGAAAAGTTGGTGGTGACTCTTGCTATCCACAACAATTAGGAACAAACGTAAAACACCCAAGTCATTTCTCCCACCGTGTAACAGAACTGGCGACTCTGCTGGGGAAATCTTCTTAAAAGTGGGGTTACCTTAGGACTAGATCACATTTACTTACTTTATTTGTTTTACTTGCTTGCTTTACATTATGGTTCCTTGTTTGGGCTTGTTTTGATCCTTTACCCGGATCTGAGGCACCTTTTAGGTAAGTAGCAATAGATTATGGAAACTGTACGGCATAGACCGACACGGTTGAAGCAATGGCTATGTTAGTGTGACGTATTTGTTGGTACTGGTATCCCTTGTGCTGAATCGAGGAGAATACAGGGCCGCTGGGCGGCGTCATGAAGCACTAACTGAATTTAGAACCTTAATTGAACAACTTGGCCATTAGGAAGTAGTGAGATAGCCGCCTTTGGTTCCGACTGAGGATTGGTTGATACTCGATGCTACGCTCATTGAGATCGTACTTTTGGGATATCTCGGCCGCAAGAAAATATTGATTGAGCTGAGAAAATGCCTAAAATAAAGGTCGCTGATATTGAGATCCCTTAGAACCCGTTTACTTTCTAGGACAGGTTGAGCCAACTAAACTCCAAGAGGGTATTTACCTACGAACCCCATGCAATCCTAAACCTAAGGACTTGTCTGCTTTATGTGTACATTACAACTTGCTTGCTTCGCATACTTGTACATAACATCATAAACATCATATCATCATAAGCCTTCTCACTAACCATTTCAAGGATTTAGGAATTTATCTTTGTTTTGTTTTGTAGACCATGAATCCCATCCGAAGAAATACCATCTGAATCAGCTTCGTGAAAGCACACCCTCAACTCCAAGAATTAGCATCAAGGGTGCCTGGAGATTCTCCCTTCACCGAGAAATATGGTCGACTTCTCAGCTTGGCTACCTCTAATTTTCAAGAAGAAATAATGTGTGCACTCTTCCAATTCTTTGATCCCATGCATCATTGCTTCACCTTTCCTAACTATCAGTTGGTGCCTACATTAAAATAGTTCTCTCAACTTTTAGGAGTGCCCGTGCTTGATCAAATACCGTTCACCGGTTTAGAGGAGACTCCAAAGCCTGAAGTCATTGCCAAAGCCTTACATCTGAAGAGAGCTGACATTATAGCAAATTGGGAGACAAGAAGCGGAGTTAAGGGTTTCCTAGCCAAGTTTCTATTAGAGAAGGCTCGTTCATTCTAGGAAGATATGGATTTTCAAGCTTTTGAAGATGTCTTGGCCCTTCTAATCTATGGTTTGGTTCTATTTCCCAATCCAGACCAATTCATAGGTGTGAATTCCATCAAGGTTTTCCTCTCCCGTAATCTTATACCTCCTTTGCTTGGAGACATTTTACATTGTTTCCACACTCGCACCATGAAGAAAAGAGGTACTCTCTTGTGTTGCATTCCCCTACTCGCCAAGTGGTTTACTTTGCACCTACCTCGATCAACATTCAAGAACGAGCAAGGATTAACATGGTCTCAAAGGATGATGTCCCTCACACACTATGATATTTATTGGTGTTCTTGATCCTTGGAAGATATTACTATCATTGACTGTTGTGGGGAATTCCCTAATGTCCCACTCTTAGGCTTTAGGGGAGGTATCACATATAACCCTTCTCTTACATTATGACAATTTGGGTATGCACGAAGAGATGGTCCTCACGATGCACTCATCCAAGGTTTGGTATTCGACTATGAGGGAGATAACCAAGGCTACCGTCAAAGGTTCATACGAGCTTGGAGAATGATAAACAAATTGGATAGCAAGACATTGGTGCGTAAGAACTCCATTCCTTTGGAGCCTTATCTTAAGTGGGTACGAACTCGTGCTCAAAGACTCGGTATGCCATACCCTGCCACTTTGCCTATCATCACGGAGCCTTTAGTTGAAGAAGATGTTCCTTATGCTATCCTGCATCCTACCATGCCTACTTCTCTTGAATACTTACAAAGAGCTTGGATTCAGCTGAAGGAAGAACGAGACACCTTCAAAGCACAATTCTACGCGAGTGAAAATAAGGTTCTAGATCTTACAAGACGGCTTTATGAGGAGCGGAATTTGAACTCCTACATTGCGCCAAAGAGGATGGGTTCGACCTTTTTGTCTTAGGAGTTTATTTTGCTTTATTTCCTCTATTGTAAGCCCAATGGGCATGGTTGTAATCAATTTAAACATATTAATACAATTGATGTTTGCTCCTTTCTTGTCTAAAACAAATTTGAATTTTCTGAGTCCTTGAAAATATTGCATCCACATATCATGCATCATATCATAACAAGATTTCCCACACGGGTCTCTCATCTGCTTACTGTTTATTTCAGTAGAGATGGCTCTAGAATAGACTGTTGCACCCCAAAATTTGCCCTCTTCATTTTACTTTTGTGGCTTATGTTTCGTCATACACATTAATCCATTTTAAGATGGGATCAAGGTTTATGGTCTTCATGGTTTTCTCAAAGCTATGGAATTTGGTTGTATTGTCAGGCAGTCCAAGATGGATTTCATCTCCCCATTTTTTTTTATAATTCAGGCTACCGGGCTCAGGCCTCAAGACATCTCAAGTTGACTCTCTGTTTCATCATAGATTCGGAAATGGCTAGGGTTTTGATTATTGGAATGACTTATTTTCTCTTGACAAAATTCTTAAAACAGTGGCATCATAATTCTTATCCTAGTACACCAGACTTTTTGATTCAAAAGATCGTCAAGGTTAGGGTTTTGATCCTAGAGATCTCTTCTCATCAAGCTTAGGGCTTTTCTTCTCCAAATTACCAAGGTTGAAGTAGAGTTTATTTCTCTGTACTTCGCAAGGGTTTTTGAAGGCATTTAGGATCCCATTTCAATCAAGGGAAGTACTTGGTTCCTTCTTGGATCAGGATTGGTGGAAGTATCATCGTGTTTGTTCATCATGCAAGGTTGGTGTGTATTAGATTTGAATGGACTTGGAATTCTTGTAAAAAAGGCAAGTTGTTTGGAACTTATTCATTAAGGTTTCAAGTTTAACAATAAAGCATGGTTTTCACACAAATTAAATTTGAAGATTCTAAGGCAACGTTGCAAATTTTATTCATGGTTTCAACTACCTTTCAAGGTTCTTTGAATTTGGAATTAAAAGAGTTTTGACATAAACTTATTTAACCATTCCATTCAAGTTATACTCATTATCCAAGTTTCATTCAAGTTTTCAAGCAATCCATCATCCATTGTCCAAATATGTCATACCATGCCATTATCAATTTCAAGTGCAAACTCTATAAAGTCTCATGGTTTTCAAGTCCATTCATCATTCATATTTTTTCAAGTGCATCGTTTCAATTTGTTTTCTTTCAAATTTTATCCCAGAATAATATCATCCCATATATTCATTCAAGTTAGTTTACAATTTTGTCCATTGTACATCACATTCATCATTCACAATAACAAGTATCCATCATTTTTTCATTTCTTTTTCTAAGTCAAGTTCTAAGGTTACAAAGCAAAATCAAGAGGAATTCATAAACTAATAAGCCTGATCTTAGAGATTTTTTCATGGCTTTTCTTTTGAATCTTATTCCAAGACTTTTTCTCCTTCAAAGATTCTCACTTCATAACATCTTCCCAAAAGATCTCCAAGGATGCTTCATGCTATCCACGGTTACCTCCTCTTCATTCTCCATGTCATGACCATCATTTGCTCATGAAACAATAAGAATAAAAATTGTTAGCAAACAATCAAAGAAAATTGAACATGAACACAAGCAAAAGAGTTTTTCTATTCAAGTTTCATCATTGGGGCTTTGAGTTTGGAATCAGAGAATTAAGGGTGTTTTTCAATCATGTTCAAGGAACGCCATCAAAGCCTCATACGATTTTGGTTCAAAAAAATCAGTTTTCGAGTAAGCAATCATAGGCCAAATTCCATCTACTACAAATTACAAAAAAGAGTTTTGGTTCACAGTAGAGTTCAAAACAAGCAAGATTACTACACAAGTTTCACAAAAATAGCGTCACGGTTCAGCAAGTATGCAAAGTTCGCGGTTCTGTTAAAAAAGAAAGTCACTATAGTAAGAACATATTTGCAAACAGAATCGCAAAATTCTAGCCCAGTATGGCATCATAGTTCATAACAGAAATAAGCAACAGAAGATATTAAATATCAGAAAAATCATCACAAGACAGAAAAAGTCCAGCACAACATCAAAAGTTCTCATAACAGAAACTACAGCCTTTCATTAAAAATAAATGAAATGATGACATCTCAAAATAAAAACAAATAGAAAGTCAGAAGCCCTAATTGGGTATCATCATTTTGCCTCATTCAAAAACCCTTCAGAATACGGAGAAAGAGAAGAGGAGAAAAGCTTTCGAAAAGTCAGAAAGATATTACCGGGAAAGGACTTGATCGACTGGAAAATTCACAAATCTTTCATCACTACTTCATCATCCTTGTCGTTCCTTTTTTCATCAGATTAGTAACCAGTTCACAAATAAGAAGTGTCCAGCTCACAAAGTCGGGAAAAGAGGATAAGAGAAAAATCAGGAAGAGATCAGAAATATTAGAAAGAGGAATATGTGATAACAAAAAAAAAAGAGAAGAAATTTTTGCATCAGGAATAGAGAAGGAATTATTAAATCATAAAATATTCAGAATCAGAATTTCCAGCTCAGTCATAATAGAAAACAAAATTTAGATTAGAGGAAAAAATATCAGAAAATTATTTGACAGCTCAGCAAAGTAACAAACTTCCAGAGAAAGCCTCAAAATCAGAATCAATCTCATCCATCCAGTGTTATAACAAACTTCCAGATCCTGGGGCAGAAATTCATTTTTCTTGTAACTGACTTTTCTTAACAAACTAACGGAATAAAAAGAGAAAATGTACCAGTATCGATTCATTCTTCAACTAGCAGAAGAGTCACTATCGCAGAAAATCTGCATCTTCTCTCTTTCTCTCAACCTTCATCACCATCTTCTCTATGCTTTCTTCTTCAACCTTCATTCTTCAATCAATGGAGAATCACCAAAAATGCCAGAAATTCACAAAGAGCTCTCTCTTCTTCTTTTCACAGACCTCTCTCTCTCTCTCCATCTTCATCTTCAACCTTTCACTCTCACTTCCTTCATTCACTATTTTCAACCTTCATCACCATAACCTTCTGCTTCCACCCTACAATCTTCATCACACTTCGTGATTCCTTTAAACTCGCTTCAATTCACCATCTTCGCCTCATAACTCTTTAACTACCTTCATTCTCTGAAAATATCTTCAACATCAACATCGTATAAATCTTCATCGCAAAGCCAATCTTCATCAATTCTACAAAAACCTTCAACTCCTTTTATATTCACATCAATAATCTACAAATAACAACAACGATATCATCATCATCACCAACAACAACTCAAAACTCAAAAAGTAAAAGAAGATTGATTCGAGAATTCGTATACCTTGATAACTGGACAAGACAGAGACCTTGTGAATCGGTGTTACGATTTGGAGAGACAAAATCTGAGCAAGAAGATCAAAGATAAGAGCGAAGCTTATGTATTGTTGAAACATCTTTTCATGATGGTGATGTGATGAGGTGTTCTATCGAAGAGGAAATTTTCTTTAAATCGAGAAGATGAGTGAATTTGCGATGAAGAAGAACGATATAGAGCGGATGTTTCACAAATCAGAATCACGGCAGAGGCGTGAGGAAGTCGAAGCGGATCAGGTTGAGTTGCGAGTTCCGTCGCCGGATGTCGAAGAAGAAGAGACACAGTTTTGTGAACCCTATTCTTCTGTACCAAAACATCGTTTGTAATTATTATTCTTTTTCCTATTTAGTTTTCGTTTCTTAATGATAGTGCTGAATAAATAGGAAGCTGACTGTGTTATTGGAGTTATTTTGTGAGTTGTTGGACTCTTCCTTGGGCCTGCGGAAGTTACACCATTACTCTGGCTCATTTCTACCTTTTTTTTGGAGAGCCTACAACATCAGAACAAAAATGTCTTATTGAACCTTGTTTAGGAATGGGCTTAGTGCCTAGCTTTACCTTACAACACCACTTTCCAGTTCACTGCACCTCCCAGCTAATTCTTAATTGCTCTTGAATTTTTGTTTTGTTAAGCAATTAGTTTTGATACTTCCTTTCACAATTTTTGGTTGAAATTTTATGTGAATATTAGTATGTTCATCCCTGACTTGGTGATATTTTTTCCATAATTTTTCTATTAGCCTTAGGAATTAATTGAATTAATGCTTGGTGCATAATTAAAGTTAGGATTTTAGCGTATTCTTGTCGATTTTGTATCCTTGATTCAATTTCCTTAGCATGATGAATGGTTTAATTATAGGGTCTGATCCTTGAATGGATGCTTAAGTTGTGCATACATTTTCTTGTTATTTTCTAATTCATTTGGTATTTATGGGCAAGCTTTCAAAGGAGATTTCTCGCACCACAAGACATTGGCGGAGTATTTTGCATTGTATAGTTTTTTATCTTTGCGTAGGACTATCACATGATAATTAGGATGCACGTGATTTACTTTCACATGGAGGCTTCGATGCTTATTTTTTACATCCGATTTTCTGATTATTTATCTTTAGTCGATGCGAAGCTTGCATGAAGTTTTTCGGGTTTCTCAGCTTTGCTTGCGTGACTTTGAATAGGCAACGGACCTACTCCGTTAGGTATCATCATGACTTCATTCTTCATTCCCTCACTTCACCGCTTTTCTAGATATCATGAGAAGTAGAGATTTTTCTGCTTTCAGATGCCATGAGACGTAGGAATAGAGATGTATGACGGGGGTCTTCGTTGCTGATCATGTCAGGAACCCCTCTGGTTTATTTAAAGACCTGTTTAAGGCAATTATGTCGGTGTGCTAATTGTGATTGTTTAAAATCCTACTTTTGGAGTAGGTTATATGCACGTGTGTTTATATTTGTACCTGCATTACATTATAGGTGATAAGTCCTCAAAAGGAGGTGAGTGGAAAGGGTTCGTAATCGACCCCCGCATATTCCTGTCCACGTCGTTCCTTTGCTCACTTTCTACAAATAGATGCTTTTAATATGTGCCTAAGATTCGAATGAATTTAAAATCTTTAAAGGGGACTGAAAAGGGTTCCCGCAATCGGATCCCTACGCTTTCTTTTGTTCGTGTTAACCAACACTGATGCTTAGTGTACGCATGCACTATGTCTTTTCCCCCAGATCTTTCTGGCCCTAGTAATTGATACCACGATTAAGGACCCTTTTGCATTCCTATAATTCTAGAGCTTGTTGACTCAGGTGATACACTCCCCTTGGTTGTGGCTTGACCCTTGGTCTGATGCTTGGTTGCTTGTCAATAGCGGGACCTCTATATCAACTACTAGGCCTCCTCCTTGTAGGTGTTTTATATTTGAGTGGTACTCGAGTTGTTGTTTGTCCAGATGTTTTGAAGGGGTGAAAAACACAAGAAGGGGGGGTTGAATTGTAAAACTGAAATCTAATTCATTTGGTATTACTTCCCTTTGATTATACGTGTTCTTCAGGATCAGATCTTTTTCTTTCTTTGAACATCAGATTATCAGAGTCTTTGACTTATCAGAGAGCAGAGCTTCAGAGCTTTTCCTGTCAGAGCTTTGCTTTGGATCAGAGTGTTAGGTCGATCAGAACTTCATATTGATCAGAGCAACATTGATCAGAGCTTCTACATTTTGATCAGAGCTTCTAGTCTTCAGAGTGTCCAGGAGCTTCCTTGTGCCTGTAGACTTTAAACAAAACAGAAAAACATTTCAAGTAATAGAGTTAGAATGTTTGAGAGTTTCTGTCTAGTTAGCCCGTTATTGATTTAAATATCATTCTTGTTCTCCCCCTTTTTGTCAGCAATCAAAAAGTGTTGGTGATGTGCTAAAACAATTTAGATCAGAAAAACTAGTTATATTAAGATAGTTCAGAATCAGAGCAAGAAAATATTACAAAACATAGTCAAAACAGTACATCAGAAAATGGAGAAAACATGAAAATGTCATGCATGAAAAAAGATTTAAGGTTGAGGAGGCAAGCGTGTGAACAGGCGCTCCAGCATCGCTTGAATCTTTTCAGAAGTTTCATTTTGCTTATGAACCATGCTGACAACAGTGTCAATCTTGCTGTCCTGCACATCCATTCTTGCTTTCATCTTCTGATCGTTGTCATCCATCCGCTGTTGTAGACGCAAGTCATTCAGCCTTAGTTCTTCCAGAGTCTGCCTGTCCAAGGCAGCTTGAGAAGCATCAGAAGGAGGAGGCTTCTCAGAACTTTCAGCAACATCAGCTGCTTGACTTTCATCCTGAATGGTCTTGTCTTCTTCTGATGGTTGCACCTTTGCAGCTTGCTGTTTCTCAGACCAAGATTCACTGTCCAGAGGGAGCACAACTTCCTGAGGCAGCTGACTTTCAACTTCCTTCAGCAGCTTGCTGAAGTTCTGTTGAGCCTGCTCATAGTTGATATCCTGCAACTTGAGGGCTTCAGCACGTACCCATAGTCTGAACTGTGACCAGAGCTGATCAGAAGCAGCTGGGTCAATCATCCCAGGACAGACTTGCTTCAAAGAAGCAATCCATTGCAGCACACCTGTTTCAAAATTCAAAATACCAGAGCCAACATCTGGTAGCTTTGGTTTTGGGATGGCAATTTTGTGTCTTAGATCAGCAAGACGTTCAAGACTTGTTAGGTCAATGAAAGTCCTGCTGGGGTTTTCAGCGGTTTTCTGAGAGGCTGTTTGTTTTGGAGGAGGGGTATCAGAGTCAGATATTTCGATTGGAGTGGGTGGTGTTTTGGGAGTTTTTGGTGGTGTTGATTCTTCTGAAGATGGTAACTGGGGCATGACAATAGTGGTTCCACATGGCAACTGGATTGCCAGCGGTGAAGGTTGAGGTGAGTGAGGGTCAGATTTATGAGGAGAAGGGGTTTCAGAATGGTGAAACTCTGTTTGTGGTGAAGGTGGATTTATTTCTGGTTGAGGAGAGGGAGGTGGAATCTCTGATTGCTCAGGGATCAGAGGTTCTTCTGAGAGTGGTTGTTGTTGTTGTGGTTCTGGTTCTGGTTGTTGTTGTTGTTCTGGTTGTGGAGGAGGAACATTTAGTGGTTCAGAGTTTGGTTTAGCAGAGGCATGTTCACGCTCAATATCAGCCAGCACTTGGTCAAGTGTTGTTGTTGTTGAAATTGTTGGTTGTTTGGGGAGTTTGGTTCTAGGTCTTCTGAGTAGTAATGCTTCAGAAGGGTCTTCTGGTATGGTTTCATCAATGGTAGGGATTGGAATTGATATTCTATGGGAGGTTTGAGGAGCAGCAGATGCTGGAATAGTAGATGAAATTAAAACAGGGGCAGCAGATGAAATACCTCTTTTCTTTGGAGTCTGATGAGATGATCCTTCTGATGGCGCTTTCCTCTTCTTTGTCTTCTTCAAAGTCACTTCTGGTTGGGGTTGACTCAGATCTTTGATCTTCAGCTTTGAACCTGTATCTTCTGCCTTGTACGCATCTGGGTACCTGAGAAACATCTCTGGTTTGGATTCCATTTCAGAAAATACCGGAAAATCACTCAGAGGCACTCTTCTGCTGGAGATATCAGCAGTTGAAGTAGCTCTGGGTTCCTTCTGAATATTCTCTATCAGCTTCATCTTTTTCAGATTCTTTGCGTTCAGAGGTTTCCCAATGGTTGGTTCAATAGTGCTCAGCTCCTGAGCTTCAATCAGATGTTCAATCAGCCTATTCTCTGTCAGAATATCTGATATAAGCCTTCCAAACGGTATCCAGTCCCTCTTGGTTCTTTCTTCTTCTCTTGTTTCTTTCACACTGGTTTTGAGATGGTTGAACAGGAAGTGAGCCAGATTGATCTTAATCTTCTGATCAATAAAGTAGATCAGAAACTGCTGATCCACATTTATATAATCAGGAGAACTTGTTGGTTTCCTGTGGTTGAAGCATCCCAGAACAATCTTAGCCCATACTCTGCAGTGATCCTTCAGATCCTTAATTTTGCTGCTGGGCATTCCAAGAGTGAAAATTCTGTTGGCTACCACACCTACATCAGCGCATCTTTCAGCCATGTCCACACAACGGACGCCACCACCACTTTGACCGATTAGCCTTGCAATGAGATCTTCAGAAATTACAATCTTCTTCCCCATGACAGAAGAGATGACTAGATGTTTTGAAACCTTGGCGTGAATCCAAAATTCCTTGACTAGCGCTAGGAATGTTGGTCCAACCAACCTATCGAAATACCTCTCCCACTTTTGAGCCCTAATTTCTTCAGTTAGGTCAAAACCATTTTCCTTCAAGCTTTCAAAATCGATGATTAACTCAGAGAGCACTTCAAGGTTCTTCACCGGTGTGAGGAGAGTTCTGAGTGGCACCTGATATTGCTCAGAAGTTGCTTTCTTCTGATTGCCTGCAGAAATGCTGGAGGATGCCATTGTTCACACTAAAAAAGCTTTGAGAATGAATTGAAAAAAAAAAAACAGTTTGCAGGAGATGAACTCAGAAATATGCAGAAAAAGCTTGAGTGTTAATGAGAAAGCGTAAAGAGTAAGAATGAGAGATTAATGTGCTTAAATAGAGTTTTCAAAATTATTTTGAAAAGATAAACGTTTTTAAGAGAGAGAAAAATAATGATTGCCATTTAAAAAGCGTGATTACTTTTCATTAAATGCTTGCTGATTTTGGGGGATTTGAGAAAGATACTTAAAAACGGTTACCAGACATGTGTCTCAATGCACCCAATCAGCGCTTTGCCTTCTCAGAAGCGTGCACGCGTTCTGCTTCAGAGATATGCTGATGATTGGATGACACTTGTTTGATGTAGTGATCAGCACGTCTGCCTTTGAGATTAGACTCTCAGATCTTTAGACTTGCATCTGATACAATCTGCATGTTCTATCTTTCTGAAAGAAGATTGATCATAAGTTCACAGTAATATAATTACATTCTGAAGATACATATATGGAATTAAAACATTTTCATTCTGGGCATACTTTCATGCTGAGATGTTTCAGAATGAAATTAAACCTATCTTCTAAAAGGGGTTTAGTAAAGATATCAGCCCATTGATGGTCTGTATCTATAAATTTTAAGTTCAAAATACCTTTCTGAATATAGTCCCTAATGAAATGATGCTTTATTTCTATATGCTTAGCTCTAGAATGTAAAATAGGATTCTTACTTAAGCAAATAGCAGAAGTATTATCACAAAGTATAGGAATGTTACTCTCAAAAATCTGGAAGTCTTCAAGCTGACTTTTCATCCAGAGCATTTGTGTGCTACATCCTGCTGCTGCTATGTATTCAGCTTCTGCTGTTGACAGAGCAATTGTTAATTGCCTTTTGCTGGACCAAGAGATCAGATTTTCTCCCAGAAATTGGCAGCTTCCAGAAGTACTTTTACGTTCCACTCTGTCTCCAGCAAAATCAGCATCACAGTAGCCTACTAAGCTGTAATCACTAGATTTTCTATAAAACAAACCCAGATTAGTAGTACCTTTCAGATACTTGAAAATTCGCTTAACAGCTGTTAAGTGAGATTCTCTAGGATCTGATTGGAATCTAGCACAGATACAAACACTGAATAATATGTCAGGTCTTGAAGCAGTCAGATAGAGGAGAGAACCAATCATACCTCTGTAGACTTTCTGTTCTACACTTTTGCTTACCTCTTCTCTTTCCAGAATGCACGTAGGATGCATTGGAATCTTTGATGGCTTACATTCTGAGAGGTCAAATTTCTTCAGAAGATCTCTGATGTATTTGCTCTGATGAATGTAAGTTCCTTCTGGAGTTTGATTGATCTGAATTCCTAGAAAGAATTTCAGTTCCCCCATGAGGCTCATCTCAAATTCTGCCTGCATACACTTAGCAAATTTTCTTCCAAGAGAAGGATTAGTAGAACCAAAAATGATATCATTAACATAAATTTGACAGACTAAGATGTCACTCTTAACTGTTTTACAGAATAGAGTAGTGTCCACTTTCCCTCTGG
This sequence comes from Vicia faba, assembly GCA_948472305.1. Classification (NCBI taxonomy): domain Eukaryota; kingdom Viridiplantae; phylum Streptophyta; class Magnoliopsida; order Fabales; family Fabaceae; genus Vicia; species Vicia faba. Next base: position 634,353,551 of record OX451736.1, on the reverse strand, counting down.
TGAATTCATTTTCAAGCAGAAAGTTACTTAGCCTTTCATACCAAGCTCTGGGAGCTTGTTTCAGACCATACAGTGACTTCTTTAGTTTGAAAACATGTTCTGGATGTTTTGTATTTTCAAAACCTGGGGGTTGGTGAACATAAACTTCTTCTTCTATATAACCATTTAAGAATGCACTTTTGACATCCATCTGATACAGAGTGATGCCTCTATTAACAGCAAATGAAATTAAAAGTCTGATAGATTCTAACCTGGCGACTGGGGCAAAGGTTTCTGTATAGTCTATCCCCTCTTGCTGACTATAACCTTGTGCAACCAGTCGTGCCTTGTTTCTGATGACTTCACCTTGTTCATTTAGCTTGTTTCTGAACACCCATCTTGTTCCAATGACGTTGAATCCTTTTGGTCTGGGAACGAGATCCCATACGTCGTTTCTGGTGAATTGATTCAGCTCTTCTTGCATTGCCAGAATCCAGTCATTGTCCAGAAGTGCTTCATTAATAGAAGAAGGTTCAATCAGAGACACAAGTCCCATAAGAGTTTCTTCAGAGTTTCTGAAGCTTACTCTTGTTCTGATTGGATCTTCCTTTCTTCCTAGGATAGTCTCTTCTGGGTGATCCAAGCTACTTCTGGGTAATCTCTTCTGAGGTTGATCAGCAGCTGTTGAAGGATTTCTAGCAGTGCTCCTTTCAGACGTTGAAGGAATGTCTGTGTTGAGAGCTTCTGATGACTTGTCTTCAGAACCTGCAAATTCAATTTCTATACCTGCAAAAGTTTCATTCTGCTTTAACTTTTCAGAGTCAAGCTTATCATCAAAACGAACACTGATTGATTCTTCCACAATCTGTGTTTCTGTATTGTATACTTTGTACCCTCTTGAGCGTTCAGAGTATCCTAACATAATACACTTTTGTGCCTTAGAGTCAAACTTGTTCAAATAATTCTTTGTATTCAATATAAAGCAAGTACATCCAAATGGATGAAAATATGAAATGTTGGGCTTTCTGTTCTTCCACAATTCATATGGAGTCTTTTCCAGAATGGGTCTTATTGAGATTCTATTCTGAATGTAGCACGCTGTGTTTATTGCCTCTGCCCAGAAAGTCTTAGCAACGTTTGTCTCATTGATCATGGTTTTGGCCATTTCTTGCAATGTTCTGTTCTTTCGTTCTACAACTCCATTTTGTTGGGGAGTTCTAGGACAAGAGAAATCATGCAGAATGCCTTTGTCATTAAAGAATGACTCAAAATCTTTATTTTCAAATTCTCCACCATGATCACTTCTGACTTTAACGATTCTAAGATCTTTTTCATTCTGAACTTGGTTACAGAAGGTAACAAACACAGAGTGTGACTCGTCCTTGTGTCTTAAGAACTTTACCCATGTCCATCTGCTATAGTCATCTACGATTACTAACCCATACTTCTTACCACTGACTGAAGCAGTTTTAACTGGTCCAAATAAGTCAATGTGCAGAAGTTCTAATGGCTTAGAGGTGGAAACAACATTTTTGGATTTAAAAGAAGGTTTTGCAAATTTGCCTTTCTGACATGCTTCACACAGAGCATCTGAATTGAACTTCAAATTAGAAAGTCCTCTGACCAGATTGAGTTTGTTAATCTGAGATATTCTTCTCATACTAACATGCCCCAATCTTCTGTGCCAGATCCACTGCTCATTGTTAACAGACAGAAGACATTTTACATTCTGACTCTTTAGTTCAGAAAGTTTGATTTTGTAAATGTTGTTTTTCCTCTTACCATTAAACAGGATAGTCCCATCTTTCTGACTAACAACTTTACATGATTTTTGATTAAAGATTATATCATAACCGTTATCACTTAATTGACTTATGGATAACAGATTATGCATCAATCCATCTACTAGCAGAACATTATTAATAGAGGGAAGATTTCCATTACCTACAGTTCCAGAGCCAATGATCTTTCCCCTCTGATTGCCTCCAAAGCCAACGTGGCCTCCAGGCTTAAGTTCCAGGCTTTGGAACATATGCCTTCTTCCCGTCATGTGTCGTGAGCAGCCAGAGTCCAGGTACCATGACTGGTGTTTCTGACTTGCTGCTAAAGATATCTGCAACATGTATTATTTTATCCTTAGGTACCCAGATTTTCTTGGGTCCTGACTTGTTAGTTTTACCAAAACTCTGGTTGAATTTTGGTTTCATAGAGTGCTTACTGCTAGTATATTTGATGTCGTGTGTGTGACCATACACAAAGTGTGAATTTAGAGGAGTGTGTTTAATGGTTGAGTCCATGACATTCTTTGGTGTAGGAACCTTACCTTGGTATCCTATTCCTTTCCTGTCGTTTCTGCTAACTCTATAGATCATTGAAGCCATTCTGCTTCTATCTATGCTTTTAGCTAGGAACTTCTGGAAACTGTGATCATACTCCTTGATGATCTCATCAGCGTTGCTGGGAGTTTCAGAAATTGGTTCCTTCTGAGAGTTTTGTAAAGTGTTTTCTAATTTTGAAATTTTATCTCTCAGCTCAGAATTTTCCAATTTGAGACTCTCAGACTTATTAGAGTCAGATTCAAGATTCCTTTTCAGGTCTCTGAATTTAGCTCTAATCTGCTGATAACGTTCCAGAATCTCATTAAGGCTTTCAGCAAGTTCAGCCTTTGTAAAGTTAACAGCGAAGTTAGGAAATACCTCTTCTGTGTCTGATTCTGAGTCTGATTCAGAAGCTTCACTATCTTCTGAAATGTTTGCCATGAGAGCTATGTTTGCCCTTTCATCATCTGATTCTGAGTCAGCTTCAGACGAGTCAGAGTCATCCCATGTAGCCATGAGACTTTTCTTCTTTTCTCTTCCAAACTTCTTTTTGGGCTTTTCCCTCTGAAGCTTTGGGCAGTCACTTTTGTAGTGTCCTTGCTCATTGCACTCGTAGCAGATGATGTCTTTGGTGTTTGGCTTCTTGCTACTGGAGGGGCCTTCAGATCTTCTGTATCCAGAGGAAGAATATGTCCTTCTGTATCTGGAAGAAGACTCGTTCTGATCAGATCTTCTGGGATTCCTGAACTTCCTTTGTCTTTGCTTCCACAGTTGATTTACTCTTCTGGAGAGAAGGGAAAGTTCGTCTTCTTCTGATGAGGATCCATCAGATGTTTCTTCAACTGCCTGCAAAACTTTAGACTCAAATTTTTTGTTAGATTTTAATGCTAAAGGCTTACCTTGCTTCTGAGGCTCGTCGGCTTCTAGCTCTATCTCATGACTTCTGAGGGAGCTTATAAGTTCCTCCAGAGTGATTTTGTTGAGATCTTTAGCTAGCTTCAGAGCAGTAACCATAGGCCTCCACTGCTTGGGTAAACTTCTGATTATTTTCTTGACATGATCAGCAGTAGAGTATCCTTTGTCCAGAACTTTGAGACCAGCTACCAGAATCTGGAATCTAGAGAACATAGTTTCAATGGATTCAGATTCTTCCATTTTGAACGCCTCATACTTCTGAATGAGCGCCAGAGCTTTTGTTTCTTTGACCTGAACGTTGCCCTCGTGCGTCATTCTGAGAGAATCAAAGATATTTTTTGCTGTGTCTCTGTTGGAGATCTTTTCATACTCAGTATAGGAGATGGCACTGAGGAGGATGGTTCTGGCCTTATGGTGATTCTTGAAGTCACGCTTTTGTTGATCAGTCATTGATTTTCTATCAATCTTCTGACCACTTGCATTCACAGGGTGCGTGTATCCATCTGTCACCATATCCCACAGATCAGCATCATGTGCTAGAAAGAAGCTTTCAATTCTGTCTTTCCAGTAATCAAAGTTTTCTCCATCAAAGACTGGAGGTTTGCCACTGAATCTGTCTCTGTCCTCGTTATTGTCATTGCTGAAGTGAGAGTTGTTTCCTGCCATTGTGTTTTTCTGACGCTGGATCTTGTACTGACACGGTTAAGTGTTTTAGCTCAGAACCAGACGCTCTGATGCCAATTGAAGGGGTGAAAAACACAAGAAGGGGGGGTTGAATTGTAAAACTGAAATCTAAAGCAAATGACAAGATATTTTTATCCTGGTTCGTTTGATCTCAAACTACTCCAGTCCACCCGTCAAGGTGATTTCGCCTCTCTCCAACGAGGTCTTAATTCACTATATTCAACTGAATATTACAGACTGCTTTAACAACTGCTAAAGCCTTCTTGATTCAAACCACAACCCGGTTTGTCAAGGTAACACTTTCTTACAAGGATATAAAACAATGTGTGTGGATGTTTTCTACAAAACTTTATCACAACTGTGATGTATACACAAAATGAAGCTTAGAAACTAGATTGCTAAACTGTAATGGAATATCAGAGTATGTGGTTTAGCAAAACTGGTAGAACGAAGATTATGGTTCAGCTTTGTGCGTGTAGAGATTTTGAGAGCATTAGCCATTATAATCTTCAAAGCCTTGTTTATATAGCACTTGAGAAGATGAACATTGAATGCAATATTCTTGATTCAATGCTAATAACAAGCTTTCCTTTTTTAGCAGATCTTGTCTGGAATGAGGCCGTTGGAATTAATTAACGTTCAATGCACAGTACCGTTGCTTCTTTAATGCACGTTCTGGCTTGGCTCATTCTGATTCTGCTTCGCTGCTGGTGAACTATTGTGTTTCTGAATCAGAGTGTTTGAGCGCAGTCTTGTTCATCAAGCTTCAGCATGTACGTGAGTTGATCATCTGATCTTGACGTTCTGATGTAGCAACTTCTGATGCTGGTGTATGAAATCAAATTCTGATGCTGAATAAACGTGATCTTGCTTATGTCAATCAGAGTATCTGCAAGTCAGAACATAATAATTTTAGGCAGCAGATAGTTCAAACATGAAACATTTAAATACTATATCTTTTCACTTTGTTATCATCAAAACTTAAATATAGGGTAGTAGATTCAAACATTGTTCTAACATGTTTCTCCATCTGCTCGCTTGTTTTTTATCGCATGATCTGTGACATTTTTACCATGTTCCTTTAGGATTACTCGTGTAGGTTTAGTCCTCGCGTTATACCTTAGGATAGGAATCCATGCATTCTAACATAGGGTAGAGCTTCCCTTTTTCACCCTTAACCTTAGGGCCAATTATTGTATGATAACATTAGGGCTAGGGATTAGGATAGTCTCCCTTAGTTTTTTTTCTTTTTCTTTGCATATTGTATCTTAAAACTAAAACTTTTTCTTGGCAAATCATAAAACATCTCTAATAAACTTAAATTCTTCTTTAAGGTAAAAAATACAAACCAATCTTATTTGTTTGTGAGCCTCTTGACTTTGTTTTATCATTTGGTTTATTGATTTTTCGCCATCTATGCCATGCTATCTTCCCACCTTTTAGCCGATGCTTCGACATCGCATATTTGTTTGAAGTCGATGTCTCGCCATCGCACATGTTTGTTATCCTTTTTTTATTCTTAATATCATTGTTAGGTGTGATATTTTATCATTTGATTTATTGATGTCTCGCCATCTTTGCCATGATACCTTGTTATCTTTTATTCGATGTTTCGCCATCATATATTTGTTTAAAGACGATGTCTCACCATCGCACATGTTTGTTATCCTACTTTGATTCTCAATATCATTGTTATGTGTGATGTTTTATCATTTGATTTATTTATGTCTCGCCATCTTTGCCATGATACCTTGTTATCTTTTAGCCGATGTTTCGCCATCGCATATTTGTTTGAAGGCGATGTCTCACCATCGCACATGTTTGTTATCCTACTTTGATTCTCAATATCATTTTTACGTGTGATGTTTTATCATTTGATTTAAGGATGTCTCGCCATCTTTTCCATGATACCTTGTTATCTTTTAGCCAATGTTTCGCCATCGCATATTTGTTTGAAGCCGATGTCTCGCCATCGCACATGTTTGTTATCCTACTTTGATTCTCCATATCATTGCTAGGTGTGATGTTTTAGCATCTTCTTTGTTAATGTTTCGTCATCTTTTCCATGTTACTTTGTTATCTTTTAGCCGATGTTTCGCCATTGCATTTGTTTGTTGTTTTATCTGATGGTTTTCTATCTTGACTGTTTATTTTGTTTTCTTAACTAAAAAACACAAACCAACCAAAATATATGAGCCGAACTACGGCTGCTCTGATTCCTTAAAAGGGATACGTAGGCATTGGGGTAGGGGCCAGGCGAGCACAACTTTCATTTTCCCTATGTTCTTTTCTTCTTTCTTTTTCATGCATTCCCTATACAGCTTAGACATATATTTTTATGCACCCATTAGATTAGACAACAAGAGTCGATACCGTAGGGTACTACGGGCGTGTGGGTGCTAATACCTTCCCCTCGCGTAACAGACTCCCTTACCCGATATCTCGGTCGCAAGACCGTGATTTCTCCCTCTTCAGGTTTTCTCGATGTTTACCTTTCCCTCTCGGCGGGATAAAAGATGTTCGATGGTGACTTTATTGATTTTATTATCCGATGACGGTTCGGCCAGTTGTTACAGCTGGCGACTTCACTGGGGACAATTGACCAAATGATGTTCCATCTCGGAGTCGATCCTAGCTCTTGTTATATTTTCTTTGGGTGTTTATTTTCTATACTTTCAGTTTATTCATTTATACATGTTTATCTGAGCATATGTTTGCATTGCATTTTATTGCTTTCCATATTGGTTATCTGCTACGCTGGATTCTGGTTTTCTTGGTGGGTGGGTAGTTCCATGAGGTAAAAGGCATCATACCCAGGCTATGAGTGAATTCCATAGGAACTAGGAATAGAGTGGCCATGGAGGTTATAAGGCGTATGTCTTGTAACCCGACCATGAGACCCATGACTTCAGGGGAAGTTCGGATAGGTGTTATCGTATGATGATACCAACAGATGAGCTCTTGTACTCTAATTTGGCCTTTGGCCTTACCACGACCTAGTCTTTACCCGTGAGTGGGGCGGGAAGTATTATCATAGGTACATATGGTGACTATTTCTTTTGTTGGCGACTATTTGCTCTGGTTATGTTGGTGACTTGAGTTTTGTTGGTGTCCATGTTCTGATGGTTACTGTGTGTTTTTTATGGTGACTTTGATACTGTCAGTGACTACTTTATCTCCTAGTTTTATTCTGGACTTCTCACCTTGTGATGGCCATTTATTTCAGTAGTTCAACAGTTATCTTTTATGACAGGGATATTTTGGTCTCATGCAATTATTGATATACTTGGTACTTGGCTCTTTTATGTTCCAAGGTGGTGTTGTACCTTTGATCCGGTGATGTTCATCATTCAGTTTAGTGACAGTGCAACCATTTTCCATGTTTATGGAACCTTGATCCTGTGTTCTTGCACACATAATCTATTAACATCATTTTAACACACATGTTCTTTCCATTTCCAAGGAACCATGCTTGTGAGCTCTGTGTTGCGCTTTTCCACCTCTTACTAGTTTAAAATCAAAATTAAAAGCATGTGGGTTCCATGGAAATGATTGAACATGGAATTGCATCCACTCACGCACCTCATTAATATTTATGCATTTATAACAGGTACTCAGAATTGGGGATTTCGTATTCAGGCTTGGTATTCTCTTCAGAATCAGACTTGACTCACCATTGTTGCATGTTCAGAAATCAGTTATGGAATGACTTCGTGGGGGTATTGGTCGGGATGAAGATTCAGATGTGGTTTTTTGTGGTATACATGCAAACCTTGGCCCGTGATCGGGAACTCTTCGAGAAGGAAGATAATCCATTGAAGACCCAGTTGAGTCAAGACATGGAAGTCTTGATGATAGTATCAACAATCCTACACCGACTGTTGCAACGCAAGTTATTCTCTTCTCCTCGTCTTTTGGAATTTCTTTCAAACCAAGGAAGTGCCTTGTGGATTTCATCCACTATCTTGAGTGCTTGGAACATTTTATCAGCAGATGGTTCCCATTTACCAGTTGAATTCAAGAGGTTTGTTTTATCAACAAGAATAGAGGAAACATGGATAACGGTTATGATACCATTTTAGTACTTTATTCTCTTTTGTTTCCACACTCGTTTGAGATTCAGTGGGTTAGGCTCCGTACTTCAGTACCGTCTACAAATCTCCTTCCAAATCCTGTTGTCAATGCCATATGTGGTTAACACGTCGGGGCATCTGATTATTCAGTCAAGGGAACTCTCCACAGTGTTTTCCCTGATCTTCTCGTCAGCACTCAATGCTTGTTTCCCAAATGAATGCATGGGGGAAAGCTCTTAAGCAAAGATAGAAGAAGAGTAAGAAGTATGTTGATACCATCTCAATTCCTTACATCCAGACACTTCCTTGTCTGTTGGGAATTCAGTTGATTAAGCTTCGTACTTTGGAGACTATTCAGTTGATGATTCTCTCTCCCGATGCAAATGCTAAGTGTGTCTCTCATTCTGAGGCATTTGGCCGTGATGTTGAAAATTGCAAGAGGTTTAACCAAAATATAGCACATGCCTGAAGTCTTTCTCAGAGTCCATTTCTAATGTGGCAGACAATTTCGAACTTTTCCCTTGGTACAATATCCACCCTCTCTTTTGAGATAATCTTCTGTGAACATTATTCTGGGGCACTCGGCTATTCAGTTGAAGATGGTGTATCATCCAGAGATAAAATCCAAGCTTGGATCAATTCATAGACCGTTGTGTCCAGATCAAACGGGGAGTCTCTTATCCAAGTGATCTCAATGTTGCTGAAGATCGTTAAATCAATCAGTCCATACGGAGACTTATCTCCTCAACATGGAAATTTCGATTTTCATTTGCATTTTCATTTGCAATCTTAATTGTTTTATTTAGAACTTTCTTGTATGCAAACTTGCTCATCTTTTTGAATGATAATCATAATGCATTGGATATATTTGTCTTGAATTAATCCATTCATTATCACTTTTATTTGTTTTACTATGTTTTTGATATTCAACTCTTGTTAAAAAGAAGTAACTCTGGAGGGAGGATGACGAAAATTTACCTAGAATCTCAAATGGCATGCTTTCGAGTAAAAAACCTTGCTGACGATGTACATGCCTTGTTTCAATTCCCAAACACTAGAGATATAAGAGAGATAGACCCTCGTTAACCCCTCCAAGCCTTCGAAGTAGGAGTTTCTTTTCTATTTGAATTAAAAACCCTTATTTTTAACCCGGGGCAGGGTAGATGTTCAGTTAATTTGATCGAGCATTCAAATTTCAGAAGGAGTGTCCTATCTGAGGATCACCACATTTTATCCCTCACATTATAAGGTTGGAAAAAGATAAAAACCACAATGGTTATTTCCCCAGCGAAAAAAAACAAAAGATCCTAAGGTCAAGATCGAATCGATACAACAAAGGTTATCCCTCACTGATCAAGGAATGAGGCAGTCACTTTCCTCCAAAAGTTCAAAGACTTGGGGTCACACGACTATTTCAAAAGTAAAAATATGAATAACAAAGAAACAAAAAGCCCTTCTAAGTCGAAACTTGAAAAGAAATCGCTTAGGCAAAAGTTAGGGCATCCCGCTGGACTTCCAAATTGAAATTCAAAAGAATTGGTCCAGGAAAAAGTTAGGGAAAGCGAAAAAGAATTTTAAAATCCCGAAAGGCAGAAAAGGATTATCCAATAAAAATCCCCATCAAAATAAAAAATCGTGTGATCAAACACCTAAGAAACCAAAGGTTAAGTGACTATCGTGTCCAAGAAATTGTTGTGGTTCCTCAACCATCATAAACTCTTTTGAGAGATGAATGATCGTGTCGAATCAACTGAATGTAGAACTGGAGAACATCATGGAGAATGGGTGGGCACCAAATAATTTTGAGCCTTAAAAACTTTTTTTCTAAAAACCGTGAACCAGGCCACGTTACAACCCTCAAAAGTCCTAATTGAAGCATGAGTTAATTCGAAAGCAAAACTGTTACGAGAATATGGTAACCTAACTCCTAGGAGACTTGCTTAAAACTTTTGAGTTGGTATCACTCCCTCTTTTATTTTCTTTGTACATAAAAAACTTTTCGATGTTTCGGCATCTTTTCAATAAAAGTTTTCTAACTTAAAGACAAGTATATGATTTGCATTAGATTTATCATTCATAGGATAAAACATTCTTTGCATATGAAAAAGTGCTTAAACGTCAAGCGATCTTGCATAATGAACATCATATGAAGAGTTTGATTATCCCGAGGGACAAAATGATTCAGGAATCTATTGAAAAGAATGATCTTGATCTGGGGCATGCTTTCTAGCTACTCCTTTGAATTGAAGAAGACTAGTTTGAGAGATTGATCAAGAAATATTTGTTTAATGATTGTGCGGAAGTTTTTTCTGCCCCCAAATATATTTTGAGCAATGGTGTATCGTTTCCAGTTGGTCCTGAAGGACAACTTTCTTCAATCATCTGCTTAAACGCGAAGCAGTTCTAGTTGAAAAGTATGATTGTGTACTGGCTTGTTTTGAAGACGTAAGTCAATCATCTTGAGAAGGTGTTATCTTCCAAACTTCGTGAACTTTTCATTCCGCTATGAGCTTGAGGTAAGGAAATGGTTTGCCAAGATTCCACTAATCTGGGGAAATCAAGTCAAGATCTGTTGACTCTAAAAGTCTCGTTGATCTGGGGAAATTATATCGAGATTCAAAAAATCTCTCAAAGTGCCGATTGATCAGGGTCCGTTGCCCAAGATTTATTGAAGCCACTTCTAATGTTGATTATTCGAAAGTCGTGTTTCAAAGTTTATAATACTGGGGAAGTTTGTCCGGATGGTATAGATCTCAAGAAGTCCTCTCGAGGCAGTTTTTCTTCAAAGGTCCTATGGACTGGGGCAAGGAATTATGCAGGGGAGTTTCTCCCCACTTCATAGTTGATCAGTTTAAGTCTGGTCGCAGGCTAAACAACTTATGAATGTGAAGAGCTTGATGGAAATTCAGATTCATTATCCTCATCTCATCAGAATTTAAAGTCTATGAATTGTTGCTCCTTCATCAGAAGTTGTGATCTTTATCTCCAACTAAAGTTAGGAGTGTTATTCTCAGCACAGTTCTCAAGAAGTCTATCGAGAAGAGTCTTTTCAAAGGATAGTCAACCTAAAACAGATATGTCGAGATTCGACAAATCTCTCTATGGACTTATTGTGTCAGAGAATTATTCAGAGCTCGAATAATCTGGGGTAGATTATCGCAAGTCAAAAGGACCCTCACCAGCAAAGTTGTCACACTATACCTGGGGCACGTTCAGTGGTCTGTTTTCAAAAAATATCATTTGCTTTGCTTATCTGTGTAACTCGCTATTTCCAGAGAAACATCCCTCAAGATAATTAAAGTATCCCTAACCTGGATAATTTCCTCCAAACCAACACTGAAGTTTCTACTTCTCCCAAAGAATATCTATTCCTCGAAGCAGAGCATCTTTACCCTGACTGAAGATTTGGTTGAATGTATTCTTATTCCCCGGTGAAGTCACTTCATGAAGAACAAATCTATTTGAGATTAGTCTTGGTTTTCTACAGATATTTGAAGTTTCTATTTCTCCCCAGTAAATCTCCCAAAGCGAGGAATTTTAAAGATTGACTCTTTGGAATTTCGGATTAAGAGAGCCTTATCCTCCAAGTGCTTGAAGTTTCGTCTTCCTAGTATCACCTAGCAAAAGAATGTCTATTCCCTGAAGTGGAGTGTTCTCATCCCCGGTTGAAGTCGAGAGTTCCTTTGGAAATTTCTCCTATTCCCCGTAAAGATTATTCAAGTTTGTTATGTTTCTTAGAGAAGTCATGGGAGCATCATCTCACTTCCTCAAAGGAGGCTATTTATGAGGATCTCTTGTCCAAGATTTCTCATTCCCCAATGGAACTTCCTTATTGGAGATCTCGCTCTCAGGAATTTTCATTCCCTCAGCTGATTTGTGTTGAGGTTTATTTCATCTCTCCAGTAAAGACCATTGTCTGAGATCACTTATGCATAATTTCTCCTTTCCCCAGCGGAGCTAGCTTCAGAAATATCTTATTCAAAAATCCTCATCTCCCCTTTGAATTTGCCTTATCAAGAAATCTCCTATTCAGGAATTCTCATATCTCCATTGGAGTCGTTTCATCGAAAGTACTTATTCACAGAATTCTCTCTTTTCCCAGTAGATCTCAATCCTGGATGTTGATAAGTGTTACTTTGCTAAAAGAGTATGATATTATGGTTGCTAGCCCCAGGATAAAGCACCATAGCAGGATTTTGTTCTAATTAAAGCACATCCTTATTCCCCAGTGGAGCTGAAGGTTCTAGTATCTCCAGCAGTAGCATGTTTTGTTCAGTTTCTCACGCAAAGCATATATATTTCCCGACAAGAGTTCTTTTTTTAAGGTCGCTCACCCCAGCATAGATCTTCATATCCTTGGCAGTATAAGGGCTCTTTATCCCTAGTGATAGAATATTGCTGAAATGTTTCCTCAGTGGAGTTCTGAACCTCAAGCTTATGGTTCAAAGATACCCTCCTCTTCCCCGAGTAAAGATTGTTACTCCCCAACGGTAGTATCCTCGGGTAGGTCAGGTTAGAATTCTTTTGTCTAAGAACTTCTATGATTCCCCAGTCGAAGTCTCTTTCATTAAATACTTACATCAGAAGGTCCCAACTCCAAACAATGTTCTCTTTATCCGTGGAAGGAGATATTGGATCTTTTCCCCAGAAGGTCAAGAGGTGGAACATAGGTCAAGATTTCTTCTGCACTGCAATTTATTTTTTGTAGTATTCTCCCCAGGAAGTTATCCCCAGTGAGAAATTGACAAGTTATCAAACAAAAGTCAGTTTTGATTTGATCTTCTCTAGCGGAATTTGCAATTTATTTCTGCAAGTCTTATCAGGGTTTGGCCTGTGGTTATTGGTCTTCTTGTTTCACCAATCTGGGACAGTTGAGTTGAGGATCGATCTCTCAAAGTTCCACTACTCTAGGGAAGAATATCAATGATGGTACGAATCCCATGAAGTCCTCTCGAGAATTGTCATTCACTCTGTAAGTTGCATCTTGTCAGCACCAATGCAAAAGTCTTACCTCTAACTTTTGAAATTTGGAACAGGGAATTCCCCATAGAGTTAGTTCTCCTCAGAATTGTCATTTGAGGGATTCTCGAGGCGGATAAAGTTTTTTTGGATACCTTCGTTCACCAACTAAGTCTTGATGAGCATTATCTCGCTTCTTAATAAAGACTATTCCCAGCGGAGTTTATCTTCCCATTTGAATTATCATTGAAGTTTGCATTTAGAAGTTCTCATTTTCCCATCTAAGTCGTGACTTGGGGCATTTCTTTATCCAAAGAATATTTTATCATCCTCAGTAGGGTTGATGTTGGCTGAGATTTCCATTTCCCCAGTAAAGTTGATACTGTTTGGCTATCTTCATGGTCTATTTTGTGGTTGCATACCAAAGATTCTGGAATCCCCAGCAAAACGCTCCCCGATATAGTTTTGTATCCTCAGTGGAGTTTTGTTTCCTCAGCAGAGTTTTGTTGCCCATAAATCTTTTTCAAGAGAAAGGCTTCGTCCTGAGACTTCAAGTTTTAAGACATCTCATATCTTAAGTGGAATTTCTTAGATGAGAATTCATAGTCTGAAGAGGCTTCAATTCCCTAGCAGAGTTTCCAATTAGAGATTCCTCGTCCTGAATTCTCATTTCCCAGCTAATTTATTGCTTGGGGCATCCTTATTTAAGGATATTTCCTTATCCTCAGTGTAGTCGTTGTTGGTCGATTAATTGAGATTTTGTTAATCTTCGGCAAACATTAGAAGACTTTTCGATGAAATTTTCCTCAGCGAGAGTTTTGATTCCCACATCTGGTTTGTTATCTTGGTATCATCCTCAACACGACTGCATGCCGTGTTTTCTAGAGATTACAGTCTTGCCCTAATTTTCTATGACAATAGTCGAATTCTATTTGCCATTCTCCTTCAGAAGTTACAGTTTTGCCCTGATCTTCTCCAACAAAGATTACAATTTGTTTTTACAACTCCTCTCAGTGTTTGTAGCCTGTTTGTACTGGTTTCTCAGTTATTACTCCCCATGGAGTTCTAGCTCTTCAAGGGTTCCTCCTCAGCGGTTCCTCATATTTTCTATTCGCCAGCAGATTTTGCAATTTATTTTTGCAAGTTAGACAAATTCAGACTTCTTGGTTGTTGGCTTCTCGATTGGCCATTCCCCAGTGAAGCATTTTAAACATGCATCATCACATTGCATCTACCAAAACGCGCAATATTTCCATTATATGGAGCATTACGCTATAAAAATTTTCAAACATGCACCGGAATATAAGCCATTACTGTTTCTGTTCTCCCCAATGGATTTTCCAAAACTTCGGATTATATCCCCAGCGAGGTCTTCACCCTCATTATCTCAGTTTCACCCCATAAAAATATCCTTTTGATGTTAATCATTTGATTGGTTGAGTGTCCAGTCTTAATTGTAGTTCAGTTTTACCCTGACACAGTCTTCTCGGGTTTAGTCTTCACTACCCTCACTGGTTCATTCCAATGCATATTGATGTACCTTTTGAATACCGGTTTTGCCCTGGTATTCACATTCAGCAGGTTTTTAGTTTTACGCCCTAATCACCTCGCTTTGGGTCGAGCTCTGAGTTTCCTCTCCTCGCCCGCGCATGAAATCCAGTTTAATCCTGGTACTCATCTAGTTCAGTTTCGCCTAGCTGGTTATAATGATTTGAGTTTCGCCTCTTTTTTGTTTTCATACCTTGGAAATTTATCAGTGTTTGTTTAATGAACCCTTTATCGGTTTTCATTTACTGTACTGTGTCCCTGGTTGAATTCAGTCTCTTTGTTCGTTGGATTCTTCTATTAGTTTTCGTCACTGTTTATCCATTAATCTGAGACCAGCAGGTTCTCTGAGAAACATGCGCTCTCATCACTTTGCTTTGGGTCGATTTTAGATCTCGTCGCCTTTGCATGAAATCCAGTTTCGTCCTGGTACTCATCTAGTTCAGTTTCGCCTAGCTAGTTATAATGAGTCAAGTTTCGCCTCGTTTTTGTTTTCATATCTTAGACATTTATCAGTGTTTGTTTACTGAACCCTTTATTGGTTTTCGTTTACCGATTCACTTTGTGGTGTTCGTACTGGATCCCTGGTTGAATTCAGTCTCTTTGTTCCTTGGATTCCTCTATCAGTTTTCGTTATTGTTTATCCATTAATCTGAGACCAGCGGGTGCTCTGAGAAACATACACTCTCATCACTTTTGCTATGGGTCAAGTTTTGCCTTGTTACCCGTTCGTGAAATCCAGTTTCGTCCTGGTAGTCATCTACTTTAGTTTCACCTAACTAGTTTTGGGGTCGAGTTTCGTCTCGTTTTGTTCCTCACTCCTGGGATTCTTTCAGGTCCTTCATATTGTCTATCTTAGGTTGAGATTAGCAAGTGCTCCTAGAATCACGCACTCTAGCCACTTTGCCCCGCGTACTTTTTCCAGGGTTTAGTTATGCCTATTCTCTGTTTGGTTTGAGTTTTCTCTTGTTATTGTAATTCATGCTCCAGTTTTGTCCTGGCGCACCCTTATGAAGCCTAGTATCATCTAGTCGTCCCGGGTTGAGTTTCATCTCAATTTTGTGATTTGTATCCCAGTTTTGTCCTGGCACTTTCCTTTTGAAATCTAGTCTTATCTAGTGTTTCTGGTTTGATTTTTTTATCTCATAGTTAAGAGTTAATATATGTGTTCCAATCTTGCCCTGGCCCGTGCTCCCAGAACTTATCATCATTATTTTCTTGTGTTTGGTGCCATTCTTGCAATATACAGTTACCAGTGTTTCTGCATTTCTATTTTTATTCAGAGTGCAAATTGTCGGTTTCTTTTAGTATTCAATCATCTTCCACCTTTAACTTTCAAAAGTTGTCGCATTTTCTCACTTATCAGGTTTAAGATGATTGAATAGGGGCAGTTGTTGCACCCCAAAATTTGCCCTCTTCATTTTACTTTTGTGGCTTATGTTTCGTCATACACATTCATGCATTTTAAGATGGGGTCAAGGTTTATGGTCTTCATGGTTTTCTCCAAGCTATGGAATTTGGTTGTATTGTCAGGCAGTCCAAGATGGATTTCATCTCCTCACTTTTTTTATCATTCAAGCTACCGGGCTCAGGCCTCATGACATCTCAACTTGACTCTCTATTTCATCATAGATTTGGAAATGGCTAGGGTTTTGATTATTGGAATGATTTATTTTCTTGACAAAATTCTTAAAACAGTGGCATCATAAGTCTTATCCTAGTACACCAGACTTTTTGATTTAAAAGACCGTCAAGGTTAGGGTTTTGATCCTAGAGATCTCTTCTCATTAAGCTTAGGGTTTTTCTTCTCCAAATTACCAAGGTTGAAGTAGAGTTTATTTCTCTATACTTCTAAAGGGTTTTTGAAGGCATTTAGGATCCCATTTAAATCAAGGGATGTACCTGGTTCCTTCTTGGATCAGGATTGGTGGAAGTATCATCGTGTTTGTTCATCATGCAAGGTTGGTGTGGATTAGATTTGAATGGAGTTGGAATTATTGTCAAAAAGGCAAGTTGTTTGGAACTTATTCATTAAGGTTTCAAGTTTAACAATAAATCATGATTTTCACACAAATTGAATTTGAAGTTTCTAAGGCAACGTTGCAAATTTTATTCATGGTTTCAACTACCTTTCAAGGTTCTTTAAATTTGGAATTAAAATAGTTTTGACATAAAGCTTATTTAACCATTCCATTCAAGTTATACTCATTATCCAAGTTTCGTTCAAGTTTTCAAGAAATCCATCATCCATTGTCCAAATATGTCATAACATGCCATTATCAATTTCAAGTGCAAACTCTATAAAGTCTCATGGTTTTCAAGTCCATTCATCATTCATATTTTTTTCAAGTGCATCGTTTTAATTTGTTTTCTTTCAAAATTTATCCAAGAACAATATCATCCCATATATTCATTCAAGTTGGTTTACAAGTTTGTCCATTGTACATCACATTCATCATTCACAATAACAAGTATCCATCATTTTTCATTTCTTTTTCTAAGTCAAGTTCTAAGGTTACAAAGCAGAATCAAGAGGAATTCTTAAACTAATAAGCCTAATCCTATAGAGTTTTTCATGGATTTTCTTTTGAATCTTCTTCCAAGAATTTTTATCCTTCAAAGCTTCTCACTTCATAACATCTTCCCAAAAGATCTCCAAGAATGCTTCATGCTAGCCATGGTTACCTCCTCTTCATTCTCCATGCCATGACCATCATTTGCTCTTGAAACAATAAGTAAAAATTGTTAGCAAACAATCAAAGAAACTTGAACATGAACACAAGCAAAACAGTTTTCAAGGAGTTTTCTATTCAAGTTTCATCATTAGGGCTTTGAGTTTGGAATCATAGAATTAAGGGTGTTTTTCAATCATGTTCAAGGAACGCCATCATAGCCTCATACGATTTTGGTTCACACAAATCAGTTTTCGAGCAAGAAATCATAGGCAAAATTCCATCTACTACAAATTACAAAAATGAGTTTTGGTTCACAGTAGAGTTCAAAATGAGCAAGCTTACTACACAAGTTTCACATAAATAGCGTCACGGTTCAGCAAGTATGCAAAGTTCGCGGTTCTGTTAAAACAAGAAAGTCACTACAGTAAGAAAAGATTTGCAAACAAAATCGCAAAATTCCAGCCCAGTATGGCATCACAGTTCATAACAGAAATAAGCAACAAAAGCATATCAGAAATCAGAAAAATCATCACAAGACAGAAAAGTCCAGCCCAACATCAAAAGTTCTCATAACAAAAACTACAGCCTATCAGTAAAAATAAATGAAATGAAGACATCTCAAAATAAAAGCAAACAGAATCTCAGAAGCCCTAATTGGGTATCATCATTTTCCCTCATTCAAAAACCCTTCAGAATATGGAGAAAGAGAAGAGGAGAAGAAGCTTTCGAAAAGTCAGAAAGATATTACCGGGAAAGGACTTGATCGACTGGAAAATTCACAAATCTTTCATCGCTACCTCATCATCCTCGTCGTTCCTTTTTTCATCAGATTAGTACCCATTTAAGAAACAAGAAGTGTCCAGCTCACAAAGTCAGGAAAAGAGGATAAGAGAAAAATCAGGAAGAGATCAGAAATATTAGAAAGAGGAATCCGTGATAACAAAAAAAAGAGAAGAAAGTTTTGCATCAGGAATAGAGAAGGAATTATTAAATCAGAAAATATTTAGAATCAGAATTTTCAGCTCAGTCATAATAGAAAACAGAATTCAGATTAGGGGAAAAAATATCAGAAAATTAATTGATAGCTCAGTAAAGTAACAAACTTCCAGAGCAAGCCTCAAAATCAGAATCAATCTCATCCATCCAGTTTTATAACAAACTTACAGATCCTGGGGCAGAAATTCATTTTTATTGCAACAGACTTCTCTTAACAAACTAACAGAATAAAAAGAGAAAACGTACCAGTATCGATTCATTCTTCAACTGGAAGAAGAGTCACTATCATAGAAAATTTGCATCGTCTCTCTTTCTCTCAACCTTCATCACCATCTTCTCTATGCTTTCTTCTTCAACCTTCATTCTTCAATCATTGGAGAATCACCAAAAATTCCAGAAATTCACAAAGAGCTATGTCTTCTTCTTTTTGCATACCTCTCTCGCTCCATCTTCATCTTCAACCCTTCACTCTCACTTCCTCCATTCACAATTTTCAACCTTTATCACCATAACCTTCTGCTTCCACCCTGCAATCTTCATCACACTTCGTGATTCCTTCAAACTCGCTTCAATTCACCATCTTCATCGCATAACTCTTTAACTACCTTCATTCTCTGAAAATCTCTTCAACATCACCATCGTTTCAATCTTCATCGCAACTCCAATCTTCATTTATTCTGCAAAAACCTTCAACTCTTTTCTTATTCACATCAATAATCTGCAAATAGCAACAGTGATATCATCATCATCACCAACAACAACTTAAAACTCATAAAGTAAAAGAAGATTGATACGGGAATTCGTATACCTTGATAATTGGACACGATAGAGACATCGCGAATTGGTGCTAAGATTTGGAGAGACGGAATCTTAGAAAGAAGATCAAAGATAAGAATGAAGCTTATGCATTGTTGAAACATCTTTTCATGATGGTGATGTGATGAGGTGTTCGATCGAAGAGGAAAGTTTCGTCGAAGCGAGAATATAAGCGTACTTGCGATGAAGAAGAACGATATAGAGAGGATGTTTTGCAAATTGGAATTGCGGCAGAGGCGTGAGGAAGTCAAAGCGGATGAGGTAGAGTTGCGAGTTCCGTCGCTGGATGTCAAAGAAGAAGAGACACAATTTTGCGAACCCTATTCTTCTGTACCAAAACATCGTTTGCAATTCTTCTTCTTTATCCTATTTAGTTTTCGTTTCTTAATGATAGTGCTGAATAAATAGGAAGCTGACTGTGTTATTGGAGTTATTTTTGTGAGTTGTTGGACTCTTCCTTGGGCCTGCGGAAGTTACACCATTACTCTGGCTCATTTCTACCTTTTTTTGGAGAGACTACAACATCAGAACAAAAATGTCTTATTGGACCTTGTTTGGGAATGGGCTTAGCGCCTAGCTTTACCTTGCAGCACCACTTTACAGTTCACTGCACCTCCCAGCTAATTCTTAATTGCTCTTGAATTTTTGTTTTGTTAAGCAATTAGTTTTGATACTTCCTTTCACAATTTTTGGTTGAAATTTTGTGGGAATATTATTATGTTCATCCCTGACTTGGTGATATTTTTTCCCTATTTTTTCTATTAGCCTTAGGAATTAATTGAATTAATGCTTGGTGCATGATTAAAATTAGGATTTTAGCGCATTCTTGTTGATTCTGTATCCTTGATTCAATTTCCTTAGCATGATGAATGTTTTAATGGTAGGTTCTGATCCTTAAATGGATGCTCAAGTTGTGCTTACATTTTCTTGTTATTTTCTAATTCATTTGGTATTTTTTGTGCAAGCTTCCAATGGAGTTTCTCGCACCACAAGATATTGGCGGAGTATTTTGCATTGTATAGTTTTGTATATTTGCGTAGGACTATCACATGATAATTCGAATGCACGTGATTTACTTTCACATGGAGGCTTCGACGCTTATCTTTTACATTCGATTTTCTGATTATTTCTCTTTGGTCGATGTGAAGCTTGCATGAAGTTTTTCGGGTTACTCAGCTTTGCTTGCGTGACTTTGAAGAGGCGATTGACCTACTCCGTTAGGTATCATCATGACTTCATTCTTCATTCCCGTACTTCACCGCTTTTCTAGATATCATGAGAAGTAGAGATTTTTCTGCTTTCAGATGTCATGAGAAGTAGGAATAGAGATGTATGACGGGGGGTCTCAGTTGCTGATCATGTCAAGAACCCCTCTGGTTTATTCAAAGACCTGTTTAAGGCAATTCTGTCGGTGTGCTAATTGTGATTGTTTAAAATCCTACTTTCGAAGTAGGTATCATGCACGTGTGTTTATATTTGTGCCCGCATTATATTACAGGTGATAAGTCCTCAAAAGGAGGTGAGTGGAAAGGGTTCGTAATCGACCCCCGCATATTCCAGTCCATGTCGTTCCTATGCTCACTTTCTATAAGTAGATGCTCTGAACATGTGCCCAAGATCTGAATGAATTTAAGATCTTTAAAGGCGAGTGAAAAGGGTTCCCGCAATCGGATCCACACGCTTTCTTTAAATGGTGTTGACCAAAACAGATGCTTAGTGTATGCATGCACTATGTCTTTTCCCCCAGATCTTTCGTGCCCTGGTAATTGATACCACGGTTAAGGACCCTTTTGCATTCCTATAATTCTAGAGCTTGTTGACTCGGGTGATACGATCCCCTTGGTTGTGGCTTGACCCTTGGTCTGATGCTTGGTTTCTTGTCTATGGAGGGACCTCCATTTATACTACTAGGCATGTGCCTTGTAGGTGTTTGATATTCGAGTGGTACTCGAGCTGTTGTTTGTCCAGATGTTTTGCCATCTGCTTGCTTGTTTTTTTTTGCAGGATCTGTGACATTTTTACCATGTTCCTTTAGGATTACTCGTGTAGGTTTAGTCCTCGAGTTAGACCTTAGGATAGGAATCCATGCATGCTAACATAGGGTAGAGCTTCCCTTTTTCATCCTCAACCTTAGGGCTAATCATTGTATGATAACATTAGGGCTAGAGATTAGGATAGTCTCCCTTAGTTTTTTTCTTTTTCATTGCATATTGCATCTTAAAACTGAAACTTTTTCTTGGCAAATCATAAAACATCTCTAATAAACTTAAATCCTTCTTTAAGGTAAAAAATACAAACCAATCTTATTTGTTTGTGAGCCTCTTTACTTTGTTTTATCATTTGGTTTATTGATGTTTCACCATCTTTGCCATGCTATCTTCCCACCTTTTAGCCGATGCTTCGCCATCGCATATTTGTTTGAAGTCGATGTCTCGCTATCACACATGTTTGTTATCCTGCTTTGATTCTCAATATCATTGTTAGGTGTGATGTTTTATCATTTGATTTATTGATGTCTCGCCATCTTTTCCATTATACCTTGTTATATTTTAGCTGATGTTTCGCCATCGCATATTTGTTTAAAGCCGATGTCTCGCCATCGCACATGTTTGTTATCCTACTTTGATTCTCAATATCATTGTTAGGTGTGATGTTGTATCATTTGATTTATTGATGTCTCTCCATCTTTGCCATGATACCTTGTTATCTTTTAGCTGATGTTTCACCATCGCATATTTGTTTGAAGTCGATGTCTCGCCATCGCACATGTTTGTTATCCTACTTTGATTCTCAATATCATTGTTAGGTGTGATGTTTTATCATTTGATTTATTGATGTATCTCCATCTTTGCCATGATACCTTGTTACCTTTTAGCCAATGTTTCACCATCGCATATTTGTTTGAAGCCGATGTCTCTCCATCGCACATGTTTGTTATCCTACTTTGATTCTTCATATCATTGCTAGGTGTGATGTTTTATCATCTGCTTTGTTAATGTTTCGTCATCTTTTCCATGTTACTTTGTTATCATTTAGCCGATGTTTCACCATTTCATTTGTTTGTTGTTTTATCTGATGTTTTGGCATCTTGACTGTTTATTTTGTTTTCTTAACTAAAAAACACAAACCAACCAAAATATATGGGCCGAACTACGGCTGCTCTGATTCCTTAAAAGGGATACGTAGGCATTGGGGTAGGACCCAGGCGAGCACAACTATTATTTTCCCTATGTTCTTATCTCCTTTCTTTTGCATGCATTCCCTGTACAACTTAGACATAAATTTTTATGCACCCATTAGATTAGACAACAAGAGTGGATACCGTAGGGTACTACGGGCGTGTGGGGTGTTAATACCTTCCCCTCGCGTAACAGACTCCCTTACCCGATCTCTCGGTCGCAAGACCGTGATTTCTCCTTCTTCAGGTTTTCTCGATGTTTACCTTTCCCTCTCGGAGGGATAAAAGACGTTTGGTGGCGACTTCATTGATTTCATTATCCGATGACGGTTCGGCCGGTTGTTTCATAGACTATCAAGGACATTCAGACTCAAAATTCTCAACTTAAAGAGATGTTCTTGAACCTATCCAAGGAGAAAGAAGAACTGGGACAACTGGTAGGCCAGATGGCTCTTATCCAAAACTTTGCTCGGGGAAAAGAGGAGTTAAGGACCCTCGGCAACGAACTTCATCAAGACGGATGCAACCATTTGGGGCAAACAATTAGAATTGGGGATCGAGTCATTAGTCAGCCTCCGATGAGATAATAAGTGGGTTTGGTGGAGAGTATACCTTTCTAGTTTGTTGCCACGTCACGAGCCCAACAACAACCTCGACAACAACAACAGGGTAATCGGCGTAAACGGATTCCATCCGATAGGCAGTATACCAAACTCGACATGCCAATATCGCAAGTCTTGTAACGCGTGCTGAAAATGAATTTGGTCACATTAACGGATCCTCCTCAGAATCCTAATACTGCTTCTCCCTGTTATAATCATGGAGAAAGGTGTGCATATTATTCCAACAGTCCAGGGCAAATACTGATAACTGTTGGACGTTGAAAAACAAAATTCAAGACCTGATCGACGAAGGAGTGTTGGAGTTCACACAATACGGTCAACTGGAGCTTTTCTACCACCCCTCAAGGGCATCCATATGAAGTGACGGTCTGGGCGAGGAAATTTTTTGTTTATTCAAATTTTCAGTTGTAATTTCTTTGTTTGCTTAAACACTTATCTTTATATCAGACTTTGGTTACTCTCATTAATGCATTAAATATGTTTGTCTTGAATTAATCCATTCAGTTTCACTCTATTTAAACTATGCTTTTTTACTCCCTTTATGATATTCAACTCTTGTTTCAAAAAGTTGCAAACCTTTAGAGGGAGGATGATGAAAACAATGTCATAATCTCATACAATATGCTTTTAGACAGACCTTGATGACGATATACATACGTTCTTTCAATTCCTAAACACTGGAGTTATAAGGAAGATAATCCCTAGTCAACCCCTTTGAGCCTAAAAAGTAGGAACTTTCTTTTTCACACAAATTAAATCCTTTAATCAAAATATGGGGCAGGGTAGTTTCTCAGTTAATTCAAACGCACGTTCAGTCGCAAACTTTCACTTCGTATACAACGAATGACATCAGAAACATTCCTCTAGAATCAAAAGACGGTGATGGTTCCCTACTAAATAAGCAGTTATTATCTCTTAAAAGAAAAGCCCACTAAGTTATAACCTATGAAGGAGACTTAAGAAAAACTGGGGCATCCCACTGACTGTAATCTCAAAATAAGAACAGTCAGGCAAAAATCAAGGATAACAAATCAAAAAGAGGTCACTACAGATCCTCAACAACATGAAAAGTGTTGCAAAAATGACTTCCTACCAATAAATAAACTTCCAAACATCTGAACCATCATTCTAGATTCAATAGGAGTTCATACGCACAATTAACTGAGTTTAGGACTAAAGAACATCACGAAGAACGGGCAGGTACAAATACACTTCGAGCCTTATCCTTTGTTTCTTAAACTGTGAACCAGACCATGATACAACCTTTCAAAGTCCTAATTGAAGCATGGTATAGTTCAAAAGCATACTGTTATAAAAGGTATCCTGACTCCTGTAAGGCATTACTCTAAATTCTGAGTTGAATTCACCTTCTTACAAAAATTCTTTTATCTGCAAAAACGCATTTTTAAAACTTAAAGACAAGCATAAACTTTGAATTATTTGAATATAGTTGTTTGCATATGTCTAATTGTTTGGCAGCGGAGTAATTCACACGACGAATACCCAGTGAACAAAAAACTCGCTCGATAAACAGAATCATTTCAAATAGGATGACACTTCCAAGGACAGATCTCCTATAAGCAAGGGGGCATGATGTGTCACTATCCAACACCTCTGGGGCAGTCAATTCAAGATTCCAAGAAATCTCTCAAGAAATGCTGAATATAATTTGACTCGCTTGGGGCATTGAACATTGAAATTCCTGTAAAGGGTTATGTACGGTCAAGCAAACATTTCCTCAAAGTGCTACCAACACTTGTTACTTGGGGCAGTGAGAAATTCCTATAAAGTCCCCTTCATAGGATGACCCCCAATCAAGTCCCCAGAAAGTTGGTCCAGGCAATTCCCAGCCAGAGGTCCAATCTCTAGAAAACCTTCTTCCCAACTGAGTTGGTCTCAAGAAGAATCTTCGAGGAGTTCTTCCAAAAGAAAACACCTCTCCAGCAAATTTGCAACAAGGTTTATTTCCCCAACAAACTACAGATTCCCCAGCTTGAGTTTGCCTCTCCGACTACTACAAATCAAGGGACCACTACCCCTCTTACCCAATAGACTTTTCTATAATCCCCTGTAGGTTGTTGCAAATCCCGGAAGACAACCAGATAACAATTAACTTCTTTATCCCCAACAAGTTGTTAAATTCCATTCTCTTCCATCAAGAGATAACTCTCCAGTAGAGCAACAGACAACTAAGACTCCTAAGTTCTTTTCCCCAAGTAGAAGTCAACACTCTCCATAGAGTTTTCTTCTCAAGCAAAGTCAACATCCCCCAGCGGAGTTCTCCTCAAGCAACAAAAACAGGAATCCCCAGTGAAAACATTCTAAGCAAGGTTTGAAGAGGGGCATACTCTTCATCCCCAACAGCAGTCCAGGAATCAACTCCCCAAAACTCCCCAACATTTTTCAAGGATTTATTTTCCAAGACAAAAATACGTTATGCATTTCATGCATCATATTACATACATGAGAAATGCATACGGAACAATCTCATTTATTTTGAGAACATCATTACACCATGCATTTCATATATCATGACATTGCATGCAGCTAACTCTTTACCTTTTCAAGAAAGATCAATCAACAGATGGCTATCATCAACGATTTAAAAAAAATAGGTCAGAGATTAATACCTCAAACCAGATAGGACAACTATCTCAAATGACCAACAAAAACAAGTTCCAGATTAATACCTGCAACAAGCCAGGAAAACTATCTGTGGATGACTGATTATAGATTAATACCTGTAACAACCTAGGAAAACTATCTACATGAAGAGATTGAAGATTAACACCTATAACAAGCCAGGAAAACTATCTTTCTTTCTCAGGTTAGAGATTAATGCCTAAAACCAAACAGGACAACTATCTGAAACGACCAACAAAAACAAGTTCTAGATTAATACCCGTAACAAGTCAGGAAAACTATCTGCGAATGATTGATTATAGATTAATACTTGTAACAAGCCAGGAAAACTATCTACATGAAGAGATTGAAGATTAACACATGTAACAAGCCAGGAAAACTATCTTTCTTTATCAAGTCAGAGATTATTACCTGAAACCAGACAGGACAACTATCTCAAACGACCAACAAAAACAAGTTCCAGATTAACACCTGAAACCAGACAGGAAAACTATTTTTGAGCGACTATTTGTAGATTAATTTCTGAAACTAGTCAGGAAAATTATCTACACGACCAGCTGAAGTAATCCTACACGGGATCCTTCTCATACACTTTTCAGATACAGTTCAGATACACTCCAGATACGGATTCCATTCTGATACTCATTCAGATTCAGCTTTCAGATACACTCCAAATACGGATGGCATTCTGATACTCATTCAGATTCATCTTTCGGATACAGTTCAGACACGCTCAGACACTGATGACATTTTGATACTCATTCAGACTCAACTTTCAGATACAGTTCAGATACGCTCTAGATACGAATGCCATTCTGATACTCATTCAGATTCAGCTTGCAGATACAGTCCAGATACGATCCAGATACGTATGTCATTCTGAGGCTCACTCAGTACATGTTTTAGATGCGGGTCAGATACAATCAATTTATGGATATTATTCTGATACTCATCCCACTACATCTACCATTTCAGTATAAATTAACCAGAGACTCATTCTGATACTTCTTCAAATTTATGTCACCAACCCCTTTTGGATGACATTTGTTAGCCCATCTCCGACAACTCTTCATCATCCCTCCAAATGGCATCTTTAAGCCCATTCCATACACAACCAACCACCACATCATCGAGTGCAAATTTCTGGGCACTCTAGTGTTCAATCATCTCCCACCTTCAAGTCACGAATGGCGGACTCGCCAATCTAACTCTTCAAGTTTAAGAAGATTGAATAGGGGCAGCTATTGTACCCTAAAATTTTCCCTCTCATTTTCTCAATATTTCTCTCACATGTATGACTACAAACACCTATTTAAAGGAAAAGCGAAAAAAAATAAATAAATTGAAAATGTTAATGTTCCTTTCGACAATACAAAAGTTTGCTTCGAATCTACATCCTTCGATTGGACTTCTGGCCTCTTTCGATGCAAGCTTGGCTTGCATCCTTCAATTGTGCATTGACCTATGGCACGCTGGCGTTGATTCACAGGGCAGGAGCTTGTTGCATGCAACCTTCGATTGCATCTTTGGCCTCACATGGTTCACAATACAATGGATGCCTATATGCTTGTTTCGATTGGACGTTTGATGCCTGCATGCCTATGTTGATTAGACAAATATTTCCCTCCATGCTTGCTTTGATTCATAAGGTTGATGGCTAGCTGCATACAACTTTCGATTGGGCCATAGCTTCCTTCTTGCATGCAAGAGGTGCCCACCAGGCCAGAAGGTACAAGGTAAAAAGCCTCCTCTAGCCTCCTTCGATTCCAAGCCAAAAAGCTTCTTGTAGCCTCCTTCGATTCCAAGGCAAAAAGCCTTTTATAGCCTCCTTCGATTCCAAAGTAAAAATCCTCCTTTTGGAATCCTTCGATTGCACAATTTGCCTCCTACATGCCTCTTTCGTCTGGGCATCTTTGCCTCCAACATGCACCCTTCGTTTAGGCAAGTGGACCCTTTTGTTGCAAGCTTCGTTTGGGAATTTAGACCTCATGCATGCATCCTTCGTTTGGGCATGTGGTTTCCTTCAATGCAAGTTTTGGGTTACACCTTTCGTTTAGGCATGTGGCTCCCTTTATGCAAGCTTTCGCTTGAGCAGATACCTCTTGCATGCTTGCTTAAAGTCACAAAGAAATGGCCTCCTGTAGTTCTCCTTCGACTTAGAAGCCATTGGTTCTCCATGTTTACCTTTGAAACCACAAAGCCAGGATTTCCTTTATGCTAGCGCCCCAAAGCAGGGACCTCCTGCATGCACCCTTTCGTTTGTCCATGTGACCTCTGGCAGGAAAGACTTCGACGGGACAAGAGCCACCTTCACATAAGGATTCAATTAGAATTTTGATTCCCTTCGAATCAGTATATTTCGAACCCAACTCTGGATCCTTCGAAGCAAGTTTGTTTGAAGAACTTTGAGAAAATCTCATAGCCTTACCCTACTTGTCAGGCTATGTTGCTTCCAAATCTTTATATGATCAGAGGCTTATACAAAGGTTTGAAGCTTTTTATACTGGATAATACCATTCTTGGTTAAAATAGCAAAAGGCTACGTACCTTTTTTACATAAAAAGTACTTTTCTCACAAAATCAGCTCCCAGTCTGATTTGTGTCTGAACGCAAAGCAGTGCCAGAAGCATAAGTCCAATCTCCTGCCAGCAGGCCCCACTTGTACTAGAAACGTGGGAACAACGAAAAGGGACTAAATTTGTTTCATTTTCAACCAAACCATGGTTTGTTATCCTACAAACCTGGTTACTTTAAAACACCTTCAACCTTTTCTCTATAAATAGAGAAACATTGGCAAGCTAAAGGGGGACTTTTTTTTGTGGTGGAACGAATCTTCAAGGAATCTTCAAACTCTAAAAAACTCTCAAAAACTCTTAAACATTAAACACAAACCCATAATCTAAACATTTTCCTCTTTCGAATCGGAAACATCCCCGCACTTTGTTTTCCTTCGAATCCAGTAAAAAGAACATTACACTTGTTCTTCTCCTTCGAATCTAGCATTAGAATCGTCATCCTTGTTCCATCCCATCAAATCCAGGGACCTCAAAGGAAGCCACTCAAGGTCCAGCACACGTTCCAGCTTCAAACAAGGTAAGTCGCTTTTAACTTTGAACCTTTCGTTTCTAACATAACATGTGAATAATCTTTCCTTTCGTTTCAAACATGTACATCGCATTTATTTCCTTTTCGTTTCCACCTTTTTAATTTTTTTTCATTGCTAACCCTTTTAGTTTTGCTTCTTGATTTATTAAATATTCTTTAAGAACTAACATGGTCATAAGACAATTCTAGCATGGCCTCATGCCATGTTGCTATTTAAAATCTCAAACGAAAGAAAAAGGAGGAAGGAAGTATGAAACGAAGCCTTAGGCTTCCACACTAACTTCCAGGTCCAAACGAAAGAGGCAGTCAGAAGGATAGACACACTGACTTCTAGGCCCAGTCGAAGGAAGCAGAAAGTCAGGCTACACCTCACTACTTCCAGGCCCCAGTCGAAGGAAGCAGAAAGGTGAAGAGTGCACTTCATGTTGATTCCAAGCCCAGTTGAAAGGAACGCCCACACTGACTTTCAGGCCTAAGTCGAAGGAAGCAGAAAGGCAGACTACATCTCATGCTGACTCTAGACCCAATCTAAAGGCACACCTTTACTACCTCTAGCCCAAATCAAAAAGATCCAGAGAAGCAGAATCGAAGGGTTTTGCTGCCCAAATCGAAAAGCCCATTTTCCTTTCTTTATTTTATTTTTTCTTTATATTTTCTTGCTATTCAATATGGTTGTAATAGTGTAGGATTTATTTTCCTGCATTTTTATTGCTTTTATACAAATGTTAATAATTAGGATGTATTGCAAGATAAAAACCAACAAGTAGATAACCTAAAATTCAAAGACAAAATGCATGCAAATCAAACACACTATACACACATGTACCCTTAGGGTCTCACTTGTTACCTCGGAAAAATAGTCATGTCCCTCGAATATGGGCGTTTTAGCAAAGACCCTTGATAAAAGATCGTAGTCCCTCGATAACCCTCAATGTTGCCTTCGGTAAACGATCTAGTCCCTAAACGACATTGCTAAAACGTCTCATAGGTTGCCTTCTATGACTATACAAACGTCACACGCCCGTCCCTTCACATCCAGTGATGAGGCTTCTTACCAAATAAATAGTAAGATAGAAAAATCTAAATGAGGAGGAAAAGAACATTAGACCATTTTGAGTAGGTAGGAGGCTCATAGTTGCTCGCTTGCTCACAACAAAAACATTTTATACACCAACACTTTCATTTGAAACATTTTCTAAAGACAAAGCTTTTTGTACGCGTTCTTATAGAAACGAGAACCATTACAAAGACACTTTTCAAAATCACTTTCAAAAAAAAAATTCCACAAACACCTCTTTGAACTATTTTCAAAAACAACACTTTGTACGCGTTCTTATAGAAACGGGAACCATTACAAAGACGTTTTCAAAATACTTTCAAAACCCACACTACAATCACATTTTCAAACAAAAGCAAGTGATCTAGAAAGAAATTAAGATCCCGTATGTTGTACCCCAAAATTTTCCCTCTCATTTCTCAAGTAATCTCTCACAAGATTTCCTTGGATTCAAGACTGCACAAGGGTTGATCAGCTCAAGACACCTCCTCAAGCACTAATGACTGAAAATTAGTGTTTGAGATTGCACAAGGACAAATAGACTTTTAATGCCTTATATGAATTTCATGGATAATTTTGGACCTTCAATATTTCTCATGTCCAGTTTCAAGTCTTGGATCATATTTTTACTCAGTCAATTGATCAGTTGACCTAAAATCAACTGTATTGGGGAAAAGTCAATTATGGTCAATTTACAGTCAAACTTCATAATTTTTAACCATGTCATCATTGTGAACTAATATATGTCATTTGATCAGGTTTTTATCACAATTCTTCAAGAAATTTGATCAGATCATCAAAAGGGCAAAATGGTCAAAATTAGGGTTTTGACTAAGAAAAGGCAATTTCTGATTCTTGACCTAGAAAATGATTGATTGGTTTGAGACATGATATCAAGGATTAAAATGCTTCATTTTTACCTAATGACATGTCTTAAAACATTTCTCAAGATCAATTTGTTGACAGATGAATTTCAGTCAACTAATGAAAAGTCAACTATACACTGAAAAGTCAAACTTTGACTTTTTGGTCAAAATCAAGTGTCAAAGATCACAATTCATCAAAATATGTCAAAATATGAAACTTGTTCATCAATAAATCAAAAAGTCAATATTTCATTTTGAAAAATCAAAATTTCTAAACTTAGAAATTTTTCTAAGTGTTGAAAATTTCATATTTTTCATAACTTTGAGCCAAATTTCCACCATGATGCAAGATGATTCAAAGGAAACTTCCAATATCTAAGTTTTACATCTTAATGAGATCTAAAACATTGTAGAACACAACTTCTCCTATAAATTCATGGATTTCAAGTTATGATTTTGTGAATACATGTTCATGAAACTTGGAAACTTAGTAAAATTTTGCCCTAGTTTAGGCACGGTTTTGACCTAACTTCATGGAAATTTTTCACATGGTTACAAGATGAATTTTCAAAAAATGTCCAACATAGAGGTTTTAGAGGGTGTTACAACCTTTCCAAAATGTCCAAGAAATAATTGAGATCATGTTTGAGCAAGGAGAATCGAAGGCAAGAAGTTAGGGTTTTCAAACTTGAATTACAAGCCATTTTGTGAAGAACACATGAACCAAATCCATGCTAGGCTGCATAATCTTTGCTTTGCAGGCCTAAAACTTGTTTGTCACTCCATAATTAATGTTTTTCACAACTGATTGGGTCATTTTCCAAGCATTTGAGCCATTATCCAAGTTGCATTTCCATTAATGGCACAAAGTAACATTGTCATTCTAGTAAAGAGGCTTTATTCACAACGTCAACTTGTCTTGAGCTTTGCATTTGTTCTTTCTGCACAAGCATCCTCTACATAATCAGATAAGCATGTTTAAAGTGCATAACCACTCTAGATAACTATGTACTTGTGCATTGGAACCACACTTCTCAAGCTTTCTTCAAAATCAAGCAAAAATCCATAACATGTGAACTTGTACTTCTGATCAGCAAAAGCTCTCAAAACCTTTTCCTATAGATTGAGACACTATTATGCAACCTAACACACGATCTTGAACACCTTGAAACACTCCCAAACTCCATTTATCTAGAAATTGCTTCAAAACACCGTTGTTGTGCAAGTTCTGACTTTACATATCAAACTTCCATTTCCCTCGTGAATTTGTTGGCCTTTTAGTTTCAAAAGCTTCCTCATATCAAATATAACTTATCCCCACCCTATTTCTAGAACTATAACACTATTTACCATAACCTCCATAACCAAAAACAGAGCACTGCAGTTGAACTTCTCCAGGCCATTTCAACCACTCTCAACTCAAGCTAAGCATTGCATTAGCTTCCTAGAGGCTCAAGGAAGCTAACATGATCATTGCAGCACCTTGAATCAAGCTCAAACTCAATTCACGATTTCCAGTTTTGAGGTATTTTTCTTGAACTTCTATCTTCTTATTTAGGCATTGTTAGGCTTGCATTTGTGAAGATAAAATGTAGACATCATTGCCCTGAAACTATACATGTCCATAGATTTCATTTATTTTGCTTGAGTAGGGAGAATTTTGAGTTTGAACCTCTGAAAATATTTAGGTCAGAATTTGGTACTGTTAGAAATTCATGCTCATCTTTGAGAATTAGCTTAAGTTATTTACATATTCAGAAGCGTGAGGAAATTTCTAACAACTTTGATGTTGGAAGTTTTGTGAAAGGATGAGAAATGAATGAGTTACAGGATCAATGGCTGGAGGTTGAAGATGAAGTTCATTCAGGACTTGACTTAGATTATATATTTATTGTTTTGTTTATATTAACGGATGTATCACCACCCTAGTGGTTAAAGTGCGCGCCTTTCACCTTTAGAACCTGGGTTCGAGCCCCAGCGTACGTTTTGTGATTTTTTTCATATTTTTCTGTCTCTTTTTTTGCAGCCATGCGATGGGCCTCCCCCATTGGGCTTTTGTCATTTTTGCTAGATTCTAACCCTTTTCTTGCTTTCATACTCCTGTCCCATTTTTCTTTTTCATTTACTTTTCTTTTCTTTTCCTATTTTATTTTATTTCAATTTTTTTTTTATTATTATTATTAATATTTTCTTTTATTTTTTATTAATAAAAAATACAAAAATATTATTATTATTATTTTCACACTTATTTATTTCATTTATAAAAACAAAAAGACTAAAAAACATTTTTCTTAATAAATTTAATTTCTTTTTTTTAATAATTAATATTTACATTTAGTTATAATTATATTTTTTTTCTTAATTAAATTAACTTAGAATTTAGGTTTCTCTTAATTAATTAATTTTCTCATTTTATTTTTATTAATTTAAAACCTTTTCATAAAAAAAATACTAAAAATCCTTTTTAAGTTAATTTCTTTTCTTAATTAGTTTAAGTTAATTTTAATTAATCATTTTCTTTAATTAGGTCAAGACAAAACCCCTTTCATAAAAATCCAAACAAAAATTATTTCTTTATCCATTTATATTTGTACATTATTATTTATTCAATTCCACAATATTTAATATGATTGTAATAGTTAATTAGATTTAATTTTCTTGAAAAATCCCCATTTGTAAATTTGTATACCCCCTCCCCTAATGATGTAATAGCTTAGTATTTTTACTTTCTGCAATTTATCGCTTTATATAAATGCTAGTAAATTAGGGTTTGTATGGAAAGACTAAAACCAACAATTAGCAAACCCTAATTCAAGACAAAACAGTGCATATAAATTAACATATTTGCACACTTGCACCCTTAGGGTAATTCCACTTTGTTGCCTTACCAAAATGGCCATGTTATACATGTGGGGTATCTTAGCAAAAAAAATAAAAAATACAAGATCATAGTCCCTCGATGATGCTATCAAAGTTGCCTTTCAAAATGATCTTAGTCCTTCAAAGAGAAATGCTAAAATATCTCACAACATTGCTATCATGGCTATACGATGACCCACGCCCGTCCCTTTACATCCAAAGGTAAGGTTTCTTACCAAATCAATGGTAAGATAGCAATATCAAAGGAAAGGAAGAAATGAACTAAGACTTTTGAGTAGGTAGATTGTTCCTAGTTGCTTGCTCAATTTCAAATCAAACATCCTTGCTACTTTCAGAACAAACACCAAACACTTTCAAAAACATTTTCCAAACTTGAAACATTTTCAAAAGAGCAGTATTTTGTATACGTTCTTACGAACGAGAACTATTACAAAGTTTGCCTAAACGATGGCGCCTTTTCAAAATACTTTCAAAAACCACATAAAGCATATTTTCAAACAAAAGCAAGTGATCTAGCAAGAAACTAAGAGCCCATAGATAACTAGGGATGAAAATGGTGCTAACACCTTCCCTTTTCATAATCTACCCCCCGAACTCAAGAAATAATCTCAAAGGTCTTTCCTGTTCTTTCCAGCCTTTCCTTTTAGATAAAAGAAAAGTCGGTTGCGACTCTTGCTAACCACAACATTTGCGATAAAATGCAAAACACCTAAGTCAATTCTCCCACCGTATCACAGAACTGGCGACTTTGTTGGGGAAAGTCTTAAAAGTGGGGTTACCTTAGGGATATATCACCTTTACTTGATTTCATTGTTTGAATTGATTGCTTTACATTTTGGTTCCTTGTTTGGGCTTGTTCTAATCCTCTACCCGGATTTGGGATACCTTATAGGTAAGTAGCAATACATTGTGGAAACTGTGCAGGGTATACCGACATGGTCTAAGCAATAGCTACGTTAGTGTGACATATTTGTGGGTACCAGTAGCCCTTGAGTAGTCAAGGAGAATACGGGGCCGCTGAGTGATGTCAAGAAGCACTAACTGACTTTAGAACCTTTACTTGACCAACTTGGCCATTAGGACATAGTGAGATGACCGGCTTTGGTGCAGTCCAAATTTGGTAGATAATCAATACTACACTCATTGAGATTTGATTTTTGGGATAATTCGGTCGCCTTAAAAGAGGCTTGTGCTTAAACAACGCCCGAGAAGACAAATCAGTGATATTGAGATCCTTTAGAACCCGATTACTATTTCTAGGACAGGTTTGAGCCAACTAAACTTCAAGAGGGTACTTACCTATGAGACTCCATGCAAGCCTAAACCTAAGGACTTGTTTTCCTTGTTTGTATATACTTACTTGTACATGACATCATAAACATCATAACATCATACTCATTCTTTCTAACCATTTCAAGGATTATTGTGATTTATCTTTGTTCTGTTTTGTAGGACATGGCTTCTATCCGCAGGAATACTATTCAAGTCAATCTCGTAAGAATTCCTCTTCAACTCAAAGAGTTAGCATCAAGGGTTCCTGAGAATTCTCCATTCACCGAAAGACATGGTCACCTCCTAAGCTTGGTTACCTCTAACACTGATGAAGATATGATGAAGGTGCTCTTCCAATTCTTTGATCCTCTACACCGTTGCTTCACTTTTCCTGATTATCAACTTGTTCCTACTCTAGAAGAATTCTCACAACTCTTAAGGATTCCTATTCTCAATCAACTACCCTTCAATGATACGGAAAGAGATCCAAAACCTGAAGAGATTTCCCAAGTATTACACTTGCAACAATCTGATATCACAACTAAGTGGGAAACAAGGAGTGTTGTCAAAGGTTTCTTAGCTAAGTTCTTGTTCGAGAAAACTCAAGATTGTTTGAACTCCAGGGACTTACAAGCTTTTGAAGAGATCTTGGACCTTCTCATCTATGGGATGCTTTTGTTTCCAAACCCTGACCAACTCATAGATGTAAACGCTATCGAAATCTTCATGTCTCGCAATCCAGTGCCTACTTTATTGGGGGATATCCTACATTCTTTTCACTCTCACACTATGAGGAAGCGAGGAATTATCATGTGTTGCACACCTCTATTGGCAAGATGGTTTATTTTACATCTTCCCCGATCTGTATTGAAGAACGAGCAAGGTTTGAGATGGTCCCATAGGCTGATGACGCTCAGACATTCAGATGTTCTTTGGTGTTCCCGATCCTTGGAGAATGTTACTATCATTAACCGTTGTAGGGAATTCCTTAATGTCCCCTTACTTGGAATTAGGGGAGGTATCACTTACAACCCTTTCTTAGCCTTACGACAGTTTGGTTATGCCCGAAGGGATAGTCCTCATGAGATTCTCATCCAAGGAGTGGTATTTGACTACGAGAGCGATGATCAAGGTTGCCGTCAGACATTTATACGAGCTTGGAGGATAGTAAGCAAAGCTCTTACCTTAAGTGGGTACGAGCTCGTACTCAGAAACTTGTGATGCCTTATCTCTCCATCTTACCAGTTATCATGGAACATGTGGTTGAAGGAGATATTCCCTACACTATCCTCCACCCCTACATGCCAACTTCTCTCGAAGACTTGCAAAAAGGATGGATTTAACTTAAGGAAGAACGAGATACTTTTGAGGCTCAGTTTTATGCTAGCGAGAATAAGTTCTTGGAGCTTACAAAGCAGCTACAAGAAGAGCAAAGTGTTAACTCCTACCTTGCACCGAAAAGGATGTGTTCAGTCTTTTTATCTTAGAAAGTTATTTTGTAAGCCCAAGAGGCATGTTGTAATCTTTTCAAGCTAGTTAATGAAAATTGACGTTTGTTCATTCCTTTGTCTATGCAAATTTAAATTCCATAAATCCTTAAAATCATTTGCATATACATCTTCCATGAATCATAACATGACAGGTTTTCACATAACATGTTTCATTATCTTTCTATTGTTTATTTCTGCAAGATGGATCTAGAGAAAACTGTGAAGATATTCAGGCACAAAACTCTCAATTCCAAGAGACTCTACTGTCCCTAGCCAATGGGCAGCAAGATATGATGGCATTGCTGGAAATTAAGAAGAAACCTAAGAAGAAAGC
Organism: Vicia faba; assembly: GCA_948472305.1. Lineage (NCBI taxonomy): Eukaryota > Viridiplantae > Streptophyta > Magnoliopsida > Fabales > Fabaceae > Vicia > Vicia faba. The sequence goes on along the minus strand of OX451736.1, from coordinate 634,317,143 downwards.
TCTACTCAACATGGGTAGAAGGTTGAAAGAGTCGGTTCGTCAGATCTCGATAGTGGAAGACTCATCTAAAGAAGACGAGAATCATATTGGTGAGGTTAAGAGTGCTCAGGCTGACTGTGTTAATGATCAAGCGTTTGATGATGATTATTTTGACGAGCAGTATCCACCCGTCGATATCAAGCACAAACAACTAGAAGATAGGTTGAAGGTCGTCAAGATCCAAGCTGTCCCCGATTTTGATTTTGATGATTTGGGTTTGATCTCTGGGGTTATCATTCCCCACAAATTCAAAATACCAGTCTTTGAAAGTACAATGGAGTTTCTTGTCCAAAACTTCACCTGAAATCTTATGTACGCAAGATACAGCCGCACACTACTGATAAGAAACTCTGGGTTCACTTTTTCCAAGAGAGCTTGACCGAAACGCAACTAGAGTGGTTCTACCAGTTGGATGGTTTCCGCATCAATACTTGGGAGGATTTAGCTACCGCCTTCTACCATCAGTACCAGTATAACGCCGACTTGGCATCAATAAGAGTGCAGTTGCAAGATATGATAATAGGGAAGAATGAAGGATTTAAAGAATATGCACAAAAGTGGAGAGACCTCTCCAGTAGGGTTCAACCACCTTTGACTGATAGAGAGAAAATTGATATGTTTATGGGCACTTTATCCAGACCATTCTTTAACTTGTTGGTAGGTTGTTCCTCTTCCTGATTCACCGAGTTAATCTTAACTGACGACAAAGTTGAAAACGACATCAAAAGTGAGAAGATCTATATGGCATCTGCTTCCAATTCCAATCCTGTCAAGAAACCTTTTGCTGCAAATAAGGAAATCAATGTTGTGTACGGGACAAGGGCCCGTACCAAGAAGAATGATCATCCGTCTGTCAACACTGTCTGAATCTCCAATCCAACTCCTACTCCAAGACCATCTGCAAATCATCAACGTTTCGAAACTCCGAGAAGACAATTTACGAGGCTAGGCATGTCACTTTCTCAAGTCTTACAACACTTCCTCAAGGCTAATTTGGTGACATTACGCGATCCTCCTGCCAACCCTGATACCTCTTCACCAAAGTATAATCCGAATGCTAAATGTGCTTACCACTCAAGCGACCCTGGGCATGAGACTGACCAATGCTGGGCCTTGAAGAATAAAATCCAGGATTTGATTGATAACAAGACTATTGAGTTCGATCCTCCTCTAACTCCGAATGTAATCACCGCACCTATGCCAAATCATTGCAAGAGTGTTAATGTTGTTGAAGATACAATTTTGGTTGCCTCTGTTGAAGACTTGACCACTCCGCTCAATATCATCAAAAAGAACCTGTTGAAAGCCGGGATTTTCCCTAGCTGTGTAAAAGATTTTGTTTGTTGTAATAAACAACTCAATGGACGTAAAGGGCTGAAGAAAGGCATTCAACGCCTGATGGATAGCCACGAAATTCTATTTGAGAAGACTCCACTTGCCGAAAGTTTGACTAACAAATGTGAAGACCTATCCATTATCACCATCTCAAACAAACCTCTTAGGATCTCCTCCAAAGGTCCTATCAGGATTTCAAACGAACCCATTGTTGCTCCCTTAATAATTACCAATCTCTGACCAATTCCCTACTCTTCAAACAAGGCAGTGCCATGGAACTATGGTGCTGAAGTGTTTTATCATGGGATAAAACAAGACGCTTGGATCAAAGAAGACAAAGTTGATGATGTTGGCAACATAACTGGCTCAAGTAAGGTAACTCAAACTGGGAGAATATTTTCACCCAATATCTCACCACCAGTTGATACAAAGGCACCCATTCGCATTACTGCTTCCAAGCCAAGTACTGATACAAGAGGGAAGGAGAAGGTTGTTGAGTTGATCGTGACCAAAATACCCGTAAAGGACATTGCTGATGTAGAACCCTACGCTCGTGAGATGGACGAGATCTTGAAGATAATAAAAAGGAGCGACTTCAAGATTGTGGAACAGTTGGGGAAAACCCCTTCTAAGATTTCTATGTTGTCTTTGCTACTCTGTTCAGATGCCCATGCTCGGAAATTAATAAAATTATTTAAAAGGATCATGTCACTCATGAGACCACAACGGACCAATTTGAGAATTGCGTGGCTAGCCTGACGGCTGATAATGGCTTGGGATTTTCAGATGTTGACTTAACACCGCTTGGAAAGAATCACAATAAAGCTCTACATGTTTCTGTCGAGTGCAAGGGGACCACCCTAGCACATGTTCTAGTTGACACTGGTTCTTCTCTAAACGTGCTACCCAATGGGGTGTTAGACCTTTTAGACTGTGAAGGTTTAGTCTTGAAGCCAAGTGATATCATTGTAAGGGCGTCCGACGAATCAAAAAGAACAGTTCATGGGGAGGTAGATCTTCCAATCAAGGTGAGCTCCCAAATATTCAACTCCACCTTCTACATTATGATATCCGTCCTGCATATTCTTGTCTGTTGGGTTGCCCTTGCATCCATAAAGTTGGGGCAGTAACCTAAACTCTCCATCAGAAACTCAAATATCCAGTCAAGGGAAGAATTGTCACCGTCTGTGGAGAAGAAAAGTTTATGGTAAGTCACCTCAACTCTTTCAAATACGTACAGATGGATGGAGAATTCATTGAGACCCCGTGTCAAGCCTTTGAAGTTGTGCCACCAATGGTTGCTGCTACCAAATGTTCCTCTGATGAATCCAAAGTTGTTAAAGTTGTACCAAAGATGGTTTCAGTCAAAGATGCTCGTGCTGCAATTGAAGAAGGAAACTGTGATACTTGGGGGCAACTCCTTGATATCCCATTCAAAGAGGACAATTTTGGTTTGGGTGTCACCGTCAAAGCTCAAAAGGAAGTGAGGCATGCTCGTGCAGGAAAGCCACCTCTCCGCATTAGTAGCCATGAAGTCAACGTTGTAGGTGACTCTGACGAAGAAGCTGCATTTGAAGATTGGGTGTATCCCACTACAACGGAGCTGAAGAATTGGCATATCAAGGACTTTGTGCACATCTCCTTCATTGAGGATTAATTTACTTGTTATTGATTTTATTTCAATTCAAGAACATTTTGTCTGTAATATTTTTCAATGACTTTTAAGCCATGTGCTTGGCCCGGGGCACTATGGTCCATTTGTCAAGGGTTTTATTTATGTTCATCTAATCATATGATAATTCAATATAAATCATTGGACTCTTTTGCATTCAAATCTTTGTGTTCATTGTCTTTCTTTTCCTTTCTTACATTTTTTGAAATAGCCATGTATCTTACATGCACACACACACTCTTGCAGGTCCTCATCCACTCTGGATCCTATTGCCAATGACTCTACTATTGTCGACTATAACTTCGGATGTCCAATTAATCAAGTTGAAGATGATGGAGAGGAAGATTGTGATATACCGGGAGAACTAGCCAGACTTCTATTACAAGAGGAAAAAGCTATTCAGCCACACGAAGAGTCAGTTGAAGTCATCAATCTGGGTACCGAGACGGACAAGAAGGAAATCAAGATCGATGCTAACTTGGAAGACAGTGTCAAAAGAAGGTTGGTTCAGATGTTTCATGATTATGTGGAAGTATTTTCTTAGTCTTGTGAAGATATTCCAGGGTTGGATACCGACATCGTAGTTCATCGTCTGCCGACAAAAGAAGATTGTCCGCATGTCAAACAAAAGGTTCGTCACATGAGGCCTGATATGTCTGAGAAGATAAAAGCTAAAGTGATGAAACAATTTGATGCAGGGTTCCTAGCTGTGACATCATATCCCCAATGGGTTACTAATGTGGTATCAGTTCCAAAGAAGGACGAAAAAGTTTGCATGTGCGTAGACTATAGGGATCTGAATAGGGCAAGCCCCAAGGAAGACTTCCCTCTACCACACATTGACGTCTTAGTCGGTAATAGTGCTCAGCATAAAGTCTTCTCCTTCATGGATGGCTTATCAAGCTATAATCAAATAAGTATGGATTCAGAAGACATGGAGAAGACTACTTTCGTTATGAAATGAGGCACCTTTTGCTATAAGGTCATGTCGTTCGGATTGAAGAATGCAAGGGCAACATGTCAAAGGGCTATGGTAGCTTTGTTTCATGACATGATTCATCATGAAATAGAGGTATATGTGGATGATATGATTTCCAGATCACAAACTGAAGAGGAACATCTCGATCACCTGTACAAACTATTCGAGAGGCTGAAAAAGTACAAGTTGAGGTTAAACCCTAACAAGTGCACATTTGGAGTACGGTCTGGAAAGCTCCTAGGTTTTGTTGTCAGCAATAAAGGCATTGAAGTTGATCCTGCCAAGGTAAAGGCCATCCAAGAAATGCCAGTCCCCCACTCTGAAAAGGAAGTTAGAGGATTCTTGGGTCGTCTCAATTACATCTCCCGCTTCATATCTCACTTGATCGCTACTTGTGATCCAATCTTCAAACTCTTGAAGAAAGATCAGGTAGTCAGATGGAATGATGAATGCTAAGTTGCCTTCAACAAAATCAAAGAATATCTACAAGAGCCTCCTATTCTCATGTCTCCAATTAAAGGAAGACCCTTGATCATGTACTTGACAGTACTAGAGAACTCTATGGGGTGTGTTTTGGGCCAACATGACGAGTCTGGCCGAAAAGAGCATGTTATTTATTACCTGAGTAAAAAGTTTAGTGACTGTGAAAATAGATGTTCACTGCTCGAGAAAACTTGTTACACTCTGGCATGGGCTGCTCGTCGGCTAAGACAGTATATGTTAACTTATACCACTCTGTTGATTTCTAAGATGGACCCAATCAAGTACAACTTCGAGAAACCCGCTCTCTCCAGACGGATAGCCAGGTGGCAAATGGTCTTGACTGAGTACGACATTCAATACACGACACAAAAGTACATCAAAGGAAGCGTACTAAAAGATCATTTGGCCCATCAAGCTATTGATGATTATCATTCCATGAACTTTGACTTCCTAGATGAGAACATCATGCTGGTAACTGACTGTGCAAAACCTGGACCGTATGGCGGACCTGAACAACGATCCCGGTGGACTATGGTCTTCAATAGGGCTTCAAATGCCTTGGGTAACGGAATTGGTGATGTGATTATCTCCCCTGAAGGTTGCCACACTCCTTTCACCGCTAGACTATGCTTTTATTGCACGAACAATATGGCCGAGTACGAAGCGTGCATTTTGGGTCTGAAAGCTGCCAATGACTTGTGGATCAAGCATTTGAACGTGTTTGGGGACTCCGCTCTAATGATTAGTCAAGTAAAAGGAGATTAGGACACTAAGAACCCTAATCTCATCCCTTACAAGGAACTCATGCTATCCCTGATTCCCCACTTCGAAGAAATCACCTTTGAGCACTTCCCTAGGGAAGAAAATCAGTTGGCTGACGCCTTGGCAACCATGTCTACAATGTTCAAAGTCAGATGGGATAACGAATCCCTTATGATTACAATTGAAAGATTCGACGTACCTGCACATTATTGTGAGCTTGACACTGACACGGAAAAGCCATGGTACCATGAGGTGATGAGATATCTCGAAGCACAAGAGTATCCCGAGGGAGCATCCATCAATGACAGAAAGTTCTTACGAAGATTTGCAGCCAAATTCTTCCTAAGTAACGGACTATTATACAAGCGCAACCATGACTCTACTCTACTTGGATGTGTGGATAGGAAGGAGGTAGAGGAGATTATGGAAGACATGCACGATGGTCTCTTTGGTACTCATTCAAGCGGGCATATGATGGCCAAGAAGATCCTAAGAGTTGTCTACTATTGGTCAACAATGGAGACTGATTTCATTCAACATTCAAGAACTTATCACAAATTCCAAATCTATGCTGACAAGGTCCATGTGCCTCCTATCCCTCTAAATGTCATGACCGCTCCGTGGCCATTTGCAATGTGGGGCATTGACATGAATGGAGAAATCAAGCCCATTGCTTCCAATGGACATTGCTTCATTCTGGTCGCTATTAATTATTTCACCAAATGGGTCGAAGCCGCCTCATTTGCCTCAGTCACCAAGAATGTGGTAGCCAGATTCATCAAACACAACCTCATCTGCCGCTATGGTATCCTCGAAAAGATCATCATTGACAATGGGACTAACCTTAACAATGCTATGATTACTGAACTTTGCACTCAGTTCAAGATCAAGCATCACAATTCTTCTTCATATAGACCTAAAATGAATGGCGCAATCGAACTGGCCAACAAAAACATTAAGAAGATTATGCAAAAGATGGTAGTAACATATAAGGATTGGCATGAGATGTTACCGTTTTCTCTACATGGCTACCATACTTCTGCTAGAACATCAACTGGGGCAACTCCCTTTTCCTTAGTCTATGGCATGGAAGATGTTTTGCCAGTGGAAGTTCAGATACCCTCACTAAGGACCATGAATGAAGTAGGCTTAGGCGAAGACGAGTGGATTCAGACGAGATTGGATCAGCTAAACTTGATCGATGAAAAATGATTGGCTGCTATTTGTCATGGTCAAATATACCAAAAACGTATGATCAAATATTTCAAAAAAAAGATCAAGCCTCGAGTATATCAAGCTGGAGACTTGGTGATAAAGCGCATTATTCTACCACAAGGCGACCCCATAGGAAAATGGACTCCCACCTATGAAGGGTCATTTGTTATCAAGAGAGTGTTCTATGGCGATGCCATGATGCTGACTACCATGGATGGTGAAGACTTCCCACATCCTATAAATGCGGACATAGTTAAAAAATACTACGCATAAGAGACCCGCTAGGTTGACACACCTAGGAAAAATAAGGGCATCCCGACAAACCAAAAGGTTTGGGAAAAAATTAGGGATATATGCAAAAGATTGTACACCCGGCAAGTTGAAAACCCGAAAGGGAGACTTGGGAAAAAATGGGTATCCCAGTGGGCTGAAAACCCGAAAGGGCGGTCCAGGAAAAAGTTAAGGATTGAAATTGTATGACTATGTCCCGTGGAATCACCACAGTCAACTTTAACACCAAGGTCCGAGTTCAAATGGTCCAAGATCAATCCGATCAACTTCTGTCAACGGCAAGGGGCATTCGAAGACATTGGGGAAATATTAGAGTTGGAATGCAATGAGATCATTTCACATGGCTATTTGTTTTTGTTTTTAATCTTTGTTTTCCTTTCGACGATTTCCTCTTACTAGGATCTCCGTCTCTTTGTACAAAAAACGCCTATTCATGGGCAAAATATCAATACAAATATGTTAGAACATAGTTTGATTCTACAACCCTAATTAGATTTTTTATGATAACAAACACAAAGAACAAATATGCACTCTAAATTTGTGTTATTTTGAATGCAGAAATTCTGACCAAAGCAGCATCAGAAGTTAAGCTATAGAAGCTTTCAAGCTGAGGTAATCAGAAACTACACTTAAGAATGATGATTAGAACATGCGCTGAAGTGAAGAATACTCTGATTTTGAACATAAGTTTCATATACCATCAGATCCTCACATCTCTGAGCCATCAATGTTATGAAGCAATTGCAGCATGCAAGATTCTAAGATTCTGAAGCGTTACTATTCAATCAAGACATCATCACATGCAACGGCTTCATTTAGACAAGAATCTTCTCAATATGGAAACATCATTGAATGTCCATTATCACGCTTTATGTTGGACAGGATTTTTATGCCTATATAAACAAGCTAAGAGGGCAAATCGTTTACGATTTTGAACACGACTGCAATATATCTCAAAAACGCTGCAAGCTTACATATTCTTTTTACGCTCAAAATTGTGTAAAATATCACAGTTGTGATACTGTTTTTTTTAAGAAAAACAACCATACACAGAATACTTTTTATCTTGATTAAGCTAGTTTTCCTTGAGATTAATCGGGTTGTGGTTGTACTCAAGAGGACTTTGGCAGTTGTCAAAGTAGTGATTGTAATCAGTTTTTGATTAGTGGATTAAGTCCTCGTTGGAGAGAGGCGAAATCACCTTGACGGGTGGACTGGAGTAGTTTGAGATCAAACGAACCAGGATAAAAATATCGTGTCTACTGCGCATTTGTTTTTAAGTTTTCAATTCAACCCCCCCCCCCCCCCCCCCCCCCTTCTTGTGTTTTTCTCTTCTTCAATTGGCATCAGAGCGCCTGGTTCTGAGTTCATACACTTAACCGTGTCAGTACAAGATCCAAGCTTTAGAAAAACACTATGGTGGGACCAAGCCAAAACATCAGCAATGACTATCATGAGGACAAGGATAGAATCAGTGGCAAACCTCCAGTCTTTGATGGAGAAAACTTTGACTACTGGAAAGACAGAATTGAGAGCTTCTTTCTGGCCCATGATGCTGATCTATGGGACATGGTAATTGATGGATACACATATCCAGTGGATGAAAGTGGTCAGAAGATAGACAGAAAAAGCATATCTGACCAGCAAAAACGTGATTTCATAAACCATCATAAAGCCAGAACAATTCTTCTTAGTGTTATCTCATACTCAGAATATGAGAAAATCTCAAACAGAGAGACAGCCAAAAACATGTTTGAATCTCTGAGAATGACGCATGAAGGAAACATACAAGTCAAAGAAACCAAGGCCCTTGTGCTCATTTAGAAGTATGAAGCATTCAAGATGGAAGACAGTGAATCCATAGAAGCAATGTTCTCAAGATTCCAAATCCTTGTTGTTGGGCTGAAGGTTCTTGACAAAGGATATTCTACTGTTGATCACGTAAAGAAGATCATCAGAATTCTACCCAAGCAATGGAGGCCAATGGTCAAGCACTTAAGCTAGCTAAAGATCTCAACAAGATATCTCTGGAGGAACTTGTTAGCTCCCTCAGAAGTCACGAGATAGAGCTAGAAGAAGATGAGCCTCAAAAGCAAGGTAAGCCACTTGCATTAAAATCTAACAAAAAATCTGATTCTAAGGTTATACAGGCTATGGAAGAAACCTCTGATGGATCCTCATCAGAAGAAGATGAGTTGTCTCTCCTCTCTAGAAGGGTAAATCAATTGTGGAAGCAGAGACAAAGGAAATTCAGAAATCCTAGAAGATCAGAGAATCAAAATGAATCTTCCTCCAGATACAGAAAGTTTGAGTCTTCCTCTAGACACAGAAGATCTGAAGGTTCTTCAGGACACAGAAAGTCAAATAACAAGGACATCATCTGCTATGAGTGCAATGAGAAAGGGCACTACAAAAGTGATTGTCCACGACTTCAGAAGGAGAAGCCCAAAAATAAGTTCTTCAAGGAGAAGAAGAAAAGCCTCATGGCAATATGGGACGATTCAGACACTTCTGACGCTGACTCAAAGTTAGATGATGAAATAGAAAACATAGCTCTCATGGCAAACGTGTCAGAAGACAGTGAAGCTTCTGGTTCAGACTCAGAATCAGACACTGAAGAGGTATTCCCCGACTTCACTATTAATTTTACTAAGGCTGAACTTGCAGAAAGTCTAAATGAAATTCTGGAAAGGTATCAGCAAATCAGAGTCAAACTCAAGAACCTGAAAAGGGATCTTGTCTCTGACTTTGAAAAGACTGAGAGTCTCATATTAGATAATTCTGAGAGAAAAGAAAAGGTTTCAAAATTAGAAAATGATTTGCAAAACTCTCATAAATAAATAATCTCAGAGACTCCCAGTAATGCTAATAAGATCATCAAAGAGTATGATCATAGATTTCAGAAGTTTCTGGCTAAAAACATAGATAGAAGCAAGATGGCTTCAATGATCTATGGAGTTAGAAGGAATGGCAGAAAAGGAATAGGATACCAAGGTAAGGTATCTAAACCTAAGAAATTCATGGACCTTGTCAAAAAATGCACACCACTAAAATCACACTTCACATATGGGCACACACATGACCTAAAATACACTAGCAATGATTACTCTGTCAAACCAAAATTCAACCAGAATTTTGGTAAAACTAACAAACCAGGTGTGATACGGTGGGAGAACTGACTTTTTTTTTGCGTTTGTATTTGTAAATGTTGCGGATAGCAAGAGTCGCCACCGACTTTTCTTTTATCCAAAAGGAAAGGTGAAAAATCACAGGAAAGAACTTTTGAGATTGTTTCTTGAGTTCGGGGGGTAGATTATGAAAAGAGAAGGTATTAGCATCCTTTTCATCCATGGTTTTCCATGGGCTCTTAGTTACTTGCTAGATCACTTGCTTTTGTTTGAAATTGTGCTTTGTGGTGTGGGTTTTGAAATTATTTTGAAAATGTAACTTCATAATGAATCTCGTTTCTATAAGAACGTGTACAAAGTGTTGTTTTGAAAATAGTTCAAAAAAGATGTTTGTGAAATGTGTTTTTGAAAGTGATTTTGAAAAGGGTTTTCTTTGTAATGGCTCTTGTTTCTATAAGAACGCGTACAAAGTGTTTTTCTTTTGAAAATATTTTAAATGAGAGTGTTGGTGGGAAAATGTTTTTGTTGTGAGCAAGCGAGCAACTAGGAGCGAATCTACCTACTCAAAAAGGTCTTAGATGTTCTTTCCCTCCTCCTTTAGATGTTGCTATCTTACCATTTGATTTGGTAAGAAGCCCCATTGTTAGATGTGAAGGGACGGGCGTGGGACGTTTGTATAGTCATAGAAGGTAACCTATGGGACGTTTTAGCAATGTCGTTTTAGGGACTAGATCGTTTACAGAAGGAAACATCTAGGGTCATCGAGGGACTACGATCTTTTATCGAGGGTCTTTGCTAAAACGCTCATGTTCGAGGTACATGAATATTTTTCGAGGCAACAAGTGAGATTACCCTAAGGGTGCATGTGTGAATAGTGTGTTTGATTGCATGCATTTGTCTTTGATTTTTAGGTTGTCTACTTGTTGATTTTATCTTGCCATACATCCTATTTACTAGCATTTGTATAAAGCAATAAAAATGCAGAAAATAAAAATCCTACACTATTACAACCATATTGAAAGGCAAGAAAAATGTAAAGGAAAAAATAAAATAAAAGAAGAAAAATGAGAGTCTTTCGATTGGGGAAGGAGAATCCTTCGATTTTCATTCTGTTGGAGTTCTTCGATTGGGGCATGGATTCAACAGTCATATCTTTTGATTGGGCAGGCACCAGCAGGGTCATGTCTTTCGATTGGGCACTGGCACCAGTGAGGTCCTGTTTTGATTGGGCACTGGTACCAGTGAGGTCTTGTCCTTCGATTGGCATGGAATTCAGTGTATGAAGCCCAAGGTTCTACCTTTCGATTTTGCCTAGAAACTAGTGTGGTGCATCCTGCATTTTTGTCTTCTTCGACTGGGCCACCGAAATCAGTGTGAGTGTGCCTCTGGCTGGGCCTGGAAGTCAGTATGGAAGCCAAAGGCTTCGTTTCATACTCTTGTCTCCTGTTTCTTTCGTTTGAACTTTTTGAACAACAACATGGCCTAAGGCCATGCTAGTATTGCCTTACAATCAGTTTAATACTTAATGCATATTTAAGTAAATAAAGCAACAAAATGAAAGGGGGTTAACTCTGAAAACATATTAAGGAGGTGAACGAAAAGAACCAAAGTGTTATGTACATGTTTTTAAACGAAAGAGAAAATTATTCACATACTATGCCATAAAATGGAAGGTTCAAGAGTAAGAGTGACTAACCTTGCTGGAGGCTTTGAATGGGTGTGGGACCTTGAGTGGAGGCCCGGGGTGCTGGAGTGGAAAGAGGGGGGCAACAGTTGTGCCTAGAACGCTGGATTCGAAGGAAGGAAAGAAACAAGTCTTATGTTTCTTTCCAAACTGGATTTGAAGGACACTGAAGAGTGCCTGTTCTTCAGAATCTAAGGAAGTAAGTATATGATTCTGGGTTTGTTCTCACAAGTGTTGAAGGGACTTGAGAGATTTGTTGTGTTGGATAAAATTTGGGGGATTCGTTCCTCTGGTCCAAAGATCCTCCCCTTTCCTTGTTCACGGTTCCTCTATTTATAGAGAAAGGAATGGAAATGTTTGAGGTAGCCAGCCTTGGAAAACAATGATAAAATAATGTAGCGTGAAAGTACATGTGGGGGGCCTGTTGGCAGTTGTGCTTCTAATTTTGACTTCGCTTGTGCTCAGACAAAATAAATTTGGGGGCTCAAGGAGCTTACTTGGTGATTAAAATAACCTTTATGAGAATAGATAACATAGATTTTCATCATCTCGTCCAAAAATAGTAATGCCTAAAGGATAAAGCTTTGATTCTATGTGTAAACCTCTGATTATACAAGATTTGGAAGCAACATAGCCTGTCAAGTAGCTTGTCATGAGATTTTCCTCAGATTTGCTTCAAACAAAAACTGCTTCAAATGGTTCAGCTTGGATTCGAAGGAAGCTGATTCGAAGGGAATCAAAGCTCCAATCGAAGCTTTGTATGTAGGTTGCTTCTGTCCAATCAAAGGTTTGCCTTCCCATGGTCATATGTGGCCAAACGAAAGAGTGTACGTGGGGGGTCCCTGTCTTGTGACTGTTTAGCATGAGGGAAGTTAAATGCGCAAACGAAAGGTTTGACCTTGTGATGAAGGACTGATGTGCCCAAACGAAAGGTACATGCTGGAGACCAAAATGCCCAGATTCAAAAGAGGTTTCAAATCCAAACGAAGGATGTACCTAAACTTGCATTCGAAGGAGGTTTTAAGTTAAAAATGAAGGATGTAATCCAAATTGCATTCGAAGGAGGCTCTTGCTCAACTGAAGTTTGCATGCAGGCACGTAGAAGGTGAGTGCCCAAACGAAGACTTGCACGCAGACACTTGTGTCTAAACAATGACTTTACCTTGCAGGGGGTACATGTGGCAGCAAAAATTGGTTTTCAAAGAAAGCATGCAGACAACAAAAGACACAAATGAAACCTGCAATAAGAAGTCACATGCTTAGGCGAAAGAGGCACGCTAGCAGTCATTTTGAGCAATCGAAGGAGGCCAAAAGTCAATCGAAATATGGAAAATCGAAGGGGACTTATTTTTCTTCAAATTTATCAAAATGTTATTTTTATCTGTTTTCTCTCTTTTTGACAGTTTCCTTTTAATTTTGGTATTGGAAAATCCCAATGCACTCGTGCAAGTTGACCCCTGAGAATCCTTGTGAGAAAGGCCTTGAGAATTGAAAGGGAAAATTGTGTGGTACAATAATTGCCCCTGTTCAATCTTCTTACACCTGAAGAGTTAGATGGGCAAATCTGCCATTCGTGACTTGAAGGTGGAAGATGATTGAACACTAGAGTGCCCATAAATTTGCGCTTGATGATGTTGTGGTTGATTGTGTAGGGAATGGGCTTAAAAATTCCATTTGGAGAAATGATGGATAGTTGCTAGAGATGGGCTTATAGATGCCATCCAAAGGTGATTGTTAACAGAAATTAGTTAAGTTTAAACTTGACTTTCACTGGAAAAGAATCAGAATAAATCTTGGAGCGATTTATCTGAACCAGAGAAAGATGTATGCGGGAAAGAATCAGAATTAACCATTGAGAGATTTAAACTGAACCAGTAGAGGTCTTTGATCGTTAATTTATGATGGGCCTGTGTAGGGCTGCTTCAGGATGAGTCTGTGTAAAACTTCATCTTGGAAAGAGAAGGAACCTATGTAGGGTTACTTTATGATGAGTCTGTGTAAAAATTCATCTGGAAATTCAAGAGAAGGAACCTGGGTAGGGTTGCCTCGAGATGAGTCCGTGCAAAACTGCATCTGGAATTTTAAGAGAAGGAACCTGGCTAGGGTTGCCTCAAGATGAGTCCGTGGAAAATTGCATCTGGAGATTGTGAGAATGAACCTGGGTAGGGTTGCCTCAGGATGAGTCCGTGTAAAACTGCATCTGGAAATTCAAGAGAAGGAACCTGGGTAGGGTTGCCTCAAGATGAGTCCGTGTAAAACTTCATCTGGAAATTCAAGAGAAGGAACCTGAGTAGGGTTGCCTCAGGATGAGTCCGTGTAAAACTACATCTGGAGATTGTGAGAAGGAACCTGGGTAGGGTTGCTTCAGGATTTGTCCGTGTAAAACTGCATCTGGAAATTCAAGAGAAGGAACCTGGGTAGGGTTCTCTCAATATGAGTCCGTGTAAAACTGTATCTGGAAATTCAAGAGAAGGAACTTGGGTAGGGTTGCCTAAGGATGAGTCCGTGTAAAACTACATCTGGAGATTATGAGAAGGAACCTGGTGTTAGAACAAAGTTTGAATCTACTACCCTATATTTAAGTTTTGATGATAACAATGTGAAAAGATATAGTATTTATAAGTTTCATGTATGAACTATCTGCTGCCTAAAGTTATTATGTTCTAACTTGCAGATACTCTGATTGATATAAGCAAGATCACATCTATTCAGCATCAGAACTTGATTTCAGACACCAGCATCAGAAGTTGCCATATCAGAATGTCAGAATCAGATGATCAACTCACGTACATGCTGAAGCCTGATGAACAAGACTGCGCTCAACACTCTGATAAAGAAACACAATAGTTCATCAGCAGCGAAGCAGAGTCAGAATGAGCCAAGCCAGAACTTGCATTAAGTAAGCAACGGTACTGTGCATTGAAAGCAAATTAATTCCAACGGCCTCATTCCAGACAAGATCTTCTCAATAAGGAAAGTTTGTTATTAGCATTGAATCAAGAATATTGCATCCAACGTTCATCATCTCAGTGCTATATAAACAAGACTTTGAAGATTGAAATGGCTAATGCTCTCCAAATCTCTACACGCACAAAAGCTAATCATAATCTTCTTTCTCTCGGTTTTGCTAAACCACACGTTCTGATATTCTATCATTGTTTAGCAATCTAGTTTCTAAGCTTCAATTTGTGTATACATCACAGTTGTGATACAGTTTTGTAGAAAACATCCACACACTTAGTTTTATCTCTTTGTAAGAAAGTGTTACCTTGACAAACCGGGTTGTGGTTTGGATCAAGAAGGCTTTAGCAGTTGTTAAAGCAGTCTGTAATATTCAATTGAATATAGTGGATTAAGACCTCGTTGGAGAGAGGCGAAATCACCTTGACGGGTGGACTGGAGTAGTTTGAGATCAAACGAACCAGGATAAAAATATCTTGTTCATTGCATTAGATTTCAGTTTTACAATTCAACCCCCCCTTCTTGTGTTTTTCACCACTTCAATTGGCATCAGAGCGCCTGGTTCTGAGCTAAAACACTTAACCGTGTCAGTACAAGATCCAGCGTCAGAAAAACACAATGGCAGGAAACAATTCTCACATCAGCAATGACAACAATGAGGACAGAGACAGATTCAGTGGCAAACCTCCAGTCTTTGATGGAGAAAACTTTGATTACTGGAAAGACAGAATTGAAAGCTTCTTTCTGGCACATGATGCTGATCTGTGGGATATGGTGACAGATGGATACACGCACCCTGTGAATGCAAGTGGTCAGAAGATTGATAGAAAAACAATGTCTGATCAACAAAAGCGTGACTTCAAGAATCACCACAAGGCCAGAACCATCCTCCTCAGCGCCATCTCCTATACTGAGTATGAAAAGATCTCCAACAGAGACACAGCAAAGAATATTTTTGACTCACTCAGAATGACGCATGAGGGCAACGTTCAGGTCAAAGAAACAAAAGCTCTGGCGCTCATTCAGAAGTATGAGGCGTTCAAAATGGAAGAATCTGAATCCATTGAAACCATGTTCTCTAGATTCCAGATTCTGGTAGCTGGTCTCAAAGTTCTGGACAAAGGATACTCTACTGCTGACCATGTCAAGAAAATCATCAGAAGTTTACCCAAGCAGTGGAGACCTATGGTTACAGCTCTGAAGCTAGCTAAAGATCTCAACAAAATCACTCTGGAGGAACTTATCAGCTCCCTCAGAAGTCATGAGATAGAGCTAGAAGCTGATGAGCCTCAGAAGCAAGGTAATCCTTTAGCATTAAAATCTAACAGAAAATTTGAGTCTAAAGTTTTGCAGGCAGTTGAAGAAACATCTGATGGATCCTCATCAGAAGAAGACGAACTCTCCCTTCTCTCCAGAAGAGTAAATCAACTGTGGAAGCAAAGACAAAGGAAGTTCAGGAATCCCAGAAGATCTGATCAGAATGAGTCTTCTTCCAGATACAGAAGGACAGATTCTTCCTCTGGATACAGAAGATCTGAAGGCTCCTCCAGTAGCAAAAAGCCAAACACCAAAGACATCATCTGCTATGAGTGCAATGAGCAAGGACACTATAAGAGTGACTGCCCAAAGCTTCAGAGGGAAAAGCCCAAAAAGAAGTTTGGAAGAGAGAAGAAGAAAAGTCTCATGGCTACATGGGATGACTCTGACTCGTCTGAAGCTGACTCAGAATCAGATGATGAAAGGGCAAACATAGCTCTCATGGCTAACATTTCAGAAGGTAGTGAAGCTTCTGAATCAGACTCAGAATCAGACACTGAAGAGATATCTTTAGCAGCAAGTCAGAAACACCAGTCATGGTACCTGGACTCTGGCTGCTCACGACACATGACGGGAAGAAGGCATATGTTCCAAATCCTGGAACTTAAGCCTGGAGGCCACGTTGGCTTTGGAGGCAATCAGAGGGGAAAGATAATTGGCTCTGGAACTGTAGGTAATGGAAATCTTCCCTCTATTAATAATGTTCTACTAGTAGATGGATTGATGCATAATCTGTTATCCATAAGTCAATTAAGTGATAACGGTTATGATATAATCTTTAATCAAAAATCATGTAAAGCTGTTAGTCAGAAAGATGGGACTATCCTGTTTAATGGTAAGAGGAAAAAACAACATTTACAAAATCAAACTTTCTGAACTAAAGAGTCAGAATGTAAAATGTCTTATATCTGTTAACAACGAGCAGTGGATCTGGCACAGAAGATTGGGGCATGTTAGTATGAGAAGAATATCTCAGATTAACAAACTCAATCTGGTCAGAGGACTTCCTAATTTGAAGTTCAATTCAGATGCTCTGTGTGAAGCATGTCAGAAAGGCAAATTTGCAAAACCTTCTTTTAAATCCAAAAATGTTGTTTCTACCTCTAAGCCATTAGAACTTCTGCACATTGACTTATTTGGACCAGTTAAAACTGCTTCAGTCAGTGGTAAGAAGTATGGGTTAGTAATCGTAGATGACTATAGAAGATGGACATGGGTAAAGTTCTTAAGACACAAGGACGAGTCACACTCTGTGTTTGTTACCTTCTGTAACCAAGTTCAGAATGAAAAGGATCTTAGAATCGTTAAAGTCAGAAGTGATCATGGTGGAGAATTTGAAAACAAAGATTTTGAGTCATTCTTTAATGACAGAGGCATTCTGCATGATTTCTCTTGTCCTAGAACTCCCCAACAAAATGGAGTTGTAGAACGAAAGAACAGAACATTGCAAGAAATGGCCAGAACCATGATCAATGAGACAAACGTTGCTAAGACCTTCTGGGCAGAGGCAATAAGCACAACGTGCTACATTCAGAATAGAATCTCAATAAGACCTATTCTGGAAAAGACTCCATATGAATTGTGGAAGAACAGAAAGCCCAACTTTTCATATTTTCATCCATTTGGATGTACTTGCTTTATATTAAATACAAAGAATTATTTGAACAAGTTTGACTCTAAAGCACAGAAGTGTATTATGTTAGGATACTCTGAACGCTCAAGAGGGTACAAAGTATACAATACAGAAACACAGATTGTGGAAGAATCAATCAGTGTTCGTTTTGATGATAAGCTTGACTCTGAAAAGTCAAAGCAGAATGAAGTTTTTGCAGGTATAGAAATTGAATTTGCAGGTTCTGAAGACAAGTCATCAGAAGCTCTCAACACAGACATTCCTTCAACGTCTGAAAGGAGCACTGCTAGCAATCCTACAACAGCTATTGATCAACCTCAGAAGAGATTACCCAGAAGCAGCTTGGATCACCCAGAAGAGACTATCCTAGGAAGAAAGGAAGATCCAATCAGAACAAGAGCAAGCTTCAGAAACTCTGAAGAAACACTTATGGGACTTGTGTCTCTGATTGAACCTTCTTCTATTGATGAAGCACTTCTGGATAATGACTAGATTCTGGCAATGCAAGAAGAGCTGAATCAATTCACCAGAAACGACGTATGGGATCTCGTTCCCAGACCAAAAGGCTTCAACGTCATTGGAACAAGATGGGTGTTCAGAAACAAGCTAAATGAACAAGGTGAAGTCATCAGAAACAAGGCACGACTGGTTGCACAAGGTTATAGTCAGCAAGAGGGGATAGACTATACAGAAACCTTTGCCCCAGTCGCCAGGTTAGAATCTATCAGACTTTTAATCTCATTTGCTGTTAATAGAGGCATCACTCTGTATCAGATGGATGTCAAAAGTGCATTCTTAAATGGTTATATAGAAGAAGAAGTTTATGTACACCAACCCCCAGGTTTTGAAAATACAAAACATCCAAAACATGTTTTCAAACTAAAGAAGTCACTGTATGGTCTGAAACAAGCTCCCAGAGCTTGGTATGAAAGGCTAAGTAACTTTCTGCTAGAAAATGAATTCACCAGAGGGAAAGTGGACACTACTCTATTCTGTAAATCAGTTAAGAGTGACATCTTAGTCTGTCAAATTTATGTTGATGATATTATTTTTGGTTCTACTAATCCTTCTCTTGGAAGAAAATTTGCTAAGTGTATGCAGGCAGAATTTGAGATGAGCCTCATGGGGGAACTGAAATTCTTTCTAGGAATTCAGATCAATCAAACTCCAGAAGGAACTTACATTCATCAGAGCAAATACATCAGAGATCTTCTGAAGAAATTTGACCTCTCAGAATGTAAGCCATCAAAGATTCCAATGCATCCCACGTGCATTCTGGAAAGAGAAGAGGTAAGCAAAAATGTAGAACAGAAAGTCTACAGAGGTATGATTGGTTCTCTCCTCTATCTGACTGCTTCAAGACCTGACATATTATTCAGTGTTTGTATCTGTGCTAGATTCCAATCAGATCCTAGAGAATCTCACTTAACAGCTGTTAAGCGAATTTTCAAGTATCTGAAAGGTACTACTAATATGGGTTTGTTTTATAGAAAATCTAGTGATTACAGCTTAGTAGGCTACTGTGATGCTGATTTTGCTGGAGACAGAGTGGAACGTAAAAGTACTTCTGGAAGCTGCCAGTTTCTGGGAGAAAATCTGATCTCTTGGTCCAGCAAAAGGCAATCAACAATTTCTCTATCAACAGTAGAAGCTGAGTACATAGCAGCAGTAGGATGTAGCACACAAATGCTCTGGATGAAAAGTCAGCTTGAAGACTTCCAGATTTTTGAGAGTAACATTCCTATACTTTGTGATAATACTTCTGCTATTTGCTTAAGTAAGAATCCCATTTTACATTCTAGAGCTAAGCATATAGAAATAAAACATCACTTCATTAGGGACTATATTCAGAAAGGTATTTTGAACTTAAAATTTATAGATACAGACCATCAATGGGCTGATATCTTCACTAAACCCCTTTCAGAAGATAGGTTTAATTTCATTCTGAAACATCTCAGCATGAAAGTGTGTCCAGAGTGAAAATGTTTTAATTCCATATATTTACCTTCAGAATGTAATTGTTTTACTGTGAACTTCTGATCAATCTCCTTTCAGAAAGATAGAACATGCAGATTGTATCAGATGCAAGTCTAAAGATCTGAGAGTCTAAGCTCAAAGACAAACGTGCTGATCACTACATCAAACAAGTGTCATCCAATCATCAGCATATCTCTGAAGCAGAACGCGTGCACGCTTTTGAGAAGGCAAAGCGCTGATTGGGTGCATTGAGACACATGTCTGGTAACCATTTTTAAGTATCTTTCTCAAATCCCCCAAAATCAGCAAGCATTTAATGAAAAGTAATCATGCTTTTAAAATGCAATCATGATTTTTCTATCTCTTAAAAAACGTTTATCTTTTCAAAATAGTTTTGAAAACTCTATTTAAGCACATTAATCTCTCATTCTCATTCTTTACGTTTTCTCACTAATACTCAAGCATCTTCTGCATATTTCTGTGTTCATCTCTTGCAAAACCTATTTTCCTCAGTTTATTCTCAAAGCACTTTTAGTGTGAACATGGCAACCTCCAGCAGTGCTTCTGCAGGTCCTCAGAAGAAAGCATCATCTGAGCAATATCAAGTGCCATTCAAAACTCTCCTCACTCCTGTGAAGAATCTTGAAGTGCTTTCTGAATTAATCATTGATTTTGGAAGCTTGAAGGAGAACGGTTTTGACCTAACTGAAGAAGTTAGGGCTCAGAAGTGGGAAAGGTATTTTGACAGGTTGGTTGGACCAACATTCCCAATGCTAGTCAAGGAATTCTGGATTCACGCCAAGGCTTCAACACATCTAGTCACCTCCTTTGTTATGGGGAAGAAGATTGTGATCACTGAGGATCACATTGCAAGGCTAATCGGTTACAGTGGCGGTGGCGTCCGTTGTGTGGACATGGCTGAAAGATGTGCTGATGTAGGTGTGATAGCTGCAAGGATTTTCACTCTTGGGGTGCCCAGCAGCAAGATTAAAGATCTGAAGGATCATTACAGAGTGTGGGCTAAGATAATTCTGGGGTGCTTCAACCACAGGAAACCAACCAGTTCTCCTGATTACATAAATGTGGATCAGCAGTTTCTGATCTACTTTATTGATCAGAAGGTAAAGATCAATCTGGCTCACTTCCTGTTCAACCACCTCAGAACAAGTGTGAAGGAAACCAGGGAAGAAGAAAGAACCAAGAGGGATTGGATACCTTTTGGAAGGTTGATATCAGATATTCTGACAGAGAATAGGCTGATTGAGCATCTGATAGAAGCTCAAGAGCTAAGCACTATTGAACCAACAGTTGGGAAACCTCTGAATGCAAAGAACTTGAAGAAGATGAAGCTGATAGAGAATATTCAGAAGGAACCCAGAGCTACTCCTATTGCTGACATCACCAGCAGAAGAGTGCCTCTGAGTGACTTTCCGTTATTTTCTGAAATTGAATCCAAACTAGAGGTGGTTCTCAGGTACTTGGATGCGTGCAAGGCAGATGGTTCAGATCCAAATCTGATTATCAAAGCTCTGCATCAACCTCAGCAAGAAGTGACTCTGAAGAAAACGAAGAAGAGGAAGGCACCATCAGAAGGATCATCCCAGCAGACACCTAGGAAAAGAGGTAATTCATCTGCTGCTTCTATTTTAAATTCTTCTACTATTCCAGCATCTATTCCTCCTCAAACCTCTCATAGAATCTCAATCCCCATCCCTACCATAGATGAAACTGTACAAGAAGAGGACCCTTTTGAGGCATTAAAACTCAGAAGACCCAGAACCAAACATCCCAAACAACCAACAATCTCAACAACATCAGCAATTGACCAAGTGCTGTCTGACATTGATCAACACACCTCTGATCAACCAATCTCTGAACCACAAACTGTTCCTCCTCCACAACCAGAACAACAGCAATCTGCTGAAGAACCAGAACAACAACAACCACTCTCACAAATTCCAGAAGAACCCCTTATCCCTGAACAATCAGAAATTCCATCTCCCTCTCCCCAACCAGAAATTAATCCACCATCACCTCAAACAGAGTTTCATCACTCTGAAACTCCTTCTCCTCAACCATCTGAACCTCATTCACCTCAACCATCACCTTTGGCAATCCAGCTGCCAGGTGGAACAACTATCACCTTAGCACAATTGCCATCCTCATCAGAATCTACACCACCAAATACTCCCAAAACACCACCCAGTCCAATCATAATCTCTGATTCTGATACTCCATCTCCAAAACAAACAGCTGCTCAGAAAACCTCTGAAAACCCCAGCAGGACTTTCATAGACTTAACCAGTCTTGACCGTCTTGCTGATCTGAAACACAAAATTGCCATCCCTAAACCAAAACAACCAGATGTTGGCTCTGGTATTATGAATTTTGAAACAGGTGTGCTGCAAGATTGCTTCTTTGAAGCAAGTCTGTCCTGGAATGATTGACCCAGCTGCTTCTGATCAGCTCTGGTCACAATTCAGACTTTGGGTACGTGTTGAAGCCCTCAAGTTGTAGGATATCAACTATGAGCAGGCACAACAAAATTTCAGCAAGCTTCTGAATGAAGTTGGAAGTCAGCTTCTGAAAGAAGACGTGCTCCCTCTGGATAGTGAACCTTGGTCTGAGAAACAGCAAGCTGCAAAGGTGCAATCAGAAGAAGACAAGACCATTCAAGCTGAAGAAAGTCAAGCAGAAGATGTTGCTGAAAGCTCTCAGAAGCTTCCTGCTTCTGATGCTTCTCAAGTTGCCTTGGACAGGCAGACTCTGGAAGAACTAAGGCTGAATGACATGCGTCTGCAGCAGCGGATGGATGAAAGCGATCAGAAGATGAAAGAGAGAATGGATGTGCAGGATAGCAAGATTGACATTGTTGTCAGCATGGTGCACAAGCAGAATGAGACTGTTGAAAAGATCCAAGCCATGCTTGAGAACCTGTTCACACGCTTGCCTCCTCAACCTTAGTCTCTTTTTTCATTCATGTCCTTTTTCATGTTTTCCTTGATTTTCTGATGTACTGTTTGAATATGTTTTGTACTATTTTCTTATTTTGATTCTGAACTCTCTTAATATGATTAGTTTTTCTGATCTTAATTGTTTTAGCACATCACCTACACTTTTTG
Source organism: Vicia faba (assembly GCA_948472305.1). Classification (NCBI taxonomy): domain Eukaryota; kingdom Viridiplantae; phylum Streptophyta; class Magnoliopsida; order Fabales; family Fabaceae; genus Vicia; species Vicia faba. The sequence goes on along the minus strand of OX451736.1, from coordinate 634,294,545 downwards.
ATTGCTGACAAAAAGGGGGAGAACAAGAATGATATTTTAATCAATAACGGCTAACTAGACAGAAATTCTCAAACATTCTAACTCTATTACTTGAAAATGTTTTTTTTCTGTTTTGCTTAAAGTCTACAGGTACAAGGAAGCTCCTGGACACTCTGAAGACTAGAAGCTCTGAAGCTCTGATCACTATGAAGTTCTGATCCGCTCTGATATTCTGATCCAAAGCAAAGCTCTGACAAGAAAAGCTCTGAAGCTCTGCTCTGACATAAAGCTTCTGATAAGTCAAAGACTCTGATACTCTGATGTTCAAAGAAAGGCAAAAAGATCTGATCCTGAAGAACACGTGTAATCAAAGGGAAGTAATAAACTCAGGGGGACTATCTCTCAAACTCTGATATCTCTTTACTCCTTATCCTTTTACTTCTTACTCTGATACATATCTCAGATACCTTTTCACGTTATTTTCATTTAAAAATATCTAGTTTTTGTCATCATCAAAAAGGGGGAGATTGTTAGAACAAAGTTTGAATCTACTACCCTATATTTAAGTTTTGATGATAACAATGTGAAAAGATATAGTATTTATAAGTTTCATGTATGAACTATCTGCTGCCTAAAGTTATTATGTTCTGACTTGTAAATACTCTGATTGATATAAGCAAGATCACATCTATTCAGCATCAGAACTTGATTTCAGACACCAGCATCAGAAGTTGCCATATCAGAATGTCAGAATCAGATGATCAACTCACGTACATGCTGAAGCCTGATGAACAAGACTGCGCTCAACACTCTGATAAAGAAACACAACAGTTCATCAGCAGCGAAGCAGAGTCAGAATGAGCCAAGCCAGAACTTGCATTAAGTAAGCAACGGTACTGTGCATTGAAAGCAAATTAATTCCAACGGCCTCATTCCAGACAAGATCTGCTCAATAAGGAAAGTTTGTTATTAGCATTGAATCAAGAATATTGCATCCAACATTCATCATCTCAGTGATATATAAACAAGACTTTGAAGATTGAAATGGCTAATGCTCTCCAAATCTCTACACGCACAAAAGCTAATCATAATCTTCTTTCTCTCAGTTTTGCTAAACCACACGTTCTGATATTCTATCATTGTTTAGCAATCTAGTTTCTAAGCTTCAATTTGTGTATACATCACAGTTGTGATACAGTTTTGTAGAAAACATCCACACACTTAGTTTTATCTCTTTGTAAGAAAGTGTTACCTTGACAAACCGGGTTGTGGTTTGGATCAAGAAGGCTTTAGCAGTTGTTAAAGCAGTCTGTAATATTCAGTTGAATATAGTGGATTAAGACCTCGTTGGAGAGAGGAGAAATCACCTTGACGGGTGGACTGGAGTAGTTTGAGATCAAACGAACCAGGATAAAAATATCTTGTTCATTGCATTAGATTTCAGTTTTACAATTCAACCCCCCCTTCTTGTGTTTTTCACCACTTCACCTGGGTAGGGTTGCTTCAGGATGAGTCCGTGTAAAACTGAATCTCGAAATTCAAGAGAAGGAACCTGGGTAGGGTTTCCTTAGGATGAGTTCGTGTAAAACTGCATCTGGAAATTGTGAGAAGGAACCTGGGCGAACCTGCCATTCGTGACTTGAAGGTGGAAGATAATTCAACACTAGAGTGCCCAGAAATTTGCACTTGATCATGTTGTGGTTGATTGTATAGGGAATGGGCTTAAAGATGTCATTCGGAGAAATGATGGATAGTTGTTAGAGATGGGCTTATAGATGCCATCCCTATATGATTGTATCTGGACTATATTTGAATGAGTGTCAGGATGGCATCCGTATCTGGTGCGTATCTGAACTGTATCTGAAAGTTGTCTTTGAATGAGTATCAGGATGGCATCCGTGTCTGGAGCGTATTTGAACTATATCAAAAGTTGAGTCTGAATGATTATCAGAATGGCATCCGTGTTTTGAGCATATATAAACTGTATCAAAAGCTGTCTTTGAATGAGTATCGGGATGGCATCAGTGTCTAGAGCGTATCTGAACTGTATCAAAAGTTGAGTCTGAATGAGTATCACAATGGCATCTGTGTCTGAGCGTATCTGAATTGTATCAAAAGTTGAGTCTGAATGAGTATCAGAATGGCATCCGTGTCTGGAGCGTATCTGAACTGTATCAAAAGTTGAGTCTGAATGAGTATCAGAATGGCATCCGTGTCTGGAGCGTATCTGAACTGTATCAAAAGTTGAGTCTGAATGAGTATCAGAATGGCATCCGTGTCTGGAGCATATATGAACTGTATCAAAAGTTGAGTCTGAATGAGTATCAGAATGGCATCCGTGTCTGGAGCGTATCTGAACTGTATCAAAAGTTGAAATCTGAATGAGTATCAGAATGGCATCTGTGTCATAGAGCGTATCTGAACTATATCAAAAGTGGAGTCTGAATGAGTATCAGAATGACATCTGTGTCTGGAGCGTATCTGAAATGTGTAGGGTTGCTTGATGATGAGTCTGTGTAAAACTTCATCTGGAATTTCCTGAGAAGGAACCTGGGTAGGATTACTTCATGATGAGTTCGTGTAAAACTGCATCTTGGAAATAGGAGGAACTTGTGTAGGGTTATTTCAGTTGGTCGAGTAGATAGTTATCCCGTCTGGTTTCAGGTATTAATCTCTGACCTGAGAAAGAAATATAGTTTTCCTGGCTTGTTATAGGTGTTAATCTTCAATCTCTTCAAGTAGATAGTATTCCTGGCTTGTTACATGTGTTAATCTACAATCAGTCATCCACAGATAGTTTTCCTGGCTTGTTACAGGTATTAATCTGGAACTTTGAAAAGGTTGGTTGTTGAGATAGTTGTCATGTCTGGTTTCAAGAATTAATCTCTGAACTGAGAAAGAAATATAGTTTTCTTGGCTTGTTACTGGTGTTAATCTTCAATCTCTTCAAGTAGATAGTTTTCCTGGCTTGTTACAGGTGTTAATCTACAATCAGTCGTCCACGAATAGTTTTCCTGGCTTGTTACAGGTATTAATCTGGAACTTTGAAAATGTTGGTCATTGAGATAGTTGTCCTGTCTGGTTTTAGGTATTAATCTCTGACCTGAGAAAGAAAGATAGTTTTCCTTGCTTGTTACAGGTGTTAATCTTCAATCTCTTCAAGTAGATAGTTTTCCTGGCTTGTTATAGGTGTTAATCTACAATCAGTGGTCCACATATAGTCTTCCTAGCTTGTTACATGTATTAATCTGGAACTTTGAAAAGGTTGGTCGTTGAGATAGTTGTCATGTCTGGTTTCAGGTATTAATCTCTGACCTGAGAAAGAAAGATAGTTTTCCTGGCTTGTTACAGGTGTTAATCTTCAATCTCTTCAAGTAGATAGTTTTCCTGGCTTGTTACAGGTGTTAATCTATAATCAGTCGTCCACAGATAGTTTTCATGGCTTGTTACAGGTATTAATCTGGAACTTTGAAAAGGTTGGTCGTTGAGATAGTTGTCCTGTCTGGTTTCAGGTATAAATCTTTGACCTGAGACAGAAATATAGTTTTCCTGGCTTGTTACAGGTGTTAATCTTCAATCTCTTCAAGTAGATAGTTTTCCTTGCTTGTTACAAGTATTAATCTACAAACAGTCGTCCATATATAGTTTTCCTGGCTTGTTACAGGTATTAATCTGGAACTTTGAAAGGGTTGGTCATTGAGATAGTTGTCCTGTCTGGTTTCAGGTATTAATCTCTGACCTGAGAAAGAAAGATAGTTTTTCTGGCTTGTTACAGGTGTTAATCTTCAATCTCTTCAAGTAGATAGTTTTCCTAGCTTGTTACAAGTATTAATCTACAAACAGTCGTCCACAGATAGTTTTCTTGGCTTGTTACAGGTATTAATATGGAACTTGAAAGTGTTGGTCAATGAGATAGTTGTCCTGTCTTTCTTCAGAAACTAAACTTGGACCTATCGAAAGTTGTTGACGATAGCCATCTGTTGATTGACCTTTCCCTAAAGAGGAAAAACGTTAGCTGCATGCAATGTCATGATGCATGGTGTAATTGTGCCGTATGCATTTGTCATGTATGTGATATGATGCATGAAATGTGAAATGTTGTTGGAATGCATTTCTGTCTTGGAAAATAAATCCTTGACAAATGTCGGGGAGCCCTGGGAAATGAAATTCTAGACCGCTGTTGTGGATGAAGAGTGAGCTCTTCTTCGGGCCTTGCTTTAGGATGTTTCCACTGGGGATTCCAGTTTTGTTGATTGAGGAGGAATCCTGCTGGGGAATATTGACTTTGTTTGAGAAGGCTCTGTGGAGAGTGTTGATTTCGGCTTGGGGGAAAAGAATTCATGAGCCTCAGTTGTTTGTTTCTCTACTGGTGAGTTATCTTGGGAAAGATTAAATTGACTGTTGTCTGGTCAGATTCCAAGCTTTGTAGTAATTTGCTAGAAAAGGACGAAGTTGAACCGATATCTGGTCGGGTCCAGGCTTTGCAGTAACTTACTGGGGATAGTAGAAAAGTCTACTGGAAGAGAGGAGTGGTGGTTAATCGGAGAGGCAAAATCAAGCTGGAGAATCTGTAGTTTTTTGGGGAAATAAACCTTATCGCCAGTCTATTTGGGAAAAGTCTTCTCTTGGCAAAAATCCTCGGGGGTTTTTGAGGTCGACTCAGTTGGGGAGAAATTTTCAGAGATTGAAAATCTGGCTGGGGTCACCCTATGAAAGGGCTTGATGGGTGTTTTTTTTCATTTCCCTTAGTAGCAGGCGTTTATGGCACTGCTAGGAAATGTTTGACTATACGTAACCCTTTGCTGAGATTGGCGTTCAATTCCCCAAGTAATGGAGATGGAGACCTGCCCCTGGTTATTCTGTACTTCTTGAGAGATTTCTTGGAATCTTGATTGGACTGCCCCATGTGTGCTGGATAGTGATATATCATGCCCCCTTGTTGATAGGAGATTTTCCAATGGAAATGTCATCCCACTTGAATTGATTTTGTTCACTGAGAGAGCTTTCGTTGATCGGATGTTTGTTGTGTGAATTTCTCTGTTGTCAAACAAATAGCCATATGCAAACAGTGATATTCAAGTAATGAAAAGTTTATGCTTGTCTAGGAATTTTTTTTTTGAAAAATGCGTTTTAGCAAGTAAATAAATTTCAACTCAGGATCTAGGGTAAGCCTTACAGGAGTCAGGATACCTTTTGTAACAGTATGCTTTCGAACTAACCCATGCTTCAATTAGGACTTTTGAAGGGTTGTAATGTGGCTTGGTTCACGGTTTAAGAAACAAAGGATAAAGGCTCAAAGTGTATTTGTACCCACCCTCTCTTCGTGATGTTCTTCAGTCCTAAGCTCAGTTAATTGTGCGTTTAAACTCCAATTGAGTCTGGAATGATGCGTTGGTGATGGCTCAGGCAAGTTAAGTTTGTCGGAAGGGAGTTATTTTTTTGCAACATTTTTCATGTTGTTAAGGATTTGTAGTGACATCTTTCTTTTTATTTTTTATCCCTAATTTTGCCTAATAGTCCTTACGATCAGCGGGATGCCCCAATTTTTCTTAAGTCTCCTTTGTAGGTTTTGACTTAGTGGGCTTTTCTCTTCGAGAGATAATGATTGCCTATGCGATAGGGAACCATCACTGTCTTTTGATTCCAGAGGAATGTTTTTTTGATGTCATTCGTTGTATTACGAGATGAGATTTTACGGCTAAACGCGCGTTTGAATTAACGGAGAGACTACCCTGCCCCGGGTTTTGATTAAAGGTTTCAATTTGTGTAAGAAAGAAAACTTATGCTTCTTTGGCTCAAAGGGGTTGACTAGGGATTATCTTCCTTATAACTCCAGTGTTTAGGATTTGAAAGAACGCCTGTACATCGTCAGCAAGGTTTGTTCAAAAGCATATTGTATGAGATTATGATATTGTTTTCGTCATCCTCCCTCTAAAGGCTTATAACTTTTAGCAAGAGAGTAAAAAACATAGTTTAAATATAGTGAAAACGAAAGGATGAATTCAAGACAAACATATGCAATATATTAATGAAACAAGGTTTGACATTAATAGATAATTATTTAAACAACAAAAGAGATTACAATGGAAAATTCAAATGAATAGAAGCCTCTTTGTCTGAACTTGTCAATTTAGGTGGTGAGCCTTTGAGGGACGGGCAGAAGAATTCCAGTTGACCATCTGGTGTGAATGATAGTGTTCCTTCATCAATCACATCTTGAATTTTATTTCTCAACGTCCAACAGCTATTGGTGTCATGTCCAGGACTGTTGGAGTGGTACGCACATCTTGCATTTGGATTGTACCTTAGGGAGGCTGTGTTGGGATTCTGAGGGGGGTCTTTTAACGTAACCAGCTTGGCCTCCAACATGTGTTGCAGTGCTTGAGACAATGACATGTTGGCTTCAGTGAAACGTCTTTCAGATGTATTCTGCCTACGCCGATTACCCTGTTGTTGTTGGGATCGTGTCGTGGAAGCAATTTGGAAAGGTACACCCTTCATCGGAGGTTGATCAATGACTCGATCTCTAATTCTGGTTGTTTTCCCCATTTGGTTGCATCTGTCTTGATGAATCCTGTTGACAAGGGCTCTCAGCTCTTCCTGTCCTTGAGCCAGGTTTTGGATAAGAGCCATCTGGCTCACCAGTTGTCCCATCATCTGGACTTTTATTGTTGCCATTTCAATTTGTAGCCTTTCTAACTGATCATCCTTGGTGCTCTCCGGATTCCCCATGATCATTCCCCTTGTGAGGAGAGCTTTCACTTCTTCTTGCCCTTTGGACAGGTTCAAGAACATCTCTTGAAGTTGAGCATTTTGAATCTGAATGCTCTTGATGGTCTGTTCTAGGGACATCTCTACTTAAATAAACAATAGGAAGATAAGGAGACCTGTATGGTAGAAACATGTCATGATACGATGCATGATATGTGGATGCATGTTTTCAAGGATCTTTCGGGGTAAACACAAGAAAAAGTTAGAAGTTGAACTTTGATCAACATCTTTTATTGGATAATTTGTATCGGTGGATGTCCTTCCACGAGAATTAAGCTCACCATGCCAAGCGGGTTGTAGCCCTTAACTCATGTTTGTTATACTTTATTTTTGACGGCATTTGGTTAGAGGGAAATAAATCCTCTTGCCCCTTGATAGACGTCTGGTTCAACGTGACCCTACATTAAAGACCCTTGAGATCCTTGAAATTCTATGATTCAATGTTATCAAAAATGCTATGGTATGATGTCATGATGTTATGTACAAGTATGCAAGGTAAACAAGTTTATATACAAATAATCATATTCACACAAAGTAGATAAGTCCTTAGGTTTAGGCTTGCATGGAGTTTGTAGGTAAGTACCCTCTTGAAGTTTAGTTGGCTCAACTTGTCCTAGTAATAGTGATCGGGTTCTAAAGGATCTCAATATCACCGACCTTTCTCTTAGGCATTGTCTCAGCATAATCAATCTTTTCTTGCGACTGATATATCCCAAAAGTCCAGCCTCAATGAGTGTAGTATCGAGTATCAACCAATTTTCAGCTCTACACCGAGACAGGTTATCTCACTACGTCCTAATGGCCAAGTTTATCCAATTAGGGTTCTAAAGTCAATTAGTGCTTCACAACGCCACTCATCGGCCTTGTATTCTCCTCGATTCACCACGAGGGATATGGGTACCCACAAATGTGTCACACTAACATAACCATTGTCTCAACCATATCAGTTTATGTTGTATAGTTCCCACAATCTATTGTTACTTACCTAAAAAAGGTGTCCCAGATACGGGTGGAGGATCAAAATTAAACCCAAACAATGACCCCAAAAAATATAAAGCAAGTAAGTCAAACAAAGAAAGCAAATAGATGTGATCTAACCCTAAGGTAACCCCACCTTAAAAAATATTCCCCAGCAGAGTCGCCAGTTCTGTGATACGGTGGGAGAACTGAATTTTTGTTTTGCGTTTGTATTCGCAAATATTGCGGATAGCAAGAGTCGCCACCGACTTTTCTTTTATCCAAAAGGAAGGGTGAAAAAGCACAGGAAAGACCTCTTGAGATTGTTTCTTGAGTTCGGGGGGTAGATTATGAAAAGACAAGGTATTAGCACCCTTTTCATCCATGGTTTTCCATGGGCTCTTAGTTACTTGCTAGATCACTTACTTTTGTTTGAAATTTAGCTTTGTGGTGTGGGTTTTGAAATTATTTTGAAAATGTAACTTCATAATGAATCTCGTTTCTATAAGAACATGTACAAAGTGTTGTTTTGAAAATAGTTCAAAAAAGATGTTTGTGAAATGTGTTTTTGAAAGTGATTTTGAAAAGGGTTTTCTTTATAATGGCTCTCGTTTCTATAAGAACGCGTACAAAGTGTTTTTCTTTTGAAAATATTTCAAATGAGAGTGTTGGTAGGAAAGTGTTTTTGTTGTGAGCAAGCGAGCAACTAGGAGCGAATCTACCTACTCAAAAAGGTCTTAGATGTTCTTTCCCTCCTCCTTTAGATGTTGCTATCTTACCATTTGATTTGGTAAGAAGCATCATCGTTGGATGTGAAGGGACGGGCATGGGACGTTTGTATAGTCATAGAAGGTAACCTATAGGACGTTTTAGCAATGCCGTTTTAGGGACTAGATCATTTACCGAAGGCAACATCTAGGATCATCGAGGGACTACGATCTTTTATCGAGGGTCTTTGCTAAAACTCCAACGTTCGAGGGACATGACTATTTTTCGAGGCAACAAGTGAGATTACCCTAAGGGTGCATGTGTGAATAGTGTGTTTGATTGCATGCATTTGTCTTTGATTTTTAGGTTGTCTACTTGTTGATTTTATCTTGCCATACATCCTATTTACTAGCATTTGTATAAAGCAATAAAAATGCAGAAAAGAAAAATCCTACACTATTACAACCATATTAAAAGGCAAGAAAAATGTAAAGGCAAAAATAAAATAAAAGAATAAAAATGAGAGTCTTTCGATTGGGGTAGGAGAATCCTTTGATTTTCATTCTGTTGGAGTTCTTCGATTGGGGCATGGATTCAGCAGTCATATCTTTTGATTGGGCAGGCACCAGCAGGCTCATGTCTTTCGATTGGGCACTGGCACCAGTGAGGTCCTGTCCTTCGATTGGGCACTGACACCAGTGAGGTCCTGTCCTTCGATTGGCATGGAAGTCAGTGTATGAAGCCCAAGGTTCTGCCTTTCGATTTTGCCTGGAAACCAGTATGGTGCAGCCTTCCTTTTTGTCTTCTTCGACTGAGCCATCGAAATCAGTGTGAGCGTGCCTCTGGCTGGGCCTGGAAGTCAGTATGAAAGCCAAAGGCTTCGTTTCATACTCTTGTCTCCTGTTTATTTTGTTTGAACTTTTTGAACAACAACATGGCCTAAGGTCATGCTAGTATTTCCTTACAATCAGTTTAATACTTAATGCATATTTAAGTAAATAAGCAGCAAAATGAAAGGGGGTTAGCTCTGAAAACATATTAAGGAGGTGGAAACGAAAAGAACCAAAGTGTTATGTACATGTTTTGAAATGAAAGAGAAAATTATTCACATATTATGCCATGAAACGAAAGGTTCAAGGGTAAGAGTGACTTACCTTGCTGGAGGCTTTGAATGGGTGTGGGACCTTGAATGGAGGCCCAGGGTGCTCGAGTTGAAAGAGGGGGCTAACAGTTGCGCCTGGAACGCTGGATTCGAAGGAAGGAAAGAAACAAGTCTTATGTTTCTTTCCAAACTGGATTTGAAGGACACTGAAGAGTGCCTATTCTTCAGAATCTAAAGAAGTAAGTATGTGATTCTGGGTTTATTCTCACAAGTGTTGAAGGGACTTGAGAGATTTGTTGTGTTTGAGAAAATTTGGGGGATTCGTTCCTCTGGTCCAAAGATCCTCCCCTTTCCTTGTTCATGGTTCTTCTATTTATAGAGAAAGGAATAGATATGTTTGAGGTATCCAGCCTTGCAAAACAATGATAAAATAATGTAGCGTGAAAGTACATGTGGGGGGTTGTTGGCAGTTGATTAAACTTGTGCTTCTAATTTTGACATTGTGCTCAGACAAAATAAATTTGGGGGCTCAAGGAGCTGACTTGGTGATTGAAATAACCTTTATGAGAATAGATAACATAGCTCTTCGTCATCTCGTCGAAAAATAGTAATGTCTAATGGATAAAGCTTTGATTCTGTGTGTAAACCTCTGATTATACCAAGATTTGGAAGCAACATAGCCTGTCAAGTAGTTGGTCATGAGATTTTCCTCAGATTTGCTTCAAACAAAAACTGCTTCAAATGGTTCAGCTTGGATTCGAAGGAAGTTGATTCGAAGGGAATCAAAGCTCCAATCTAAGCTTTATATGTAGGTTGCTTCTGTCTAATCGAAGGTTTGCCTTCCCATGGTCATATGTGGCCAAACGAAAGAGTGTACGTGGGGGGTCCCTGTCTTGTGACTGTTTAGCATGAGGGAAGTTAAATGCGCAAACGAAAGGTTTGACCTTGTGATGAAGGACTCGTGTGCCCAAACGAAAGGTACATGCGGAGGCCAAAATGCCCAGATTCGAAAGAAGTTTCAAATCCAAACGAAGGATGTACCTAAACTTGCATTTGAAGGAGGTTTTAAGTTCAAAATGAAGGATGTAATCCAAGTTGGATTCGAAGGAGGCTCTTGCTCAACTGAAGTTTGCATGCAGGCACGCAGAAGGTGAGTGCCCAAAGGAAGACTTGCACGCAGGCACTTGTGTCTAAACGAAGACTTTGCCTTACAGGGGGTACATGTGGCAGCAAAAATTGGTTTTCAAAGAAAGCATGCAGGCAGCAAAAGACACAAACGAAGCCTGCAACAAGAAGTTGCCAAATCGAAAGGTGCCAAATCGAAGGGGACTTATTTTTCTTCAAATTTATCAAAATTTTATTTTTATCTATTTTCTCTCTTTTTGACAGTTTCCTTTTAATTTTGGTATTGGAAAATCCCAATGCACTCGTGCAAGTTGACCCCTGAGAATCCTTGTGAGAAAGGCCTTGAGAATTGAGAGGGTAAATTTTGTGGTACAACACCAGGACCCAAGAAGATATGGGTACCTGAGGACAAAATTATATATGTAGCAGATATCTTTAGCAGCAAGGCTAAAACACCAGTCATGGTACCTGGACTCTGGATGCTCTCGACACATGACGGGAAGAAAGCATATGTTCCAAAGCCTGGAACTTAAACATGGAGGCTACGTGGGCTTTGGAGGCAACCGAAGAGGTAAGATCATTGGCTCTGGAACATTAGGTAATGGAAATCTTCCTTCTATAAATAATGTGCTCTTAGTTGATGGATTAATGCATAACCTGTTATCCATAAGTCAATTAAGTGATAATGGTTATGATATAATCTTTAATCAAAATTCATGCAAAGCTGTTAGTCAGAAAGATGGAACTATCCTTTTTAATGGAAAGAGGAAAAACAACATTTATAAGATAAAAATTTCTGAACTAATGAGTCAGAATATAAAATGTCTTCTCTCTATTAACAACGAGCAATGGGTCTGGCACAGAAGATTGGGGCATGTTAGTATGAGAAGAATATCTCAGATTAACAAACTCAATCTGGTCAGAGGACTTCCTAATCTGAAGTTCAGCTCAAATGCTTTGTGTGAAGCATGTCAGAAAGGAAAATTTGCAAAACCTGCTTTTAAATCTAAAAATGTTGTTTCCACCTCTAAGCCATTAGAACTTCTGCACATAGACTTATTTGGACCAGTAAAAATTGCGTCTGTTAGTGGCAAGAAGTATGGGTTAGTGATCGTAGATGACTATAGCATATGGACATGGGTAAAGTTCTTAAGACACAAGGACGATTCACACTTTGTGTTTGTTGCATTCTGTAACCAAGTTCAGAATGAAAAAGATCTTAGAATTATCAAAGTCAGAAGTGATCATGGTGGAGAATTTGAAAATAAAATTTTTGAATCATTTTCCAATGAAAAGGGCATCTTGCATGACATCTCTTGTCCTAGAACTCCCCAACAAAATGAAGTCGTAGAACAAAAGAACAGAACAGTGCAAGAAATGGCCAGAACCATGATCAATGAGACTAACATTGCTAAGATCTTCTGGGCAGAAGAAATTAACACAGTGTGTTACATTCATAATAGAATCTCTATAAGACCTATTCTGGAAAAGACTCCATATGAATTGTGGAAGAACAGAAAGCCCAACATTTCTTATTTCCGTCCTTTTGGATGCACCTGTTTCATTCTGAATACTAAAGATTATCTGAATAAGTTTGACTCTAAAGCACAAAAGTGTATTATGTTAGGATAGTCTGAACGCTCAAGAGGGTACAAAGTATACAATACAGAAACACGGATTATTAAAGAGTCAATCAATGTTAGATTTGATGATAAGTTTGAGCCTCAAAAGTCAAAGCAGAATGAATTCTTTGCAGATATAGAAGTTGAATTCACAGGTACTGAAGACAACTCATCTGAAGTTCTCAACAGAGACGCTCCAACAACTTCAGAAAGAAATGTTACAAGTGATCCAGTATCTTCTGTTGATCAACTCCAGAAAAGGTTATCCAGAAGCAACATAGCTCACCCAAAAGATAAGATCCTGGGAAAGAAGGATGATCCAGTCAGAATAAGATGAACATTTAGAAACTCTGAAGAATCCATCATGGGGCTGGTCTCTCTGATTGAACCAACAACAATTGATGAAGCTCTTCTGGACAATGACTGGATTCTGGCAATGCCAGAGGAATTAAATCAGTTCACCAAAAATGACGTATGGGATCTAGTTCCCAAACCAAAAGGATTCAACGTCATTGGAACAAAGTGGGTGTTCAGAAACAAACTAAACGAGCAAGGAGAATTCATCAGAAACAAAGCACGACTGATGGCACAAGGTTATAGTCAGCAAGAGGGGATAAACTATACAGAAACCTTTGCTCCAATCGCCAGGTTAGAATCTATCATACTCTTAATCTCTTTTGCTATAAACAATGGTATCACTCTGTATCAAATGGATGTTAAAAGTGCATTCCTAAATGACTACATAGATGAAGAGGTATATATGCACCAACCCCTTGGGTTTGAGAATTCCAAACACCCAAAATATATTTTCAAACTAAAGAAGTCACTTTATGGTCTGAAATAAGCTCCCAGAGCTTGGTATGAAAGACTAAGTAACTTCTTGTTAGAAAAGGAATTCACCAGAGGGAAAGTGGACACAACCTTGTTCTGTAAGACATTTAAGAATGACATTTTAGTTTGTCAGATTTATGTAGATGATATCATTTTTGGATCCACTAAACCTTCTCTGGGAAGAGAATTTGCTAAGTGCATGCAGGCAGAGTTTGAGATGAGCTTAATGGGGGAACTCAAATTCTTTCTGGGCATTTAGATAAACCAAACTCCAGAAGGAACTTACATTCATCAGAGAAAATATGTCAGAGAACTTCTGAAGAAATTTGACCTCTCAGAATGTAAGCCTTCAAAGACTCCAATGCATCCCACGTGCTTTCTGGAAAAGGAAGAGGTAAGTAAAAAGGTAAAACAGAAAATATAGAGGTATGATTGGCTCTCTCCTTTATCTGACGGCTTCAAGGCCTGATATTTTATTAAGTGTTTGCTTATGTGCTAGATTCCAATCAGATCCTAGAAAATCTCACTTAACAGCAGTTAAGCGAATTTTTAAGTATCTGAAAGGTACTACTAATCTGGGTTTGTTTTATAGAAAATCCAATGAATACAGCTTAGTAGGATACTGTGATGCTGACTTTCCTGGAGACAGAGTAGAGCTTAAAAGAACTTCTGGAAGCTTCCAGTTTTTGGGAGACAATCTGATCTCATGGACCAGCAAAAGACAGTCCACAATAGCATTGTCAACAGCAGAAGTTGAATACATCGCAGCTGCTGGATGTAGAACTCAAATGCTCTGGATGGAAAGTCAACTTGAAGACTTAAACATATTTGAGAGTAACATTCCTATCTTCTGTGATAACACTTCTGCCATATGTATCAGTAGAAATCCCATTTTGCATTCTAGGGCTAAGCAAATAGAAATAAAACATCACTTTATTAGGGACTATATTCATAACGGAATTCTTACTTTAAAATTTATTGACACAGACCATCAATGGGCTGATGTATTTACAAAACCCCTTTCCGAAGATAGATTCAATTTCATTCTAAAACATCTCAGCGTGAAGTTATGCCCAGAATAAAATGTTTTATTTGCATATCTTAACCATCAGAACTTTATTGTTTTCTGTGAACATCTGATCAACTTGTCTTCATAAGTTAGAAGTACAGTTGCCTCAGAATCTATCTATGAAGATCTGAACTTTTCATTTCAAGGATAGAGGCATGCAGTTCACATCATCAAACATCTGTCATCCTCTCACAAGCTACCTTCTGAGGCTGAACACGCATTCAAATTCAGAAGGGTCCAAGGCTCTGATTGGATGCATTGAGACACTTGTCAGCGGTAACTGTTCAATATCTCTCTAAATCCCCTAAATTCAAGTTTCATTAAGGCATATAATCATTACTTATTTTCTTGCTTACTGTTTACGTTTTCTAAAAACCTTTATAAACTCAATTTACTATTTCATTCATTCACGTTTTACCCTCTTCTATATTCTCTCTTGTTCTAGTTTCTTTTTCAAAAACCCTTTCCATTAATTTTCTTCAAAGAACCCGTGTGAACAATGACATCATCATCAAGTCTCAAGAATCTCAGTGCTCCTGAATCTTCATCAACGGAACGATATGAAGAACCCATTAGAACGCTACTCACTCTTATTGACAACCTGGAAGTTCTCTCTGAATTGATCATTGATTTTGAAAGTTTACAAGAAAATGGGTTTAATCTCTATGAAGACGTAACTGCACAGGGGTGGAACATATATTTTGACCGTCTGTTGGATCCAACTTTTCCCATTCTCGTCAAAGAGTTATGGATTCATGCTACCTCATCTAACCACCAGGTTACATCATATGTTATGGGGAAGAAGATAGTGATAACAGAAGATTTAATTGGGAAACTCATTGGATACAATGGCGGTGGAGTCAGATGCATTGATATGGCTGATAGGTGTTCTGACCTAAAATCTATTGCCAGGGAAATCTTCACGTCTGGACACCCATTCAGCAAGATCAGAGACTTGAAGGATCATCACAGAATTTGGGCTAGAATAATTCTGGTATGTATCAATCACAAGAAGCCTACAAGCTCTCCTAATTACATCAATATTGATCAGCAGTTCCTGATTTACTTCATTGCAAAGAAGACCAAGATAAACCCTCCACACTCACTCTTCAACCATCTCAGAACAAGTGTGAAAGAGACAAGAGA
This sequence comes from Vicia faba, assembly GCA_948472305.1. Classification (NCBI taxonomy): domain Eukaryota; kingdom Viridiplantae; phylum Streptophyta; class Magnoliopsida; order Fabales; family Fabaceae; genus Vicia; species Vicia faba. The sequence goes on along the minus strand of OX451736.1, from coordinate 634,279,235 downwards.
AGACGAAAGAACTAAGAGGGATTGGATTCCTCTAGGAAGACTAATTTCATATATCCTAACAGAAAATAGGCTGATAGAACATCTGACAGAGACTCAAGAAATCAATACTCTGGAAGCAACCGCTGGGAAACCTTTAAATGCCAAGAATCTGAAGATAATGAAGATTATTGAGAACATTAAGAAGGAACCAACAATTGCTTCTCATGAGGTCATCAATTTTAGGAGAATCCCTCTGAAGGATTTTCCACTATTTTCTGAGATAGATGCCTCTCCAGAAATCATAGTCAGATACCTTGAAGCTTGTAAGGCTGATGGGACTATTCCAGAAATAAACATTCAAGATCTGCACAAGCCAGCTCCAGAGGTTATGCTAAAGAAATCCAAAAAGAGGAAAGCAGCAGGAGAAGGATCGCCTCAGAAGACACCTAAAGCTGCGAGAAATAAAGGTAACCCATCTTCTGTTTCTGTTGTAGAATCAATAGCAATTCCAACATCTGAAACCATTCCCCCTCAACCAATAGAAAATCCTTCACCCCAAACATTTGAGGATTTTGACATAGAGTTTGACCCATCTGTAACTCTTGGAAACTTTTTGAATGAACCTCACTCCCCCAATCCAAATCCAAATCCAGAACATCATCAACCAGAACTTGCTAAAGTTCTATCTGACATTGAACTGTTTGATCAAGACTTTTCCTCACCAATACCAGAAAATCCAAACACTCAATCTCCACTCCCAGAAAATCCAAACACTCAACAACAACCAGAAAATCCACAACCACACTCTCCTCAACCAGAAAATCCACAACCATACTCTCCTCAACCAGAAAATCTACAACCACACTCTCCTCAACCAGAACATCTGAACCTCAACTCACCTCAACCAGAGAATGGAAACTCACTCACTCCTTCTTCTGAAAACCCATCGTCTGAAATTCCTGAACCAGAAATTCAACACACTACCGCAAACTAATCTGAAGAATCCCCTTCAGATTCCGATACCACTATCCCAATCCCTGGAATAACAGAACCCCTTACGGTTCGCTTACCTCTCACCATTCATTATATTCCAGAAATCCCTTCACCATATGAATCTACACCACCAAACACCCCTAACTCACCAATACTGATTTCTGACTCTTCTACTCCATCACCCATCAATTGTCCAGCTGACAACCTCAGACTTGTCATTGATCCACTAGTGCTGGACCAACTAGCTTCCACCTCAAACAAAATTGCCACTCCCAAACCTAAACCAACCTCAACCAAATCAGATGTTGGTAAGAATATGTTTATTTTTGAAACAGAAATGCAGGAATGGGTTAATTATTTGAAGCAAGCAAATCAAGATATTTCTAATCCTGCTGCTTCTGATTCTCTGTGGGAAGGATTCAGAAAATGGTTCAACTCTGAAACTCATAAGCTGAAAGAATTGGGCTATGAAAGGGCTCAGCAGAACTTCAGTGATCAGCTGAAAGCCTTCCAAGATCAAGTTCTGAGCCAATGGTAAAAGAAATAAATTCTTTCGCTGGATAATGCTCCTTGGAAAGAGCACCATCCTTCAGAAGTCTCTGAACCAGATTTTGATAGTCACTCTCTGACTACAGATCCAAAAAATATGATTGCAACAGAAGAAGTTGTTCAATCAGAAGAGGCTGCAGAATGTTCTGAAAAACATGCAACCCCTGAAGATACACCAGCTTCGTCTCTAGTCATGCAAACTCTGGAAGAGTTGAAGAAGGAGAATGCCTTAATCCATGCCAGACTGGATAAGCAAGAGGATACAAACAAAGAGATCAAGGATATTTTGGATAAATAAGAAGATACAACAAAAGAATTAAAAAACATTCTGGGAAAGCAGGAAGAATCAAGCACTCAGATCAAGAGCTTGTTGGAAGCGTTGTTCACACGTCGTCCCCCTCCTTCTTAGATTTTCTTTAAATTGTTTATCTGTAACTCTTTATCTTAATCTCCTTGTTTCTGAAAATTGTCATTGCATTCTGTTTTCAATATAATTAATCTTTTTTACTTTGATTATATTGCTTTTTGATACCTGACAAAAAGGGGGAGAAAGTAAGACATTTTCAATAACAGTATACCGGGACAAAGTCTCAAACATTCTGAATATCTTAACCTCTATATTTTCTGAAAAGCTTGAACAGGAACACATTCTGATAAGGACCGAAGGAGATGCATCAAAATCTCTAAAGAGAAGGAACTTCAGGGAAGTAATCAACTCAGGGGGAGTCTCTCTTAAGCTTTTGTTCTATATCTTTCATTGAAAATCCTAGTTTTTGTCATCATCAAAAAGGGGGAGATCATTAGAACATAGTTTGGTTCTACAATCCTAATTAGAGTTTTGATGATAACAAACACAAAGAACAAATATGCAATCTAAATTTGTGTTATTTTGAATGCAGAAATTCTGACCAAAGCAGCATCAGAAGTTAAGCTATAGAAGCTTTCAAGCTGAGGTAATCAGAAACTGCGCTGAAGAATGATGATCAGAACCTACGCTGAAGTGAAGAATACTATGATTCTGAACAGAAGTTTCATATACCATCAGATCCTCACATATCTGAGTCATCAATGTTCTGAAGCAATTGCAGCATGCAAGATTCTAAGATTCTGAAGTGTTACTATTCAATCAAGACAACATCACATGCAACAACTTCATTCAGACAAGAATCTTCTCAATATGGAAACAACATTGAATGTCCATTATCACGCTTTATGTTGGACAGGATTTCTATGCCTATATAAACAAGCTAAGAGGACAAATCATTTATGATTTTGAGCACGACTGCAATACATCTCAAAACGCTGCAAGCTTACATATTCTTTTTTACGCTCAAAATTGTGTAAAATATCACAATTGTGATACTGTTTTTGTTAAGAAAAACAACCATACACAAAATACTTTTTATCTTGATTAAGCTATTTTTCCTTGAGATTAATCGGGTTGTGGTTGTACTCAAGAGGACTTTGGCAGTTGTCAAAGTAGTGATTGTAATCAGTTTTTGATTAGTGGATTAAGTCTTCATTGGAGAGAGGTGAAATCACCTTGACGGATGGACTAGAGTAGTTTGAGATCAAATGAACCAAGATAAAAATATCGTGTCTACTGCGCATTTGTTTTTAAGTTTTCAATTCAACCCCCCCCCCCCCCCCCCCCCCCCCCCCCCCTTATTGTGTTTTTCTCTTCTTCAATATACTTTGAAGTGCAAACTTTCTGTTTTTGTTTTGAATGCAAATTTGTCCAATGACTAAAATTGAACGAACATATGCATATGAACATGATTAAAACTATTTGGCACATGTGTCCTGACTAAGTAGCAGTAATATATATGGAATACCCCCATAGAGTTTATTTTCATTAACATTATCCCCTACAAGACGGTTACAATAAACCAATCCTCAACAAAGTTACCCACAAAATCTCTTTGCATGGGATAATCTCCAGCTAGAGTCTCAATCTCTCGGCAGCTCTCTCCCAGCTAAATTGATCCTACAAGTAGAAGCCTTGTGGATCTCTTCCTCAAAGAACTCACCTCGTCAGTAGTTCATCAAATATTCATCAACAGGGTTTATTTCCCCAACAAACAACGAGTAGCATAACTCCCCAGCCGAGTTCAAATTCCCTAAAATAGTCTATCCTCCCCAACCGAGTTTGTATTCCCCTGGCATAGTCTATCTTCCCCAGCTGAGCCTGTTATCTCCAACTCAGTGTGTCCTCCCCAAGCTCAAGACACCTCCTCAAGCATTAATGACTGAAAATTAGGGTTTGAGATTGCACAAGGACAAATGGACTTCTAATTCCTTATATGACTTTCATGGATCATTTTGGACCTTCAAGATTTCTCATGTCAAGTTTCAAGTCTTAGATCACATTTTTGCTCAGTCAATTAATCAGTTGACCTAAAATCAGTTGTATTGGGGAAAAAGTCAATTGTGGTCAATTTACAGTCAAACTTCATAATTTTTTATCCTTATCAACATTGTGAACTCATATATGTCATTTTATCAAGTTTAGATCACAATTCCTCAAGAAATTTGATCAGATCATCAAAAGGGAAAAATGGTCAAAATTAGGGTTTTGATTGAGAAAGGGAAATTTCTGATTTTTACCTAGAAAATGATTGATTGTTTGAGACATGATCTCAAGGATACAAATGATTCATTTTGACCTAATGACATGGCTCAAAACATTGCTCAAGATCAATTGGTTGACAGAT